>VDFB02000013.1:148558153-148628114 GCA_007258455.2 Sequoia sempervirens | reverse complement strand
TTGAGCTGCTTGCAATGCCATGTTGTATTGGCTTGATATGTTGGAAGTTGGTGGTGGTGGTGGTGGGGGTGGTGGTGGATTTGGAATGGCGTTTGTGGTGGTGGTGGGTGGTGATGTCGTGTTGATGATTTGAGTGGTGGATGGTGCTGTTGATGTGGTGGTTTGAGTGGTGAATGGTGCTATTGATGTGTTTGGTCCTTGAGAGACCATGCTTTGCGATGTTAGGGGGGTGGTTGATGATGTTGCAATTGCTTGTGTAGTTGTCATATGTTGTTGTGATATCAATGACAAATTTTGTGTGATGTTTTGATTGATATTCAGGATGTTGGTTTAACTGATACTTGGTAAAGGGGGAATCCCTAAGCCTAGGAGTGGTGTGGATGTTGATGGCAATGGCAGAAGAGGTGGAAATGTGAGGGTATGAGTTCTTGCAAAAATGTTGTGGTGTCGAAAATGCCCCTAGGTCCGAACATGTCACCTTCTTCTTGCGGATTTGTGAGGAGAGAATTTTGAGGTGTTGCGTGGAAGGATGATGATGATGGATCGTTATGGAAAGTGAGAGGAACATACTAATGTAATGGATTTTGGGGTATGTTCTGTTCCAAGATGGTATTTGCATCCAATTCTTGATTGTTAACAACGGGGTGTGTTTGAATAGCATTGAGAAATGCATTTCCCTTATTGACATTAGGTTGAGTTGGAGCAAAAGATGTCATGATTTGCAAAATGTTTTGAGTGATGCTTTGGGATGGGAGTGTAGATGAGATGGGGATGGTGGATGAGATTGGAGGTAAAGATGTCTCCACTATTGAACACGTGTCGAAATCAGAAGGTAATTTGGCCCCTTGTTTTGCTAGTTCAAGCATGTATAGTGAAGGGTTAAGCCTCATCATGATGTTGATGATTTTATGGTTTTCCGGATTTTGGAGCATTTCGGTTATTTCTTCATGCGACATCCCAAAGGTACGACCTTCTCCTTGGATTTCCTCTTGTGGGTTTTGTGATGATGAGATAGTCAAAGGATTTCTTGATTCGACGGGATTCATTTCAAAATTCGTTTGGCTTAGGTCACTTGAAGTGGGTGTTTCTTTGTTGGCTTCCAAGCTCTTCTTGTATTGAGATCTAGTTTGAACCATAAAACAAGGATCAATTTTCAAGAATATGGGAGATGAATCTCTTGATTCTTTGGATTGATCTTTACTTTATGCACAAAATAGAAAATTTTAGGATATCTTGATGATCAAAAGGTGATATGACAATGATGCAAGAGATGGATGATATGAATGATTTGGTCTTTTGATAAATCTTGAAGGGGATGATAGACTTTTGGGATTTTCGGATATGTTTCGGATTTTGATCTTGAATTTCTTGGATTGCCCTTGATTGATTGATTTTGGTTTGCTTTGATTTGAACAAATAGACCCTAAGATGTTGGATGATTATCTAAGGGGTAGATTTTCTCAAAGGGTGATAATTTGAATATGTGTAGGGAGAAGGATGTATCTACCCACACCTATTCAAACCAAATGATAATTTAACCAAACATATGAAGAAGGATGCAGCTACATATACCTAGCTAAACAAGATGGTTTGATAACTTTGACGAAGCATATTCAAAAGGATGCATCTACACATACCTAGCCAAAGATGATTTTGATAAGGATTCCAAGGATTTTGTCTCAAGGATTTGATGATTTTGATTTTTGCCAAAAAATCCTAGCATGAAGGATAGTTTCAAGATTTCTCAAAAGGTGATGATGAGATGATTTTTGGTTTGATGCTTGAAGGATGGATGATAAAATATTTTAATTTCTTTTGATCCTAAAGATGAACCTAAAAAAGACACTTTTGTTTATCTAAAACCTCGGTATTGAAAGAACATGCAATGCTTCTATAGACCTTTATAACCAAGAAGTGATTCAATTTGAGCATACATTCTGGGATTTTGAACCAAGGAATTTCGTTTTGGGATTTGACTATGAGAGTACATTTTGTTTATCTTTGCTTAGTGGCTTTATTTTATCACAAACACTTATTTGATTAGTTTTCCAAACTAGATGTCCAATGTCTTAATTTCTTCAAATCCCACAAAATATGTTGTGAAAATTTGATGAATTCAAAACAAGGGTTACCTATTGTTTAACTTTAGTAGACAAATTGAGATGTAATCCAATGTTTAGAAACCTCTAAAGATAGAATCTCAAGGGCAAGCAATAACATATGGATTGAGTTAATTGTATTTGTCTCCTAAAGGGTTTGAAGTTTTGATGATGAAGTTTAAGTGTTTGTTTCCAA
The DNA here is from genome assembly GCA_007258455.2 of Sequoia sempervirens. Taxonomy (NCBI): domain Eukaryota; kingdom Viridiplantae; phylum Streptophyta; class Pinopsida; order Cupressales; family Cupressaceae; genus Sequoia; species Sequoia sempervirens. Next base: position 148,625,819 of record VDFB02000013.1, on the reverse strand, counting down.
GATGTTTTTGAATAAGCAAAGCATTTGGTAACCAAGAATAAGTACAACCCTATAGATGTGGAAGACAATATTTGTTGGATTCCCACCTGGACAAGTCCAACTACGCTTATCTTTAGTGAATGGTTAGATGCTTGACCCCACTGGCTCACCTCCATGGCTCATTAACGTCAATTGGGGCATCCAAGCATCAACACCCATGAAACTCCTATGGCATGCTTTCCATTTCTACTAAAAGACCGTAAAAGTGTGGGGTGGTTTCAAAACAACTGTTCTTGCACCAACAAATAGATCAAAGAATTTTGGCAATTCTAAAACATAGGTTTTAATTAGGACTTTCTGTTCGTGGATATTGACCCATACAGCGAGAGTCCCCTTTCAAATCCATCTCGTCAGAATCAACCGTGTGATATTGGCATTTACTCCAATATCCACATTTATATCCCAGTTGGAAATACTCTTGGCTTTAGAGTGTTACCGGTTGAGTCATTCCCTTGGGTGAGTACTTTTTCCCCAAGGTAGGCCCTCTAAGATAAACAAAAGTGAATAAAGACAATATCCGTAACTCAATCAATCTTTGTTTACCTTGAGAGAATGCCTTAATAATGCTCTACTCTTTTCATAAGATTTTGTTCAATTTTAAACCCAAAATGAAGTGTGGAGGTGATTGTTTTGTTTCAACCTAAAATCACAAAAAAGGCCTTTTGATTCTCAAGATCGCTATAAAGCGCGAGAGAAGCACATACGTCCCTTTTCAATGAAGTTAGTTTAAGTAAGCTACCACAAAGACAAGTTCTGAACTTGTTCATTTTAGATCGAGAAAAGAAATTATGAATTCTTTTAAAGCACCAAAGGACAAATGAGAGTTGTTTTGTTTAATTGTTAACCAAAAAAACAAACTTTAGTAAATTGTAGTCATAATGTTCATTTTAAGCCTTTGCAAAAAAGTGAAAAGATTATTTTTAAAGCCCAAACAAAATTAGTGTCCTAAGCAAAAAAAAAGAATAACAATTTCTTAAGAGTGTTAAACAAACACTAAAGTGTTTAAAAACACTTTGATTCGATGAAATACCATCATCATGCTTCTCCTTCTTTGTTTTCAATTGATCCAACCTACAAGCAAGAAAACCAGTCAGATTCTGCAAAATACAAAGGTCAAAAAACAAAAAACAAAAGATAAATTGATCACATGACAATGCACGTGCTTAAAATTAAATTTCATTTTTTTACTCCCTGCCAACGGCGCAACCCATGAATGCGTCCGAGTTTGATTTCTAAGCGGTGTTGTACAGCGCCGCTTACCAGTCAGCGGCGCTCTGTGTCCGGACCAGTGAGCTCAACTGCGTCGCACTTTTGCCCAGCCTCACTGTTTGATTTTTTTGAAAATTCCTGTAGGTCAGATTGGTCAAGCGTCGCAATTTGAAATTCGAATTCTTGGGTGGGAAGACTTCAGTGTCGCAGTTTGACTTTCCAACGGTGTTGTATGGCGACGCTGGAGAGTCAGCAGTGCTATATGGCGACACTAAGCTTCCAGTGTTAGAATTTTTCTGTGCACAAACAAAAATGCAAAATTTTGTGAGAAAAGTGATTAAAAATGAGATTTTGCCCTCCTTTTAGCGCCAAATGTGTGAACCCCAATCCAAATACCTGCAAAACAATAAGAACAAACACATTATATTAGAATTTGCAAGTAAGAACAAGGATTCCCCATGAAATCCATTTACCAAGTTCAAATTAGGAAAAAAATAATGAAGAACACAATGGAAAAAACAATAAAGCAAGCTAAATCCTAATGAATAAGTAAATTCATGATCCCATGGGGGAATTGGTGCCAATTTGATGTGAAAATTGGCCCTTTCCCAATTCCTATGATGCAAGATTGATGTAATGAAGAGATTTGATCCACTTTGTTGATGTTGAAGAGTGCTTCAAGCTAAAAACTTGCATAACCTAGCTAAGATTCAAGAATGATGGATGAAATTTGATAAATATTTGATCATGGTAACTTTGCATAATTTGTAGATGATCAAATGAGGAATGAAGCCTCTTATTTATAGATGAAATTGAAGGATGAATGTCCAAAATTGAGCAATGTGGGACTAACATTCAACCAATGGCAAGATGCCACATGTCAATCTATGAGTGGATGGAGCATGTGCAAGTTTTGAGGATTGTGCCAATAAATGTCTATTTTTGAATTTCAAATTTGTTGAAATGACTTGCAAGAGGGAAGAAATAAATGCAATAAATGCCACTTGGCTCAAGGCAAAGGACATGTAAGATGGAGTAAATGCCTTGTTGGATGTACATATCAACTTGGATTTTTGAATTCAAACTTTGGAGAATATTCCAAAAGATGTTTTGTTGAGGAAAATAGAGATTTAATAAATCAATTAAATATATTTTCATGTGCAAGTGGTAAAAGATGGAGGATGGGACATGATAGGAGATTAAATTAATCCAAGTTAATTAATTTAATGAGAGATTAAGTGATGTGACCAATTTGACTTAGATTTGTGGATTTATTTAAATCAAATATGAGAGGAATGTGATAAAAGATTAATAAAATAAAGATTTTGATTTATTTAATTAAAAAAGATGATATTAGATTAAATTAAATAAATTTTTAATTTATTTAATTTAATAAATAGACTTTAGAGATTTAATTAAATAAAATTAATTATTTAATTAAATAGGGATAATTAGATCAAATCGATTGATTTAATTAACAAAAGAGAGACTTAATTAGATAAAATGATTTATTTAATTAAGGGAAAGAAATTGATGAATTTAATCAAATAAGGAAACTTGATTAAATGGTGAGACCGAGGGATAATTCAGGATGAAACGATGTTAGTAGTCGGGATCAAATGCACAATGTCAATTGATATATTGTACGTGTCTACAGGAATAACAAATACAATTAGGAGATGAATATAAATATTTGTTGGGATTTTATATTGCATCATAATATGTAAATAGTTTTGTTCATATTGCAAGAAGCTTGGGTGTGACAAACATTCTTGTTATAATAAGGATGTTGATGAGTTGATACATCTCAAAAATAGTCATATTGATTTGTCTTCTAGAATGTTTGAGTCAACTTGATTTTCGTCTTCAAAATAGTCTAATAAGTGTTAGGAAAATCAACCATGATGTTCAATCCATTTCCTACATAATCCTTTGAGAAAAAAGCATGCATACAAGTATATAGATAACCAAATGCAAAGATCAAAAGCATATCACAAGGTAACACAAGATAGACCCTAGTAAAACCCTCATAGAGGGAAAAACCCAGCCTCCAAAAGCATGCATGTTCAATGTGTTATTCAACAATAAAACATTACAATACGCTTACAGAGCCTCCATGAACACCTTTTAAACATCAAACACTCTAGAAGCAATCCATGTGAACAATCACATAACCACACATCACATGCCATGCTTCAACTCTCACAAATGCTAACAAGAGATGCTCTCAACTAGCCAACCTGCCAACAGACCAACCCTAGACAACTACCTGTGTGTTTTATTTTATTAAAACAAGCTCACACAAAACCACCAAGTGGCATTGCATAAAACCATGTGACTAATACCATGAGCTTACAAAACCATTAACCCCCTCATTTAATATTGATAGTAAGTTTTCCCAATATTAAATATTGTTCCCATGTGCAATCCCACATTAAATATTTAAACCAATGTTACATACAACACATAAAGTGGCCTTAAGAATGCTAGACTCATGTGATGCATGCATCCTTAGATTCCCTAGCTACATCATATAATAAATAAATATTACATTAATAATACTATGCAAGGTGTACAACACGCCTATTCCTAACATTCTCCCACTTGTTGTATACATTGCATAGGGAACAAGGGAACAATCCCTCTAGCCACATATACCATCAAGGAATCAAAATGCTCCATGTGCTCCATCAAGATACTAGCAACAAGAATCAAAGTGACCACCATCTCAAGCATGAATGTTCTCATCCTCCATCATGCCAATGCATAAAGATAAGAAGCCATCCAAAGATATGCCACATAATCTATCACAAATAAGCATAAGTCCTACCTCCAATCGATATCCCAATACACAAACACTCAATCCAAAGGTAACAAGTATGTATCAGTAGCTATCAAGATATAATCACCATAGCTGAAAATATCACCCACAACAAATGCTAACACATCCAACTATCCATACCTTAAATGTATATAAATCATAACAAGTGAACCTCATGCCATCGACATATACAACCCATAACATGCAATCACAAGCTCTAAGTGCCAAACTTGTCATATAATGAACATACACATCCAAGAACTCCCACTACATAGGAAATGTCAAATCTGAAAATTATCAAGGCATCCAAGATCCACCAATAGCAACATATAGAAGGTGTAACCAACATTATGTAGTACCAAGGAACATCCACAATGATATGCAAATTACACAAACAAATATGATGCAATACATCTCTCACCACAGGTCTCCATAGATCTCCTAAGATCTCCACACCCAACAAAGGAAAGAGATAAAGGAACATCCATTTCGTCACAAAGAACAATGAACAACACATAACCACAAACATAGTGATCATCGTAGCTCCACACAAGATCTCAAATCCAATGTCATGTGAATACAAACATCTAGGAAGAAAAACACAACCAAAGAGAGAACATGCAAATCAAAACCTGTAGCATTTCCTTCTACACATACTTCTAAATGATAAATTGTGATAAGTATGATCTCCATAAAAACCAAAGAGAATAGTGCAATCCACATCTAACCATTACCAAGATGTATGCATCGCAAACCAAAGGAAGATCAAACCCAACCCATTCCCAAACCAAGGGAATAATCCCAATAACATCTCTTAAACTTAACATCAATGAATAATCTCACGATGCATAAGAAGATAAACATGCCAACATCCCTGAAAAGAACCCTCCAAAACTAGCAAACCATAGCTCAAGATCCATATGCATGAGAAGATAAAGCATAAAACATAATGCATCTAAAAGTAACAATGGGCAATACCTCTCAAATGATAAATTGATGAGTAGACCATGAGTGGGAAATGAAAATGCTCCTCCAAGATATCCAAGTCATCATGAATCACCTAAAAATAATCTCCTCATAGGTCCATGTTGAACTCACATCCAACCAAGGTGTAGGCTCCTTGGACTTCCAATTGAAACCTCAACAATGAGTAACCGCATCAACAAATGTCTCTAATCACAAGAGATCTCCTAGGCTCACCTATGTCTTCAAATATCCATGAGTACCTATAACCAATCAATCCATGCCAAACTCCAAATGCAACATAGTACTATCATGAAGCTCCCAAGTAAATGATCAAAGTACCCAATACCAAGAGAACCAACAAGATCAATGTCAAAACTCCAATATTCAAAATCAGGAACACATAATGACATCATGATCTCACATCTCGAAGGAAGATCCTATGCTCCAATGAACATATCATGCACCTGTATCATGCCAACACTCTAAACTAGTAATCAAGAGTGCATCCTCACATAATACATCACCATCCTATCAAATAAGGATCACATGTCAAATGACAAATCATGACACCTCAACCAAAGACTAAAGAGTCCTTTATGGCTAACCAAGATGTCAACATCTCCAAATCACGTTAAGATCATCCACCACCGAATAGTGAATCTACATCATTGCCACAAGCTCCCACTGAAACGTGATACCAAGATCTTCATGGCAACATGATAACCAATAATTACCTTTGACCATATCAAACTTTAGGTTATGGGCTTTCTGCAATAGCTTCAGTACAGTAGTACTTACAGTTTTACCTTTATTTTATAAAATTGAAGCTCAATTACCAGAATACATGGGTATGGGCGTGGGGCAACTGTTATAAAAAACACAGTGCAGGGGTATGTGGGTATCGGTACATTTGACAGATAACTTTTCAAAAATCGAAAAACCAGTCATGAACAAAAAATCATAAATGAAAGCAAATCGTTCCTCTTATATTTCCTTGACTATGTGATAATTTTCATTGCAAATATACACTGAACAAACCTGTATTTTCAAAAAAAAAAATTAGTGCTTTCTTTTTCTGAATCTTGTTAATGTGTCTTTGTATGCACTTCAACTTTGCTGCTGGTTCCTATCTTTGAATGAGGGGGGATGACTTGTATGTAGTATTTTGACTTTAAGAGCTTGCTTTCTAAATTTCTTTTGTTCTTATATCACCAGAAATTCATTTGAGGAATCACTAGATGACCCCTCTCATCTCTAGTCACCTCCTAAGGTACAGAGAATTTCCTTCATGCATTCCTGTTAAAGCCATTCAACCATCTCCAAAATAGGAAACTTTCCCTATGGTGCACATCTCTAGGATTCAGTGAGTTGAAGTTTCATCAAAAACAAAAGAAAATAAAGTCAAGCTTAGAAGTCTCCAAGATAAACCTGATCTAAGTGTCAAAAGCGAACATAAACCTGATCTAAATGTCAAAAGCGGACAGAAAGACATTAGTATGAATAGAATGGTTGACATACCAAAGACTTTACCATCCTTAGGCAAACAACAGTGCATTTCTAAGAAAAATTAGAGCTGCAGAGAATTGATTGAACATTGTAAAGAGGAATTTTGTAGTGTATTTCTCATCATTAAACAGGAAGACATTTATAGGAACACAATGGTTGACAACCAAGATTTTACAATCATTAGGCAAACAACAGTGTGTTTATAAGGAAACCAGAGCTTGCAGAGATTTGATTTGACATTGTAAAAAGAAATTTTTAAGTGTATTTCTATCAACAAGATATCAATGGAAAATGAGATTAAAATCTTATCCAAGGTTAAAGAAGTAATGAAATGCACATTCAAAACACAGAAAAAAAGGAAACTCTAGTTTGAACATTAGTTCCCTAATACTTTCTTTAACCAAAATTGATAAAGTGAAAAAAAATTATACTAGTCTCCATAAAGACCAAAAGTGGCCAATGGCTTTGGGGATTACATTGTATATAATACATTGAGTGCAGAAGCTGAGTACAAACTCCAAGATGAAACAAAGTGGCATATCACATTGCACTCATTCATTTCTCTTCCAACAAGTCCTTCTCTGTGAGAATATAATCACAAACGTGTAAAAACAAAGAAACACAACTAAGAGCACCATGCCTGAACTTACACTTATCAACTAAAAATGATTTGCTCAGTTCAGTTGATGCATCAACTTGAATTGATTAATTGATTTCTGTTTGTGCTATACCCTTTCTGTGGCAGTGCAATGAACTTTTGTGTTAAATGACAGAAACCAGCTCGACTAAATATTTTCTATCCAAGCAAAAGGTTGCAACTGTAAGAGTAAAATGAAAATACTAGATAGACACCTGTCTGTTGAAAAACAGAACTCACAGTGCCCATCCAAGAGACATATGAGCACACTCTTCCAACCAAATATTTGTGTCCACACAATAAGACAACTCTGCACCAAATCTCTTTCCTTCCTTTATATCAAGGATGCTACTGTCATGACATCCATTTCAATGGGGAACTCAAAGGCCAATTTGAGCAACAGTTTCTAACTTTCATTCAATCACTGTAGCAAACTGCTAACTTACTGCAATCTAAAACTTTATTGGCTGAGCCAAAGCTGATAAATCATAAAAGCAATAGCTTCAACCAAAACATTAGCTTTCCTTTCATGCATTTAAAACCCTGTTTGTCAGGTTCTGTCCACCTGAATAGGCGATCTGTCCATAGTTGAAAGTACTTGAGGCATTGACATCCCTCCTGATAGCACAATCTCTGCACACGAGCATTTGACATTCAGAAGTAATTTAGTAAAACTAAAAGACAATTTCCAATCATTTCCTCTTTAATTCACCACGACACATCAGCAACAAGAATCTGTAACATGTGCAACTTAAATGAAGTACAAGACTAAATGGTAAATACATTTTCTTCTAACATGTCCAGTAAATAATGATATTGGGCGCAATTACACAGTTATTTGCAATCATAACCTTATTCATGAAATCTTAAACCAATACAATCAAACAATGCGTGGAGAATTTATTGTAAAACTAAACAGTAGTAGAAAGAATCTTTTAAATAACTAGACATGCTTTTGATATGCCCTACAGACTGGTTTGGCCTGAAGTTTGTCAAAAGTTATCTGATCTAAAATAAGATTTCAACATATGTTTCCCATAAGGCAATTGTGTCAGTGCATTATTTTATTACTTGCATTTAGTTATTTACTTTATCGCATATATGCAACTACCATAAGCTTACTTAAGTATGCATCTACTTAGGTAGGTTTCATTTGCTTTGTTAAGCTACTAATTATGTGTCCACTTTGATTTGAGGTAATCAACGATACATCTTACAGATTGGTTTGGCCTAAAGTTTGTCAAAAGTCATCTGATATAAAACAAAATACCATCATTTCACAATTCAATGTATGTTTCCCATAAGACAATTGTGTTGGTGCACTAATTTATTTCTTGCATTTAGTTATTTACTTTATTGCATATTATGCACCTAGGACAAACTTACTTAGGTAGGTATCTACTTAGGTATATTTCAGTTGCTTTGTGAAACTAATAATGGCATGAATACTCCTTGATTTGAGGTAATCAAGTGCCACCACCACCTCATCAATCCTCAATTGATAGCAATTAGGTGCCACCTATGTATTTATTATTTGAGTAACTCATCTAATTGAGAGTGATTGAGAATTAACTCATGACCTCTTGGACATGTGCCATCTTCACTCGTGAATCCAAGAGGCCTATTTATTTGTACTTCATCCATCCATTTGGTGGTTGCATTGATAATTATAATCCTCTATTTTAGAATATCAATTTCTATTGCATTTTGTAACCTCTGTTGCGTCTAGGCTTTCTGCTATTGTAACTTTCTTCTATCATCTAGATCCTAGGAACATGTGCTCATTGATTTGGGTTCCCATCAAATCTTACATGATATCAAAGTTGAATGGTGGGTTGAAGCCTATTTGATTCCATTGATGGTGTTCGGGTTTCATTTGTGGGATTGGTGCAAATCCTTGTTTTTAGAGCTTCCTGGATCAGACCGGACCCTGCCATCATGATTAGAATGCCCAAAAACATAATAATTGACTATCAAATCATTGACTTTAGAGCACATTACCCAAAGCTCTATAAATATTCCTCAACTCCTGTCATATAGACCGTACTATTCACTAGCACAAGCTTTGTGTATTAATTCCAACAAACATTTATAAATTCTATGGATTTTCTTTTTTGACTTCATAGGTTATTTTATTCTATAGTTTGGGTCTCTGATCGGGACTCGAGACTCAGGCTGGAGTGAGAGTCCACCAGGACTCGGGAGTCTGACCCAGGACTCTCCTGCGCGGCTGAGTCATAAAATGGGTTAAAACCCATGTTTCTTTTTATTTTTTTTTCATTTTTAGACTCTCAATTGTGAAAAACAGGTCTGCAAATTGCTTTGGGGTTGATTGAAGCAAGGAGAACGAACTAAAAAGATCAAAATAGAGCCAGGTAAGTGATCTAACAATTCTTTTTGTTTGTTTTCTTCAATTTCTTGCATTCAAAATTAAAAAAATCAAGAAAAATAAGGGGAAATGCTGCCAAATTTTTTTCTATTTTCCTTAATAGCCTAATTCTTATTGTTTCTACTTTCTAGCTTGGTTTTGCATTCTTTTTCTTTTGCAAATGTTTGAAACTTTGAAATTTTGAATCACATTTATTTGCTGATTTTTTAGCAAACCCTAGCTGATTTTTTTTTCCATTTTGAACTTGAAACAGCAATGTCGTCTTCAAATCCAAAGGGAATAAAAAAAGACCCTGCATGGAAGTATGGAATTCCAGGAAATAAAAAAGGTGAATTGACATGTAATGAATGCAAGAAATGGATGACAGGAGGAATAAACAGATTAAAATACCACCTTACTAGAATACCTAGGCAAAATGTGGAGGGATGCAAGAATACTACTCCTGAGATTATTAGAGAGATGAAGGCCCTTCTTGCTGAATATGAGCTTAAAAAAGAGGAAAGACAAAAAACAAAGGATGCCCTAGCAGCAGCGATGAGTGGATCCCAATCCCAATCTACACCCTCTATGCCCCATGGTGTTGCAAGTCCAAGCTTCCGTGCTCCACATTCATCTTTTGGTGAGAGTCCTGATGGTTCCTTTTCTACTGCTAGTGCTAGTCAGGGTCCTTCATCAGGACCAAATTATTTTATTCCACGTAATGTTCCAGGAGCACAACCTTCACTTGAAGGTACTGGTTGGAATAAAGAAAAGCATCAAGAAGCTAGGATGGCTGCTGCAAACTTTTGGTACTACAATAATCTACCTTTCAATGTTGCAAACAGCCCATATTGGGAAGGTTTGGTGAACGCCCTTACAGTTGCAGGAAAGGGGTTTAAGACCCCATCATCTAAAGATTTGAGTGGGCCATTGCTAGAGGAAGCCGTAAAGAATACACGGCTTGTGGTTGATGAGCAAAAAAATTTTGGCGAAGAAAAGGTTGCAGCATTTTATCTGATGGGTGGACAGATGGACGAAATAGAACTCTCCTTAACTTTTTAGTGGCCTCTAATGGTGGATTGGTGTTTCTAAAATCAATAGATGCCTCCCATGAAGTTAAAAATGCTGAGACTTTATGCAATCTATTAGATGGGGTGGTCCAGGAGGTTGGAGTTGATAATGTTGTCCAAATCATCACGGACAACGCAGCTGCATATGTAGCTGCAGGTAGACTACTTATGGAGAGGTATCCCACAATTGCATGGTCTCCATGTGCTGCACATTGCTTAGACCTATTGCTAGAGGACATTGGGAAGATTTCATGGGTCAAAAGTGTGGTTGAAGATGCAAAAAGTGTTACAAAATTTATCTACAACCATACTTGGGTGCTTTCTTTGATGAGGAAATTTACAAATGGCAAGGACCTTGTGCGACCTGGAGTGACACGATTTGCTAGCCACTTCCTCACATTGCAAAGCATTCTTGGTGCCATTGGTCATCTCAAGCAAATGTTCGTGTCCGATGCTTGGAAGGAGTCCTCATTTTCCAATAGACCTGAAGGGGAGAGGATTGTTGCCATAGTTTTTGATGAGACATTCATCAAAAATGGAGAGGAGTTGATGGGGGTAAGTAGCAATCACACAAAAAAAAATTATACATGATAATCTATTTGCTGTTTTTATTTTTTGAGGGGTTAATTTTGTTATGATTTAACATTTGTTTTCATTTTTTTAGGTGACAGAACCTTTGGTGAGGGTTCTTCGTATGGTGGATGGAGATGGCATGCCAATGGGTTTCATCTATGAGGCCATGGATAGGGCCAAAGAGGCCATATCACGTTACTATGGCGGCAACAAAAGGAAATATGAAATCATATGGCGCATCATTGATCGGAGATGGACACACCAACTCCACCAGCCGATTCATGCCTTTGCCTACTTCTTGAATCCGAAGTTCTACTTCTCGGACACATTTAAGGCGGATGAGGAGGTCATGGAAGGTCTTGTCATATGCATTGATAGGATGGTGCCTGATCGTGAGCTGAGAGATAAAGTGCTTGATGAGTTGGAGGTGAGATTTGTTACATCTTATTTATGAATTTGCAATGTTGAGCCTTGACTATCTATGAATTTTCTATATTTGATTTACTTTTTCTTTTATCTATTCAAGGTCTACAAGGGTGCAGAGGGGAGACTCTTTTCCTCCCAACAAGCAATTGAAAGGAGAGGAAAACAACAACCAGGTAAAAAATGAAATTAGAAACTTGATTCTTACATATAGATTGTTTACTTTATTCTTATTTCTTAATACTTATATTTTTTAAACATGTTTTTGTAGATCTATGGTGGGAGAACTATGGTGCTAGCACACCAAATCTTCAAAAGCTAGCCATACATGTCTTGTCACAGCCATGCAGTGCTTCTGGGTGTGAACGGAATTGGAGTTTATTTGAGAACATTCACACAAAGAAGAGGAATAGGTTGACTCAGCAGCGCCTAAATGATTTAGTTTTTGTTCGGTACAACCTTCGCCTTCGAACTAGAAAGGTGGAGGGTGTTTCACACGAGTCCATCAACTTGGATGACATTGATCCATATGGTGAATGGACTATTGATGAACAAAATGATGAGGCTGATGTCTTCCTTACTGATGAGGATCTTGCTGAATTAGAGAGAGCAGCAGCAGAAGAAGAAGCAGCAAGATTGGATGCCATGGAGGACGATGAAGACACATTCGAATATCATGTTTCCCCTGCTCGATCTCCTAGTCCTCGTTTGGATACTATAGCACGGGCACCTTCTAGTTCTAGGCCTCCAAAATTGAGTACCATTGGGAGGGGAAAAAGGAAGATGTAGATTACATGTGGTTGTTAATGTTTTCCTCTTTTTGACATGATTATATGTAAACATTTATAAACTTATGATGCTGTTATACATTGAAACTATGAGTATTTGATGACTATGAATGATGAAATTTCAATTATTGAGTGTTTGATGATCATATGACGTGTAATCTTTGAATTATGAGTGTTTGATAATCAAATTAGGCTCTTATGTTCTCTAAATGCATTAATTTGTTCTTGTTTTTTTGTAAAACTACGGTTTTTTTTTGGAGTCCTAGCGAGTCTTTTCTCGAGTGTGGAGTCCCAAGTCCGAGTCATATTTTTAGGGCTACCGAAGTTCGGCGAGTCCGAGTTTTCCAACTATGATTTTATTAATAGAGGGTACAAGATGTACCCCATACCTACAAGCGCATATAGGGCCCTCTTTGCCCCATTGCACCAGTTGAGGTACATGCTGAGGTCAACACACCCCCATGGGCTCACCTAGCAATCATGCCCTTCCAGGTAGGGAAAACTCCACCAGCCAACATCTATACAACCCACAAAACTAATCTACTCCTCGAGCAAAATATATGAGGAATATTCCACTCTATACAAACATTCCTCAAGCACAAGCAATTTTTTATCCACCTACAACGATTTTCAAAATTCACAAAAACAGTTTTGAAATTTTCCAATGGTTTGGACCAACCAAAAGTTGGTTTTAGATTTTTCAAAAGATTCCTAACATATTCTGTGATCTTTGCTTAAAAGTGGTTTCAGGGTGGTGGTTTACTAGCCATTGGGCAGTAAAAGGCAATTTTTTGGTTTTCTCACATCAACCCCACATCAATAGAAATGCTCCCAATTCTAACTCCTTGCCAATGGTGTTTTGCTTTTGACACTTAAACTTCATGAGCTCCATTCTCAGACATCCAGGGTCAGATTTCAGTGTAATTATTTTATCTACACTACTATTATGGTGGTTTTGCAGTGGTGCAATCCATTTATGATTTTGGTATCTGATTTTCCTAGAAATCACAATTTGTCATAGGTGTTGTTAAGCATTCTCATTTTGAGAACTTTTGAGGCTCTATTTGAGCTTATACAAAAGAATTTTTAGGTGTCTATTTCTCTACAGTGGATTATTTTTCACATACTTTCTATAATGTCCCCATTTTTACGACGTCCTCTTTCGGCTGGGTTGATTCAGGCACACTTACTAAAATAGTAAGTGTTATTTTTAGCAGGGGGGTCTGTCATGTTGCTTCGGTCTCTGGTGAGCCTTTTTGAGCGTTTCAACTTCTCACTGGTTCAAGCTTCAGGGCATTATTTACTTTTTTTAGTACTTACTAAAAATAGTAAGTCAATTAGGGTTGACCGACTTGCAAGGTTGGTCCTGGTCAGGCAAGTCAATGTTGCATATTCTGTTGATAAAGTCACTTCGAGGGAATTATTTTAATATTTGAGAGTTACCTTGGGAAATGTGCTTTAAAAAGTAACTTTATAATATTAAGTTTCAAAAAAGGGTCATAAGGGGGACTTAATTAATAAAGTGACCAAGGGGCGCCTAGTCTCATGACTTGAGGTTGTTTTTAAAAGCTAAATTATATTTTCTTCCTTGAGTGCCCAAACTATGGAGGGAAATATTAAAATTAAAGTTTAAAATCATTTGTTGGAGTTTGGCGTGAGTTTTAGGTGTCTATTTTTTTACAGTGGATTATTTTTCACTACTTTCTTATGGTACCTTCTTTTTTTTCAATTTTTTTTAAATCCATAGTTTCAAACATATTAACTTATTTTGGCATCTATTAAAAACTAAGATCAAGACCACTTTGTAGATTTTGGCAAGTGGCAATTGTTTTCACACTATTTATAAAGTGCCACCTTTTCTTTGCAGGAGGGATCTTTTGGTTAGATGTTATGGGGAGGTCTGTTGATTGAATCACTTGTTATCACACTATTTATAAGGTGCCACCATTATTCTTTGTTGGGCAGGCGGGAGGGTGAGGGGGGGCTTGTTCATCATGGGTTTTAGTCATTAATTCCACGCATTTGTTGCCTTTTTAAATAAACAAAACTATAAGTCTTGGAGGAAAGGGATCCTAAAATATTGTGAGCGGAAGGAACTCTTTCCCTATCCCTATGGACTCACTCTTGAACTATGTGGTTCTAGGGAGAAGATAGATTGGGCAAGCAAGAAGCTATGTCCTTAACATCATTGAGATGACTATTACTCTAAAATGTATTATGTTACAATCATATTAAGTGTCCTTGTATGCTTTGGCTAAATGTTTGGGAGTTTCTTGGGGATGCAAATGATCTTCCAATCTCCAACGATGTCATCTTGGACAAGTTTGCACCCATAGTTGTTCTTGATTCATCTCCTCCAATACATGTAGCTTCAACAGTTGTTCATACTCAAGCATCTAATGTGGACACATCATGGAATGAGTAGTGTAGTCACATGACATGCACTAAGACTCCACCTCCACCTACTATTTCCACCAAATTGAATGTTGATTCATCAAGGACTTTCAATGATTTTGTTCAGCAAGTTTATATGTTTTCTTTATCATTGGAATGTCTACTTATTAGATATACATCACATGTTTGTAGAATATCATATTCAAAATTTTGATGACAACATTGAGAACATTTGTCTCCTCTTTGATGACAGCTCCTATGGAGTTGCATCTCCTTCTCAAAATATTATGAAGGTGCATTATGACCCTTCTATTCTTTCTCCACCTCTACATGGTTCTATCTTGGCACATCTTGCAATTGTTCTCCTCCTCAAAATGTTATTAAGGTGCATTATGACCTTCTATTCTTTCTCCACCTCTACATGGTTCTATCTTGGCACATCTTGCAATTGTTCATCAGCCCATTGATTTGACTCCATCACCATCAATACCTTTTGTAGGAGTACCTAATTCTTCTTGGTTCAAACCTCATATCTATGTTGAGAGCCATTCTTATATGGTTACTATTCCTGAATCTTGCATGGTACTTGGTCTCATTTGTCATGTTTACCCTTTTCATCCCATTTTTTGAGTGAGAATTCAGCAAATTGGCAGCTCAAGGTTTCTTTCTTTTGAAATAAAGATGCATCACTTGTTGTAGAGGGGCCTACTATAGCACTCATGATGTGACTATATGTGCCTATATTCTCTTTCTTCTATGTACAGGCATTCACAGGTCTCATCTTATGGGTCTCTCTTTCTTCTCATTTGGTGAGGGGCTGGTGGAGGGGTTTTTATTTTCTTCCGGGGGGACATATTCTACATGGGTACCTAACATGGCTACACATTTGTTGGAGCTTATTTGATGCATTGTTTTTACTTCTTGCATTTAATTATTTACTTAGTTGCATATACACACCTCGAATAAACTTAGGTAGGTTTTATTTGCTTTGTTGAGCTAATAATGACGTGTACACCTTGATTTGAGGCAACATAATGACCCTTGGCTAAAATATTCATATAAAACACTTAGATCATAATTACCCACCAAAACATTTTGACAATAGATTGCAGATATAGTAAGAACACAACAGATTTGCACACATAATACTGATTGGAATTAAATACTTTATTCAGATATTTCATTTAAGTTCGATTTTATTATAGATGATTGCAAAGGTTTACCTCTGCATAAGTTTCAAATATATTTTTTAAAAATACCAAAAATGTTGAAATGCTCAAAACAATGAAGTCCTCTGAACACTTGAAATTCAAATGCAACCTCCATATAAAGTTGTTCTCAGGAATCCAAAAGGGTTTTGTCCTCCGAACTCCAAGAAACCAATGGGGTTTTGTCCATTGATCTAGAAAACCTAAGGGTTTTTGTCCTCAAATCCAATAGCGAAACACAAGTGCTCAAACTGGTTTATGGTTTCATAAGAATGGCTAAAGATGCAAATTGATGAAACTACCAACTTTATATAGAGGTTGAACTCCTAGCATGGGCCCGAAGTTTACCACCATTTCATTACATTCAAATTTGAAACTATTAATGGTGTCCTTGGCTAGCCATGATGATAGATGAAACTCTCCATTTGAACAACGAGGTATGACAAAAGGCATGTCAAAAGGTGAGGATCCAAGGAAATACATACTTGAAGGATGTAATGGCAAGAGGGACTAGGGAATTGGGAGTTAGGATGCCGAGTAAAGAGGTAGGGAGATTCCCAAAGGTTTGGGGAAGGAATGCATGAAAGAAGAAGAGAGGGTCAAGAGTTGGGAGAAACGAATACATTGTGCCGCAATGTAAGGGAAGAGAGAGTTTAGGAACACACAAACAGTTAGGGAGGGTGAAAAAGGATCAAGGATCAAGGAAATGATACAACCAATGCGATATAGGGCACAAGAGACAAAAAGGCCTGCAAACATTAGTGAAGTTGAATCGGGATTGGGGTGTTGGATTACCATGTGATATGAGAGAAGACTTGAGATCTTGTCGAGGTTTGAGAATCCTTGATGCGGTCACCTGTCATGCCCCCGATTATGAATTAATTCATTATGAAAAGGCGGTGATTCCTTAGCTCCGTGATTATACTTTATGATAACAAATTAATAAAGGAGTTTATATGCAGCAAATAAGAGGCAACAGTTAAATAAGAAAAGGTGGCATCAATTAAGTTCTACTAAGGGACACCTCCCTTCATAAGGACATCTCTCCCCATATGGTCGCCCCTCTTGGGGATTTACAAGGTATAAATGTGGAGATCAAACAAGGGAAAGAGGCATGAGATCAAAGAAAATATATCTGCACACAGAAAAACAATTAGATCAGATCAGAATTAATTATCTGCACTCGGCAGACAAGGGCAGAATCAGCAGTTAATACATTTGCTTCTGAGAATATAGCAGTCTTATGTTTTAATAAATATTGTGGTATGCTCTATCATGATTATTGTGTATAATGATATATTTATTATTATATAATCTCTATGAATCTGGATATATTTAGTGTTTGGAATTCTTGACAAGCAACCATGAGGAGTGGGGGAAATACCAATAGGGTGAGCAGATACTAGATTTCTTTCTAAGTATGCCATTCCATGTTGGATGCCCGTGTGTCTGCCACTTGGGGCCAAGGGGTGAGTGTCCGCCCTTGGGCTTAGAAAGGGGAATCTACGGGCCTCCTATTGTAGCTCTGCGCTCCCGCCCCTCCCCCTCTCCCCCACTCCCCCACAATCTCTACATGGGTTGGTTGTTGGGATGTATTCAAGGAGTCTCAATCATAAGAAGGATGGATAAGGCAGCATGGATAGGGAAGGCAGTTTATCCACTAAGTACACCACCCCATGTTGGATGCGTGTGTGCCTGCCACTTGGGGCCAAGAGGGATGGTATATCCACTCTTGGGCTTAGCATGGATAGCTTCAGGCGCCTTATCATGTTTCTCATCCAAGTCCTATTAGGATTAAACTTCTGCTATGCATTATGGATATTGTGTAGTTTATAAAATAATTATGTATTTTTACAAGGTTTAAATAGATAAGACATTTATTATATATGTTTTGATCATATGAATTATATTTCCAATATTGTCTAGCATGATTGCAGGACCTAAACCAAGTTTAATATTGCTTCAAGCATATAATTGGTTAGTTATAATCCTAACTACCTTAAATTTTTTATTCTAGGGCAAGATTTAGGGCAATCCCAAAAGGGGACATTACATCACCTTTAGGCATGATAGTAGGAAAACAAGCGAGAGCCTACAAGAGAGTAGGGAAAAAGAAATGGGGAAATGGAGAATGAAAGTAAGGCATGACAGTATAAGGAAGTTTCAAATCTCACATAGGTCTAGAAAATGACTCAAACACCCTTGTACTTAGGATTTGGGGTGGTACAAGTCCGCCTTTCCCAAAATTTCTTGCCCTCAAGCAATACAAATTTGGATGCTCCAAGATCTCTAGTCCTTCCCAAGTAGGATTTTTTGCAAATAGATTTTTCTAACAAATCAAGTACTCTATAATGCTTCTATTCCTCAACTTCTTCACCTTGTTCTCAATAACAATATGAGGCACCAATATGAGCTTTCCCTCATCATCTAAGGGTGGCAATTATTTTGAAGGTGTGACATGTTCAAGGGCCCCCTTGAGGTGAGACACATGGAAAATATTATAAATTTTGAAAATATTATGAACCCTGCCATTTTTTAGTAATTCCAACTCATGCAACTTCACCACTTCTCAATATCTTGCAAGTCCCATAGAAGCATGGTTTGAGCTTTTTAGCCCCATTATTTTTTATGGTGGTTTCCTTGTAAGGCTACAATCTCAAAAGGACCATATCTCCAACATTAAATTATCTCTTTGTGCTGTTATGATCTGCATAGAATTTATGTTGATTATGGGCTTGCTAGAGGTGATCTTTGAGTGATCTCAATATGTCATGGCTACGCTCCACCAAGTCAATAGTTGTTGACACTCTACTATCTATGAACGCTAAATCAACAAAGGTTAATGCCATAAGTGGAGACAAACTAATAGACATATGGTGGGTAGTGTTGTTGTTGTGTTCTCCCAAATGCAAACCACTTAACCCAAGTTGATAGCTGATCTGAAACATAGTTCCTCAAGTAGCTTTCAACGCACTTATTCGCTATTTCTATTTGTCTATTTGTTTAGGGATGATAGCTTGTGCTAGGAGTGAATTCTACACTAACCAAATAAAATAATTCCAACCAAAAGGAGCTTAGGAACCTACTATCTCTATCATTGACAATATTTTTAGGTAATCCATGTAGCCTAAATACCTCTCTAAAGAATAAATCTACCACCAGATGTGCTTTGAATTTTGAAGAAATGGCAAAGAAGTGTGCATACTTAGTTAAGATTTCATGACACAAATGCAATTTTTTTCCTACAACTTGGAGAGGCCTATGATGAAGTCCATGGATATGCTTTCCCACTTATAATTTAGTATAGGCCATGGCTGAGGCAAAGCCTACTGAAAAAAATGTGCTTCATTTTGTTGTCAAGTCTTGCATTCTCTGATATGTTTGAAAGCATCCCTCTTGAGGTCCTTCCATGAGAATCTTTCTTTGATTTGCTTGTAGGTCTTCTAGTATCTTCAGTGTCCTACTAGAGGTGCATCATGGAAAGTTCTCAAAAGATTTCTCCTTCATTCTATATTCAAAGACAAAGAAAATTTTGTTTTTGTAAAGAATGAAATCATCTACTACTACAAGATTGTTATCTCCCACATTCCAATCAAGAAGGTCAATAGCAAATGCATTTTTAGCATCTTACCATAATAGAGACCTTCCAATCATAGAAGTAGAACATAGAGTAAGCATCCTAGAAAGAGCATCAACAAATACCATTTTTTCTTTCATGTCACTGTCTTCCGCTTCAAACTGCTTGCAAAGCGCTAAAAAATTCTTCAAATTATTTCTGGGTTTTATTGCCCTATTCATCACCTTTCCGAAACATTTTGAATTTTGAAATTTCATTAACAAACGAGAAAGATACTGCAGTTTTACTGTGACTGTGTCATACTGTATAAAAAATGTGATTTTAAAATCAAAACCATATATTGTTGCTCTTACCAACTCGCCTATGCATCAGTTTGGTTCAAATAAGAGTCTTCATTCTTCCATTGACATTCAATCTTCCATGAAGGAGGCTCAATGGATTTTCACAAGCACGAAGATGATTATTGCTCTGATATCATGTTGGAATAGAGAGTGCACACAATAATATTATTTCATTTCATTATAATAGAGAGTTTCATGCCATTTTGTCGCATTCAAATTTGAGACCATTAAAGGTGTCCATGGTCGGCCATGGTGATAGATGAAATTCTACATTCAAACGGCAAGGATCTAAGAAAAGGCATGCCAAAAGGCGGGGATCTGGGGAAATGGATACTTAAAAGATACAATGGCAAGAGGGACTAGGGAATTGGGAGTAAGGATGTCAAGCAAAGAGGTATGAAGAATTTTGAAAGTCGAGGGAATGAATGAATGAGCAAATAGGTGGTGTTTGGGGATTTAGAGAACTTGATATCTCATGCCATGATGCGAAGGAAGAGAGTCTAGCCACAAACAATTGGGGAAGGCGAGATAATCAATACCACGAGGATCAAGGATCAAAGAGATGATACACCCGATGTGATATGTGGAGCAAGAGCCAAAAAGGCCCACAAACACTAGTGAAGGTGATCAAGGATTTGAGTGTAGGATTACCAAGTACCATTGACCATGGAAGAAAAAGACTTGAGAACCCATCAGGGTTCAAGGATTGGGGATACTTGATGTGGCTGCCTTCAAGCAAGATGGTAGAAAAACGTGTAGGGGCCTACAACATAACACGAATGGGAAATGGGGAATGAAATGAAGGTGTGACTGTACAAGGAAGTCCAAAATCCCACCCAAGGTAGGAAAATGACTCAGACACCCTCATACTTAGGATTTGGGACATTACCAACAATCAAGCCCCACCACTACCTCATCAATCCTTGATTGACAACAATTAAGTGTCACCTTTGTCTTAAATAAGTTAGCTTATCTCTTAACTGGGAATGATTGAGAGTCAACTCGTGACCTTTTGGATATGTGTCATCTTGACTCGTGCATCCAAGAGGCTGATTTATTTGTACTTCATCCATCCATTTGGTGGTTGGGCTGATTACTGAAATCCTCTATTTTTGAATAGCAATTCATATTGCATGTTGCAACCTCTCTTCTGTTATTGTAACTTTCTTCACTCACCTAAATCTTAGGATCATCTGCTCATTGATTTGGAATCCCATCGAATCTTACAAATTGCAATACAAAAAATCCACTAGGAAAGTAAAATAACTCAGCATAATAATGCACCAAAAAGAAGCCACAAACTATTATTATGTGTAGATGGAAGCAAATAGGGCTCACATAACAAAACTTGCAAAAGAACACCAAACTATTGATAGAATTTGGTGACTTCTGAGTAGAATATTTTTAACACATTTTAATTGAAATGTATCTAAAATAAAGGTATTATATCTTTCACTTGAAATGTTTGAAGAGGAACTCCTCTGCCCAAAAAAAAAATTCTCATATGCAGTACCAAATATGAGTGAAAGGAATTATAGCGCTTTAAACTCTTTCTTAGCAAATATCAGAACCCCTGACAGAAGTTCCCAACTTTGAATCTAATGTTGGTAATGTTCTCTGACGTTTCCATGGAAATTCATGGATGCATCCAGCACAAGTCTCAGATATTTGTGGGGGTTAGCATTGGATTCAGTTTAAATCATAGGCAAGAAATCTTATTATTGAAATAATTGTTTGAAACATAGCAAATGCTAGTTTCTATATTCTACACAATATAATATATATGCTTATCTACACAAATAATTGACCGAGTCTTAACATCCTTGAGTTGAAAAATTCAAGAAACAAAGTACTGGCCACAACTTATAGTCCAGTTACTCTCTGGTTTCTCTTAAATCTACAGACAAAAGCAGAATAAGACAATTCTTGAAAAGGGATCTCTGACCCTACCAGGATGGCTCTGTGGTGACAAGAATTTCCCAGTTCTCTTCTAAAGGTTTAATCAATTGCAGTATTCCTCAAATAGAGTATCTAGATTATATATCTAAAAGTAAAGTTGAGAAGATTTGGATCTTTAAATGGATATATTGATGCTTGTTACATGAAAAGAAATCACAATAGTTGTATTATGTATAATTTCCAGTATCATACAGACTTAGACTAGGTTGATGAATTCAAGTGCCTTACCAATGCCTTCACGTACAGACAAGTTTGGTCTGATCACATCTCTTGAATTGATTAAAAATATGTCTCCAATGTATAGGTGGTTTGTAGGAACATATATACAGAAAAGCTCCTCCTCACCTATATCATGCTGAAATTACAGTATTAATGACAAACAAACATTTCAGACGACGTCTCAATGAAAAAATCCATGTACCCAGGATATTAGAACAACAATAATGGAAGTGTACAATAATGTCTAGAAAACTAGCATTGAAGTTCAAGAAAACGACCCAATCAACACAAAGAACAAAATTCTACATCTTAAATAGAATATTCCAATAAAGAATAAATCCACAGAGTACAAATATTACCTGTAGAACAACAGAGGAAGTAATAAATCCAAAAGCATATTCTCCCACACGTGGGTGCCTTATGATGGCCACTTCTTTGAATGCCTGGGTATTTCGATCTGTGTTAAGATGAAAAAACATGTGATATGAATATAATCTCTACACTTTCAGCCTTAATGATCTGCCTAGTTATGTATTACAGGAAAAATCCCTTCAACCCTAAAATGAAGAATGACACAGTAATCATTACCAGGTGATATAGCTGCACTTATTTGTTTGGAAGCAGAGTAGATATGTTTGACAAGTGGCATTCGCTTAATGATCCACTCTCCAAACCCCAGAACAGAAGCCCCCATCCATGATGATACAGAAACCCCAACCAAGAAGATGAAGATTAATGAAGTTATAAAACCTAACCCTGCAAGATTAAAGAACATATGCATTTTCCTGAGTTCAAACACACCAGCACAAGAGAAATTATGGAAGGATAAACATTTTCTTGTGATCAAGAGATGGGTAAATCTTCTATTAGGAGAGATTGTAACTCACAAAATAAAAGGCATAATAAAAAGCACAAGTTACAACCAAATAATATGCAATTAGTGTTCAGTTGATTTGTTCCAAACTAATTATCCTCATATTTATTTTCTTGGTTCTTCCTGGTTATGTGCCATTGTTTATGTAATACAGAATTGCACAGAAACGGTTATGTTTTGAGATATGGATACAAGTAGTTTTCAAGCCCCCTAATACACATTCAGCTGGAAATGGTAAGTGGTAACTGTAAAAATAAACACATATTCAATTATTCATCCATCTAAGATATGGATACAAGTAGTTTTCAAGCCCCCTAATACACATTCAGCTGGAAATGGTAAGTGGTAACTGTAAAAATAAACACATATTCAATTATTCATCCATCTAAGATTCTAAATGCATACAAAGAAAACACTGAAAATATTTATTTTATATATTTTTTCATTTTTGTTTTATATTTTTAGTTTATAATATTTCTTTTGTTATATCATATTTGTCTCTTTGGTGATTTAAATATATATGTCAATGATTTATTTTTTATGTTCTATTTCTTTTGTAATTTTTGAATACTTTTTTATAACCCTAAACTAGACGATGTGGTGCTGTATCCATACATATTGATATGCCCAAAATATGGGCTCATATATGCATAGAAGCAATAATCGTTAAAAAATTGTAGTAAATTGTGATTTATCTTTTCTCACCTCCCACACTGAGTTTTTCCCTAAAAAATCAGGATCCACAGTTAAATCACAAATGAATCCCAATAAAATCATGATCCCGTTATCCTAAATTTTTAACTCGTTTTAAAATTTAGGTAACCAATCAAAATTTTCTTAAAACTTGAGATTTTTCTTCTCTAAGGCACGCATTACGAGGTGAAAAATGTGGCAAATCTCTGTTTTAGGTTGATTAACCTTTGGGCTACTCTTTTTCCCCTTTACGTTTCCGTTTTCATCAATTTCTGAGTTGTTTTTAGTGTCTTTTTCATCAATTTCGGGTTTTCAGAGCAACTCAGCAAATAGGGAAATTTAGACTCCAAAGCAAAATTGCTAAAGTTTCTCAAAAACCCGAAATTGCTTAAGTGCTCAAAAAACCCCGAATTTAGACTCCACAGCAAAATTGCCTATCTCCTGAAGGTGACAGATCGTTGGTGCCTGTATGGAAATATTATGACCAGCTGACTTTTATTCCAAGTCGAGCACATTATAGAAGGGTTCAAGATGCCTTCTTCGGTTATTTTATGTGTTTGTTTGATAAAGATTTGGTAAATAACAGGGTATCTGAGGCAGCTTGGAATAAGGTAAATCAATATGGCTGCTTGTTTCTTCAATTTCCTACATTCACTTATATGAGAGTTGGATGCTTTGAAGACCAACCTTATATGCTTCCAAGATATCCGACTGATAAGATCATTCTGATGGAGCTGGGAAGGCAGTTAATGGCAGTTCATTCACGTCAAGCTATACAACACAAGTCTGGAATTGGTATTTCTTCACATAATCCATTGGTAATTGGCAGGTATTCTTTGACAACCTCTTCAAGAGCCAAAGCAATGGAAACTGAACTTCAGGAGATAACATTGAAGAGATTCCAAGCTAGGGTGGATTTTGATTACAGAAGGATGAAGGATAAAATAAAAAGAGCCTCCTTCACTCATGTTCACCGCATTGAGGACATTTGGGCAGACCTCCGTACAGAGAAGGATATATACAAAATGGATTATTGCAGGCTAACTTTGGAGCAAATTATTGACCTAAATCTGACTTTAATTCCAGAAGGAGTAATTGATGATAGGCAGATTTTGGATCCTGAGTACGAAGAACAAGGAGTTGCTAATGCTCTCATTCCTGCAATTCAATGGTCTCAAAAGGAATCCGTCTCTATCTTTGATAGATTTCAATCAGTCTTGGCGAACACCAACTCTTGGCTCAAAAGCATAGGTGTCAAGACTATCAAAATCAAAGTTAGAGCTGAAGATGACCCAGCTGGTCCTAGAGGATTGAAATCAGAAATCAGGGAACAATCAAAAGAAGGAGCTTCCTCTTCAAGTACCAGAATCAAGCTGAAAGTAAGCAGAGCTCCAGAACAACCATTGGATAGGGAAAAACTAAAGGGTAAGGAAGTCAACGAAATGCAGATTCAGGTATTAGATCAGCAAGAAGAAGACGAGGTTCTTGAGACCTCTACCATTCTAAGTGAGATAACTCCTCACGTTGAAGCTCCAATACCAGAATCAGTCATATCTCCTATGTCCCCTATCGACAGTGATGTTGATTCCTTTTCCACCGTTTTTGTTCCTTCTATTCCACCACAAGAGACTTGTCATCAGTCTTCATCTGTAACGGATACTCCCATGATGAACTTGCCTACTAACTTCAAGAGTATTTTTGATATCAATCCAATCTTTCCAGCCATGTCAGAAATGACTCTTCCAGAAATGGATACATCTGTAACAAGCTTTGATTCTTTCATGGCCAATTCTAGTTGTAATTTGTCTTCTGAGCAAAACATTGTTGCTGTACAAACCGAGGCACCATCTAGGATTTCTGTTGTATCACAAACTGAGCCCATTTCTACAGAGACTGCAGTTGCTATTTCAGATGTGACAACTTTGGATCTTCCTCCATGGTTGAATTCAGTTGCTCCCAAAAGAAAGAAACAAGCAGTGTCTCCTGATATTTTTGATTTCCGAAAATTGAAGAAATCAAGACCGATGGTTGCAAAGAAAGCTAAAACAGTCTCACAGGTTTTTGTTGACAGCAACAGAATGAAATATGCTGAAATTGCAGAGCCCTTAGTTGATAAACCGCATGAAGAAATGCAGGTATCTGACTACAGATTCACAAGAGTCGAATTGGGCAAGCAGACTCATGCCAATATGATGCAGGATGCTCAGAGTTCAGTGACAATTTTAACACAAAGCTATAACGAACTCTTAGCTAAAAAGGAAAAGCTCAAAGAAGACAATGCTCAACTGGTTTCAGTCATTCAAAGGATTACAGGATCATCAGAGGCAGTTGATTCTCTATCTACAGCTCCTCCAAATGAATCAGTTAGACAATTAGAAAGAATTGCGCAAAAGGCTAAAGCAATTGATTCATGGATAACTCAGCTGATTGAGAAAAGCATTCCAATGATTGAGAAGACGTTGCAAGTTCTCAAGAATGTCAGAATAGCAAAGATAAAGCTGAATCAAACTTTGGAAGTCTTCAAGCAGAGTTTGGAATCACTTGAGAAGGATTTAAAAATCTGGCATGAGATAGATCAAGTTAAGTTACAAATTCTATGCAGCAATTCAATCTTGCCAAACAGAGAGAAGTACATAGAATTTGAAGAACTTATGACAAATAGATCATTGGTCATTCAAGATCTTATCAAAGATATCCAGGCCACTTTAGAGATGAATGATGAAGTTCAGCAGGATATTCTTTCAAGTTTTGAGAAGATCTCATGTACGGTTTTAAATCAAGAAGATGAATTACTTGAAGCTGATTCAGTTACTTCAGAAATGGCAGCCAGTCTTCGTCAACAAATGGAATCAGAGCAGTTTTCTATGGATTCGATTCAAAAGCTTGTCAATCATCAAACAATCCTTGAGAAAATGCAAACTAATTATGAAGAGCATAGATTGGCAACTATCAGATACTTTGATGTAATTTTGAAGACAGTTGCAGTGGCCAAGAACACGTTGGGTCCAGATCCAAATGAGTTGCAGACCATCATCAGCAAATTCTTATCTTTCAAAGATAGGAATGAAACAGATTGAAAGTTTTAGATTGTTTTATGTAATTTTACTTTCGACAATATATGTGTAAAAACAAATTTTGCAATTGCAAGTGTTCTTTCCTTGCAATTTTCGAAAATGTAATTACATGTAAAATCTTACAAGACAAATCACAATTTGGATTGTAATTTTGAATAAGTCAATCGCAATTAGTTATCGGTTGAGAGATTTTCTCAAGTTTGTTGAGATCCTCCCACCTTTTTCTCCAGACCTTCCTCCTATAAATACTTGAGGGGTCTATTGTAATCTTTATCTTTTTAGCAAGCAAGAAAACTCTGCAGAATTTTGTACTCATAAAGTCTTTGAGCTTTATAGTGGAATATTGTGAATTTTCAAGTGATATCAAGAAGCTGGAATTTCAGACTTTGAGCTGAATCCTTGTTTTATTATATTGTGATTACTTGAGAATTGTTGAAGATTGCTGAAAAGAGATTCGATTTAAATATTTGCAGACTTTGTGCTGTAAATGTGAGAATTGAATTCATAGTTAGTGTTAGAAATTGAGAATAATTGCAAGTCTTTGTGCTAGTATTAACTCTCATCTAGAATAGTTAATAGATACTTCATAGTTACAGATTTTACGCTGTTTTATGTTGTATATTTCCATAAAGTAATCGTTCTGAAAAAAGGTTGATAGGATTTCATTCTTCAAGACTTTGTGCTTATTGAATTATTTTCCCGTCCCGGAGGAAATAACGGAAGTCTTTGCGCTTTCAGGAAACTTTATCTCCTCTTTCTTTATTCCATTGCATAGTTACCGTACTAAAGTTTTATCAACGTATACTGTTTCTTTTCTTTGAAGAGAAGAGAATATAATCTTTCCTGAAATAAGAGGAACGATTGCTGTCCTATCCATTTAGTTTTATTTAGTTAAAGGGGGAGCCTTCCCTTAATTAGGAGAGTTCAAACTCACGTGCTGTGGTTGAAATCTCAATTTTGTACGCTTTCACGAGAATACAAAATTTCCAACCAACAGTTTTTGGCGACTCCGCTGGGGATACGAACGCATTTGAAAGTCTCTCACTTTCTTTTGAAGTCCAGTATTCTTAATTTGTTTACTTGTTTTTGTTTTAGCTTCTACACTGGAAGGAATCCGTTATTACGTTCGTCGAAGGAAGGGACAAAGTTCTCAAGAAATATCTCCAGGTGAACAAGCTAGGTTTGAGTTGCTCACTAGTATATCTTCCCTTTCACGAACTACTAGCTTCCCTCCGTCCAAGAAGAAAAAGCCCATCCCAAGTGAACTTTCAGCCTTTTTCCTCAAGCCTTTGATTTCAGTTGTTCCTACTATTCAAGCAATGGCTCAAGGTCCATGGGGAGCAGCTTTTGGCCCTTTAAATCTTACTCCACCTCTTCATGCTCTTCCACAAGGCTCACGCAAAAATCTGCCCAAGTTTTATGGAGATGGTAAGCAGCACCCCGATGAGCATATCAAGGCTTTCTCTATGGCTTGTGGTGTTCTTGGAGTAGAACATCAAGATGTTGCTGTACGTTTGTTCGTGGAAACTCTACAAGGAATTGCAGCTGACTGGTTTTACAATTTGAGAGCTGGTGATATCACTAGTTGGGATACCCTCAAGACTAAATTTGAAGAACGCTTCAAGCCCGCCGAAGATGAACATGCATTGCTGGCTCAGCTGACTCAAATGAAGAAGGACACACATGAGAATATGCGTGAATTCATTGCAAAGTTTAATAAACTTGCAAACAGAATTCCTACTGATTCTCAGCCCACTCCTGCAAATCTCAAGTGTTTCTTTATCAACACTCAGCTGCCAGAAGTCAGTTTTCTATTGAGAAGGGCAACTCCAACAACTTTGGCTCATGCTCAAGTTCTTGCTACAGAAATTGAAGACGATTTGATCTTGGCTGGGAAAATCCGAAAGGATCCTAATCGATTCAAAGGAAATTCCATTTCTGAGTCTTCCACTTCAAACTCTACTGATCCTATGGTACAGAAGTTGGCCAATGAGCTTCTTGCCTTGAAGAAGCAAGTTTCACAAGCTTCTTTTTCTGCTCCATACAAGGATATTCCTAGGAGGACATATCCAAATTCTGCTTCTAACTATGCTGCCAGAAATCAGAATAAATTGCCTCCTCCTCCTGAGAGGCTCGCACTTGAAGCACCTCCAAAGAATACAGCTGTTGGTTATTATGAAATAGATCGAGAAGAACTATCTTCTACTGATTTCCAAGCGGAAGATGAAGCTGTCTTTAATCAAGAAGATGAAGAGGCAGCTGGCGACTCCACAATACGATACATGCATTATGATGTTTCAGCTGAAACTGAAAATGTTGAGAGTCAAGCATATGCTGTTATCACAAGATCCCAGACTCGGTTGGCTCAGAAGGATGAAGAAGCAAAGGTGAAAAACAACGTTCAGTTGCCGGTGACCATTGCTAAGAAGGGAATGCCATTGCCTACCTTAACTAAGGATTCTTCAAAAAATCAAGTAAGCAATTCTCCTTCTGTTCTTTCTGGTGAGCCTAAGACTAATTTACCAAATCCTAAAGTATTGGCTGAAAATATATCATCTACGTCTCTAGCAAATTCTTTCCAAGCTTTTGATATTATTGACCATGCTAGGAAGACTAAGATTCAGATGTCTGAGGTTGAGTATCTTCAAGCCAATCCTGATCAGCTTGAAAGATTGGTTAAATTTGTTAAAAGTAGTGAAACTCGTCCTGTTTCAAACAGCCCTATTATCCAAGAACCCAAGAATCTGCCCAATAATTTGGTTATCATTCCATCCTCAGTTCCAGGAAAGATAGATCCTTTCTATATTTCCTTGCTCATTAATGGTTTCAAATTAAGTAACTGTATTATAGATTCTGGTGCTTCGGATAATGTCATGCCAATCAAAGTTGCTGATTGCCTTGGATTAACTCTTACCAAAACTTTTGGTAATTGTTATTCTATGGATAACAAACAAGTGCCTCTTGTCGGGCAAATCAAAGATGCACAATTCGCCTTTGCAGCCTTTCCTGAGAAAAAGATAAAGATGACTGTTCTTGTTGCGGACGTCCCAGCTTCTTATGGAATGCTCCTTGGACGTAATTTCTGTAAAGATGTAGGAGGCGAGCTGAACATGGATATGACAGAGGCCAGAATTCCTGTGAAAGGTGTTGTGCAGAAACTTGTTCCTGAAAGAGAAACCAAGTTTACAGTGGAGAAATCTGATGATCCTCATGCTCAGATTCTTTTTGAATCAGCTGGTTTTGGGAACTATTATCTCCATATTGATGAGATTTCTGAGTTTGCTGAAGATTGGTGTTCTGCTGATTCTTCAACTCTTTCAGTAAATGAAGGAAGTTCTAATAATGGAGAAGATTTAACACTAGCTGAATATCCCCTTGATCGTATGATAGAAGATGCTGAATCTTCTACTACAGAAAAAGATATTGAACTTCTTCCTCAAGATGAAGAAAATCACTCTTCTCCTATGGAAGATGACAACACTCTTTCTTCTACTTTTGAAGTAGGAGAATCCAACAGTCTTTATATTAATGATGATTCTAATGATGTTTGGATTCTCGAGTTTGACGGTAGTTGTGCTACTAATGGATCCGGAGCTGGTGTGGTTCTGATTTCTCCTAAAGGTCAAATCTTTCCATATTCTTTCAAATTGCAGTTTGCAAATACTAATAACACTGCAGAGTATGAAGCTCTCTTACTAGGTATGAGTGTTGCACTTCAGAGAGGAATTAAAAATTTGCACGCTCAAGGAGATGCGGAGTTGATAATATGTCAAGTAAGGAATATTTATCAGACAAGGAATGATAGACTCCGACATTACCGTAACTTGGTATGGGAGAACATTCAAGATTTTGATGCTTTCAGCATTTCAGTTGTTCCTAGAGAATTCAATGACAGAGCTGATTCTCTTGCTGTTTCAGCAACTCTCCTTATTCCTCATCTTGATTTTAATCAAGATAAATATATTGTTGAAATAATCTGCAGGCCTAGTGTTCCAGATAATTGGGACCATTGGCAGATTTTCAATGATGATAAACAGATTATTAACTTTTTACAAGTTGATGATGGTTTTAATAATCTGTATTTTGAAGGTAGCAATTCTTCTTCTTCTTCAGATTCTATGTCAGATTCTTGGTCTGAATCGGATGGAGAAATTTTGCAGTTAAAGGGGAATAAAATTCCTAAGGGACTGGTATCTTTGGAAAAGCTTTTTGACAAGCATGACCGATATATCAAAAAGCAGCAACAAGTGAATTCAGATTCTCCTACGGGGTATGACAAGTATAATATTGGGTCTGAAGAAGATCCCAAGATGGTTAACATTGGTAATAGTTGTACTCCAGAGGAGAGAAATCAGATTATTCAATTGTTACAGCAGTACAGAGATGTGCTAGCTTATTCATATGATGATCTGAAATCTTTTCAGTCAGGAGAAGTTCAGCATGAAATCCCTTTGAAGAGTGATTCAGCTCCTTTCAAACAAAAGCAACGCCAGTATAATCCCAAAATTTCTGGCACTATCTATTCAGAAATCCAGAAGATGCTAGACGCACAAATTATTTTTCCCATTCATCATTCGACTTGGGTAGCTAATATAGTTCCAGTACGCAAGAAGAATGGAGAAATTCGCATTTGTGTGGATTTTCGGAATCTCAATCAGCAGTCATTAAAGGATAATTATCCTTTGCCTATTATGGATCAAGTGCTCCAGACAGTGACAGGTTCTCAAATGATGTCTATGCTGGACGGATTTTCAGGCTATAACCAGATTGAGGTAAGTGAAGCAGATAGACATAAAACTGCTTTTACTACTCCATGGGGTACTTTTGCATATCGTAGAATGCCTTTTGGATTAATAAATGCAGGGGCAACCTTTCAAAGAGCAATGGATTTAGCTTTTCGTGGTATCTTAGGAAGGTATATTGTGGTGTATTTGGATGATCTCACCGTCTTTTCAAAAGATCGTGAGAATCATTTATTTCATTTACAAGATGTGTTGGAAAGGTGCCGCAAGCATGGTGTTTCTCTTAATCCTAAGAAGTCTATCTTTGGGGTTACTGAGGGTAAACTTCTGGGACATGTTGTATCAAACGAAGGAATCAAGATTGATCCCGAGAGGGTAAAGTCTATTCAGAATCTGCCTTTGCCATCTAGTAAGACAGCTGTTCATTCTTTCTTTGGCAAAGTGAATTTCTTAAGGAGATTTGTCCCAGATTTTGCTGAGAAAACACGTCACATCATTGATATGATGAAGGGAAAGCTGTTTTCCGTTGGAATGATGAAGGTAAAGCCGCTTTTGCTGAAATTAAAGATGCAATTGCTCACGCTCCGGTGCTGGTTAGTCCAGATTACTCTAAAGATTTCATTATGTACAGTTATGCTTCAGAGCATACCATGTCTGCTATTTTGATGCAGCAAAATTCAGAAGGAATTGAGTCTCCTATTGCCTTCATGAGTTGTCCATTAAAGCTTCATGAGCTCAAATATTCTACAGTTGAGAAGAATGCTTTTGCAGTTGTAAAGGCAGTCAAATATTTCAGGTTCTACATTCTCAATTCTCATACAATAGTGTTAGTTCCGGATACAACTGTCAAATCTATTTTGACACAGCAAGATTTTGGTACAAAAAGAGGAAATTGGGTGGCTAAAATCCAAGAGTATGATTTAGAAATTAAACCTACCAAGCTTGTTCGTGGCAGAGGTTTATGTCAGCTGATGGCTGAAAGCAGTGCAGAGGAAAGTGAAGAGGAAACTTATGAAGACCTTCCTAAAGTGTTGTTTGTCAGCACTACTGATGAGTGGTATTCTAATATTGCCTATTTTCTGACTTATGGTGAATGCCCAGCTCATCTCTCATTCAAAGAAAAGAGGAATTTGAAACTCAAGGCTGCAAATTATATTCTTTGGGATAATGGTTTGTACAAAAGGACTCTTGATGGTAATTTTCAGCGTTGTGTTGATAAAGCACAGCAAGACAGGTTACTTGAATCTTTTCACAATTTGGCTTGTGGTGGCCATTTTTCTCCATCAGTAACTGCTCATAAGATCTTAAGGGCTAGGTATTATTGGCCTACGCTTTTCCAAGATACATATAAATGGGTACGTAAATGTACACAATGTCAACAATTTGTTGGTAAGCAAAAAATGATGGCGCAACCATTAAAACCAGTTGTGATAGAAGAGCCTTTCAGGCAGTGGGGAATCGACTTCATTGGTGTTATTAACCCTCATTCAAGTGCTGGACATACTTTTGTTCTTGCTGCAACAGATTATTTCACCAAGTGGGTCGAGGCTATTCCTGTGAAACATGCTACTTCTGAGGTAGTGTGTAGATTTTTGAAAGAAAACATCATATCAAGATTTGGTGTTCCTTATAAGGTGGTGACGGACAATGCATCTTCTTTCTCATCTTATGAGGTAACTCAATTCTGTTTTGATTATAGTATAATATTGGCCCATTCTTCAGATTATTACCCGCAAGGTAATGGTCAAGCTGAATCGAGTAACAAAAATCTGATCACTATCATCCGAAAGCTTGTTGATGAGAATCAAAGATCATGGCATAAAGCGTTATATGATGCTTTGTGGGCTGATCGCATTACACCCAAGCGAGCTATTGGCATGTCTCCATTTCAGTTGCTCTATGGAGTAAATGCAGAGATTCCTATTACATTGGAACTTCCAGCCCTCAAGTTGATCAAAGCTGTAGAAGATGCTACATTTGAAAGTTCTCTTGATAAGCGGATAATGTTTCTCTCTCAGTTAGAGGAGCAAAGATCACAAGTAGTGGATCGTATCAACGACCATCAGAAGCAAGTTAAGGCTCTCTTCGACAAAAAAGCAAAGCAGAAGGTCTTTCAAGTTGGTGATCACGTCTTGCTTTGGGATAAGAGGAGGGAACCAAAAGGAATGCATGGGAAATTTGATTCTCTTTGGCGTGGTCCTTTTGTAATTCATCAAGCAATTGGTGAGAATAGCTTCTTGCTGGCGTATCAAGATGGCACTCCATTCCCACTTCCTTACAGTGGGCAGCATCTAAAACACTACTTTCAGTAGAGTTTTAGATTAGTTTTGTACATAAGGTTTGAGTCTTTTAGTCTTTTAGTCTTTTTAATTTTTAGTCTTTTCAATCTTTTGAGTCTTTTATTTTGCGTTTTATTTAGTGACTCCGTAGCCCAATGAATCCTAAGGCACTTACAGATTCTAGATTCTACTACCTTCATCTTCGAAGGCAGTTCCCCAGTCGGAGCCAGCTGTTATCCTAAATTTTTAACTCGTTTTAAAATTTAGGTAACCAATCAAAATTTTCTTAAAACTTGAGATTTTTCTTCTCTCAGGCACGCATTACGAGGTGAAAAATGTGGCAAATCTCTGTTTTAGGTTGATTAACCTTTGGGCTACTCTTTTTCCCCTTTACGTTTCCGTTTTCGTCGATTTCTGAGTTGTTTTTGGTGTCTTTTTCATCAATTTCGGGTTTTCAGAGCAACTCAGCAAATAGGGAAATTTAGACTCCAAAGCAAAATTGCTAAAGTTTCTCAAAAACCCGAAATTGCTTAAGTGCTCAAAAAACCCCGAATTTGTTAAGTTTTTATATTTTGATGAAAAGCAAAATTGCTAAAATGTCTCAAAAACCCGATTTTGCTTTAATGACTTGAAAAGTTCGAATTTTTCATAAGTATTCATTTTTGTTAAAATGAAAATTGTCAAGTCATCTAAAAAGTGCGAATTTGCTTAAAGTGAAATTGTTATTTGGTTTCAAAAACCCGATTTTGTTAAAGAAAGCATGTAAAGCTTCAAAAAAAACCCGATTCATGTTTTTGATGACATTTTGCATTGCAAGGGCTTCTGAAAAGTCCGATTTTTCTCAAATTCGAGCTGGTTGAATTCTTCTTCCCCATTTCATGGAGATTTTGTCGACCTTAATGCCTGAAATTCGGACTTTTACCAGTAAATAGCCAAGTTACTGTCTTTTTTCTCATCGCGTCTAGGGTTTGCTTCATTATTGTTTTCAGTTCCAACTCATCTCCAGGTATGTTATGCGTTTTTCAGTTATCTTTTACGTCTTTCTCATTTATATGCATTTTGTTTTAGATTCAAAAACGTCATTGATCTTAAGCGCGTTTTCTTGTTATTGTTTATCTTCATAAAATGCGTTTTTTCTTTTTCAGTCCGCCTTCATACTAAAACGTGTTTTCTTGATACATTCTCACCTCTTTCGTTTATTTGTCTGTTCACCATTTTCTTTCATTCCTTCATTCGCTCTCACTGCCATTTATTTCGCCCTTTATAAAATGCATTTTTCCTTCATCTCATTAAAACGCGTCCTTTACTTACCTTCATTCCATCTCATTCGCCATTTCCATTCATATATCTCCATACTTCCATCATTCATAATGCATTTTTCCTCTTTAAAATACCTTACTCTAAAACGCGTTTTTTCCAATTTTCATCCATTTTCAGCAACAATCTTTCATTACATTTCGCCTTCATTCCATCTACCATGCTCATTCCTTTCACTTCATTTCGCCACTTCAAACATCCATTATCATTTTCCAAAATAAATAATTCACTTTGTCTCTCATTTCGGATTTTTAGCCCCAAAATACAATTTCGGGATTCGCAGCTGAAATAACATTTTTTAAAAAATTGCAAGGTTGAGAAATTTTTGAACTTCTGAAAAATCCCGATTGCCTTTGTGAAAATTGTCAAAGCTCTTCAAAATCCCGAAATTGCAAAAAGCAGAAATTGTTAAAGTGTCAAAAAGTTCCGAAATTGCCGAAGTCATTCAAAAACCCGAATTGCCTTAAAAAGCACAAAAGTTGACCTTTTTGGACGAAATTCCAGATCCAAGCCAAGATCTCTTTATCTTGCTGTTTCAAGAAGAGACATGCTGTTTTTGACTGCCACCATTCCATTCATTTCGATTTCATTTTCATTTGCCTTCCATCTTTCTTCCAAAGTCCATTTCATTGTTCTAGGGTTTGAGTTTCGCCATGTCCACTCACGTTGATGCTGATGATGTTCTGACCTTATGGGGTTTTCACCGCAGTCTTGCAGATTCCTGTTCAATGACAACGATGAAATATAAGTTTGACAAATATCAGAATGAGATTTCTCCGTCTCGCGTCGTTTCAAATATCGACGAGATCAAAGACACAGAAATCGGGCATGTTGATATGTCCGAATTTCTTGAAAGAGCTGAGAAATCCACTT
This sequence comes from Sequoia sempervirens, assembly GCA_007258455.2. Classification (NCBI taxonomy): domain Eukaryota; kingdom Viridiplantae; phylum Streptophyta; class Pinopsida; order Cupressales; family Cupressaceae; genus Sequoia; species Sequoia sempervirens. The sequence goes on along the minus strand of VDFB02000013.1, from coordinate 148,589,869 downwards.
CTTCTGATATGCAAAAATTGCTGAGGAGTCATATTCATTTGGTGGCTTCTTTTCCTGTTGCTGCCCTTGAACCAGAATTCGTCCTTGCATGTGCAGCACGCTTTGATAGACAATCCAGAACAATCAAGGATGATGATGGTAACGTAGTTATCAGACTTGATGCTGAAACAATCAATAGAGTTTTCAGAGTACCTGATGCAACTACTTATTCAGAGATTTCATTGAAGAGTGCTCACAGACATTTTGAGCAGAAAAAGAGTGATTGTATTAAACATATCAACTCTAAATGGCTTCTAAAAACACGACCTTGTGCAACCCGTATGCCCAAGTTGTATCGGTCTGATTTTATAGAAGAAATTAACGATATGATCACTCTTCTGAGTAGAATTGCAGGGTTGAAAGTTTCTAATGTGTTTGAAAACTGGATGTATAAGTTCATGGTGGTTGTTAGAAAAGCACAACATCCAATTTTCTGGGGAGAAATAATCAGTGATTGTTTGTGTGAACAGCTTGCACAGGTGTCTACCACTTTGACCTTCTATATGAATTCATATTTGGTTTACATAGCAGCTTCCTTAAGGCATTTTCCAGGCCTATCTCCTGAAGGTGACAGATCGTTGGTGCCTGTATGGAAATATTATGACCAGCTGACTTTTATTCCAAGTCGAGCACATTATAGAAGGGTTCAAGATGCCTTCTTCGGTTATTTTATGTGTTTGTTTGATAAAGAGTTGGTAAATAACAGGGTATCTGAGGCAGCTTGGAATAAGGTAAATCAATATGGCTGCTTGTTTCTTCAATTTCCTACATTCACTTATATGAGAGTTGGATGCTTTGAAGACCAACCTTATATGCTTCCAAGATATCCGACTGATAAGATCATTCTGATGGAGCTGGGAAGGCAGTTAATGGCAGTTCATTCACGTCAAGCTATACAACACAAGTCTGGAATTGGTATTTCTTCACATAATCCATTGGTAATTGGCAGGTATTCTTTGACAACCTCTTCAAGAGCCAAAGCAATGGAAACTGAACTTCAGGAGATAACATTGAAGAGATTCCAAGCTAGGGTGGATTTTGATTACAGAAGGATGAAGGATAAAATAAAAAGAGCCTCCTTCACTCATGTTCACCGCATTGAGGACATTTGGGCAGACCTCCGGACAGAAAAGGATATATACAAAATGGATTATTGCAGGCTAACTTTGGAGCAAATTATTGACCTAAATCTGACTTTAATTCCAGAGGGAGTAATTGATGATAGGCAGATTTTGGATCCTGAGTACGAAGAACAAGGAGTTGCTAATGCTCCCATTCCTGCAATTCAATGGTCTCAAAAGGAATCCGTCTCTATCTTTGATAGATTTCAATCAGTCTTGGCGAACACCAACTCTTGGCTCAAAAGCATAGGTGTCAAGACTATCAAAATCAAAGTTAGAGCTGAAGATGACCCAGCTGGTCCTAGAGGATTGAAATCAGAAATCAGGGAACAATCAAAAGAAGGAGCTTCCTCTTCAAGTACCAGAATCAAGCTGAAAGTAAGCAGAGCTCCAGAACAACCATTGGATAGGGAAACACTAAAGGGTAAGGAAGTCAATGAAATGCAGATTCAGGTATTAGATCAGCAAGAAGAAGACGAGGTTCTTGAGACCTCTACCATTCTAAGTGAGATAACTCCTCACGTTGAAGCTCCAATACCAGAATCAGTCATATCTCCTATGTCCCCTATCGACAGTGATGTTGATTCCTTTTCCACCGTTTTTGTTCCTTCTATTCCACCACAAGAGACTTGTCATCAGTCTTCATCTGTAACGGATACTCCCATGATGAACTTGCCTACTAACTTCAAGAGTATTTTTGATATCAATCCAATCTTTCCAGCCATGTCAGAAATGACTCTTCCAGAAATGGATACATCTGTAACAAGCTTTGATTCTTTCATGGCCAATTCTAGTTGTAATTTGTCTTCTGAGCAAAACATTGTTGCTGTACAAACCGAGGCACCATCTAGGATTTCTGTTGTATCACAAACTGAGCCCATTTCTACAGAGACTGCAGTTGCTATTTCAGATGTGACAACTTTGGATCTTCCTCCATGGTTGAATTCAGTTGCTCCCAAAAGAAAGAAACAAGCAGTGTCTCCTGATATTTTTGATTTCCGAAAATTGAAGAAATCAAGACCGATGGTTGCAAAGAAAGCTAAAACAGTCTCACAGGTTTTTGTTGACAGCAACAGAATGAAATATGCTGAAATTGCAGAGCCCTTAGTTGATAAACCGCATGAAGAAATGCAGGTATCTGATTACAGGTTCACAAGAGTCGAATTGGGCAAGCAGACTCATGCCAATATGATGCAGGATGCTCAGAGTTCAGTGACAATTTTAACACAAAGCTATAACAAACTCTTAGCTAAAAAGGAAAAGCTCAAAGAAGACAATGCTCAGCTGGTTTCAGTCATTCAAAGGATTACAGGATCATCAGAGGCAGTTGATTCTCTATCTACAGCTCCTCCAAATGAATCAGTTAGACAATTAGAAAGAATTGCGCAAAAGGCTAAAGCAATTGATTCATGGATAACTCAGCTGATTGAGAAAAGCATTCCAATGATTGAGAAGACGTTGCAAGTTCTCAAGAATGTCAGAATAGCAAAGATAAAGCTGAATCAAACTTTGGAAGTCTTCAAGCAGAGTTTGGAATCACTTGAGAAGGATTTAAAAATCTGGCATGAGATAGATCAAGTTAAGTTACAAATTCTATGCAGCAATTCAATCTTGCCAAACAGAGAGAAGTACATAGAATTTGAAGAACTTATGACAAATAGATCATTGGTCATTCAAGATCTTATCAAAGATATCCAGGCCACTTTAGAAATGAATGATGAAGTTCAGCAGGATATTCTTTCAAGTTTTGAGAAGATCTCATGTACGGTTTTAAATCAAGAAGATGAATTACTTGAAGCTGATTCAGTTACTTCAGAAATGGCAGCCAGTCTTCGTCAACAAATGGAATCAGAGCAGTTTTCTATGGATTCGATTCAAAAGCTTGTCAATCATCAAACAATCCTTGAGAAAATGCAAACTAATTATGAAGAGCATAGATTGGCAACTATCAGATACTTTGATGTAATTTTGAAGACAGTTGCAGTGGCCAAGAACACGTTGGGTCCAGATCCAAATGAGTTGCAGACCATCATCAGCAAATTCTTATCTTTCAAAGATAGGAATGAAACAGATTGAAAGTTTTAGATTGTTTTATGTAATTTTACTTTCGACAATATATGTGTAAAAACAAATTTTGCAATTGCAAGTGTTCTTTCCTTGCAATTTTCGAAAATGTAATTACATGTAAAATCTTACAAGACAAATCACAATTTGGATTGTAATTTTGAATAAGTCAATCGCAATTAGTTATCGGTTGAGAGATTTTCTCAAGTTTGTTGAGATCCTCCCACCTTTTTCTTCAGACCCTCCTCCTATAAATACTTGAGGGGTCTATTGTAATCTTTATCTTTTTAGCAAGCAAGAAAACTCTGCAGAATTTTGTACTCATAAAGTCTTTGAGCTTTATAGTGGAATATTGTGAATTTTCAAGTGATATCAAGAAGCTGGAATTTCAGACTTTGAGCTGAATCCTTGTTTTATTATATTGTGATTACTTGAGAATTGTTGAAGATTGCTGAAAAGAGATTCGATTTAAATATTTGCAGACTTTGTGCTGTAAATGTGAGAATTGAATTCATAGTTAGTGTTAGAAATTGAGAATAATTGCAAGTCTTTGTGCTAGTATTAACTCTCATCTAGAATAGTTAATAGATACTTCATAGTTACAGATTTTACGCTGTTTTATGTTGTATATTTCCATAAAGTAATCGTTCTGAAAAAAGGTTGATAGGATTTCATTCTTCAAGACTTTGTGCTTATTGAATTATTTTCCCGTCCCGGAGGAAATAACGGAAGTCTTTGCGCTTTCAGGAAACTTTATCTCCTCTTTCTTTATTCCATTGCATAGTTACCGTATTAAAGTTTTATCAACGTATACTGTTTCTTTTCTTTGAAGAGAAGAGAATATAATCTTTCCTGAAATAAGAGGAACGATTGCTGTCCTATCCATTTAGTTTTATTTAGTTAAAGGGGGAGCCTTCCCTTAATTAGGAGAGTTCAAACTCACGTGCTGTGGTTGAAATCTCAATTTTGTACGCTTTCACGAGAATACAAAATTTCCAACCAACGATCCACAGTTAAATCACGAGTTTCCACCATCTTTTGGCATTTAAAAAAAAAAATTAGGCATTTCTGGGTTTCTTCAAATTCTGAGACAACTTTTTTCTGGTTTTCCCTAACACGATTTTTCCTTAACACTAACCTGATCTTTTCCTGTTTTACTTTTAATCCTGATAAATGAAAAAAATCTATATCTTTTGGTTTACCGAGTTAATTCTAAACAAAGATTTTTGCTGCTGTATATATAAATACATTTCGATATGATATCCGTGCCATATCTAAGAGTATCATATCCATATATCCAATATATGAACACATGTATCTGGGGATGGCAAGGGTATGTGGCAACTCGAATGTAATAAGCTCATTAATAGTGTATATGAGTCGAAATGCATTTTTTATTAGGTGCAGTGGACCTCAGGATTATTTATAATCTAAGGTTAGTTATGCTACCACTCAATCACTCTATCTTGCTTCAATCCATTCATTTGGAGAGCCATTTACAATAAGTCAAACTAAAATGTGACTTCAAGTATGACCTCAACTTGGAACTACCGTCAATGATAACTTCAAGATGACATATCATATTTAATTGAGTTTGTTTGATTAGTTCAACTGTCTGTGTTATGAGTTAACGTGCCAACCAAGTGAATCAATTGATAGTGCTGGAATATAGCATCCAAAGTAGAATTAAAAATGATTTAGGATTCAGAGTTAACTGATAAATTGTGAGGTGTGCATCTCATTTGAAACAAGGTAACAAACTGAGTGCATAGGAAAATAGAACTATAGAGTAGAGAGGAAAATGAAAGGTTGTGATAGTTGGTCCTTCATGATTACCACCATATCTAATCATATTTCTTTTAAATAAAGAGCAATCAAAGAAAGTCCATGGACTTTCTTCATGTACTTTCTTCTTCTCAATTAATTAAATTGTCTTATTGATTGGGGCTCAAAAGACCTCCCTCTAATTTTGACAGATTAGTACTCGATTGCACAAATCAAAACTCTAGTTGATTGTGTGAGGGATAATGATAACTCCAAAGTTGTGAGAGGCAATCATGATGACAAGAGTTCTATTAAAAGCACGAGTGCTAATGTAAAATAGCTGTGTTGCTGGTTAGGCTTCTGGTTTGGTGGTTTGCCTACTTGTTTCCCATGATCACTACAGCTGGGTTTGGTTGTACAAGACACACACTTACACCCATACACCCACTATAGAGGATAGTGAGGATAGGGCCCTTTATACTCTTGCTAAAGCCCCTAATGTATAAAGGTTAAAGGTGTTGGAGGGGTGGCAACCCAATGCATCATGTTGCAACAAGGTTGCACAGATCAGTGCTGTGTGAGGTCAAAATGTGGAGGAAGCCCATATGTAGTTACTAAAAACAAGCACCACAACAGCAAAATTCATAGGATTTAACCTAACAGCAAAGAAAAAACACCATAATCTGGTAGGATGAAATCCATCAGATTTGAGGGGAGTGAGTGAACCAACGCAAGGAGCAGTACGAAAGGCCACAGTCAAACCGCAACTGGTAGCAGGTGAAATAAATGAACAGTGCACTTGATACAACCATCAAGAGCCAACATCTGAAATTCAACACTCAGGGTATGCCAGAATAAAATGTGAAAGAGCCAGATCTGAGAATACATGGAGTTGGAAACAACTCTAGTAGCAAACTGCTTTGACCTCACATACAAACTCATCTGTATGCTCTTCATTAATATAGAAAAATGGATTTACAAGAGTGGCAATGAGTGCTAGCTGGAAAAGGCAAAGCAAATGCAAGATTACACCTCAATCAATTCTATCATGCATGCAATCAGGAAAAGCTCTAGTGAAGAAGGCCATTTCAAAAGAGAGACAATATTTATAGGAATGGAGAGAACTGCAATTGTCTTTCATCATCATTGCAGATATACAGCATGCCAAACTTGTACTGCAACAGCTAGACCAAAAGATTTAACAAGATTTGGAAAAACTTCTGGAACAATCTGATCTTAGTTGATAGGACAATAAAGATCGTTAAATCATCAACAAAATAATTACAGGATTCGCATGTAAGCTTATGATTGTTCCTCACAAATCTACATTCATAAGTAAACCAAAAGATTAAACAAGACTTTGCAAAATCTCACCAAGGACCTGTGATACTAGAAAATAAGACAAACAGACAAATTATAAAGCGGGAAACTGCAATACTTAAATCCAAAGCTTCCAAGTCTACACAACACTAAGAACTGAGAAAGCTGCTGCCCAGCTACTTAGGTTGAATGATAAAGCCAAAGAGGCAAAAATCAGGCTACAAAAAACCTTTAAAGGGAGGAAACATTAGAGAGCAAGAAAGATCTCATTTATCATTGTAAACTCTACACAAAACCATGGAAAAAAATAAAAATTGTTACATAGTTATGATAATCAGACTTGATTCACAATACCAAGAAAATCCACATACGCAATGTCAACATACATGCAAGTATTACTCACCTACACATGAACCCTCTAAAGGAACCATATCTAGCTCTCTAGCATGTGCAATATGGTTTATAGTCCATAATCTACATGCCCATTGCTTGCTTATGCAATGCAAATGTTCAAGATGCTTGAGGGTATGACCCGGTATAGTATGATAACCATGGATTACTCAAAGCAATACATCAATGACACTGAAAATGACAATTGGTCAAAAAGTCTTAAGCACTTCGTGATCGTTTATCTTAAAAATAGTTTAAATTATCCAACTCAGGCCCTACCCTCCTTAGCTTGAGAATTTTTTCCAAAAATGTATTGCAATGTTGACATTTAGTGTTCTATTATTTTTTAAATATAATAAGCAATCTCAAAATCGTAAGAGAAACAACAGAATCATCCTATTATGAACATCATATCAAGTTGCCAATGAAAAGGATTTAAGATGAGAATCTGTGATACATGAATTCAAATGGTTATAACTAAAAGACACTTTCACAGTACAAATGGGCTTGACTGCCACGAATGAATGAGGTTACACATAACATTTAACCAATATCACCCAGCATGCTAGACTTATTCAGAATGGCGACATACAAGCTCATATAGTACCACATCACATCAATTCAAAGCAAGTAGGTAAAGCTCTAGCATATTCAATATTTTTGACTAATTTGCTTAGAGAACAGATTGATTGTTTGGAATTTACTATTAATTTGAGGGAGATATTATTTCTACTCCTACCATGGTAGAAACAAAAAGATATTCCCAGATCAAAGACCTAGTCAATGCTAAAACTCCACCTTAAAGAAATTGATCAGATGACTAGCTCATTGCATGAATTTAGACAATATGCACATAGCTGAAAAACAGAAACCACTGCAACAATTAATTACAATGAGAAATGGAAAATACACAGTGAGTATGAAATCGTTATAATCCTAAAAACGGTAGGCATTTGGACTAGACGATTTAATGAACTTCCTATTACTGTCTAAGCTTTTGATTTTTGTGTGGCAAACACCCACCAGAAACCTAGACACAGGAATGGAGGTTTAACAGCAGGATAGCAAGGTTGAAAGATACCTTGAAGATATCCAAGCAAATAAATAGACTAAAGCTGAGGTTCGAAGTGAAAGTGCAGCTCATGATGACAGTTAAAACTCCCATATTGACATCAGTAACCAACTCCCACGAAAGCTTAAGGGTAAACCATGTCAAATGAAAGGTAAAATAGACATATCAAGCCTCATGGATAATCTGTTGGTAAGACTCCTCCACAAGATGATGGAAGCAACAGAACAGAAACATATAAGGCTAAGTTGGATAATTAAACTCTCATAATATTGCTGGCAAGAAGTTACCTGGGTTCCTGAAATGAGCACAGTGGGCAATTTTGAAATACAAGAACAAGCATTTTGGAGCAACTGGCATAATATAGAAAATCAGCTCATAACAAACAGAAATTCAACTTACCAACAAAAAAGCAAAATGATAACAAACAATTAACAAAGTTAAGAGAGAAATGGTTTAAGCAAACAAAGATGCCAGCAGGGAATACCAAAAAAGAGCATCAAGAGGCAACCAATTATAAACCATAAGCTTTATAAAGGTGAGTAAAGACAGATAGTCACTGTTAGTCAAATAACTGTAAAAGTCAGAAACACAGTTCCTTAACAGGCAATAGTTACTGACAAGCAACAAGGAAGCAATTGGTGACCAGGTTAGCCAACCTTAACAGACAAGCGTGCTAGATCATGTCAAGTATACAGAGGATGAAAATACTTGTCTGTTAAAACAGTGCTCTCATTGGGCACAGACTCCTTCAATGAAAGAGGACATCACTATCACCTTGGAAGCTGTGAGTTCCAAGTTGCAGAGTTGTACATTGAAATACAAACGGGTGTGTAATGTATCCCCTAAAAGAAATATCAAGTGTAAAGCATAGATTATGCCCAACTATTGTGATGTTGCTAGATCATGTCAAGTATACAGAGGCTGAGAATACTTGTCTGTTAAAACAGTGCTCTCATTGGGCACAGATTCATTCAATGAAAGAGGGCAACACTATCACCTTGGAAGATGTGAGTTCCAAGTTGCTGAGTTGTACATTGAAATACAAACGGGTGAATAACGTATCCCATAAAAGAAATATCAAGTGTAAAACATAGATTGTGCCCAATTGTTGCGATGTGATGCTATTATGATAATTTTTGGTACAGCATACATGTATATAATTGAATTATTATTTACAGGAAGTAGACCTTAGATGGAATGGCATATCAGCACAAAAGTAAACTAAGCTTGAGTAATACAGTTAGATCAACTAAATCTTGACAAATAAATTTATAATTTGATAGGTATATGCTTAATAGAAAACAGAACTTACGGCATATCAGCATAAAAGTAAACTAAGCTTGAGTAATACAGTTAGATCAACTAAATCTTGACATATAAATTTATAATTTGATAGGTATAAGCTTAATAGAAAATGGAACTTACACTTTTTTAGAACATGGTAATATGAAAAATATGTTCCAACTCCCATGATAGAATATTAGAAAGGAATGTTCAAAGGAGTCACTTTGGGATAAAAACCATGGCACTCATTATACTGAACAGAAAAAAATAGCTTACCAAAAATATTGATACCAAGTTGGGCATAGATAGGCGAGAAGAATCCATCCACAAAATGAATGAACCACCAAGTGATGTAAAAAGTGATTGCTATAGGAAATAGTATAACACTGCATAAAAAGTCCAAGGAAGTGTAGTAAGTATACAAGTATAAACCAACAGTGGAAACCAGAGAGGAAACAAAATAAAAGAATTTAACAAATATTTTATTTTCAACACTGTCATGGCTGCCTACCTCATTAGGTATTGTCCTAGACATGCAAAAGATCTCAACTGAGCATTGAAGTGTAATTAACAACATTAACAAAATATATGGCTAATGATATAATAATTGCATCCATTGAATGAAGGGAAACTTGAAGTATGGTCAAGTGTGACCATATCAAGTTTCCAAGCCCACTCTCCTGTTCTCTAAAGCTCTGCCCTTTTGTCAAATGAGATGAGTTCAAATGGTAAATCACAAGAACTTTCACAATGGAAATCAGTGTTCAAACCCCAGGAACATGTTACATGCTTAAAATTGTACAAAAGTTGAATGTTGAATCAGTTAATCTACCACATCCAACACTAGGTGCAGCATACAGTATACCCCAACAGATGAGGCTAGGCACAAGTCTTGGGTGAATTTGACAGAAGAGATACCCCTCGATCATGGCATCTAAGACCAAGATCACCCCAGAATAGAATATATTAAATCTGTCAAAAAACTGTTTGCTTATATTGAAGCTTTATCTGCAGGATCTGGTAATTTTTGTTTTGGCAGAAAATATGTCCACTCTAGTATTACCAGATTAAACAATATTATTTGAGAAATTTATAGACTGACAGTATTCTTTGGGATGCTAATGCATCGTGGCAATAGAGTTTAAGATGAGGTTTCTGAACTGTTTCCACATAGAACAAGGAATTAATGCAGTGGAACTGAGACAACTTGTAGTTCTATTAAATTGAAACATTCCATAGGCAACTTCTTATCTTAATGGAAATGGCAAGATTCCTGCAATTACTCATTTTGTCTTGTTAAATTAAAAAATTTCCTTTCAAATACAATTTATTTCCCATTTGCTCAAATGGCCTTGCAAAACAAGCTATAATGTTACAGAATATTCATCTCAAAGTGAATTTCACCCCAGTTCAAAATAGCATAATAGTTCCTGAATCATTCTTGAGAGTGCTGGTAGTGATCAGAACTGGCTGAGGATAAGGTCACGTTTCACTAAACCATGAAAAGCTGGAAACAAATCTAGAATAATATTATTTGCTTTTATGTTTCAGTCCTACTCAATTGATCTGGATTGCAAGTTTTCGAGGAAAAATATAATGTGCTTTTATTCAAGGCAAAACAGATAGTTTGTCCTTCTTTAATCACAGACCCAATTTGGCATTAATGCAGCAATATTGAAATCAGCTGTAATTCTATTAAATTGAAAGATTTCTGCAATTACTTGTTTTGTTAAACAAGAAAAAATGCCTGTCAACTCAACTTGTTTGCTGTTTGCTTCAATGGCCTTGCAAAGCAACCTAGAATGTTACAGAATGGCATCAAGACATGAAATTTCACCCAGATTCAAAATCACATAATCAAACATACAAGTTCCAGTCATTCTTGAGAATGCTGGTGGTGGCTACAATTGGCTGAAGATTAGGTCACTTTTATCTACCATGAAAACTGGAAATTAATCTAAAGTGGTAAAGTTGCCTTTATGTTTCATTGACTTGATTGTTCCGGCAAGCACGTTTTAAGAGAAAGATATATTCCATGCTTGTTTCCCGACAATACAGATTGTTAGTTTACTCCTCTTTGAACATAAACCTGATTTCGTTTTGAATTTGTGTGACATTATTATTTGAATCAAATAACCTGCTGTTGCTTTTGGAATTCAGCTACTAATGCTGTGAGCATGTAATGAAGAATGTACAGAAGCACCACAACCATTCATCTAAATTTAAAAGGGTACTATTAAATGACCTACAAAATGTGACAAAAAACTCATAATATGACACTAATTTATGCTGCTTCAGTATTTTATCATGACTGTGACCTGTCAACGCATGCTTCTGAAATGTTCCAACACATTTTCTGTCTCAAACTTATTCTCTTGAAAGGGTTTCTTTCTGGCAAACACACTAACTCCCATCTTTATCTGCAGAATAGGGTTTCAGACCTGACATATTCTATCAAAATTCAAATGTCAAACTAAAAGGGCATGCCTGCAAGCAGCTCGCCTTTCATGAGATGACAAGATAAAATCAATAAAAACATGAATGTGGTATTGAGGAGAATGATGTTACTCAAGGTCACACTTCAATTTAAAGGGCAAGACAGTCTGGAAAACAAGGCCAATCTTCAATCTAAAGGGCAAGATAATCTGGAAAGTAGGAAACACTTCAATCTAAAGGGAAAGTCAATCTAAAAGACAAGGTCACACTTGTCACACTTTCATCTAAGGGGCAAGACAATCTGAGAAACAAGGTCACTTCAATCTAGAGGGCAAGCAACAAGACAATCTGGAAAACAAGGTCACATTTCAATCTGAGGGGCAAGGTAATCTGGAAAATTCCCATTGTCAGGTGCTAAAGTAAAAAGCAAATTACAAACAACAAAAACTATTAGTTTGGATCATAATTCTTACCATCCACTCATAAACTTTTTTGATGCCCAACTCCGCAGCACCTTATAGAAAGCCTGGACAACAAAAACTTTAATATAAGATATGGCGTAATGAAAACCAAACCCCCCATAATCTTGAAAGCAGGTAAGAACAGTAACTAAAAGTTTGCTATCATGTTATACAAGAAACCATAAAAACATTTTCTGGTATTGTTTTCTAGGTCCATTTAGATTTGTAACTATTTTAATATTTTGTTTCCTTTCACACTAGACAAGAATAGCATCGATTTAAAAAATAGGTGCAGAGTGCAGACCCTTTTGAAAGGCAACAAATACAAGAGAGCAATGCATCGGTGAAAGTAGATTCAACAACTCCAGCAAGAAATTATATTACATCAATTTGCACCTTCCAAAACATTTTTCAAAAACAAACTGGAATGTGGAAATTGTCAACTGCAATTTCTTTTATGTCTATTCACACAATCATTCACATTGCCTACAGGCTTCATTATGTAAGCAACATGGATAGCAAAAACAAAATCATGTAAAAGGTATAGACAGAAATAACTAACACGGAATTCCTGTTAAATATTTTGTCATTGATGTCAAAGGTACCTGGCACTGGCGTGACTTATCTGGAGTTTTTCGCTTCTCATAAGTGTAGCTGTAGATGATCATTCTGAAGAAGATGTGTATTGCATTGCTCAGAAATCGCCTTATGCCTTGCTGCTTCAGTTTTCAGTCTGTGTGTCTTGAAGTTTCAGAAATACAAGCATGGCTCAGAGTATGCCGATTTCTTCAACAAGCTTTGTAAAGTGTTATGATCCATATGATATACAAATAGAATGCAAAAATCTATATCAAATGTGATAATAGTCATGAGTCTATGGATTCAGATGTATTTTTTGTTTTTAAAGAGTGTTATTTTGTAATGCCTGGAATATGTATCTCGACGGCCTGTGGAATATTATGGATGCAGTGTCATGTTGAAGAATATCAGTTTATGGGGTGGCTCATGTTGAATTTATTTTTCCCTGGCACGTCTATTTCTGGTGACGGCTTATGGTCAGTGATGGCTTATAGTCAGCAACGGCTTTATGTGTGTGGTCATGCTAAGTAACTTCTATTGCAGCAATAAGTTTATTATTTGAATACTGCACTTATAGAATGCCTTCGTGGCATTTCTCCTATGCCGCATCGTCTTTTTTGGGCGGGCGTGGTTATTCAAATGGTTTTATTTTTGCATAGGCTGAATTCGTGGTGTTGAAGAAAAAAAAGATGTGATCATTCTAAAAAATTGCTATCGCTACCATTTTTGGGTGTGCTGCATGAAGTGGAGTAGTGCGTGTTAATTCACAAGAGGATTTGATTATTAAAACGCCATCGCTTTCACTGTTCTAAAAATGGGCTGTGTTCATGGGTGCGAATGTGACCATAGATGTGGTGAATCTTACCGCCATCATTACCATTCATTTAGCAAAGGCTGCTTAATGAGATAGTGGTGTTTTTATTCTGGCTTTTATTGAGGATTCTGAGTTTTGAAAGAGTGTAGTAGAAGACGTGCCATGTGTGTAAATCCTTTTGTTCTGGTATTATGTATGTTGACTGAGCCGATTTAGTGAAGTTTGGAAGTCATACTATATCAGGGAGTTCATGGTTATTCATAATATGTTATCCTATCATTTAAGGTACGGGCTGTGCAATGAGTTTGGGTCCTTTTTGCTGTTTCAGAACTCCACAATGTCTTTATCGACTTTCATCAGCATGTTTGTGGAATGCTGAACGAAGATTAATGAAATTATGTTGAAGCTACCTGTATGTAGGTGCAGATTATTATTCAGTGAATAAATCAGATAAGGAAGTCACATTTCACTAATAGCACTGTGAGTATACTGGAATACATGAAGTCGTCCTTTTGGAAAGGCAGTTCCAGGTTGCAAGTTTGTTGATGTTGAGCTCAGATTGAGGTAGTGCTCAGACTTTGATAGTGCTCAGTTTGAAGAGAATATGCATATGGAAGGATTTATTTCGAGTCAAGAAATCAGAATTCATGTGTTGTGAAACCTCTCAGTGAGTTGGTGCTTCAGCTGTTCAAAGTTGGTGCTCACTTGTGTAATCTGGAGATTGTTGTCTCCTGTGTTGGTGCCCTTTGAAGTTAATGAAAGCAATTGTTCTGCTGTGGTTTTTTACCCGAAAGGGTTTTCCACGTGAAATTGGTGTTCTTCTTGTTTATGTTTGCTCTTACTGTTTCATTCTTGATTCTTATGGTTTAAAGTTTTAAAATACTGATTCACACCTCCACCCCTCCCCCCCTCTCAGTATTTTCTGTGTGCTCTTCAATTCCCCCATCAATAAGACTAACTCATTAATGTTCAGTACAAGAACATTGTCGATTTCTCTAAATTGGAGCATACAGAGAAAGAAATGCTTACAAAATGTGAAATTCATAATTAACACATCCTCTGTCATGCTAATACACAAATATTGAGATAATGTCCTCAAACATTATGCACGGGCAAACCATCAATGTTCCATTTCTCCACATGAGCCTTTTATTATGCAATATTTTGCAAAATACCATCCAGAATAGATGAGATCTCAAATGAGATTTATTATTACCTGCTACAAGGAGAGGAAAAATGGTATTATATCGATCAGGAAGCACTATAAAAAGCAAATACTAAAGACTTAAAAGCACTATCTACTGTGGATAATATAGACACCAAGATACGTACTAAAGCTTTATTGTACTAGGAATAATAAAAGGTATAAAGTTGGAGTTGTCATTTGTTATTGAACTTTTATATGTTATATTGTTAATAGTTGTGGTTTATATGATGTACAACATTGTGTTCATAAGCAATGTACAAGACAACAGTTGTTGTGTACAAGGCTAATTGTTCTTTGGTTGACGAGTGGTTGTGTCCAACCATTGTGATAATTTCCTCAGATGGTTTATTATTTTACATTGTTCCTTGCTACATGTAACAATCCATATGTGATAAATGATATTTCTTTGTGGAATTTTTTGTGTTCTGTGTATGGGATGTCCCCATTGTTTTCTACCATGTTTGTTTTCATTTAATACATTTCCACCTCTACATTTTTGGCATTGCTTCCTAGTGATTGGGTATTGAGGATTAGGCCATTGTGAAGACATTACACAAAATGCTGAAAATTACGAAACTAGAAAAGTTAATTGGGAGACAATTTGATCCAAGCGAAGCCCATAGGAAAGAAGCAGCAAAGTTTACAACTAATTTGTGTGTGGTCAGGCACATAGTAATTATTGTGTTCTATATGGATGGGATGTCACTATTATTAATTTTTAGAGAGCTACACATTCATAATATTATTCTGTATTCTATATATCATCTCACATTCAATACATATTACACACTTATATAGGAGTTTAATCTCCTATACTATAGGAACCACTGCCTAATTATAAGAGTTGTTCTAACAACTCAAATACGATCCCAACCAATTCTTCTCACACCTTGAAAAGTTACATAAGTTGTTACTACAACTCACTTCATCTCATTCACTCACACACTATTATTCTACCCCGTGTGAACACTAACATGAATTCCTAACACCCTCCCCCCCCCGCACTAGTGGAAACATGGGGAGAAAGTACATCACATGAACTGGAAACAAAACCATATGCACATGCATGCTTTTAGGTCTGCATACTGCTGTCTGGATCTTGCTGCACATGATCACCTACATACAAGAACTTATCCCACTTTCACTTCCAGTATCACCGGCCAATCACACTTCCAAGAAGTTTGACAATCAAAGGATCTCTGCAGTCAACCACTCTCCTATACAACTATTTACAATATCAATAACGTCTATATTCTCCCACTTTCAAACTTAACAAAGGAATGTTTACAATGTTCTCAATTGTAGCCACTATTGTTGACTATTGCCACTTGATCTCTAACAGCATAGAAAACTACCACTTCCACAGGAAATTACTCTTGACTTTAGCTGATTTAATGTAGAGTGGAAATAAAATATTGGTGTTATATTCTCCCCCCACAATGTGAAATTTCCACTTATTTAAAAACACATAGAAAACAAAAGCACACATAGACACTAGAAGAAGATCAATAGAAGGTTAGGAGGAAGGCATTAAGCACAAATGCTCTAACAACACCTGTTGTCTCAAATGCACCTTCAGCCATATTAGTAATGACTTCTTCTGTTTGGGGATCAACAATTAGAATTTATTTAATTTTTTAGAATAAAACTACATGAGAATCAATTATAAATTAAGGTAATAGATCATAATAAATGATTATATCTATATAGTACACCACACAGAAATGAACAATGTACTATATTTAAAAAGAGACTCAGTGCCACATCTTCTCCTTAGATGTCTTCTTCTATCTTTTCTTCACAACATAGTTGGCAAACTCAACGAGTACTCGCCACTTTTTTACCTTGTCGAGTTACTCATGAGTTAACTCGCCAGTCAGACTCGCTGAGAATCTGGCGAGTACTTGCCAAGCACTCAACAAGTTTGACAAAAAAACTCGCCAAACTTAATAAAAATGCAAAACACGAAAAAAACGAAGGAAAAAAAGGGGAAAAAATAGTCAAAAGGATACGATTTTTCCCTATAAACGCATGAACACCCCTCACACAACACTTGGAGAGGAAATATTTTTCACAAACATGTGCCAAATACCTAATTTCTCCCTTAAGTGATAAAATTGTGAAAATGGTGTGTGACATGAAGTTTTGTATGGTTTCAAAGATTTCTAATCTGTATGTGCTCATTCCAATTGACAAACCAATTTTATATATAATATGAAAAGATGTACAAGCATGCCCCATGCAACTATTTAGAAACCTCACTCCATTCTTGGTAGTGTAACTTCTTGCTATGATTCATAGCTTGTCCTCTCTTTGGAGAACCTTGTCTTTCCTATACTGCTTCCTTTGGCATTGCATTCAGAGCTACATGCATAATTTCCAACGCTTTGTAACCTAATGGCCATCAATGTTTCAATAGCTACACTGGTTCTCAAAAGAGGTTGCTCTCCTTTCCTTTCTCTTCAAAATGTTTAAAGAGTGACACTTTCAACATATCCTCTCTTTGGGAAACTTGGACATGTCCTTGATGCCAAGTGGCCTCCAACACATGGCCATACAATTGATGTTCTTCCCACAAATTGAGCATGGATGGAGATCTTTGTTGGTATGTGAAGTCGGTTTCTTTTTTCATGTGTTCAACATGTAGTTGCATGAATCACACTTTCTATTTTTGGAAAGTCTTCTGTGAAGAGGATTCAACAACTGAGATGTCTAATGCTTCTGAAAGTCATGTTTTTTGGCGATGATTCACAGACTGTTGTAACTGTGAAATTTTTCTTGAGAAATAAAAAATTGAGAGATCTTTATCCACGGTTTTTTCTTGGTGTATTGCCAGGCTTTCCATGTAAATCTTTGTGTTCTGTGTTTATTACTTTTCATATGATATTTCTGTACTGTTAATTTTCTCAACAATCTTCACATGGTAAATTGCATGGCCTATTCTTGTAATATGGGAAATGTGGAAGATTCCTTTGCATACCTTCTTGTACTGCTTTTTTCTTGACTGGAAAAGGCTTGAAGAATGATAAAGTGCTAAACCCCTCCTTCATTGGAAGGCTGCCCTCTCTTTGGATTTCCTTTAAACCCTTGCTTGATGATGCTACAACCTCCTTTATGTATGCAATGGTGCAGTGGTATTTTGGTTTCTTTTTTGAAAGACAAATTTGCTTTGGCTGCACTCGAGTATTCTCCAACTTCCACGGTAACACCAAAATATCCAAGACCTTCATATTGTGATCTTGCTTCTACCTCAATGAGGTTTCTAATCCCATGGTCCACCTTCGTCAACAACTTAGAGTCATTTTATTTGGCATGCTACTCAAGGATGCCATATCAATCATATGATGTTATCTCTTTCTATAAATAATAAAGAAGACATGTTGAGAAGCTTATCATTTAACAAGAGTGATGCATTACTAATAAGCGGCACTTTAAGGAAGAAGATTTTAAGTTAAATTCAGCTCCTGAAGCATGATATCTTTTTATGCTGCAGGTCATCTGTGCAACATAATTAAGTTGAAACAAACAATGAAATTTTACCCAAAAATTTGAAGTGGTTAATGTTTATGAAAGAAATTTCCCAAAGCCTAACCAGCTTGCTTGTCAGCACATTGATATCTATGTTCTCGAGCAAAAGGACACCTTGATAGTACTGTTGTAGCATGCAGTTGTAATATGTTTTTGTCAAGCAGCAGCCTGTGTATCATCAACGTATTTTGTAATAATTACTATCCAAAATGCTTACAGATATAAATTAGATATTCGTTAAAAACTTAAAACCAGTTTCCAACCCAAAAATTGCATATACCATGATTTTAAATTATGGTAAATGGATCCTAAATTTTAAAAGGTAAACTATGTGTTTTAAATGTAACCCCATGAGGCCCATGTCCACGCTGAAAGGTATGCCAATCAAAAGTAACACTTACACGATCAAACCCAAACATTTTTGAGAAAGAGAAATTTGTTCTACCCATGTGCAAAGAAAAGAACAGGAAGAGGGCAAAGGAAAAGGAGGGGAAAATAATTAAATATATTAGTATGCGAAGTTGTAAAATATTATATTTACAGTTTTATTTTTTCAAAAAGCTAAATTCTTTTCAAACTGCTCCCAAATTAAACTCGACTAAGTGAAAAGCTGGAGTGAAAGTATTGCGTTTGTTTGCTAAATTTTTAATGCTGTTCAAGTTAGATTATTTCCCATTTTAAACTCCAGAAATAGAAAAGCACTTAAATCCCTGTGTATCACTACTGGAAGTGCTGTGCCACTAAGCTCGGTGGCAGTAGAACCTGATGAAAAGACTAGTAAGTCCCTTCGCCTATCCCGCTCTTTACTAAGTCTAGGTGTTCAATCGGTTAAAACTAAAACCTAAGAATGAACTTCACAACCTTGCAGAGCTAATTCAAGACAGAGCAGAACAAAACCCTTGTCAATCGTGATATGAAACCCTTCATAGGGTTTCAATTTTCTGAGCCAAACCTACCCTCCGGATCGAATGACACTAATTACATCTACCGCTCAAAAAGTCACAACACAGCTGCTAAGCACTTGAGAAAAATTAAAAACTCACCTCTTTTCCTGAGTGATAAGACGATGAAGATGATGGCGGCGATGACGGTTTGATATCGGCATCTTTGTCGCTCTCAGAGACAGGAATCAGCAGCTCTCTGTCTCTCGAACCCATCGAACTTTCGCATTTGTCATCGCCCATCACCATGGATGGATGCTAATTGGGTATACCTTCTCAGAAATCCTTGCTTTCAAACAGTTTGTTGCATCCAAAAGCTAAGATTCCTCTTAATCCTTAAAAACAGGAGAGCTTGTAATTGAAGGAACGTGAAATACAGCGATAAAGACTTCTGCTTATGTCTACATATCCTGGCGTGCGAACGTGAAATTACAAGAGGTCGTTCAAACTTCTCCACGGAGCGAAAACAAAACGATAAATTGTACGAACGTTCCACCCAGCTACGACTTCGCTAGCGTCCCTAGATATTATCAAAACATCGTATGCCTGCCTAGGAAGACACCTATTGAAATAATTAATATTTAAAATCAATTTCACATTGCTTTCAATTTTTAATTAATTTTTATTTAAAAAATGCATCCATCGAATAAATGGTCGATTAGGTGTATTTGACTTATATGACATTGTTTCACTCGAGGAAAAGACAACTGTTGCGTTAGTAGGAGGGACATTGGAAATCACATGTAAATATTTATTAGTATTATTGACTATTATGTTTGTGGGAGGGCCATTGGAAGTTCCATAAGTATATATATTCATTAGCATTCAATTGACCATCATATTTTTGGGAGGGCCACTTTTATTGTGGTATTATTTTGGAAGTAATTTGTTAATATAGATTTAAGTTAATTAGATGAGTGTAATTAATAAGTCGATAATTACTTTAGATTAATTTGAAATTAGGATTAATAGTTATTATGAGTAGATAAAATGTAATAAAAATTAAGTTTAATTAAAAAAATTATTTGCATGGGCGGATGGGCGGGCGTCTCTCCACATCAAGGGGTGGAGAGGTTGTCGTCAAGTGATGACGTTTGGCGGCCAACTTGGACCCTGCCTGGCTAAGTTAGCAACCCGATGTTCAAATGGAGTTTGAAAAGACAAGAAATTGGTGGTTGGTCTATCTCCTCACGGCCACAGGAAGGAAGCTATTATTGTTTGGCGTGCCCTGGGTTGGCAGCATTGGCCATCATGACATATCGCCCGGAGAACTGGGCATATTATGGTCTTAACCCTAGTTGTCATCGGACAGTGAATAGACAACGGGCCTTGGGACAGATGGACGGCAAGCAGTCAATCCAGTCGAGCGCGATGGTTAATGTACAACATAATAAACTCATGGCAACCGACTCCTTTATACAGGTTGGTCGAGCTTCATTTTACCCACCATCTTCTATGTTTGTCTTTGGATTGCTCTACAATTAGTTATCGCGAAACGTTCTAAATTCGTTGTGGATATTTCGGGGGAAGCAGTGGTTAGTGTTGGACTCAACACTCCAATTCAGCTAGATTGTAAGATGTGGCAAACGGCCTTTAAACACATCACCGACCAACAATTGAAGCGGATTCTTCTGAGGATCGATCCTCATGTGGTGGTGGCAGTGAAAATGGTGTTGGGGAAAGAATTTGTGCAGAACTGGGAGTCCTTCAGGGTTAACACCCACATTGCCTCTCGTTTTCTCGCATCTCTCTTGGATGTGAGAATGCCAAAGGTGGAGGCAAAGGCCATCATTTGTAAATTGTTCAAGAATGAGATTTTGGGTGGTTTGGACGAGATGCTCAAATCTGCCTTGCTAGGGCAGGGCGGGTCGTGGGCTCGTGATTTGCCTTTGGTGAAGGTGGTGGGAGAAGTTATTCACATATATCCCTTTCTGTTGGAGATCAAGGGCTTGGCGTTGTTTTGTCACTGCCAGATTGTGACCTATGGGGTCAGCTTCTTGAAGAAGTTTCTTGGACTAGTGACAGTGGATGGTCTGGACTAGATGGTGGAATTTGATCAATTTCGCAAAATTGAATGGCTTTTAGCCTGGTTCTGTGGGATGGGTATGGTGGCACGCGTGGTGGTCTGTCTAGTGGGTCTAAAAGTTTATGTACGTAAATTATTTTGTTGCTTCCAGTTCTTTTTTGAGGTCCATTTGGTTGGTTGCGGATTTGGTGGGAGTCGATTGTTTGTCTTGGTGGCCAATTTATGCAATTTTGTGGGTCTTTCAGGGATTGGGTTACATTCTGAAATATTTTTCCCTGCTTTGCAGACGTACTGTAATATTTTTTGATAACTAATACAATACTCCTCTTACGAATCAAAAAAGAAAATCTTTGGATTTTGATGATGGGGAATGTATGTAATGAAATTGAAAAATAAGAAACAATAAAGACAACAAAAAAATCAAATTTTAATTCTACGTTACAAATATCGTTGTAAATTACAAATATGAAAGATGTTGATTCATCTATTGGAATGTGGATGCTAAATCTTAGCAACATAACATTGATTTGATGATTGATTTAACTGGTAGTAGATTTTGGCAAAGTTGATTTGCATAACATGAGATCTAATTGATGAATGAATGATCCTATTTATAGAATTTTTGAAGAAAAATTAAATAGGAGATGAGGATAAGATTAAACACTTTAGTTAATTGAGTTGACTATGGAGTCAACTCAACTAAAAAATCCAAATTTATCATTTCAAGTCATGAAGAGATAATATTGATTTATTTAATTTGATTAATGGATAGTTGTGCACATAAAATTTCCATTTGTAGGTTGAATTGATCGAGGGAAGAGGAAGAAGTTTCTAAAATAAAGTGAAAATTAATTGGAGTTAATTGAAGAGTTGGAAAAGGAAATTTAATTTAAAAAATGAAAATTAGTTCACATTTAATTACATAAATAAATATCATTTAATTAAATGGATAATGAGAATTAGTAAATGATGTGATAATTATTAAATGATAAATGATTTGATTAATGTGATAGGTGATTAATGTGATGAAATAGTTAATCATGATAAATTAATGATCGATTATTATGAGAATAATTAAGGGAATATTGTTAGTGCCTACATAAAAATGTTTTAATATATATCAAGCACTGAATTGTCAATGTTCTTCATTTTTATGGATGATTTGGATGAAGATCTTCAATATAGAAAATTCACTACATTGACAATATTCCTTATTTGACCTAAATTGTAAATTTTCTTCTTCTTCACAAATGAAGTGTTATAGGGTGTCATCATTCCATCTTCAATTGCATCCTTTCAATCATGCATGCTCTACTTATGCAATAGGCTTTTAAGAACAAGATTATCTCTCAACTCACATAGGCACTTTAAAACTATTTGATCTGTTTCTAGATCAATAGTTAGTGCATGCTCAAAGGTTTTCAATATGACAATAAAATATTATTGCATCATTGGTTGGGTTCTTCCATGTCATCATGTAGTGGACTCCTCCATTCTCTAGCCCACACATAGTAAAGATAAGACAATAATGTTAGCTCATCTAAATGACATGACAATGCATCCCCAAACATTGTTAGAGATGTCAAAAACATGAGTGCACTATTGGTTTGAAGTAGGTTGACACTTTTCATTACATTATCATAATAACATACCATTTCTAGTGTGCCATTTGCTATGTGCTTCCATTTTCTTTTGTTAGGCCTTGTGCTTTTGAAGTGTTGTTCTTCCTGCATGTAATTCTCAAGCTTACAATTAATTGTAAATGAATTATTATACATTTGTAATTATGGGTTGTGATTCAAATGTGGTCAACATCCTCCACCTTGAGGGCCAAGGTGCCTTCATAATGTAATTGCTTGGTACTCAAATACCTTGAATTTTTATAATCTCCTAAGTCTCATGCCCCTACATTGCCCTATTTCTTTGTTCTTGCCCATTAAAAATTATTAATCCAAGAAATCATAAATGGGTTGAATTGGTTGAATCATGTTCAACTTGTACCTCATATTCATCAAAGTCCTCGTGTTGGGCTATTTTTAAAATTTTAAGACTAGGGAGTTATTGCTCAAGTTATTGTGCACTCGTGGAGTTCCTATGGATATTTTCATTGTAATGCAAAGTTCTCCCTTACTCTATTTCCTTGTTTCCTTACCTTTGTGAACCATTTGAATCTAGACCTTGCACAAACACAATAAACATGCAAACAATTAGATCAAACACAAGGTTAGAAACAAATGATTCCTCAAGAAATCCATTTGAAATTTGCAAAAGATAAGAAATGAAAATGAAGAACACAAATGAAACAATTAAATCCTATCTAATGCAAGCAAACTCTTGATCTCTTGAGGGAGTTGGTGCAAATAGGTGTGTGGAGATTTGCCCTTTCCCAACTCCTTGAATGAAAATGTTGATTGAAGATGATTGATCCACTTGATAAGTCCCTCAATGAGCTCCAAAATCTGCAATAAACTAGTTAAGAAGATGGATGGAATTTGAGAGATATTTGTGCATAATAACTTTGCATAATTGTGGATGATGAAATAAGGATATAAGCTCTTTATTTATAGATTGATAAGTTGAAGAGATGTCCAAATTTGATCAATGTGGGACAAAGATTCAACCAATGATATGATGCCACTTGTCAACATGTGAGAGGATGAAGGTTGAGCAAGTTTTGATCCATGTGCAAGTTTGAAATTTGAATTTGATGAGATGACATGTTTAGGGGGGATGAAAAATGAGTTAAATGCCAAGTGGGAGACATGTAAGAGACAATGTAAGAGCTTTAAATGCTTTGTTGGAAGGACTCCTTTTGGGGGGAGATTTCAAATTTGAGGAATATTCCCACTTAGATGCCTTTTTTGAATGAAAATAGATGAATTATTAAATCAAATAAATGATTTAATTGTGCAAGTTGCAAAATCTAGAGGATTTGAATGATTAGGATTAAATTAATCAGGATTTGATTAATTTAAGGGGATATTTAGCTGATTTGACAATTTGATTTAGATTTTTGGATTAATTTAAATCAAAAAGAGAGGAATATGATAAGAGGCTAATTAAATAAATATTTTGATTTATTTAATTAAAAGGATGGTGTTAGATTAAATCAAATAAGTTTTAATTTATTTAATTTAACAGATAGACTTTAGAGATTTAATCAAATAAGTTGATTATTTAATTAAATAGGGATAATTAGATCAGATGAATTGATTTAATTAACAAGGAAAGTGACTTAATTAGACAAAATAATTTATTTAATTAAGAGACGAATATTGATGAATTTAATCGGATGAAATTTGATTAAACAGCTAGAGGGATGATTTAGGAAGAAACGATGTTAGTAGATCGAGTGTGATATCAATCTGTATTTTCATGTCTACACCTTTCCTCTAGCTATGAAGTTTTGGACCCCATGCACATATTTGCACTTTCTACAAAGTGCACTCTAGCATCCACTTCCCACACCATTGTTTCTTACAAGCTCTTTGACTCTACAAGGAATTTTACACCTCCCTTGGTCCTCTACACCTCCACATTTTTTACTTCCTCTAATCATATATAGTTGTTAACTTCCCTTGCAAGATAATACACCTCATGTACACTTACATCCAAGCTCCCCTTCCTCGTAATTCTAATTTTCTTATCTTATTCCTTACCTCACATCTTGTGAAGCTTCAAACTCTATGTGTACAGCTACATATATGTACACATGCCTCTTAACCCTACTTTTCTACACTTCCATATTCTTGTTCCCTGTGTACCCCTTGTGTACTTGTAGAGGCTCTTTACACCTTTGCACTCCCCACCAAGTGAATCCTAAGTTATAAGTTCTATTGGCTCTCTCTTAATGACTTTCCTCCCTTTTGGGAACTTCCTTCCATCCTTCTTGATTTTGATTCCCCATGTCTTCACAATTTCTTTATGTGTGTGTCCATGAACATCCAGCTCTTCCTTGCAACTTGTGATATGCTTCCCCATCCTCTCTTCCTATTGATTCCTACTTATATACTTCTCCATGTCATGTACACTTGTCCAAAGATAGCTTCTAGTTCCATCTCAAGACCCTACCACTTGAACAACGACTTCAAATGCTTCCTTCCCTACATGACCCAAAATACCATCAATGACCTAAATTTAATGTGATAAGATAGGGTATGGCCTCTATGGTACACAATAATACAATATGTTAGTTGTAGGGGGAGTTTACCTACATAGAGATCCAAAGTATAGTCTTATATAATGGACTTTAAAAATGGGTACTAAGGCCACCTTTCTAGCCCAAAAGAATGTCCTAGTTTTCAAAGTTCATTTTATAGTTGATCCAAGGAAAATTATTATATAAAATTATTATTCTAACATATTCACCTAACAATAAGTTGAAGAAAGGTTATTTTAGAGTTGGTCTCTATGCCAATTTTCTAACTTGGTTGTCAAGAGTATACTATAAGGGATCAATTTACACATGTGAAAACCACTTCTTGTGGCACCTTAGGCAAGTATCATGATGAAAACCCATTCATGGGCATCATGTGTAAGTCAACTAGCTATGTGAACCTTGAAATTGGGGGAAAGTTGTCTCATCCATTCCACCATACCTATCCATTCTATCATGTCATTCCATCATACTCATCCAGGTCATATCCATTTAGCCATGCCTCATCCATATTTCCTACTCACCTTGATCTTAACAATGGTTGGGAGAAGATGATGCATACTTTGGAAAACTCTTGACATAGTCATCCTTTGGCCTTGCACCATCTACCATAAATTAATTGCCTACAAGTACTACCTAATACCTATCTTGGATCAAGACGTGTTAGTCCTATATGATTTAGTCCTTAAAACATCTGCCCCTAAATACTTCCATCAATCCATATCCTCTCTATCCCATCCATTTTGCCAACCATTCCATCCACACCAACATATCCTTATCTCTTAGCTTGGATTACCCCTTTCCATTGGTTCCACCATCAAAATGACAAACAAATCAAACAATTATCCAACATATTCCTAATTTATAATCATGCTCCACAAAAAACTCTATCCATTTTGTAACCCTTTAATTCGAACATACCCCATCCAAAATATTGCATCCATCCAAACATATCCATAATATTTGTTCCTTATCTTGCTACAAGTTATGTTTCATCTAGAATCAATCTAATCAATTGTCATCGGGTGTTTTTTTGAATCCTTGTATTGTTTTCAGGATGTGTCCTTTCCACATTCATAATGTTATCATCATCAATTAATCAATCAGTTTTTAGCTTAAATAGGGAAAAAATCTAATCTAATCATCATTATTAATCCTTGGATCCAATCAATCCATCCAATCCTTCCATCCATCACATGCATCCTTGGATTCAACATGTTATTGGATACCAATTTGTGTATTTTTACATGTTTTGATTGCTTGATTTTATGGTTTTATGTTTGTTTGTTTCCTATAGTCTTAATGATCCTTCCATCACATCATCAAAGTTGCCATCATCCTTCATATGATGGTGTGCCAACACCAACATGTCTATTGGATCACTATTCTATTTTTAACTTCTTTACTTATGCATTAGTCCATATGCAAATGGTGCATCATCATCATGATCCTTTATATCATTGTCCATAACGCTAAGTGCTATAGAAAAATAAAGGTTGCTTCTTGCACATGAAGTTAATATGACATCATGTATTAATCATCCATGTATCCAAAAATCTCAATCATGTGTCATTTAGTTGCATTACACCTTTGTGAGATTTTATTATCCAACATGTACATCCATGTCAATCCAATCCAATCATCCTAGCGAAATTAATCCAAATGCCCAATTCTTAATCAATCATTTAGTCCTATATGGCATGTACATAATCCCGACATGATATCACTCAAGTCACCTTTTATCCTTTATGACACATCTTGTTTTTTCAAGATACCTATTGGGTTCCATTTCACCCAACAGTTCTCTTAAGGGGCATCACTTTTATCATCATTTGTAAGCGACTAGGGAAACTTGTCTTTGAAGCTTCATTGCATCATATCCTACTTTTTATTATTCTTTGACACAATGCCACTTAGTTGCATTGTATCAAAAAGGG
Source organism: Sequoia sempervirens (assembly GCA_007258455.2). Classification (NCBI taxonomy): domain Eukaryota; kingdom Viridiplantae; phylum Streptophyta; class Pinopsida; order Cupressales; family Cupressaceae; genus Sequoia; species Sequoia sempervirens. The sequence continues at coordinate 148,562,730 of VDFB02000013.1, read as the reverse complement.
GAAAAATATAGACACCTAAAATATTCCATGATTATTCATCATCACTAAACCTATCACCTATCCCCTAATCGACCAATTTCATCACCTACACCTACATTCCATAACCTAGTCCTAATTAACCTAGGACATATCCCTTTCACCTAAATTCTCACACTTATATTGAATGATCATATTATTTAATTTATCACCTTTTCCATCTCCTCACAAATAAATAAATAACTAATTGGGTATGTGCAAGATCATGATGGGCCAAAAAATGACGATATGATGGGTATGTGTAGGCTATGTGGCTGACGACTTTTTCTTTACCCAAAATTGATGAAACAAAAAGGGTTTTTAAAGGAGATTCTCAGCTTTCCACCAATATAAATTATGATTTACTTTGAATTTAATAAATAATTATTATTCATTTTCTATTTCAATTACAACTAAAGTCCTCATTGAATGGCTAATTGAAAAACATCTATAGCTTTCAAACGGCATCACATTTTTTGAATCCAAAACATGTGTCACATTCTATGCTTTGCATACTATAGGATTAAAAAAAAGATTGAATTTCATGAAGTTTTGACCAAGTTAAGGTGGTCAGACATACGGGCTTTTATATTTTTTAAAAGTTGTAATAAAAAATTCACAATTAATTATTTACTTAGAAAAAAATTACAAAAAATTATGCATCACATCGGGAAATGAATCCTCTACTTATATCTAAAATCTTATAAAAAAATATTATCATTTTATTATGGTTAGGGTGGTCAGACAGACACCTACTTATTTTTTCCCTGAAATTTAATTACTTTTGCATTGAAATTTCAAAATTTCACCAAATAGATTTTTTTGTTTAAATAAACCTAGTAGTTTAAAAACTACACTCAATTTGCTATAGATTCTATTCTTACATATTTTTGAAATAATATAGATAACTTATTCAAATTTTTACGTCAAGTTGCCTAACTCTGATTTTTCTAAATTTTTTGCCACTTAAGGGGCTATTTTTTCCATGATGATCCTGCACATACCCAATTACCTATTTCCACCTATTATCCACCTCACCCATGTGGCCAAAATAATTAGATAATATTACTATTTAATAAAGCCTATATTCCCTCACCACTTTCCAATAATAATGCAGACCTAAGAACACTCGTCCATGTGCTCCCATTATTCTCTCAACACATTCAAAGAATATTGGGCCCCTAAGAACACATGTTCTTATGGTCCCCTTATTCTCTCAACATATCTAAAAGATATAGCTTTTTTATGTGCACATGTACCTAATTTCCCTCATCCTCACAACTACTTACTAAATTTGGTAGGTTAATCCTATATATTCACATTCCAATTACCTTCATCTCCACCCTTGATCGAGCACAATCAGATCTTGGCCATTTATTCCCATTCCCAATATCTATAAATTCAAACATCCTCTTATCTAAATCAAATATCCATTACCATTCATGCTAAGTATGTGCTATCAAAATTGATCATCATTCAAGCAAGGAGTATCAACATCCTAATGATTCAAGGAGAAAATCAAATCACGATGAGGTTTATGGTAACTTTTGAGTTTATTTCTTATGTTATTGTGTTGTTTTGAACTTCATTGTGAGCTCTACCTAGAGGTTTTGCATGTTTTGAATATGGAGTTTACATACTAGTTTTCTTTCATTTCAATTTCAAAATATGAAAGGACAAATATTTTCTTTATGTGGGAGTGAATATGATCATTTCACTACAAAATAACACAAAAAACCATTCCGACATTTATGTTCCCCCCTAATTGGATACATAGAAAAGATGAAAGAAATTAGAGGAAAGGAAAAAATAGATAAGCACGATAAAGTATGTATAATTATAAAATTTATCCTCACATGACAAGCATGTAAACATGCAAGCTAAAGATAATCATCAAAGAATATAAAAATTCACTCCCCAATATAAGAAAATGATAAGGATAGCCATGAAAGTTAGTTAAGGAGTGTGTAAGAATATAAAAGTAGGAGATAAGCATGAAGATTTGTGGATAAGGTCACCCTCTATAAATGATATGATAAGGATAGCCTTAAAGGAATGATGGGATCATGTAAGTATATTGACTATGAAAGTATGAGTATAAGTTTTCTCCTAAATGTAGGCAAATGGTAGGATAAATATGGTTCATAAGAAAAAAAAGATATAGTAGGATGTAAAAGCGTTAGGCATAACCAAAATCATAATTGTAATTAGGATCTAAGCATGTGATAAGGATCATAGAAATAAAGACGAGCGCATGTAACCATAACAAGATTGAGGATCTATACAATGTAGACATGGTAAATCATGGATTCATAAGCATTATAAGTAAACATATGAACCATTAAGATCATGTTAAAGGTAATCATGTCATGTAAGCTTCATCATAGTTATGGGAGATAAGGATCATAGGAACATCACAATGTCATGTAATATATGAACATAACATAGATCATGTGATAGAAGGTCATAGCATAATATAAACAAGGAATAAGTGAGATAAAGTGGTCAAACATGGAATATAGAAGCCAAATAAATGTTTATAGGGAAGGCATGTAAAATATATCAGGTAAGAATACAACATGGGAAAGCATGGGAATAAAATATTGTAAGTGATAAAAGCATGGAGCATATAAGCCAAAGGAGGTACCAAATTTAACAATAAAGAATGTTCTCCCTAAAGTAAGAAAAAATAAATAGCATCTTATATAATATTTAAGGGGAGACGAGGATAGAAAATCCACAAAAATGCATGACATAAACCAAAAGGGCCAAAGTTTAAGAATGTGTATAGAAGAAAATACTAATATGAGAATATACATGGATAAAATGTTTGAGTGCTCAATTTATCATGAAACATAATGAGAATAATCCTCCAAAAGATATCTTCAACCCAAAATGTAACATCATATTTCTCTATAATTACATTACTTTCCCTTTCAATCACTTGATTCTCTTCTTGATAAGGATTTTTAGTTCTAGTAAAAATATAAATAGGTGGAATTGTAGGAATATCCTTCTTGACTCATTTTTATTGTTTCTTTGGTGGTGTTTGTAAATATTATTTTTTGTTGTTGGATGGTTCTAAATCGAAACCATAATTATTTAGCTACCTGATATGAGAGCACGATCCATAGGCTAAAATTTCTTCAACTAAGAGCTAAGGACTGAAGGGTATCCATTCAACCAAAGTTGCTTAGGGTACAATCCTAACCTCATCCCTTATGGTGTCAAGGCCTTGCACTTAGCAAGACTTGATCCCTAGTTGACTCATTCAAAACCATTCAACTTCACTAGCAAACTAAGGGCACATTGACATATATGTGATTTTTCACTTGGTGAAGCATCACATTTTGCTTTGCAATCCATGTAGTGATTATCTTTGCATGAAATGCTAGTTTTTGTAATATATATTGGAGCTTATTTTTCTTTCTTTAGAGGACTAAATGATAAAATATGTTTATCTTGATTATTTACCATAGTTTCATGTTTTATTCTTTTGTGATTCTAACTATATTTTATTTATATTAATAGTAGTTTACAAAACCTGTTACAATGTGGTTACAACTAGGAGGAACATTTGAACCATATGACAATATTGAGGTTAGCTACACTCAATGGAAGGCTCGCACCTGTACAGGTAGATAATCTTTACAAAGGTTCATAAAATCAACACATAATCTATCTCAGTCATCAATAAAACCTGCTGCATAATCAACACAATTGTATACAAATGGTACATGATATACATGTTATAGAAATTGGACTATCAAATACATAAACTGCTGGTACTTGAAGGCCACTCTATAAATTTTTGTTTCCATCATCAGACTCAACATCCCTCCAATTAGCCAAGGTTGCAATTGCATTAAGCTCTCCATTGGAGAAAACATCCTCAATTTCATTCTTCTCAACTATGTGGCGTCCAAGGCTTTTGGGCTCCCTCTTAGCATTAACTTCCTTCTCATTGAGTTTTTTTTGTAAGACTTCTAGGGCCCTCATGAAGATCGCCATGTTGGACTGCTCTTATTGCCAGGAGTGACCAGATTTAACCTCGTTATGATTTAACAACAATGATCCATCCTTAAGCAACTTTAGGAACTTCTTTTCAGACACCTCCATTGTAACAGTCACCTGCAATGTAACATTAAAAAGAGTGAATCTTTTAGAAGACTTAGTAAGTATTCTCTAGTCCCATTAAACCTGTCCTCATTCGTTGCCTTCCAAATGAACCAAAGAATTTCAGTAGATAAGAGATGCCAAAACAGATGTAATTCTTTACTTACTTTGAGCTCGTGCCCCAATAAAATTAATTTCCAGTTAACCTTGCCATTCATCCCTAAGATATTCTAATTGTTACAAAACAAGTTCTAGATTTCATTGCATAAAGACAATCAAAAAATATATGGAAGATAGTTTCAGGTAGTCTACAGATATTACAAATATCAATGTCAACATGATTCACCTTGAAAGGAAGTTTATGCGACATTAGCAACCATCTAAAACATGACTTTTTAGCATCCACAATATTATGCCATAAGTACACAAAAACATTTTTTCCAAGA
>VDFB02000013.1:148398279-148558053 GCA_007258455.2 Sequoia sempervirens | reverse complement strand
TATATTTATATATTTATTTATATGTATTTCTTTATTTATTTTATTTATTTATTTGCATTCTAATGCTTTATATTTTAATGATGTAATTTTGGGGTCATGACAGTCCACCCCGCCAAAGATTGCTTGCCCTCAAGTAATCACAACTCAAGACATCTTTTCATATATCATCTTGTCACAATTCATAGGTAATGTTATACCCTTATATATTTCCCAGATGGTTCCCCAGTGCAAGTTATAAGGCAAAAAGATGTACAAGTAATCAATTATCACTCATATTCATTTCATAGGAGGATTTAAATTTATAGATTAACATCCAATTCTTATCACACCTTCCAGATCAATTGGATGTTATTACTCCTCTTGACATATCCTCATGTTTAGTACTAAATTTATTTTCATATCTTAGGAAAGTTCCTGATTTATTTAAACAATATCAATTTCTTCCCAGGTTTGAAAGGTGAGTATGATCCTGGGATTTTTGGATTATGGGCCCATAAGATAACTTAGCATAGGATTTTGTAATATTTTGTTGTATCTCAATTTTATCTCATATACGAGAAATGCTGTTAGGAGTACATTTACTGAATCTTATCTGTTTGTGTGAAAATTGTACCTTGACACAATTTATGATTTCAATATTCATAAAGAGCTTGACGTAGTAACCATTCATGTTTGTACTTAGGTTTTAATACCCATTTCAGTCTTGCTTTTGGGTTTTCTTACCTCTCTTTAGTATATGTTGGTGGTGGGGTGAATCCTTTTGGATAGATTTATTCCTTTATATCCATTTGAAGGGGTCACTACCCTTCACAATAAATGAGTCACAACCCTTCATGTTTTCCTTTTGAGATTCCAAGTTGAGTGATGAATTTATTCCCCCTATCAATAATTTATTCCTAAGGAATTGATTCTCTTTTTATATCTTATTGTTGAGAGAGCCATATTTGTGTAAGGAAGCTAAGTTAGCAAAACAACTTCCTACACTAATCTTGAGAGGAGAATAATGCAAAAAATTATAGATCTTTCCAGTTACATAAACTTAAACACAAATAAACATAAATATCATGCATACCACAACACAATGATTTATGTGGGGAAAATCCCTTTAGGAGAAAAACCCCACACTCCAAAAGTTGCCTAATATATTATTTAGAAATCACAAAGATTATAATATACTTTTAGAGCAAGCTTCTCATAGGAGTATCACCAACCAGAGATCAAAAGGCAACACGACTGTTATCAGACTCTTAGAATACATCAAAATACACTTGTCATAATACAATTCCCTCATAAAATAGGGTTGCCTTGTAGGGTATGTCAAGCTAATAAAATATCAGTCATCAGATCTAAGAGCTAATGATGAGCGGTCTTGATTTACAATAATAAAATATAAATAAAATTTCCCCTTCGGGGGCACTTCCCCTAAGCCCCGCCAGGGCGTGCTGCCCCCGCACCCCTCCACACCCCCCGTCATCGTCATATGAATAGTACCTTATGTATCAACAATAACTTATGTAATTGCAAGATTGAGACACATTTTCCCAACAATTTGAAAGGTCACAATTTTTTTACATTTGAAGTTACATCCTTTCACATATCTTAATTTAAAATTCTTGTAAACTTACTTAAGGATCTATTCTAGATGGTATGGATCAAATGCTCTCCCTTTTATATCACAAGTTTGAGGGAGTCACACCTTCCCATTTCAGTAGTTACAACTCTTCATTATTACATTTGGATACTAATAATAATTTAGATAAGTTAATTTGTTAGTGTTTCTCAACTCAAGCAAAGTTTTAACATTTTCATAAGGTAATCATAAACACCTTTGGTATGAATCAAACACATGGATATACTTGATACATGTAGCATGCATGTAAAATACACATAAATACATATAAGATATAAAGTACACACATAAATATATGTAAGTCATGAATTATATGCTGAAATACATGCGGGTCATGAAGTATACCCATAAGTACACATAAGTTGCAAAGTATGAATGCACACAAGTCACAAGATATACACATGAATACAAGTAAGTCACAAGGTATACACATGAATACATGTAATTCACAAAGTATGAAAGTATTCACATGAACATATGTTGCAAAGTATACACTTGAATACACATAAGCCACAAAGTATACACTTGAATACACTAGAATACACATAAGTCACAAGGTATACACTTGAATGCACTTGAATACACGTAATTCACAAGGTATACACTTGAAGACACTTGAATATACATAAATCACAAAGTATACACTTGAATACATGTAATGCATAAAGTATACACCAAAAGCATGAAGCATACACATGAATACATGTAATACATGAAGCATACACAAGAAACATGAAGCATACACACGAATACACATAATACATGAAGTATACATATAAATACATGTAAGTCACATGAGTATACATATGAGTACACTCAAGTCACAATATACACTTGAAGTCATAAAGTATATCACTAGTAGAATTTGGCAAATAAATGACTACGTGACTAAAACTTTTAGTCATGACAACTAAAAATGACTAAATTCCACTAATTTTTTTGTAACACAACTATAAATGACTAATTTGATTTTTGGGTAAAAAACACGAGTAAATAATTGCTCACACAAATAAAAATGACTAAATAATTAGTCACACAAATAAAAAATAGACAATATGATATTAAAGTGGGTAATTAAAAAAAAAATGTATTGGGAAATTATTGGCGGGAGTGGGTTGTATTGTGCGCATGGTTAATAGAAAATTGGGAAATTGTTGGCGGGAGTGGGGAGTATAGTAGAGTGTAGAATTTGATAGAGGTAATTCAATGGGGGAGTAGGGAGTACAATTGGCATTATTTGTGAAATGCACCTCTACAAATAGAAGGAGGGTTTGTTAATTATTAATGGAGCCGGAGCCAACCATAGAAGGTTTGTGTGTCGATTTGATGACATGAGGCATTTTTGGTTTTAACATATAAGTATAGAAGCTACTTGCATGGGTGATAAAGCTTGTTTGGAGAGGACCTAGAGACTTCTGAAAAGGTAGGCAAGGAACTCAAAGTTTTCTGCAATGAATATGAAGTCAGTGAGGCCCTCTATAATGAATTTAGTGGTAATTCAAAACCCTCATTACATTGAACAAAAAATCTATAGATTTATGATTGGAATCTGTATCTAGCTAGGAGAACAAAATTGGTGTATTATAAGAGATGAGTTACATAAATAGGAGGGTATCTTGTCATAAGACATTGTATACCATGTAACAATTTGGAGTTCTTGAGATTGTGAAAAAATTGGATGCTTTTATTCATTGTATAATCAATACAATGTAGTGACCATATCTTGAAGTTGTCTATTTGTGTTCCATGTTATCATACATGGGTATGTTATTAATTTCTAATTTTGTAACCAATTCACCAACCTAATCCCTTAGGCTCCTTTTCACTAAGTCTTCATTGCATGGGTAGTGCATGTACATCATAATTAGTTTGTTATTGGTTGGTGTAACTTACAGTAGTTACATAGGCAACTAAGTACCAAAATCATACAGGAAATTCTAATTTTAGTAGATTGTTTTTTCATTAGTTTCCTCTATGCATTTTGGAGCATATGGGAATTGAACTTGTAACATGCATCCAAATTTCAATTCCTTTGATCACTTTTCCATTAAACCACAAGCTCATGTCCCTATCCTAGACCTCAATGCTTGGTAACATTGTGTGCAAGCCTAATCTATTAATTGCATGGAATTCTAGAAGATGGTCTCATATGGCATAGTTGAAAGTTATGCTAGTTCATCAAATCAATGTGGCTACCAAGCTATTTTAATTGATACTATATGTCCACACATGGGAGTATATCAATTATTAGAACAAGTCATCTTATTGTTATTTTTTTTAAAGTGAATTAACATGAAATGTAAAACATAACTAAACATAACATATGAGTTAACTATGTCCTCTAAGGTTCAATGACTACATTACAAATAAACCTACTTAACAAAATCCAAACATACATCGTGGATTAACAATCTACAAGAGTTTATTTTAAATCTGAGGCATTAAATGAATAAACACATACAATTCCATATTATAACATTAGATAGATAGCCATCAAGATCATATAACAAGAATCAAAAGGTACATATACAAATTCCCTTACATGGGAGTACATCCTTACATTGTTATAAGATTACATCACTGTTTCCCTTAATACAATAGGGAGAATACATCAAGATTATGTTACATGATACAAATGATATACATAAACAATACATAACATGTGCAACTATCTCCCAAACTGGTACAAGATCCAAAATCTACAACATAAGGTACATCCTCCACACTCGTGAACAACAACAAGGGAAACCCAATGGAGGAAAAATCACAATCCACCCAACCATGTGGAACCCTAAGGTTCACCCCTCGTGCTAGGAGATAAAAATAAGGTCCCACAACAAAAATAGTCAAGAGGATAGAAACACAACACCAAAGGGCTAACAAGACTCCAACATACCATGTACAACATAACATCACATAATAGAGACACTATTTCCAGAGGCATACAACAACAAAGGGAAACACAAGACTAGGGAATTGTAGATTAAAATAGGGAGGAGTGTCATCACATAGCTTGCTATGGGTTACCCTGGCGAACCTTCCTAGGCTCCCAACCCCCATCCTGGGTTACCCTGACAACCTCTACCGATCCCCAGCCCCCATACAAACTCATGTAGGATCAACATACCTTTCAAGAGGACAAGGAAGTTGATCTTGCCATTCCAGGCCTTCCCATCTCATCTCAAGCCTAAACAAGCACTTGAGCCATGAGTGAGGTGTTATCTTGATTAATGTGAAAACTACCCAACCCCCTAATTCATTTTAGGTTATCATTGGATTAAAGAAACTCTTAATGAGTTACCTTGGACACCACTTTGAGTTCCGTCCCCCATTGAAACCCACTCCCCCTACTTACAACTAGAAGACCTAATACATCAAATAGGGTAAACTCATCTTGCACGCCAAAATAAACCACAAGCAACGCATATCCAGAGCAAGGTTTGGACCCTCTTGCTCACAAATCACAATTCCAACCATAAAAGTGAAAAAAGCAGTGGAAGGCTAAAGTCCCTCATGTACACAATCCAAGTATAAAATCAACCACTTTCAAAATGACATAATCATGAACCAATACTTAAAGATATTTTCCCCAAGCCTTTGGAAGACTACCAATAATCACCATATACACAAAAGTCTACACTTTTGAACAATAACCAAAAGTACCCAAATTCACTAACCAAATATTTTACTCAATGCAAGCACACAAAACAAAAATGCGACCATGACATACATTATTTCCACATAGCAAAACTATTATGCATGACACACCACTTAACATCATCCCGCAAACATACAAGTTCACAAGTTAGGTAACTTCCAATCTACAAAATAACATATATATTTTCAAATCAACATTCCAATCAATTGAAGATAAACAACATTGAGTAGTTGAATGACCAATTCTATAATATATACCCTAAGGCATTAATGACAACATTTTTATAATCTTGTCAAAGCATTTATACTTCCCTCAAGTCTAATTATTCAATTTAAGTTCAATTCTATAGATTATTTCCTCCAAATAGTTCTACTTTAAATTACACAACAACTCTCTTAAATAATTATAAATAATTAATCCCTAAACTTTCACCCTTTTGTAATGTTAACTTTTCCTAACTCAATTTTTGAGATATAAAATAGATCAATTCTCTTTAATAATTTACCCAAACCAATTACTTTTAACCATTTAAATATTCTTTAACTTCGTTTTGAACCATTATCTATTATCTCAATGACTGGTATATCTATTAATAACAAGGATATATAATTTTCTTAATTCCCTAAATGAAATATTCTCTTAATAAGTTAGCTAACCAATCAATCTACTCTATAGTTGGTATACCTATGCAAATATTCCCTTATTAAATAACTGTTCAATCCACATTTTTAAATAATTAAACCATGCAAAACAACCCTTATTATGAAGTAACCATTCACTCTTCACTTTAAATGATATTCCTATGTTCCCTTAATTCTCTTCTTGAAATTTAACTCTTAATAAATTTAAAAGCTAATTAGTCTTATTGTTAAAAGATATGTACATTCCACATGAAATCAACTCTTAATGAAGTAATTATTCTTTTTAAATTTATAAAAGATCCTAACATCTAGGGAAAAGCAACTCAACACAACAAACTAACTGAATTCCAAACTTGGATCTTGATTATATGGCACCAAATAGAATCGACGATCACCAAGCATAATTTACTTTCATCGAATAACATCCATAAAACATTGTCATCAAATCTCAATAAAGGCAAGTAACTATCAAAATAAAGATTGAAACCTCCAGTTAAGAAAATAGGAGACACAAGGAAATGAGGTGAATATAAACCAACAAACATGCATCGAACCCAAGGCCAAATAAATATACAATGATCCATCAACTCAAATATATACAGTGAATTCAAGCACGATGTAAAACCAGTGATTCCCAAGCTCAAGGCAAATTTATTGATAATAATTACTTAGTATTTGAATGCATACTACAAAGGAAGATACCATGATAATAATTACAAATCTTTTAAATTTTTTTCAAATCATTATAGGTAGGGAACCTAGGGAAGAGAATTCGCTAACACACTGTTCACTAACACATACAATTTCGCTAACACATATTGGTTCACTAACACACGGTTTGCTAACTCATACCAGTTTGCTAACACATGGTTTGCTAACATATACTGGTTCACTAACCCACTGTTCACTAACACAAACCATTGCTAAAACACATTGTTCTAAATCTTTGAATTAATAGGCATACTGGAACACATCCTAATATTGTAATCTTTGCTTATGTTCTAGGCACAAACAAGTTTGGAGAATGAGGGCAGCACATGTGTGGCCTTGGAAAGGCTTAGAAAACTTTCAAGCAAATGCTGTGGGCAAGAATATGGCGCTAATTTTGTATTAAATACCAACTACAACATTTATATTTATATATATATATATATATTTCCCAATCCAAACATGGAGGACTTTCGCCAATTATCACGTAATACATCGAACACAACTACACAATTGAAATCGTTTGCATGCAATAAAATGCAACAACTACATATCATAAGCAAAATTATGAAGAAACAGATAAAAGAAGATTTGGAAAACTATATGGAATAAAATTGGATTAAGGAAGCATAAAAATAATAACAAAATAAGCAGAATATGCACAAACTATTTACGGAAAAGAGCCTTGAAAACTTCAGAGAAAACATTAAAATTATTTCAATTCAAGAATTAAATCAACCAATAGATGTTTCCAAACAACATCATCACTCAAGCATTCATTTTCTAAAAAGAAATTAAAATCCAAAAAACAATGGAACCTGGATCTAATCGCTCGACCGGGTTGAAGATTCGATGCCGATTTCAAAATCTACAGCCTACAATTCTAATCGCTTCAACCACCAAAACAACTTCTCTAGAATTCCTAAATCTATTTCCAAGATTACCAATTTTCCACCCAAATACTGCATCCCCCCAAAATAAATTATTATTTTTGCAGACAAAGTTCTCTATTTGAAAAAACCCCCAAAAATCCATGAGAATCCCCCACTTCACACTAAAATGATAATTATTTATTATTTTTCCCCCAAAAGAAATTGTAAGATTTTTGAACACAAAAATCAGACAAAAATCCCACAAAAATAACAAGTTTCCAAACGACAAGCAGTTCGAAGTCACGCATGTGCTCCGAACAATTCTTTTTCTATCTTTTTAATTGCCTTTTACAATTTAGCAATGATCTCATTCCATTTAATATTTTAGTTGCATATTATTATATTTTCCACATTTTAATTTATTAAAACTCAACATTAATAATTAATATCTTTATATTTTATTTTTGAAATACTTTATAACTTAATGTTTTAATTTAATAAATTAACTAACCAAAATCAACATATATATTTGTTTATCAACATGATTTATTTAATAATCTATTTAATTCAACAATTAATCCAACAACATAATTAACAAATTTAATTTAACAACTAAATATCAACAATCATCATTGATGCTGGCAGATTACTGGGGTGGAGTACTAAAGACATTTTATTAGACATAAAGCTTTATGTGTCTAAGTTGAATTTGAAGATTGCTACCCACATTTACCAGGAGGGTAATCAAGTGCTTGATGCTTTAGCTAACTTTAACACACATTGGAAAATCTCTAAGTGTTGGCGTAACTTGGGGAACCTACCGCCAAGTATTCAAGGTTTAATCCTGAAGGAGCAAAGCCCTTATTTGATCCATGATAATAACTAATTATGTGATTTTATGTGCCTTATGGGGGGTCCACATTCTTGTCTTATGGGCTATGTGGACAGGTGTGAATGCTGAGGTGGCTTACAAGTGGAAAAATTTGAATAATGGGGCAGAGTCCATTTTAAAAAAGGCTATTATGAGGAATTATGGAGAGTACTTTATGATTAAGGCCAAGCTGGGCCATACCTTACGTAATCTCCTTTTGGGGATTGCACTAAACTATCATATATCCATGAAGTTTTTTTATTTCAATTTTGATGTGACTAATAATTACAAGGTAAAAAATTTAATTGGTTCTATCTATTTCGTTATTTTGCCTCCTTTACTAAAAGTTAAGATCTTAGGTGTTTCTAAATTTGGCCCCATGACCATTTTACTTTGGTTTTTGTGTAATAACAACGTGGAAGGAAAACCTTCCATTCCCATCATGTCCTACTTACCTAGCCGCAAGTGTTTGAAGATTTTCATTAATGAGATCACCAAGATTGCCTTAACTCCGCAAGCGTGTGTTATGTACATTGCTTTGATTGCCCAAGGCTGCATTGTTTGGCTTAAAATCTTAAGTGTGTGGGCGACCTATCACTTAACCAATTCCTCTAACCTTTTGCTCTCACAAGTTTTCTGGTTCTTCCGTGTGTAGAGTGGCATAATGGGTGGCGATAGGGTGCGAACGAAGCCCGATAAATGTGGTGAATTTCACAAGGTTTTGTTGGTATGGCACATTTTTGTTGAAGGCGGTCTAGAACCTCTGATGGAAAGTTTGGTGGGTCATGACCCTAGTTTATATGTGCAGTTTGCAAATTCTTGGAAAGATAGAAGGGTTACCATGGGTGGTATTTCCTTCGAAGTGAATGAGGAGGTGATTGTGCAAGTGGCAAGGCTGCTATGTACTAGTAAGAAGTACTCGGAGCATACTAAGGCCCAAGATAACAAAAGCCTGAATGCCTTCTTTGTGGTTAATGAGAAACCGGTTCATAACTAGTGGGGGTTTGAAAGAGAGGCTCTCCTATAACCTTGGGACTAGGTCTGCCTCACCCTAATGAAGTACGTGACCCTTGAAGGTAGATATAAAACCTACTATTTCTATCACTTCCCTCTTTTAAATCATCTCTGGCACAAAATTCTGTTAAGCTTTCCTTTTTTCTTACTTAAGGATTTAGAGAGCTCTTTTGAAAAGTGTATTGAGGTTGCTAGCTTAAACCTTGAGAATACTCCTCCTTTACCACTCCACCAAGGCCTCATTTTGAGGCTCTACCACTTCCATCTTGTGTTATGCCCACCTAAACCCATTTCTATTGTTCATATTGAGGAAATTGAACCCCCTACTGTGGCCAATATCTCCCTTGGTTGAGTCCAAAGGTCCCATCAGGAAAACCCCTCCGATTACCACTAAAACTCATAAGCCTAAACCTACTGCCAAGAAGCTTAAGAGGAGTTCAGGGATTGCCCAAACTAGTGTTACGACTAGTCTCTATGAGCTTAAGTCGGCCCCTGCCAAGTCTATTAGCAAACCTACCTCTAAAAAGAAATCTAAGCACGAGGGGAAGGGTTTGATGGAGCCTCCAGCCATGGACAACAAAGGAAATAATGTTGTGGGTAGGGAATCTAAGGGGGACACGGTGGTTACTGCTACGGTGGTAGTTGGTGGTGAAAATCCCATCATTAGGAGGTCTAGTAGGCTAGCTAAAAATAACAAGAAAGTGCAGGTTAATGACATGGATATGGATGAGGAGCGGTCTAACAACAAAGGTTGCAGGGATGAGGATTTTGGGGATGATGATGAGGAGTATGTTGGAGGGCCCCACACCATTCCTAATTTTAGAAAAGTGCATAAGGAGAACTTAGCCTACTAGTCCTTGGACCCTCTAGATGTGGAGCGCACAAATGTTGAGAAGGTGGTGGATTATGGGGAGGAGCTCCGTGTGTTGCAGGAAAGAATGGGAAAGATAGACAAGAAATTCAGTGGCTTGACCCATTTCACTATCAAGTTGGTCCACTATGTTACCAGTACCCTCTTTGCTATGATGAAGGACGAAATGGACAAGAAGAATGCTGAAGAAGGCCCATAATGGGTTGGGGATGATGTTGTTAATATCCTTTCTCAAAGCTAGGAAAATGCCAGTTAATCTATTGTTATTGTGTTGTATGTCTATTGGCTGTTGGTCCGCAGTGTATGTTTTTTGGCTTAGTTTTTAATTTTTTTTAGACTTGATCTTTTTTGACCCTTGTGGCTCTCCGTGTAAAGGGTACAACACCTTGTAAATGCTACTTACCGTATCAAAAACAATCATCACCCAAGCATAAACAAGTTTGAAAACAGAAACAACTGACAGGGTGAAACACAGAGGGGCACTACATCATTTAGTGCCCCTCCACGAGTCACCCTTTCGTGATGTTTGATTTAGTTTAAGTTGTTAAAATTCGTTCTTGGTTAATTAATTATTTAAATTAAATTATTAACTTTAAAAGCATTTTGATAACTAAAATATAAATATATCTATTATTAATGACGAGATTATAATAAATTAAAAAGTGTGGTAAAATATTACAATATGGAATAAAATATTAAATAGAAGGAGATAATGTTTAAATAGTAAAAAAAAAAAGTAAAAAGATAGAAAAAAATTTAGTTGAAGCACATGCATTACTTCAAACTGCTTGTCATTTGGAAACTTGTTTCTTTGCGAGATTTTTATTTGATTTTTGTGTTCAAAAATTTTATAGCTTCTTTTTGAAAAATAATAATAATTATCTTTTGGGAGAGATTATGGACAAGGGATTGATTTTTGTTTTTGAACAAACAACTTTGTCTGTTAGAATAGTCTGTTGAATAATTGTTTTGATTGATTGTTTTCAACAATTGGATTGAGGGCTGTAGATTTTGGGGGTAATTTGGAAATTATTAAAAAGACTGATTGGAGGATTTTTGAAGGGGAGGTTGTTGCAGCAGAGGATTCATCTCGACATTGAATCTCCAACTTTTTCAGGCAATTGGAACCAGGTTCCATTGTTCTTCTGTATTTTATCTTTGTGTTTGAAATGAATGCCTATTTGCATGAAATTGCTTGAAAATGTGGTTTCTAATTATTTTAATTCTATCCAAAAATAAATAAATATAAGAATTTTTATCTAAACATTCTGCAATCATTGCATTCCTGTAATTTGTCTCTTCTCTTGTCGTTGTATTATGGAAAGCTCTTGTAGCCGTTGTTTCATTTTCTGAAGCCTATTCGTTAAATCCAATTGTATTTGCTTGAAAGCTTCTTAAGCCAACATTTTAGCTTGTGCACTCTCTCTCTCTCTCTTCTTCTTGCCATACCTCCTTGCATGCTTTGGCTGTAGGTTCAATTTTCCTTGAATTCTTCATTTTATATTAGTTATTGCTTCGCCCTTGTGTCTTTTGATGGGCACATCATATGCTCTATTTGCTACTATAGGAGGCATTGGTGCTGCTTTGTATTGGAATTGGTGGGAAATCAAATCCCTTATTCTAGTCGTTACAGCTATATTATCATTGAAATTTCCAGGTTATTACATGATAGGGTTCGATGTATATTCCTTCTCTTGAAACTGATTCAAAAGCTTGTCGCTGTTGTTGAAACTTGCAAGTGCTTTAGCCCCCCCTATATTTGTTTGGCGCACTGGTTATTGCATCTTAAAGAAGCCGATCTTATGTTGCTCTGAGGGCCGATGGGTACTTTTTGTTCGTCAGCTACAAAAAGAGCCAGCTATGGTCGATGATTGTTCTTTTGCCTCTCCCCACCCTGGTCGCTTGTATGCACACCTATAAATAGTTCGCTATGTTTTTTTTAATATGTTTGATGTGATTTTTATGATGAAGATTGTGGTGGCTGCATATCGAATTATATGGTGATTGTATGCCAATTAAATATATAGATACAAGACTATATTTCGATTATATACACCTCAATTTGATTAATTTGATTATATCCTGAGATATGCTTGGCATTTTTTATTTATTTTTGTATGATGATTTTTTATAGCAATTTCTTCTTAGCATTGCCAAATGCAAAACTCCCTTCCTTGCATACCTTAATTTCGATGGTTTAAAGTTCCATGCTTGGCAACACTGGCTGCATTACCTTCATTTCGATGGGTAGAAGTTATAGGTTAGTTTTGATGCATATGTCTATGATTTGGAATTGAGGTATAATCGTTATGTAAAGAGTTCAATTCACATTGTTTGGTAATTTGATTTTGTATAAAGGTGATGTGTGTGCATTATACTTAGCATTCAATTATATATATATATATATATATATATATATATGTATGTATGTATGTATGTATGTATGTATGTGTAATATATATGTATACATTCATGTATTAATATTTTGTGTTTACTCTTTCATAAACTAATAATTTTTTTATAAAAAATGGTTATATATATATATATATATATATATGATGCAGGAGCATCCATGGCCTTGCACAATCTTGCATCACCAAAAAAGGAGGTTTGAGTTGGTTTTGTTTCATTTTTGGTGTGGAATTTCATATTATTTATGAAATTAAAATTTTGTGTGTGTGGAAATGTAATGACATGTTTTTTAAATGCAATTTCAAATTGGCTTTCAAATTTTGATCCAATTTGAATTTGGAGATAGTGGTGAATAATTGAAAAAGCCAATAAAAGCAAGAAAAGCAAAACAAAGGTGTGGATTTTTGGAGAGTTATTTGTTTTGAATTTTTGATTTAAAAATCCTAAAAAATAGGAACCCAGAGGTGGATGCGCAGGAGTGGGAAAAATCAAGATTTGCTTTCATTGGTGAAAACAAAATATCAATAAAAGCACTAGAATCATCCTGGGAGTGGTGGAGTTAAATTTATTTGTTTTAAATGAATATTTTATTGATTTTTCATTGCAAATTGGTCAAAATTGTTGGGAATGGCATGAAAATGGAAAGAGTGGTCTAAAAATTAATGAAATTCATCCCAAATTGATGAAAATTGGGTGCAAATGAAATTCCAGAGTTGGAAAAAAAAGAAATTCATTCATTTTGCAGGAAATCTTTCCAGAATATAGGGAAAGGAAAGAACTGGCCATAGCATACCTCCTATAGGGGTTTGCAAGTGTTTGATTGCAGGTGTGATGGTTGTGGAGAATGATTGAGATCTCCAGGTGTTGCAGAGAAAGGCAGTGAGATTGTGTTGTTGCATTTTTGTTGTGGTTGCAGGTGTAGAGGGTTGAAGAAATTTTACTGAGAATCATTGCCTGTAGAAATAATTTGTGTTTAAATTTTTGTTGTAATTTGAGGGCATGTAACAACCCATATGCCTAGAGGATTATATGTAATTTCTTTGTTTGCAAGGATTTGAATAAGAAATTTTCATTGGTTGCAAATTGCAAGCTAGTTGTTGAATATGTGTGGGAAAACTATTGCTGGTTAAAATCATTTTTCCTTTACCTATTAGTGTGTATGTGAAGTTTCTTTGTGAGGGTTTTTAGATTTTTTTTAAGCTCTTATACATTAGTGGTATTAGAGTGTAAGAGAGGGGGACCACAACATGTGATACCCCAGGGCACGAAGGGTCAAGACATGAGAGGCTGCCCTAACTTACCTTAGCTAAGTTTAATGTGAGGGAATGCAAGGCGAAAGTAACGAGGACCATGAGGCCACTCAGTTACTCTGCAGACCCGAAACACATGGAGAGGCTAGGTGAGCCAGTTTCTAGGTCTAACACTACATCTTAGAAAGCTCTCTGTCCGAGGACAGAAGCACGGTCTCTAGACGTCAACGCAGTATGCCAGCGTCTCAAAAGTGCACTATCGTCCGTATGACCAAACAACAGTGGAGATGAGGTCAAACCAGTAAAGCAAGCTAACAACCCAGTGAACTAACTCAAGGGACAGAATGATGTGATTAAATAAATGAATTACTCTAATATTATAAATCAAATATGCAAGAGTGAAGAGAATAAGGAGTATCTCATCAAGGAATTCATTCACTAGCTAACCCCTCAAAGAGCACGTACTCCTATAGACAACAAGAAAGGGAAAATTTTGGGTGACTGTATAGGGGCCTGCCTCAGTCAGACCCCTGTTTAGGTGTTTCCACCTCCATAGACAACCAAGGAAATGAGATAAAGGAAATAATAAAGTAAAGAACAAAGAAGCACTACAAAATAATGTTATGCTATTCAACCAAGTGATAGAAGAGAGGAGAGGGAAACTTACCACCTCCACCAAGAGCACTCAAGGTTGCTTGGGGGAGAAAATGAGAGTACTTGAGCCTCTGCTACAATGGTGTGGTCCCAAACTTGCTCTACCGAAGTGATGGAGTGTGGCTTTAGCTGCAATGGAATGCTTGAATGCTTGGAGTGAGTGAAAGTGAGCTTGAAAGTGAATGTGAGAGTACAAGAATGGAAGCCTAAAGTGGTGAAGAAGTTGGATTGAATGTTGAAAGGATGAATTTGAAGAAAGAGTGGAAGAAAATGGCCATATTCAGGTCGGTCAGCCGAAGGGGGCGTTACTACTTCACCTCCAATGAGAAGAGTAACACATTTGTAGGTTCAACCGCAGGAATCTGCCAAGGATGTAAGCGCGTCACGCGGACATCTGCACACAGCGCGGGTGTCTTCAACAGAAACACCTCCATCGACACTCAAAACAGGCGCCAAGTGAGATGCAAGTAGTGGGCTTAGGTGGAATTAAGCCTTTGAACTTGGTTTTCTAAGGTGGATAAAGGAAAAAAGAGGATTCAAACATGGGGTGCAAATTCACTCTTATACATAGAGAAAAGTTGATTATGAGAGTGTGAGCAGACCGCTGAAGAGAGGAAGCTTGCACCAGTGACTGTGAGTTGTGGGTGTGCAACCATGTTTGCTAGAGGAAGAGGAAGACAAAGAGGAAGATGAAGAGGAAGAGGAAGAGGAAGAGGAAGAGGAAGAGGAAGAGGAAGAGGAAGAGGAGAGGATTTTGTGAGGAATGGTGACTTTAGAGCTTTGAGAACACAAGTTGAAAATTTGCAAAATGAGATAAGGAGAAGCTTTGCAAGAATGAGAGATCCAAGAAGTGAAGATGAAGAAGATGAAGAAGGAAGTACAAAGAATGCTAGTTTAGATACTGAGCAAAGAGAAGAAATTGCAATAGTTGCAAATGACCCACTATTGAAAGCTTTAACAAAAATGGGAAAGAGGCCGAAAATGGATGTACCCACCTTTAATGGAAGCCTAAACCCAGAAGAATTAATAGATTGGTTGAATGAGATGGAGGAGTATTTTGAATTTGAAGAGATAGAGGACCCAGACAAAGTAAGATATATGCAAAAAAGAGCTTGAAAGGACATGCCTCCATATGGTGGAGAGAGATTCAGTTAGAAAGGGGGAGAAAAAGAAAAGAAAAGATTACTAAATGGGATAAAATGGTGGAGAAGCTTAAAATAAAATTTGTGCCAATAGACTATGAATTAGATTCACTTAAAAGAATGCAATGTCTGAAAAAAGGCAGAAAAATAGTTAAAGAGTACACAAAATAATTTCATAAAATTCTTATAAGAAACAGCCATTTAGAGGTGACAAAGGAGAAAGTTGCAAGGTATATCAGTGGATTAAGGTCAAGCATTCAAGAGGAAATGACACTTATTAGAGTTTTAACCATGGAGGATGCCTATCAAATAGCCTTAAAAATTGAAGAGAGGTTAAACATGAAGTTTGAAAACAAGCAAAAAGGAAAAGGACGTGGAGTCAAGGTGGGTGGAAGAACCTACAAGAGTGAAGAAAATCAGAAAAAGGGATGCAAAAAAGAAGAGGGCAGCAGTAGGGCAGCAAAGTATGATGAAGGAAAAAATTCAAGAGGATAAAATTTCAGAGGTAGAGATAGAGGGTGTGGCTTTGGGGGAGGCCCATTCAGAGGCACTTGCTTCAAATGTGGAGAAGAGGGACACCGGGCATATGATTTCCCTCACACCGAAGAGAAACCGAGAAGGAAAGAACATCAAGGAAGGGAAAAAAATGTCAATGAAGAGGAGGCACCTTCCTCACAATCTGAAGATGCAGAAGAAGGAGAAGTTTTGATGATAAGGAGAGCACTCCTTAATGATGATAGTGAACCAATACAAAGGAAAAAGTTATTCAAAACAAGGTGCAAATGTGAAGGAAGAGTATGCAACATTATTGTGGATAGTGGAAGCATGGAAAATCTTGTGTCCGAAGAGATGGTGAAAAAGTTGAATCTTGAAAGAAGAAAACATCCTAAACCATACCGGATAGCTTGGGTGCAAGACACTCAAAAGTTACTTGTGAGTGAGCAGTGCAATGTGAAGTTCAAGGTTGGAAACTACAGTGATGAAATTCTTTGTGATATCATCCCTATGGATGTTTGTCACATTTTTCTTGGAAGGCCATAGCAATATGACTGAAAAGCCATACATGATGGGTGTGCTAACACCTACACAATTGTGAAAGATGGAGTGAAGCATAAGTTGAAACCTTTGAAGGAGGAAAATGTTCAAGTTTGTGGTAATGCTAGAGTTTGTTTAGTTGATGCATGAAGATTTGAAGCATGAGAATTTTTTTTTCTATTATTCCTAAAGTTACTAATGAAGTTGTAGATGAAGTTCCTGTAGAGGTTGCTGATTTGCTGCAAGAGTTCAAGACAATTGTTTCAGATAATGTTCCTGAAGGACTCCCACTAGTGAGAAAAATCAGTCATCGAATTGATTTTATTCCAGGGGCAAGTTTTCCAAACAAGGCAGCCTACAAAATGTCACCTATAGAGATTGAAGGGGTAAATATACAAGTTGTTGATTTGTTAAAGAAAGGTTTGATAAGAGAGAGTTTAAGCCCATGTGTAGTTCCTGTTGTTTTGTCACCAAAGAAAGGAGGAGAATGGAGGATGTGCATGAATTCAAGGGAAATAAACAAGATTACCATCAAATACAGATTTCCATTACCTCAGATGGATGATATAATGGATTGCTTGAGTGGAGCAGAGTACTTTACCAAAATTGACTTGAAGAGTGGGTATCACCAGATAAGGATACGTGAAGGAGATGAATGGAAGATGACATTCAAGAAAAAATAAGGTTTGTATGAGTGGTTGGTCATGCCATTTGGGCTAACCAATGCACCCAGTACATTAATGAGACTTATGAATGAGGTTTTGAAAGAGTTTCTTGGAAGGTTTGTGATTGTTTATTTAGATGACATTCTTATTTTCAGTAAAACACTTGAGGAACATTTGATGCATATTAGATGTGTTTTTGAGAAGCTTAAAGAAGAGAAATTGTTGATCAATATTAAGAAGTGCAACTTTGTGAAGAAGGGATTAGTATACTTGGGTTTTGTAGTGTCAAGTGAGGGCATCAAGATGGACCTAGAGAAGGTGAAAGCAATATTAGAGTGGCCTACACCAAAAATAGTGACTAAGGTGAGATCATTTCATGGTTTAGCTAGTTTCTACAGAAAGTTCATAAGAGGATTTAGTAGCATATGTGCCCCACTAACTGAAACCATGAGAGGAGATAAGAAAGATTTCAGATGGAATTTAGGGGCAGGGAAGAGTTTTAATGTGTTGAAGGAAAAAATCATTGAGCAACCAGTTTTAGCACTTCCGGATTTCAACAAGGTATTCCAAGTTGATTATGATGCAAGTGGTAGTGCTATTGGAGCTGTTTTGAGCCAAGAATGTAAACCCGTTGCTTACTTTAGTGAGAAGTTAAATGATGCTAAAAAGAAGTATTCAGTTTATGATCAAGAATTTTATGCTATTGTGCAAGCTTTAAAAACGTGGAGACACTATTTGTTGGCTAAGGAATTTATTTTATATACCGATCACCAAGCATTACAATATTTGGGCAGCCAAGGTAAGCTTAGTCAAAGACACATGAAATGGGTTGAATTCTTGCAATCTTATAATTTTGTTTTGAAGCATAGAAGTGGGAAATCTAACAGGGTTGCAGATGCTTTAAGTAGAAGGAAAAACTTGTTGATTGAGATGCAGGTTGAGGTGGTTGGGTTTGAAGAGTTGAAAGATTTGTATGAAGAGGAACCTGATTTTGGAGAGGCATGGAGAGTTTGTAAAATTCCTATTTCAGCTGATAGGACAAAGTGGTTAGACTATCTCATTCAAGATGGCATGCTATTCAGAGATAATAAATTATGTATTCCAAGAAGTTTAATGAGATTGAATCTAATCAAATAAAAACATAGTGGTGGACTTGTAGGGCATTTTGGAATGGATAAGACATTGGAATTTGTAGGTGAGAAGTATTATTGGTCTCAAATGCAACAAGAGGTGAGAAAGTATGTGCAAAATTGTGGGGTTTGTCAAGTAGCAAAGGGAGTGAGTCAAAACACAGGTTTATATCAGCCACTACCTATCCCAAAAAGGCCATGGGAGGACATAAGTATGGATTTTGTGCTTGGTTTGCCAAGGAAACAAAGAGGGCATGATTCCATCTTTGTTGTGGTTGATAGGTTTTCTAAAATGGTGTAATTTATTCCTTGTCATAAAAATAATGATGCGGTGAATGTTGCAGATTTATTTTTCAAGGAGGTAGTGAGACTTCATGGGCTCCTAAGGAGCATTATTTCTGACAGGGATACAAAGTTTGTGGGCTACTTTTGAAAGACTTTGTGGAAGAAGCTCAATACTGATTCAAAAATTTTCTTAGCTTACCACCCTCAAACAAATGGTCAAACAGAGGTGGTGAATAGGAGTTTGGGAAATTTGCTAAGGTGTTTAGTTGGAGACAAATCAAAGGCATGGGATTTGGTCATACCTCAAGCAGAGTTTTCCTATAACAACTCAGTCAATAGAAGCATAGGTAAATCCCATTTTCAAATTGTTTATGGTAGAAAACCCATAGGTGTTTCAGATTTAAATAATATTGACAAAAGTGTGAAGAAGAGTGTAGATGCAGAGGACTTTGCAAAACACATGAAAGGCTTGCATGAAGAAGTGAGAAAACATATCAGCAAAATGAACATTTCATACAAGGAAAGTGCTGATAAGAAGAGGAGGCATAAGGAGTTTCAAATTGGGGATGATGTGATGGTGCACTTGAGGAAGGAGAGATTTCCAGTTGGCACTTACAACAAGCTGAAAATGAAGAAGGTTGGACCGTGCAAGGTGCTGAAAATACATGACTTCGGTAATGCCTATGAAGTTCAATTGCCTAGTGAGCTTAATATTTCTCCAATTTTTAATGTTGCTGATCTAACCATGTTCTATGAAAGTGAAAATGGTGAAGGTGCAGAAAAGGGGCAGTAACAATAATTCTTACCAAAATATGATCAAGAAAAGATAGAGTCAATTCTTGATAGAAGAGTAAAAAGGAGCACTAGGAAGAAGCAGTACTTGGAGTATCTTGTGAAGTGGTTTGGTAGACCAATGGAGGATGCAACATGGTTATCTGAGGCTGATGTTACTTGCCTTGGATATCCATTAGAGAAGTGATATGATCACTTTCAATTACCATGGGTGTCTGATGCAGGAGCATCCATGACCTTGCACAATCTTGCATCACCAAAAAAGGAGGTTTGAGTTGGTTTTGTTTCATTTTTGGTGTGGAATTTCAAATTATTTATGAAATTCAAATTTTGTGTTTGTGGAAATTCAATGACAAGTTTTGTAAATGCAATTTCAAATTTTCTTTCAAAATTTGACCTAATTTGAACTTGGAGATAGTGGTGAATAATTGAAAAAGCCAAAAAAAGCAAAACAAAGGTGTGGCTTTCTGGAGAGTTATTTGTTTTGAATTTTTGATTTAAAAATTTATTCTAGGTGTCCTAAAAAATAGGAACCCAGAGGTGGATGCCGAGGAGTAGGAAAAATCAAGATTTTCTTTCATTGGTGAAAGCAGAATATCAATAAAAGCACTAGAATCATCCTGGGAGTGGTGGAGTTAAATTTATTTGTTTTAAATGAATATTTAATTGATTTTTCATCGAAAATTGGTCAAAATTGTTGGGAATGGCATGCAAATGGCAAGAGTGATCTAAAAATTATTGAAATTCATCCCAAATTGATGAAAGTTGGGTGCAAATGAAATTCCAAAGTTGGAAAAAAAAAAGAAATTAATTCATTTTGCAGGAAATCTTTCCAAAATACAGGGAGAGGAAAGAACTGGGCGTAGCATACCTCCTGTAGGGGTTTGTAAGTGTTTGATTTCAAGTGTGATGATTGTGGAGAATGATTGAGATCTCTAGGTGTTGCAGAGAAAGGCAGTGAGATTGTGTTGTTGCATTTTTGTTGTGGTTGCAGGTGTAGAGGGTTGAAGAAATTTTACTGAGAATCATTGTCGGTAGAAATAATTTGTGTTTGAATTTTTTCTGTAATTTGAGGGCATGTAATAGCCCTTAATCCCTAGAGGATTATATGTAATTTCTTTGTTTGCAAGGATTTGAATAATAAATTTTCATTGGTTGCAAATTGCAAGCTAGTTGCTGAATATGTGTGGGAAAAATGCTGTTGATTAAAATCATTTTTCCTTTACCTGTTAGTGTGTATGTAAAGTTTCTTTGTGAGGGTTTTTTAGATTTTTTTAAAGCTCTCATACATTAATATATATATATATATATATATATATATATATATGTATATATGTATGTATATACATATATACATATATATATATACATATATATATGTATGTATATATATACATATATATATATATACACACATATATATACATATATATACATACATATATATATATACATATATATACATACATATATATATATACATACATATATACATACATATATATATATATATATATATATACATATACATATATATATATATATATACATATACATATATACATATACATATATATATATATATACATATATATATATATATATATATATATATATATATATATATATATATATATATATATATATATATGTATATATATATAGACATACATATACATATATATATACATATATACATATATATTTATTAAGATTGTAACAAAAGAATGATTCCGTCTTGAGAATAAATGTTTTTGTAGAAAAGTAGATTTGAGATTAAGAAAATATTGTTGATCCAAAAAGAAGATTTATAAATAAGAAAATTAGATTACTTTCCCTTGTTAGTAATGAGCTATGATTACTCTTAAATTACTCAATAGTCAGAAAGTTAATCCACCATGTAATTTATGATTGTGTTAATTATTGGAAATTGGGGTAATTATGGTTTTAATATTTATTTGTGGTTTATGTTGAATAATGTGCTTGATTAGTGTATTGGTAGTGATTTTGGTTTATTGTTCAAAAGTAGAAGTTAATTGTGTAAGGTGGTTATTGGAAGTCTTCTAGAGGCTTGGGGAAAAGTATCATGTATGTGGATTTTATGATTGTTTCATTTTGAAGAATCTTGTATGAGGAATTTATGATTGTTCTCTTGAAAATGGTTGGTAATATACGCGATATGTGTACATGAGGGTCTTTATCCTTGCACTACGTATTCATTATTATGGTGGGATTTGTGAGTGAGATGGTCCGTTCCTTGCTCCATGTGTGTGCTCATGTGGTTTTGTAATTTGTACAAGATGGATTTACTTTGTTTGATGTGTTGGGTCTTCTAGTTGCAAGTACGAGGAGTGGCT
Organism: Sequoia sempervirens; assembly: GCA_007258455.2. Classification (NCBI taxonomy): domain Eukaryota; kingdom Viridiplantae; phylum Streptophyta; class Pinopsida; order Cupressales; family Cupressaceae; genus Sequoia; species Sequoia sempervirens. The sequence continues at coordinate 148,536,066 of VDFB02000013.1, read as the reverse complement.
CTCAATGGGGGTCGAATCCCAAAGTGGTGACCTGGACAACCCATTGGAGAGTTCTTAATTCAATGATAACTTAAATAATGAACTGGGGGGAATGGGTAATTTTCACATAAACAAGATAATGGATTCCTCACCCATGCCTGTAGTGCTAGTTTAGGCTAAGGATGGGTTGAGAAGGCCTGGTTGGAAAGATCAACTTACTTGTCCTCATGAAAGGATTGTTGGTTTTGCATGTGTCACCCTATGGGGCTAGGACCTAGTGAAAGGTATGCCAGACAACCATAGATGGGGGTTGGGACCTAATGAGAGGTATGCCAGACAACCCATGCCAGGACCATGCGATGACACTCTTCCCTACTGTAATCTAGCATACCCTAGTTTTTTGTTCTCCTTATGTTGCTTGTGTGCCTTTGGAAGTGAAGGCAATGTTGTAAGCGGTGTCTTTGTTAGGTGATATCATATCAATTTTTGTTATGTTGGAGCCATGTTTTGTACTTTTGTGTTAGCTTTCTGTCTTCTTGACTGTTTGTTATAGTGGGACCTTATTGTTGTCTCCTAGCATGGGGGGTGGACCTTAGGGTTCCACATGGTTGTGTGGATTGTGCTTTTTCCTCCATTGGGTTTCCCTTGCTATTGTTCGCAAGCGTGGAGGATGTACCTTATGTAGTAGATTCCAGATCTTGCACCAATTTGAGAGATAGTTGCTTATGTTATGTAATGAACCTATTTATCATTTGTATCATGTAATGTAATCTTGATGTATTCTTTATGTTGTTTTCAGGGAGGCATTGATGCGATCTTGTGAGAATGTAATGATGTACTCTTATGTGAGGGAAACTGCATATGTATTCATTGGTTCTTATTATATGATCCTTGAAGATTATTTATTTGATGTTATGTATGGAAAGTATGTTGCTTATTCACTTAATGCAATGGATTTAAGTGAACTCTTGTTGTTAGTTAATCCATGATGTGTGTTTAGATCTTGGTAATAGTTGTGTTAGTAATGCAATCATGGGGCCTTAAAGGACTTAATTTAGTTTATATGTTATGTTAAGATATGCAAGTTCATGGTTATTTCTTATTAAAAAAAATGTTTTGTTAGTTAGCCATGTTTGTGTGTTGTCCTCTGGGGTTCCTTGGTGGAGCATTACACTTGGTATCAGAGCCCAAGTTCTAACACTGGGTACTCTGGTTTAATTGAGCCCAATATATTGTCCTAGTGCTTAAACTCTTGAGCTTATGTTTTCTCCTTTCTATCGTCCTCACTTAGCAACCCGAGACTTTCCCTTTGGAGTGTTTGTCTAATGGTGCAGAAAATCGGTGGAAAGGATAGGACCTTCGGTGTAGTGTGCAATGCACTAATATTCTTTCTATTGGGGATGCATTATGGACCCTTGTGTAGCCTTGTGATGTGACTCCTAGTGATGTGAATGTTGTGTTTATGTGAATAATGTAAAATTTGGAATATTGTGCTTATGAAGTGATTAATTATGTCTCCATGCTTCTAGAAAGGTGTAAAATCATGATCTCGTGTCGCATATGTTATGAGATTTAGTGTTGTAAAATGAATAAAATGGAATGTATTGCATGTAAGTGATGAATATTTAATGAAAAATGTGTGCTTTGTGTGCAAAATTATGCCGTGTTTTGTGGAAGTGTAGCATTCTAATGTAATGAATCAACTTTGATGATTGATATGTAGCAGATGGTTTACGAGTTGATTTGATTTCTAAGTGTTGTCTTTGGATGTGTCTTGGTGAAAGGGATAGTGTCACATTACTTATTCACGAGTACCCTGCTACGCTGTGATTTCCTTTCATGGTGTGCTTGATTGTATGATTATATATATATATGTTTGACTGTTTTGTTTGTTGTAGGTTGCAGGTACTAGGCATCAACTCTACCCGAATTAGCAAGTCTGAGTATGCCTCAAACCCAATGGAAATTGTTGAATGGAGATAATGTATGGTCCCCTACCTAGCCATCATCCTCGAGGAGGATAAGTATTTGGTCCATTACCTCATCAACGTGGTTTGATGTCTGTGGTTAGTTGGTCTTGTTCTCGACCTGGATTAAGGTTTAGGTAATTGTTGACATTTGGTTTGCTTGATTATTTGATGTTTCTTGTATTTACGTTAAAGGAAAGGTTAACATGGTATTATTTAATAAATTCTAGAACTAATGTGTGTATGTTTTATTCTAACCTTGCGACTTACAGGAGTAAGTTGAATCTTAGTGGGGGAGGATGTAGTGCCCCTCCATGATTCACTCTTTCATGATGTTTGATTTAGTTTAAGTTGTTTTTTTTTTGGTCGATAATATGTTTTTATTTTATTGAATTGTCTAAAACAAAGTTTACACTTATAACAGTAAAACAAAAAACCCATGCACTGAGTATCTGATTAACTAGTGAAAAAACTACATTCATCCCCCTTCAGCCAAAAAACTACGATTACCTACACCCTTACACCTATACCAACACCCAAGAATTATATAGCTATTCTAAGCACAAATTCACCCGACACCAACTACCCTAACCATCCACCCTTTTTAAACAAAAAGCCAAATTTCTGAAAGACAAATTACATAGTTTTTTCAAAAATTTCTCCCAGCTCTAGAGACATGATTTCATTCAGCGGCTTTGCTCTCTTCCACGGACATAAGCCTCTGCTTTCACGCAGTTCCTCTCTTGCAATCTCCTTAAGGTTTTCCAAAGTTATCTCCAACTTTGCCAACTCTGCACATATTTTTAATGCCTTCCATCCTTGCTTTGCATCCTCCCTCCAACGATCCTTCGTACATCCCTCTAGCCATCTTATAAAAAAATGATTTAAATTATCCATTTTTGAGCCACCACCATCCCAACCCTCCTCCTTGATCAACCCAAATCCTATAATTGCTCGTTGTAGGATTGTTTCCATGTCTCCCAAGAAATCCTTTGGCACCTGAGCTTTCATTACCTGCCTTACTTCATTCACTGGCTCCCCTACATCCAACCCCCACGCCATTACCAGTGAATACAATTGAATTCGTTTAGTATTGGTGTGTCAGCTTCTCAAACCCATCCCCAAGCATAATCTTAATAGCTTGTGCCGCTTCTTTATCCTTAAACTTGAAGAGCCTGCGCAGTCTCTTCATGGAGGCTTTCCCTATGAATGGGTCCAGTTTCTTGTGCGAAGACAACAAGAAACTTGCCTCCATCATCGTATCACCTCTCCAATAGCTCCTCTTCACATCACCACTTAATTTGAACACCCAACAAAGCAACCGCCTCCCTAAAAAAACTTTGAAAGAGGTGAGATTATAACTCACCTCACTTTGCCAGCCTGAACCATTAATTTCAACTGTACTTCAGCGCCGCCGTCTCCCCCAATTCTCAGTAACCTCCCTGCTTTGATTTTCCTCCACACCTTATGCCTTATGAAATTTTTCCATCATACTCATGTAATACCTCTGCCAGATCTTCCCCATTTATTGCTCTTAAATCTTCAAACCTTGCAACGTCTATTTCTGTCAAAGATAGCGTCCATTTCGAAAGAATGTCAGCCTCCATATTTCCCATTCGTCGTACATGGCTCACCTTAAATGATTCAAAGCATGCTAATTCCTCCTCTATCCTTCTTACCACCCCTTGCAAATGCCATGTATTGATATTACCTTTGATTATTGCTTGAATTGCTAGGAGCGAATCACCTTCCAGATGAACATTGGAAACTCCTACCAAGCTTGCTAATTTGATTGCCATTAAGGTAGCTGTTATTTCTACCACATTATTCATTCCATCTCTCAACATCATTGCTCCAAAGGCTATGAAATTACCATTCCAATCCTTGACTATACATCCGGCTCCCGATGGTCCCAAATTTCCTTTTGCCGCTCCATCAAAATTCACTTTCCACCACCCTTCTTCTGGTTTCTCCCATTTTACTTCTTCAGCCACAGCCCGCATTGGATCAACCCAATCGAGATTTAGTTTAAGTTGTTAAAAGTCATTCTTGGTTAATTAATTCTTTAAATTGAATTGTTAAGTTGAAAAGAATTTTGATAACTAAAATATAAATATATCTATTATTAAGGATGGGATTATAATAAATTAAAAAGTGTGGTAAAATATTATAATATGGAATAAAATATTAAACAAAAGGAGATAATGTTTAAACAACAAAAAAAAAAGGTAAAAAGATAGAAAAAGATTTATTTGGAGCACATGCATGAATTCAAATTGCTCGTCGTTTGGAAACTTGTTTTTTTGTGAGATTTTATCTAATTTTTGTGTTCGAAAATCTTACAGGTTCTTTTTGAAAAATACTAATAATTATCTTTTGGGAGAGATTATGGATGGGCGATTGATTTTTGTTTTCAAACAAAGAACTTTGTCTATTAGAATAATCTTTTGAATAATTGTTTTGAATGATTGTTTTCAACAATTGGATTGGGGGATGTAGATTTTGGGGGTAATTTGGAAATTATTAAAAATACTGATTGTAGGATTTTCAGAGGGGAGGTTGTTGCAACAGAGGATTCATCTTGACATCTAATCTCCAACTTTTCCAAGCAATTGGAACCAAGTTCCATTGTTCTTCCAAATTTTATCTCTTTGTTTGAAATGAATACCTGTTTGCATGAAATTGCTTGAAAATGTGGTTTCTAATTATTTTAATTCCATCCAGAAATAAATAAATATAAGCATTTTTATCTAAACATTCTGCAATCATTGCATTCCTGTAATTTGACTCTTCTCCTACTATTGTATTATGGCAAGCTCTTGCGGCCGTTGTTTCGTTTTCAGAAGCCTATTTGTTAAATCTAATTGTATTTTCTTGAAAGCTTCTTAAGCCGATATTTTAGCTTGTGCGCTCTCTCTTTCTTCTTCTTTCCATCCTTCCTGCATACTTTGGTTGTAGGTTCAATTTACCTTGAAGTCTTCATTTTATATTAGTTATTGCTTCGCCCTTGTGTCTTTCGATGGGCACATCATATGTGCTATTTGCTACTATAGGAGGCGCTGATGCTACTTTGTATTGGAATTGGTGGGAAATCAAATCCCTTATCCTAGTTGTTGTATCTATACTATCATTGAAATCTCCAAGTCATTTCATGATAGTGTTCAATGTATATGCCTTCTCTTGAAATTGATTCAAAAGCTTGTCATTGTTGTTGAAACTTGTGAGTGCTTTAGCCTCCCCTATATTTGTTTGGCGCATTGGTTATTGCATCTTCAAGAAGCGGATCTTATGTTGCTCTGAGGGCTGATGGGTTTTTTTCATTTTCCAGCTAGAGAAAGAGCTAGCTATGGTCGATGATTGTTCTTTTTCCTCTCCCCACCCTGGTCGCTTGCATGCGTACCTGGAAATAGTTCGCTATGTTTGTTTTAATATGTTTGATGTGATTTTTTTTTTATGATGAAGATTGTGGTGGATGCATATCGAATTATATGGTGATTTTATGTCAATTAAATATAGATACAAGACTATATTTCGATTATATACACCTTAGTTTGATTAATTTGATTATATCCTGAGATCTGCTTGGCATTTTTTATTGATTTCTGTATGTTATGATTTTTGATAGCAATTTCTTCTTAGCACTACCAAATGTGAAATTCCCTTCCTTGCACACCTTAATTTTGGTGGTTTAAAGTTCCATGCCTAGAAACATTGACTACATTACCTTCATTTCGATGGGTAGAAGTTATAGGTTAGTTTCAATGCATATGTCTATGAGTTGGAATTGAGGTATAATCATTATGTAAAGAGTTTGATTCACATTGTTTGGTAATTCGATTTTGTATAAAGTTGATGTGTGTGCATTATGCTTAGCATTTGATTATATGTATATATATATGTATGTACATATGTGTAATATATATGTATACATTCATGTATTAATATTTTGTGTTTACTCTTCCATGCAAATATGTATATATATATATATATATATATATATATATATATATATATATATATATATATATACATATATATTTATTAAGATTGTAACAAAAGAATGATTCTGTCTTGAGAATAAATGTTTTTGTAGAAAAGAGGATTTGAGATTAAGTAAGAAAAGATTGTTGATCCAAAATGGAATATTTATAAATAAGAAAATTAGATTAGTTTCCCTTATTACTAATGAGCTACGATTCCTCTTAAATTACTCAATAGTAGGAAAGTTAATCCACCATGTAATTTATGATTGTGTTGATTATTGGAAATTGGGGTAATTATGGTTTTAATATTTATTTGTGGTTTATGTTGAATAATGTGCTTGACTAGTGTATTGGGGGTGATTTTGGTTTATTGTTCAAAAGTAGAAGTCAGTTGTGTAAGGTGGTTATTGGAAGTCTTCTAGAGGCTTGGGGACAAGTATCATGTATGCGGATTTTATGATTGTCTCATTTTGAAGAATCTTGTATGAGGACTTTATGATTGTTCTCTTGAAAATGGTTGATAATATACATGAGATGTGTACATGAGGGTCTTTAGCCTTGCACTACTTATTCATTATTATGGTTGGGATTTGTGAGCGAGATGGTCCATTCCTTCCTCCATGTGTGTGTTCATGTGGTTTTGTAATTTGTGCAAGATGGCTTTACCCTGTTTGATGTGTTAGGTCTTCTAGTTGCAAGTAGGGGGAGTGGCTGTCAATGGGGGATGAATCCTACAGTGGTGACCTAGACAACCCATTGGAGAGTTCTTAATTCAGTGATAACTTAAATAATGAACTGGGGGGAATGGGTAATTTTCACATAAACAAGATAATGGATTCCTCGCCCATACCTGTAGTGCTGGTTTAGGCTAAGGATGGGGTGAGAAGGCCTGGTTGGCAAGATCAACTTCCTTGTCCTCATGAAAGGATTGTTGGTTCCACATGTGTCACCCTATGGGGCTGAGACCTAGTGAGAGGTATGCTGGAAAACCATAGATGGGAGCCGAGACCTAGTGAGAGGTATGCCAAACAACCCATGCCAAGACCATGCGATGACACTCTTCCCTACTGCAATCTAGCATACCCTAGTTTTTTTTTCTCCTTTTATTGCTTGTGTGCCTCTGTAAGTGAAGTCAATGTTGTAAGTGGTGTCTTTGTTATGTGATGTCATGTCTCTCTTTGTTATGTTGGAGCCATGTTTTGTACTTTTGTGTTATCCTTCTATCTTCTTGACTGTTTGTTGTAATGAGACCTTATTGTTGTCTCCTAGTATGGTGGGTGGACCTTAGGGCTCCACATGGTCAGGTGGATTATGCTTTTTCCTCCATTAGGTTTCCCTTGCTGTTGTTCGCGAGCATGGAGAATGTACTTTATGTAGCGAATTCCATATGTTGTACCAGTTTGAGAGATAGTTGCTTATTTCATTTAATGAACCTGTTTATCATTTGTATCATGTAATGTAATATTGATATATTATTTATGTTGTTTTCAGGGAGGCATGTATGTGATCTTGTGACAATGTAATGATGTACCCTTATGTGAGGGAAACTGTATATGTATTCATTGGTTCTTATTATATGATCCTTGAAGATTATTTATCTGATGTTATGTCCGAAAAGTATGTTGCTTATTCACTTAATGCAATGGATTTATGTGAACTCTTATTTTTAGTTAATCCATGATGTATGTTTAGATCTTGGTAATAACTGTGTTAGTAATACAGTCATGGGACCTTAGAGGACTTAGTTTAGTTTATATGTTATGTTAAGATATGCAAGTTCACTGTTATTTCTTATTAAAAAAAATTGTTTCGTTATTTAGCCATGTTTGTGTATTGTCCTTGGGGGTTCCTTGGTGGGGCGTTACATTAGTGATAATTTGAAACCCTCATTACATTAAACATGAAATCTATAGATTTCTAATTGGAAATTATATCTAGCTAGGAGAACAAAATCAGTGTATTATAAGAGATGAGTTACATAAATAGGAGGGTATCTTGTCATAAGACATTGTATACCATGTAACAATTTGGAGTTCTTGAGATTGTGAAAAAATTGGATGCTTTTATTCATTGTATAATCAATAAAATATAGTGACCATATCTTGAAGTTGTCTATTTTTGTTCCATGTTATCATACACGGGTATGTCATTAATTTCTAATTTTGTAACCAGTTCACCAACCTAGTCCATGAGGCTCCTTTTCACTAAGTCTTCATTGCATGGGTAGTGCATGTACATCATAATTAGTTTGTTATTGGTTGGTGTAACTTACAGTAGTTACATCGGCAACTGAGTACCAGAATCATGCAGGTAATTCTAATTTTAGCAGACTATTTTTTCATTAGTTTCCTCTAGGCATTTTGGAGCATATGAGAATTGAACTTGTAACATGCATCCAAATTTCAATTCCTTTGTTCACTTTCCATTAAACCACGGGCTCATGTCCCTATCCTATACCTCAATGCTTGGTAACATTGTGTGCAAGCCTAATCTATTAATTATATGGAATCCTAGAAGATGGTCTCATATGGCATAGTTGAAAGTTATGCTAGTTCATCAAATCAGTGTGACTACCAAGCTATTTTAATTGATACTATATGTCCACACATGGGAGTATATCAATTGTTAGAACAAGTCATCTTATCTCAACATGTTAATAATATATGTTGGTAAGTAATGCTCAAAGTTACAACAAAGAATTCATTAGCCTGTTTGTTAGTGTTTATGTATTCATTGACAAATAGTATACAAACACCCCAAAATTTCCTTATCTTTTTGTATTACAATTGAACCATTATTATTTTTTTAACTGCGACAAATATTTTTTATATTAGAAATATTAATAACAAGGTGCTAGTAATAGATAGTTTAGAACATATACTTTTAATCTTCGTCTCTTGCACATGGGCAACAAAATGAGGGCAAAGTAGTTGCTATGTTTCCTACTAATTAGCCATTGATAGCTAAGAATCCTACAAGTAAAAAATGCACAAAACTAGCCACAAAGATTTATGTAGATGCAAAACATCTGATTCTATAGAGTGATGCCCTACTATATTTCTTGAATTTGAATTGCTGCAGAGTGCTCTAATTCTAATTCTATAGAGTGCTTTGTATCCTAATTCTGTAGATGTGAAGTGCTCTAAAATCTGGGTAAGTGTTGAAGAGTGCTGAAGAAAATGATTTTACATGTATTAGATCTTGAGTAAGTTGAATTTTTTAGATTTTTGTTTTTTTTCTTGAAATAGGAAACTAAATTAATATTGAAATGCAAAACATTACAGATGGATCAATGTCAAAGATTTACTATGGATCAATACCATGAATATGATGAGAGAGTAGTTGATGAGACGGACATGGAAAAATATCCATGTCCATGTAATGACTGTCTTGGTGGAAAGGTGAAAAAAAGAAATGTGATTTATTGCCATATGATAAGATATGGGCATAGTAGTATAAGCCCTTGGAATTACAATTATCATGAAAATATGATAGAATTGCATAGTGTGAGAGATGAAGAGGAAACAAACATAGATGAAGTGGCATCAAACATAGATGAAGAGGTAGCAATGTTAGACAAAGGGTTTGAAGTTGATAGAATGTTGAATGAGGGTCTAAAGGATGATTAAGCCAAGTTGATGGAGGATGCTTTAGAGCCTGTGTATGCTAATTGCAAGTTAAGTCATTTGACAACAATCCTTCAAATTCTTAACTTGCAAGTGGTGCTTGGTTGGATAAATGAGAGTGTAGATTAGTTATTGGAATTATTAAGTTTGTTGTTACCACCTGATTGCACATTTCCAACAAAATGAAAATGTAACAAACACATCACTAAGCTATGCTTAGGGTATGAAAACATCCACACATGTGTGAATGGTTGTGTATTATTTCACAATAATCTTTCAAGTGAGAGTGAATGTTCGAAATGTCATGAAGCGAGGTATAGACAAGGGTTGAAATTAGCTATGGTTCCTAGAAAGGTTCTTTGCCACTTTCCAATAATCCCACGATTACTTTGAATGTATAGGTGCAGAGACATTGCTGAACTTATGCAATGGCATGCCCAAAATAAGAGCATCGATGGAAAACAACGACATGTGCCTAATTCTAAGATGTGGATGGAATTTGATAACAGATGGCCTACTTTTTCTCAAGATCCTTGTAATATAAGGTTGGGTTTGGCTCTAGATGGGGTGAACCCATTCTCAGATGAAAGTACTAAATGGTCAACTTGGCCAGTGTTTTTAATAAATTATAACTTGCCTCCATGGTTAGCAACTAAACCATTTTTCTTAATGTTATCATTGATTATACCAGGAAAGAAAAGTGTGACTTCAGATACAATTGATGCTTATCTAGAGCCATTATATGATGAGCTAATAGAATTGTGGGATGGCCATTCAATACAATTCACTTTAAGAGCTTCCTTATTGTTTACGATTCATGATCTTCCTGCATATGACACATTGTCTGGTCTCATTGTTCATGGATACCATGGATGCCCTGCTTGCAACTTTAAGGATTTTGTGAGGCACTCAAGAAGTTTGTGTAAGTGTGTTTATTATGGACATCGTTCTTACCTTAAAATGTATCATCCATATCATTGAAAAAAAACCTATTTCAATGGTCAAGAAGAGAATCATGAAGCACCATTGCTAATAATGGGTGATTACACTGTTGAAAATGGACAAAAAAGAATGTCATTTATAATTGAAAATGATGGGATTTCTAGTAGTAGATATGATCTATGTGATGAAAGCGGTGTAAAACGATTGTGCATATTCTATAAGTTTCCATACTTTAAGGATATATCCATTAGGCATACTGTTGAATTTATGCATATTAAGGAAAATATAGCCTATGCTATTATATAAACTCTTTTTGGTGCTTTTGATACTATTTCATCACATGAAGACTTTCAACAACTAAAGATTCGTCGAAATATTTGGGTTGAAAAATATGATTATGAAAAATATAGAAAACCTAGTGCTCCTTATGTCTAGACAAAGGAACAACATGCACAATTCTTATAGTTGATGTCTTAGATTCCCTTTCCCACTAGATATGTAAGTAGTAGTATTAGAAGCCAAACTGACATTAATATCTTAAGAGGCCTCAAGACCCATGACTATCATGTCATAATCAATAATATTTTACCTATTGTGGTAAATATATCAAGTTTGGAAAAGGGGCCAAGATTGGAAATTATAAGGTTGGGCCTAATATTAAAGAGAATGAGTTTACATGTATTAGATCCTTTGAACTTTGATAGTTTGAGGGAGAAGGTTGTTGAAGTCCTTTGTCTATTGGAATGAGAATTTTCACCAACAATCTTTAACATTTCTATGCATCTTTGGATACATATAGAATATGAACTAGAGTATTGTGGCCTAGTAAGAACAAGATGGATGTATCTTATAAAAAAATATATGAAGGTTTTGAAAAAAAATGTTCGTTCTAGGGAAAAACTAGAAGGCGGCATGTCTGAGGGATATTCAATGCAAGAGGCCATGGGATTTTGCACAAAATATATGAAGGATTTTAAAAATGTCAATCAATGTGTATGGGATGATGGCGAAGATGAGAGAGTTATAAGTGAAGTATTAGAAGGAAATGGATGTTGTTTCAAGCTATCACATCAAGAAAGAAGTGTGATACATGCTTATGTTCTTCAAAACACATCTTCATTTGATAAGTGACATAAGTAAAAAAATTACACAATAATTTATTTACTCAATTGCATTTACACATTTATATTATTAATCTTAATATTTGTATGTTAATATTCTATGTAGAAAATATGAAGGAGAGAATCAAACTTGGATGCAACATCAACCTCAAAAGCACAAACGTCATGATTTTATTGGAGGTGATTCTTTTCCAAAATTTGAAGAATGGATTGCTATTGTAGTCAGTGATTCAAAAGAAGGTCAAGATATAACAACAGGGGAAAGTGAGCTTTCACAAACTCCACATTTATGGGCTATGCATTTTAGTGGAATGTGGGCCTATGGTAGTCATTTCAGAGTGGAAGAAAAAGAAAAAGGAAAGACAAATTGTGATTGTGTTGTTAGTGCTGAATTTCTTCACGAAATTGAGAAGAAATTTTATGTTGGATTCATCCAATAAACAAGTGGATTTTGGTGAAAATAGTCCTATATTATTAAAATGTAAGTGGATCTGACCATCTGTAGTATAATTTGATGAGTATGGATTTTTACGTGCAAATACATGACAATTTTTATCAGAGATAGATGAGTTATATGTTTCCTCTCTTCAAATTAACCAATCATTTCTAATTGATGATGTAAGAAGCCTAGGATGGTCGTATGTCATTCAAACAGAGTCTCGTTTGAAACAAAAATTCATGGAAGTTATCGATATAATGCTTGATGGGAAATATGTTAATTTACAAGAAACATTCAAAGAAGTGGATGGAGACGATGATGGAGTGTTTGAAGAAGAGATTTTGATTACCAACGAAGAGATTGGGAGAGAAAATGTATTGCATGTTACATATGAGGATGAGGAAGAAAATCAAGTAGATGCAGACACGAGTGATCAAGATTCTGATCTTGCTAGCAATGTAAATGATTATGATGATGTTTTGTCACCTTAACTAGCCTGTCACCTTAACTTGTTAGCTTGTCACCTAAAATTTGGTTATATGTATGGTGTAACTTATTATTGAATGTAATAAAGATCTGAGTATGGGTGTGCTTATTCATTGTTGTTTTACTGATACATTTTTGAATGCAATCATCATTATTCTGCTGGTACATTGTATACAAAACTTGAGATGTTCATTGCTGATTTGAAGTGCAAATAAAGTTAGGTTTAATCGTTCTTAGTTTTTTAGTTTGGTTGAAATTAATTTTGTTTAGTTAGAATATAATTTCTTGTATTTCCTATATGTTTTTTAAATGCTATAATTTTCTAACTTCTCTAGAACTGCTAGATATGAAAAGAAGCAAGCAAGGTCTAAAGGTATCAAATAATGCAACAAGATACCTATGAAAGTAAACAACTCTTTAAAATCCTGGCAATAAATTGTAGCAATTTCTTTGATATTTGGACAACTTTAGTTTGTAATACAACTTCTATTCTCCACATGCATTGAATATGCTTGTGTGAAGGAGACAATAATGAAAATCTATGGTTTAATAATACATATAGATATCTTAACATTAGGTGAACAAAATATTTAAGATATACTATTAAAAAATTTGTGTGAAAAGACAAGTAGAATTCCCTGTCATGCTCCCCCTAACTTTAGTAGTGTCATGTTGTTTTGGATCATGCTACGTCTTACTGCTTCAATTCCCCCCTTTTGACATCAATGGCAAAGGTGTTGGTCAATTAACCCCTAACTTAAATCTCCTCATCAACTTGTAGTGTTGCTCCCCCTGTTTGCTATTTTCTTTGGCTTAGTCATACTTCAGGGTTTATAAGTTCAAAATTATTTTGACCCTTTCCACCATGATCAATTTGAATTTTTTGTTGTTGTGCATTCTATGATAGAATAGTGATTACCAATATGTCCACTAATTGTCTTCTTCTTTGGATTGAAAATGCAACTCTTGAATTACCAAATTTGGTAATATAAATTGACTGCCTTTTCAAATCACATGTCTATTACAACTAGGGCTTATACCCTTGAATCCAGGTTCTAAAGGAGTGTGAGCATGAGTCAACCGTAGCATAGGGTTGACTTGTTTCTTTTTCAGTTTGAATCATATTGGAACTCCTTGTTGGAGTCCAACTGAATTTTGGAAGTTGATATCCAATTGAGAACACGTGATGTTTGGTTGATTGTTTCACATGCCTTTTGTCCTTTATTCATGGAGATTACATCTAACATCATCAGATTCTTCCTTCTTTTGTGTGATTTATCCCAAATTTGTGCATATGAAGCTTGCTTGTGCCGAATGAACCCTTTTTCTTGGGATTACAAATTTGGTCAGTGATGATCCCAAGACACAGATAACACTTGGCAGTTTATTAAACCTTCATCCTTCTGTCCAATGGTTAGTGGCCTAACCACTTACTGAACCCTATGGAGTTGTAGATAACATTTCCCTTCACTGCTAATGGTCATCCACTTGTCTTCCGGTTAACTAAAAATTTAACCTGGAAGGTTGTGGGGCTATGGATAACACAAAAATTAATCAATATGCACGTGGCCAATTTCAATGACTTAAAAGAGAAAACCTTAGGGAATTGAATTAAAGGCTTATATGAAGATTCTTTTGATTAAAATTAAGCACAACCATAGATCAAAAGGTAACCGAAAAATGGAAATAGATTCAAATCAAAGGGTCAATCACTTCGTGAATAAAAGGGGCTCAAAGAGAGAACTTTAAAAGAATGGAACCAAAATAAGAGGTCAACAATGAATTATAAGACCAAAATCCTCAAGGTACAAGGGTTCCAGACTTAGGAAATTTTTTGAAAAATGACAACCCCTATGTTAGAACCTCCAAAATTTTCCTAGTTTCATTATCATAACTAGCCTTGAGCCCAATGAATAAAGCCCTAATTCTTATGCTAAAATTCTCTCTACTTGACTAAGCCTCCTCATTACAAACAAATAAATGATCTCTTAGGTCTAATTGACATTGAAAACTAAAACTAAGAGACTGCAAAATTAGAAAATTGTTCAATATTTTCAATAAAATGATATCTAAAATACTGCATTCATAATATACCCCTATATTCCCACCTAAAATACATAAAAATCCAATACCGCACTACCGCAACAGTCAACATAGATATGCACGAGATGGTGGGACATATAGGTCAATGTAAAAATGTTTACCACAATACCGCGACAACCAAATATGAACACAGGGTGGTAGTGAGAACATGATAACAACTAAAGTAAACTGTAGCCTCATAAGGGATACACAATGACACTGCGGTATGGCAGTGAATAATCACTCAATCGCTAGAATTAACTTGCCATCTTGCATGAGTCCAAAGGGGTGTGTGTAGGGTGGTGGTATGAGACTACCTGATCCATTGTACCACAACAAGTAAAGTGAAGGTGTGTGGTATAGCGAGGAGAGTAAAATGCTAACTCTACCATACCGTTACCCCACAATAGTCTTGATATGATAGAGCAGTATTGCAGTACAAGCTGTAAAAGCATTTAAATTGTCAATGGTAATGATTACACCTCTAAACATGAACCGTTCAATTTCCCAAGATCAAAGGCATGCATTCAAACTCGAAATATGAATATATTATGAAATATTTTTCAAAAATTGACATTAATAGTGAGGCGACCAAGCTCAACAACAAATATATTGGGATTCAATGCCATTTTTGCAATCATTCACATAGCTCAGCATACCAGAGGCAAGGGAGTTTAAGGAGGAAGATTCTGTAGCTATTATTTCACTGGGTAAGTTGACAAAAACCCTTTGTAGCAAGTGTATAAGAACTAAATTTTCTCAATTCTATAAGTAGACACTTAAAGAAATCAACTAGGAATAAATTATTCATCATGCCACCTAAAATAAGTGAACTTGCAAGTAAGAAGGAAGAAGCCACAACCTCTAAAATGAAAAAGAGAACTTTACAACAATCCATACTTGATGTGTTAACCAATTCAACAGACAAGGGATTCAAAAAGGTGTTTAGAGATGTAGCTCATGGATGCAAAGACCCAATTATTCCTATCTTAGGGTGGGATTTGTTTTGGTACTTCTATGATAAGAGGGATGGCAAGATTCTAGTTTTGAATACTTGGGCCTTAGACTTGGCCAAACTAATATTCTCAAATGCATTCATAGATGTTGAGTTTATCAAAGTACTGGAACAACATTACCACCTGGCCACTAGGACTGTAAGAATGCCAAACAACTCACCATTAGTGGTATTGACTAAAGTAGCAATTGTAGAGTATTTCATGTTGAATAAGCAAGCCATCACCAAGATTGACCTAGATAAAAGTGAGGAAGACTATATGATATTGAGAAAAACCTATAGGAGTGATGAACTTCCTTTGCACATGAAAAGGGGTGCAAACAATAAAAGGATACCTATTTCCCCTTCCAACAATGAGCCATTTACTATGGAAGACTTTTAAGTCTATTTTAAAAGAACTTATTTTGATTTGTGCCAAGTGCTTGGGATTGATGCTCAAGAGAAGATTCCAATCAATCTCATGATGATGGCAATGAGGATTAAAAAACTTGAAGTGAATGTTGAGTATGAATTTGCTGCTCTAATTGAGAAAGGGCTACATGAGGGATTCTTATAAGTGAGAGAAAACCTATCCCCTATCACTTTAAAAAATTATTCCTTGTAGTGTCATTTAATATTGTATCAGAACAAAGATGAATGAACTAAAAGGATGTGCTTGGGGATGAATGACCAACAAGGAAATAGGTTACCCATGCAACATTGGTGTTACATCTAGGATAGAAGATGTAGGAATAATGATTATGTGACATTTCATGATGATTTTCTGGTAAGGGTCATGGCCACTCTTGGTCACATTTCACCAAGATTTCCCATTGAAATCAGAGAATTATTAAGACCCTTAGCATTGAAGCCAGAATAGGGACATACCCATAATTTTGGTGACTGGTTCTTTCTAGAAAACCAAACATTGATAAGAGTTTATGGGTGTCCTCAAGCCCCACACATTCTACCTAAGTTTGTTTCCACTTGAGTTGCATTTTTGGAATTTATGTGGAAAATGTTATAGATAGAGCAGGATGTTATGAAGAGGAAAAAAAGGGGACATTCTTTCCTGACTTAACTGTATGTGGGGAATTGTCCATTGGGTTTGATATTCTAGAAGAGCTACAAAGTTATTTTAAGGTAAGGTATTCTTTGAAGTCATGAGGGGAAAGGGTCTTTGACCTCGAAGGACATATAAACTTTGTAGGGCAAACACTACTCACTAGAGTTGGGATTACCCATGAAGTTGATTATGAAGAAGATGCAATAAGAAATTTCCTTACCCCTCATGAAGTGTTTCAGAGGAAAAGGAAATGGGAAATCATAAAAATATTTGAGGAAGAGAAGAAGAAGAGAGACATTAAATTCCTAGGTTTTTATGTGGAAGAAGGGGATCCTCTTATGAGGATAAATTTGATAATTGACAACTTTGAAAGGTTGTATGTTCAACCAACAAAGGAACTTGAGGGGAAGTCTTCAAAACCCACCAAGTTTCCCATCAAGAGGCCAATTGTAGAAATTCTTCCAGACACTATCATAGTACAATTAGAATCACCTCCAGAGCAATTGGAGCCTAAGAAGTAAAAGACACAAGAAGTACCCCACTTAGTGGCATATGAAGTAAGTGAAGAGGTGGGGGATACAAAGGAGGTAGCCAATGTGCTAATAAATTTAAAAGATGATGATGAAGTGGATCAACCACTCCATGAACTTGCAACTGAGGCTCACATACCAAAAGAAAGGGTGGATGTGCATGCACATAATGATCAGGAGATGTGTGATGATGAAAGAGTGGTATCTGCTCTTAGGTTTATTGAAGATGACGAATTTATCTAGACACCTGAGATTGAAGATTTTAGATCAAGGTGAAAATGAGAGAATTTGAGGAGAGACTCCAGATTAATAAGATGGGTACTAAAGAGTCCCAACATGATCAGATTGTTGCTCAGAATTTTGAGGAGCTCAAGATCAATGAAATCAATATCAACCCATAGGAGGCCAAAACATTGGTATTGGAGAGCAACATATTGATCATTCATGGGATGGAGCTGAAAAATATATTCTTATTGGATCAAGTAAGAAGCCAAGAATATCCCATCTTGATTTTTAAATTCAATTTAAATGAGGGAATGAGTGGCACAGGTTACAATCCAAGAATTGAAACCCTAGCCTTTTGGACAAAGCAAAAAAGAATAGAAAAACCAAGATTGCTTGATTTTGTATAAGAAATGAGAGGGACTGCTATGGTAAAGACACTTCAAGACACATCAACATTGGAGTCAACTACTATGACAATGCACTCAACAATGTTTACTAGGGTTGCGGTTAAAGGTATGGAGCTTAGATTGACAAAATATGAGAAAGCACAGACTGACCTGAACGATGAAGTGAATAGGTTATTCATAGAAAATGTGAAATTGAAAGAGTAGTTGAAGGGAGAAGGTCCTTCCCAAAGTAAAAAATTAACAATATACCAACCCCCTTCCATCCAGACTGATACAGGTGCAATCATTGTTGAACAAGTAAATGTGCTAAAACAAGAAATTGAGAAGTTGAAAAAGACTAATGAAGAAACAAAGGAAGGAGCAAAGAGACAAACCCTTAGGGTATTGGAAAAGATCTTGGAGCATAGGGTTAAAATAATTGTGAACAAATCTGAAAATGTGTATGAATGTTATGTTTCCTTGTCACAAGCAGTTGATCAGGTGAAGGCCCATGTACCTATATTGGACCCCTTATTCAAGAAATGGCAACCTATACATCACACCTTAATAAATTTGTGCAGAATTTTACAAAGGAGTGTTGAGACTCCCATAGCTTTAGAGCCTACTAAGAAAATGGTCTGAATGGCCATAGATGAATTTCAATAAATATCTGGAGAAGACCAAAAAATCAATGCAAGAATGGATTCATTTCACACACTAAAGTAGTGGTTCATGCCTAAGATACTAATGGACGATGATCAACTGAAAGGCTCCAAGGATTGGATAGATGAGTTTATCCAAATTGTTCCCAACTTCTTCACTCATTTACAGAAGGATGGTGAGATAAATCTTCACAACCTCAATTTAACCTTGGATGGAATAATTGCATTGGATGTTGGATACTCAAAATTCATCACAAACGCCAAAGGGTTATTAGATAGTAGATGGAAGAGTCACTTGGCCAACACACCAAAAGTTCAAGAGTACAAATGGCCTCATGATTACATAGTGTACCAATGGGAGCAAACATATTATCTAGCTCCCCTAGAAGAATAAGCCTTGCAGTGAAGTACCAAGCCTTGGAGATACTATAATGGAGAGAGGACCTTGCCAGATCTGAATGATCATGGGTACCTTATGATGAATAATGGACTTCAATATCTTGCAAGTGCTCTGGACTTCAACATCTGATCATTTCTCTTCATTTCTCATCTTTCATTGTTTTTATGTAATCCTATGTAAACAACGATAGTTAAGACTTTGATTTATATTAAAAGTGGGTAACTAAAAACACACCTTTTAACATGTAATGGTCTGAAGCTTGTTACTTCCCTTACTCACCTATAAAAGGGAAACCAATCCCGAATGATAATCATTAGTAGGGGAGTTAGTCAGGACAAAATTTTGAAACATATTGTAAAATATTTTTGAATACCAAGAAAATGAAGTTATAATTCATGGCTGAATTCTGGTTTCAATTGTTTGTTGAAGTGAATTAATGAATGTTATCTTGATGTCTTCAGTTTAATCTTTCCTTGTTATTTAAATCAATATACCAAGGGTTTATATGGTTTATCAAAAATACATTAGTTGTCTTTTTGTGGTTAATTTATTGGTTCCTTTAAGAAAAGGATTAAATTCCTTTAGGTAGATCACAGTAACCTGGGGAGAATCATTGGGATCAATAAGAAGAGTCTGGTAACTACAATATTGCATGCTTATACAAGGTATAAACATCCCAAGTGCCAAACAATTAGAATTTCAGCTAGAAGGAGGACACATATCATTTTACATTCTTGAATCCGTTGTCTAATAAGTAAAAGCACTGCTCATATTTATAATAAAAATAATATTTCAAAAAAAATCTCATTTATACATTTTGAATTTCTGTAGTAGGAGTAGGAATAGGAGTTAGTTTTTATCTATTTCAAACCCTCATGCCAGTGCAAAATAGATTATGAGCGGATGAATAAGTTGAAGAGATAGTAATTAAATAAACCCTCTAAATTTGTGTGAAGATATAATCTGTTTAATTATCACCATTTATTTTTGGAAGAGTTTATATTTATTGGTGATCAAGGTACACCCGCCTAGGCCTAGTAGAGCTTGAATAGCAGGTAATTCCAACCATCTTGGTTGATTTCGTTCGTTGGCCAAAACATTGCTAAACTTGATCATAGAACTTGGCATACTCTTAGGGTTTGCAATCTGCAATTTTGGGAACAAACACCCTAGGACCAAGACAAAAAAGTAGAAAACTCCTTCTAAAGACCAAAAAACTAAGAAATCCCAATAGTGTTACCAAAGCTGTCATGTCTTCTAATCATTCTAAGGTTTTATGTTTTATTTCCCCAACGACCATTTCTCAAATGTTGAACGTAGATGTTTCTAATCCCTTAGAAATGGTCACTTTTAATGAGTTTTTTCTAAAAGAAAAATCCCACTTGATGTCCAAAATATGAGATTTAAACTCATATTCCACTGCTATTCTATTGATTCCAATTGTTGATTTATACATTATTGTTTATTTGGACTTCAGGAAATGAGGAAAAAGACTTTACGGTGCAAATTAGATCATAGTGATCATAATGTTGAAATTTTAATGACAGATTATGAGTGCTCTCATAGAGAAAATATGGCCAAGAATAATGAATATTTATCGCATCTTGGTTTGAAAAATAGGAAAGTTGTAAATCCACTAAGTAGTATATATATATATTTTTGATTCGTAAATATTTTTGTATTAATTGCTTCAAAAAATATATTACATTCAGTTCAATTTATACAAATAGAAAATCCCATCCCCAACGCCACCCACAATCGCACATTCAATCCACATGCAAGCCCCTACCACCCAATGTTACATCCAATCAGGTCCCCCAAAACCACTAAACCTTTAGACCCCCTAACCCCATACCATATAAGTACAATCATCCTACTAACACAACCACCAGACCCAAACCCAAAAAAACAACCCAACCATCAGAGAACCACATTTTCTCCTTTTGTGGCTGATCTTAGCAACATATTATGTTTGTTTGAAACAGATTTCCACCACTTTACCTCTATCCAATCCTTCTCATAGTGAGCTGAAGCAATCATGTTTTGATCAATCACCACTAAGGGATCCGTCCCCATCACAACCCCAGAGTTTGTTCGGTCTGATTGTAGTATACCCATGGAATTTAGACCAACAAGATTAGGATGGCCTGAAGATGTCAAGGAATGATCTGATAATGTTTTAGCAACACTATCCATGGCACCTTGCAACCCATCAAAAGGAGCAACATCCATCAAATTATTAAAGAAAAAAGAAGGTGATGCCAGAGGCTAAACCCCAGAGGGAGAAGCGGTCGAGTTGCCCCTTTGGAGAGGCTTGAGACTCCGCTAGAGCTTTGGGAGAGGCTGGAGGGACTACATAGTACTACGATTCAAAACGAACCCACCATGACAGATTCATCAAAGCATGGTTCCCAAGGGCTTGTTGCTTCCTACAGAGGGAAGTAGAATGATTTGTTGCAAAGAATCTCCTGCATCTAAAAGCAATCTTTTCATAATCAATGGGTTGTCTCCAACATCTATTACCTACCTTCAGAAGCATCTCAGCACAAAGGCCCTTAGCCAAATCCATTTCAACGCAAATATGAGCACACGTGTAGTTCTGATAGTTAATCGTTTCCTCAACAAAGCAACGATAAACTTCCAAGGGCATTATCGATGGCCCTCAAATAGTCAAGTTCCCAAAATTGGATGGGAAGATATGACAACCTAACCCACAAATAAGCTGTGTTGAAAAATTCCATTCGTGGGTCAAACTCCAGAAACTAGGGTTTCATACACAAAAAATCTCCTTGAAAAGTCCAAGGGCCACACTCCATTACCAACTCCTTGTCTTTCTGAGAATCAAATTCTAAGATAAAAAACCCCTTTGCACAGGGGTATATGCTTATTTCCCCACCCATGTACTCTTGCCAATTCTCCATGACCCAAGCATGCAAATCGCAAAGTTTCGACCAAATCTTTGTAAAACAACAAATCAAGGTATGTTCTGACAGAAAATCCTCCCAATCAAACACCAGTTTCTCCAAACAAACTTCAGGAACAGAGGATGACAGATAGATTGGAAAAGGAGAACTTTGCATGAGGGCACCACCAATCCTAGGGTTAGCATTGCCATCTTCGACATTGGGAATGGCCTGCGAGCATGAAAAGCACTTGCCGCTAGACTGGCCCCCAAACTGAACATCTTTGAAGTTACCCTTAGACTATAGTTCACGATTGAGCACTTCCACAAAATTCCTAGAGGCCAGAGATCCCTTCCCTCAAGCACTTGCGTCACCAATGCCAAAGCCCTCCTTCCCCTGAGCGACCACAACCCCTACGCTAAGCCCTTCCTTGGTGATCACCTTGCTACCGTACACCTTCATACCCAAATCTATGGACAAAGGGTTCCATGAGAAATTGAGAGGATTTCTAGCGGACGAGCGAGCAATGGAAACAAAGGAGTATGGTGCCATCGCAGAGCAATTATTAAGTAGTATATTATTTGTTTAGTAGTGTTTAATGAAACTTTATAGGGAAGAGCTTTATGTATATAAGACATAATATGATATTTTTTTGTTTTATAGGAAAGAAAAAAGGTGCAAAGAAAATGTGGAGAAAAAACAAAAGGAAAGAAAAGATACAGTGCCTCCAATTTGTAGAAGCCAACTCATTTGTGATTAAAAAATACAATTGGTGAAAAGAATAGTTGTGATGATGTGTAGCTTGATATAACATATGGTGATGTGCAATGTTGTGATGATATCTTAGCACAAAGTCTAAGAGATATTATTGAAAAACATGAGAGAAAAGGAACAATAAGTCTACACATGATTTATTCAAGATTAAAGGATGTGTTTGAAGTGAAATCTGTAGAGACCGGTACTAATCTACCTACTCATGCCACACCTGATGTGGCCAAGGAGCATGAAGTTATAGTTAATGAAAGTCATGAAGAGAGACTGCTTGCATTTGGTGTGCCTTAGAGTGCACCTGTTGCATCTACAACTTTTGATGGAACTAATAGATCAACCAAAAATATTGGTAGTGGTTTAATAGAAGATATGTCTACCTTTTTCAAAAGACAAAGATTGAGTCAAAATTTGTATAGATCTACATAGAGGAATGCAAGATAAAGAAAATTAGAAGGCAAGAAGCCATTCTTGGTTGAGGTATTGAGAGATGGTGAGCCCATTGGGCCAAATGCAGCAAAGTGGGCCTTCGAGTTGGTTGTAAGATGTAGGGCCCATTTGGATATTTGCAAATCAAATTTTATAGAGAAAGTCCATGAAGTGTAGAAAATGTTATACAAAAAATGGAAAATGCTTTTGAGACTACTGGTAGACAAATCTTTAGAAAATATTACAAGCAAAAGATGAGACTTTTGATGAACAGTTTTAGATACAATTGCAAAAAAAAAATCATGGAGGGAAAAAGAGGCCAGACTCCACTCTATCTATCAAACAATGGGAGGCATTGAAATAAATCATGTGTTTTGAAGAATATTTGACAAAGAGTAACAAAGGCAAGAGAGAAAGAGATAATGTGAGGGCTGGATATACATTTGGACGAGGTGGGTTGCAAGCCAAAATGGACAAATTTGGAGTAAGTGTATGGCGTTTTGGTTCAATTTATGTTGTGTTATTTATTTCAAATTTTTATTGAATTGACTATATGTTGAAATTGACATTGTATTTTAGGTGGAAAATAGTAATAGAGAAGCAAGTGCATAATATATTGTCAATTATATGGCAGCACTAGATCCTAGTAAATCTAAGAGTAGGATGAAGTGGAAATCTAGTTCTTCAACATAGATTTCACAACCATCTATTAGACACCCAATAAGAGCCTCTCTAGATCATGTCAACTCAAATGAAGGGTACCAATATGTAATGAGTTGCATATACGGTCTCACTGAGAAAGTTTTGTAGTTGGTTGCCTCTGTTAAGCCTATAGTTTCTGCATGGAATGAGCATAATTCCATGGATTCAGATGAGGTAAGAGGTTCTATTGATCTCATTTATTCTTTTTTGGAAATTTTGTATACAAATGCCTCTTAATATGTAGATTGAAATCTAAGCGTAGGAGAATCCAACCTAGTTTCCTAGTTTCTTTATTGTTGGAGTGATCCCAAAAATGTTCCTTTGGACAAATTTATAGCTTGCATTCTTTACTTTTTTTTTTTATCAAAAGGTGCAATGCACCCATATTATTGGGGGTAGATGCTTTTGACCGTAGCTATGAACTGGGTACAAGAAACCACAAGAAACTACCAAATCCACGAGTGCAAAGGCCTAGCAAAGGCACAAGACCTACAAGCATTTTGGCCCAATGAGGGTTTGAACCCTGGTGGCCATCACTACAACCAAGCGATTTGACGATCGAACCATGCCCTTATTGGTAGCTTGCATTCTTTACTTCAATATTGAATTCTTTGTATATTTTTTCGCATGATGGTTAAACCACATGTAGAGAAATTTTATCAAAGTAGCACGAAAACAAAAATGCCTTGATGTCAACAGAGCTACCGTTATTGATAGTGATCATGATGAATTGGACAAGAATGTACAACACAGTCATATTTGTGCTGAAGTTGAGGTAATATAATAGTTGTTGTCAATTATCTGTCCCAATATTTTGTCATTCTTCATACTTAAAATGTTATTTTGGACAAAAATTTATAGCTTTTACATTCTTTAAGTTGTAAGTTAATCTGTCCCAATGTTTTTTCATTCTTCATGCTTAAAATGTTCTTTTGGACAAAAATTTATAGCTTTTACATTCTTTAAGTTGTAAGTTAATCTGTCCCAATGTTTTTTCATTCTTCATGCTTAAAATGTTCTTTTGGACAAAAATTTATAGCTTTTACATTCTTTAAGTTGTAAGTTAATTTGTCCCAATGTTTTTTCATTCTTCATGCTTAAAATGTTCTTTTGGACAATTTTTTTTGCATTCTTTACTTGACTTATATTAATTTTTGTAGGATGATTAAACCAAATGCAAATCAATTATATGAAAGTAGAACAAAAAGAAAAATGCCCTATCAATAGGGCTCTCTGTAAAGCTACACAAATTCATGTCAATGTTGATAGTGATTATGCTAAACTCGACGAGCATGTGCATGATATTCATAGTATTAGTGGTACTGAACTCGAGGTGAGTGCTATGAAACTGCATGCGAGTAAGTATTATTCAATTACTATTCAAGTAAGTAAGGTTGTTTTATTGTGTAAATAAGGGTAAGCATTACCTATTTGATAGAAGCCGGTTAGAATAGTAGTGAAATGTAATTAGCTAGTATACATAGATTATGGTAATACGGAAGAACACATAACTTACATATGGAAGCTTACAACTTAGTTGTAATAGAGTGCATACATAGATTTTGACAATGCATTAGTGCATTGTGTTTGAGGATGTCATGGTCCTCAATTGGGGGGACTTCATTGCCAATCCATGTCTCTTTCTGAAGTACTCGTACATTCTATCACTATTGTAGTGTTTCCTTCCATTTGGTTGTACCTCACAATGGGTTAGTTTTTTTTTTTTTCAAAGTAAAAAGTTGCTTCTTTGTTATTCAACAAAATAAAAAAAAGCACATGCAAAAATTGATTTGTTCCAAGACATAAGACATTACATACAACTATCAAAAACAAAAGACAATACTTTTGCATCAATGTCAAAATCTGATTTTTCTAGTAGATAGCACTTTGAGAGAAGGAAAATAAAACCAAATGACAATAACACTGACCCTAAGAAGCATAACAAGTCCAAACTAGAGTTAATCAAAACATTTTTACTCTTTCCAAACATTCCGACCAGAAGTACTATTACTATCACATGACCCAACTTCATTTTTTGTTCATCAAGGGATTGTATCTCCAACCACTTTGGTTGTTCTCACACAAATTAAGAATGCATTAGAAAACGTATTTTTGAGTAAAGGACTCTAGTCAAAAGCAAATCATAGGTGGAAGTAATTACCATAACCAAAATATTAGACCTTGTGTATATAGATTTAAAATGATGGGACAAATATAGCTAATACAAAGATCAAACAAGTTATAAGACTACTTCTCATGAGAAAACATCCCTTATTAGCTTAGATAAGTTAAGGTTTTTTACGTGGGAATTTGCTTGGCTTTGTTTGTGAAAACAAATTCAAATTTTTCCATAAAGAAGTTGAATCCTTACCTGTTGAGGCACAAAATCATATGTTGGTGTTTCTAGCATTTTTAGGAATGGAATTTCCTTGCAATCCTATTGTTAGATTGATATAACTGACCAAGCATGATGTTTTCTGTAACACCCTTGAGAGGCTTTCCTTCTGCAAAAACAATAGCATCCAAAAGGATAATCACAGTCTCCTCAAAATAACATCTCATCATTAGCCTTGTATCATTACGATTGATACCATGTCGAGTAATAGCCATCAAATGACCCCGATATGTCATTGTGTCAACAAAATAGATAAATGCCTATAGTTCACATATGACCCATCAAAAGATATCACAACTCGAAGCTCATCTAGAAGAGGTTTTCTTAGATCCTCTATTCCAAGAACTTCAATAACCTCAATCAAGTGATTACTTGTTGTCCTTGTAGCATCCACATCTTCATGGCACATGACTGCTAACATATTGACACCTTTTGTATCTAACATCCATTCTGTATCAAATAGCGGGAAGTTAATTTTTGTTTAATATGTCAGATGCATGGTTTTAGGTTTCCTATCATCATTTTCTAGTTTCTTATTAATATTTATCAAATGTTTATCTGTGTGTTATTGAATGTTTTATATCTCAATATAATGTGTATTTTTTTTTTTATAGAAATGTATTGATAAACTCTAGGAAGGGGATAAAGTTGGGATGTTAGATTTGTTTGATGGTGCTGCTGTGGGTATTGGGTGGATTCACTCACTATCTATTGTACATGGAGTCAAATAGAAAGGAACAAGAGATGCAAATGTAAATATTTTAAAGGTCACAAGTAACATACCCCTTGCTTACGAAGACAAAATAGATGGAGTTGTCCATCTAAAAGAGAAAGAAGGAACCTTCACACGATGACCACTAAAATATTTGCAAAAAAATGACATAGTTGATGTTTATCATGTACTAGTTGTTAGACAGCTTGGCCCACTACTTTATGCAGTAGTTTGAATGTTGTTGAAGGATCTTTATCATGGCGTATTTGTAAGAGTTGGAAACTCTTGGACTTTGACATTATATATATATATGTATGTATATATTACAGTTCATCAAAATTGCATTATATTTTTTATTGCAGATTACCTTTTTTTATCATGATGTTGAATCAATCTTTTAACTTCTAGCATGCTGTAGCTTGTTCATGTATGTGAAGTTTTTATTTGTTTTTATATTTTAATTCAAGTTTAATAATATGTTTATTTTTGCATTATATAATTTATGGTATTTAATAAATTATTCATATTATATAAATGAAAATTTAGTACAAAACTAGTAGTAAATATAATGATTATGCAATTAATAAACAATGTATCAATATACTACCAGTTGACAGAATTAAGTGAATGAAAATAATTAAATAAACTACCAAATAATGACAATTAAAATTAAAATGACTAAATTTACTACCAATTAAGGGAAACTAGTCAATTAAAATGACTAAATATGCTACTAATTGATGTCAATTAATAATTAAATTGACTAAACATATTACCAATTGACAGAAACCCGTGAATAAATATGACTAAATATATGACCAGTTGATGGCAAAATAATGATTAAAATGACTAAATATACTACCAATAGATGGAAATAAGTTAATACAAATGACTAAATATACTTCCAATGGATGAAAATCAGTGAATAAAAATGACTAAATATACTACCAAATGACTGAAAATTAATGACTACAATGACTAAATAAATGACTACCATGACTAAATAAATGACCAGTTAACAACAATCAATGACTAAATTAATGACTAAATATACTACCAAATTGATCAATAAAAACAACCAATAAATAACTAAAAATGGTTTATTCATAAATTTGGTCGTGGTATAAATGACCGACAATAAACTACTAATGGTCACATGACCAAGCTTAGTCATTTATATGAAATTTTTAGTATTTTTTTAGTCATTTATTGTTGTTTTTTTAGTCATTTATACTCAAGGTATACACAATGGCATAAATACATGTAGGTCACAAAGTATACACGTGGAAGACACATGTCTATAGAAATGCACGATTGGCCTACTTAAGAAGAAGGTTGAATAGATAATTCTAATTGAATGACAGTTAAAGTAGGTATATCCCACAAGTTGGCAGGAACATGCTCTGATAACACTTGTAATGTCCCTAAATATAGGAATGATATTATTTTTACTCTAAATTATCAATTTCCAAGAAAATAACATATTTAAAGAGTACCTTGGCTTGATTTAATCCCTGTAGATAAGTTATAAATCAATTACAATAACAACTTAACAAATAGGATAACTTTTCATAGTAACAAAATGCTATAGGCCTCCTAACACTCCTCTCTCGATGGAGGAGAGCGCGAGCGAGAGAGTAGTGGGCGGGCTTGCTGGAGGTTTGAAATCCAATGATGGAGAGGATGGAGCCTCTGAAGATGATGGTGATGCAACAGGGGATGGTGGGGCATGCAGTGTTCTCCTTGCATTTCCTTTTGGTTGGAGCTTGGCTTTTGTGGGTCTCTGGGCTTTCCTTGATGTGCCTATTTCCATTGGTTGGAGCTTGGCTTTTGTGGGTTTCTAGGCATTCTTTGATGCGACTGTTTCCCTTCTTAAGATGCATTGCCCTCTTTTTTCTGGGGATCCTCTTTCTCTGGTGGCATGTGAGGTGGATGGATGGTCTATTTTATAGCCCTCCACATCTTTTCTGTGTAGCGTGGGCTTCTCTTGCGTTGCATTTGATTTGATGTTCCTGTTGTCTTTAGGGGGAGTGGTTGTTGTTCCTTTTTTGCTCCTGTTGGGCTTATGCATTGTGAGGCTCCCTTCAAGTTGCAAAGGCTTATGGTGCCTAGATTTTGCTTCTCTATGGATGGAACCTCTTTGGCCTTCTTCAAGGCCTTTGTCCTTGCATCATGGATGCTAGCGTGGTTTGTCTTCTTGGTGGGTTCCTGTGGATATCGGTGGGGACTTGCTGTTCCTCTTTGTTTTTCCCATTTTTGAACCTATTATTTTTGGCTCTTTGGGAAGCCATGTTGGAGGTGGGAGTATGCCTTTTGCTGCTTGGAAGTCCCCCAGGCTGATGGGGGTGGTGTGATTTTTTTGGATCTTGAAGTTTTTCCCCTGCTCTTTTTTGAATATCTTGGGCCTGTTCTTGTTCAGTTGTGTGGGCTTGGGCTCTTTATTAAGTGTCGTTCCTGAGGATCTGGTGCAAATTTTTCACCCTTGGTCCTATTTGCCTCTATGGTCTTCGTTTATGGAGCAACCTAGTTTCCTTTTATGCTATTTTTTTTGAAGGTTGTTGTTCTATTTTTTGTTTGCTGTGTGGGTCTTGGTCTCCCCGAAGGTTTTGGATATGTGGTGTGTTGTTACATGGTTGGGGGATCTAGGACTTCTAAGTTTTGGGCTCTACAAGGGGCTTTGTATTGGAGCTTGAAGGTCATGTTTTAGTTGGTGTATCTAATCTCTTTTATGGCTCAGATGGTTTATTTTTTTTCTTTGGTTGCTGAAGTGCATTCTCCCTCTTGCTTGGTTCAGTACCGTGCTTTACCAAAGGAGGTTATGATTACCCTTCCTTCTAAAGTTTCCCCTCTAAATATATGGCTGGTGTCTTCTATGGAGGTGGGGACTACTCCTTTTGAGGCAAAGCCCTCTTCTATTGAGGTGGAGGTGGGTGTTGTAGGTTTGGTGGGGAGTTCTCTCTTCTACTGGTTCCTATCGAGGTGGAGCATGTGTTGGCAGAAGAGTGTTGGCTTTAAAGGGTTGGGCTCTCATTTATTCCTCTCCTATAGAGGGGACCTCCCTCCTACTGAGGTGGAGTTGGGTTTGCCAATTTTGGTGGGGTTCTGCTGCAAGTTGGATGATGTGCTCCAATGGTCTGTTGTGCTCTCTAACTCCATTATTGAGGTGGGTTGTTGGATTTTATGACATTTTTGTTTAGGGGTTTAGTGGTGTTCTACACCATTAAGTTGATTATCTTTCTTAGCTCAATGGTGTCATCCATGAGTGGTTGTTTTTCTATTTCCTAGCAGATGCAAGTGGTTTCTTTGTGTAACTAAGGGTTTCTAGTCCCTATTTAAACTAGGTTGTATAAGGATCTCAATCCCTTGCTTGGTTGTATGATGCAGCCTGTGCAGTCATGTTTTTCTTTTAGCGGCTGCTGTTGGCCTATTGTGGGTATGCATTTTATCTTCTCTGCAACATACTTTTCTTTGATTGGGTTACAAGTCCCTTCAAACCATTTTATACTGAGTTTCAGGTCCCATCAAAACTTGTTTGAACCCTAATAAAAAATAAATAGGATAGCGTGAGTTAACATTAATAACTCTATTTAAAGTAAGTTTGTTAATTTGATTATTACTCGAGGATGCTCAATCATGGGGGAGCATGGAAGAGGTTGGTTTGATAGGTTGTCTTAGCCTCCTTGAACTCATTGGAACATGTCACTCATATGAAGTGGCCTAGTGAGGATTCCTCATCTTTTCGGCCTTTTCCATTCCCTTGTGATTGATGTCTTTATATTGCTACACCATGATAGGGGAGGTGAGATTACAAAAGGTGTCCTGGTAGCTAACTATCCTAGGCCCAAGGGAAATACCATTTGTAAAAAGGAAGGACCCCCTTGGCCCTTTGTGGGATCATTCTATCTCCCCCCAGGTGGCGTACCTAGAAGAGGCCCGCTTAGTGTATTCCCTTGGTAATTTTCCCTTCTCCCATCACAGTGAAAATATGTACATAACAAGTTAATCAAAATCATATATTTGGAAACAATCACATCAACAAAACATAATGAATTATGAGTGTGCCACCGTAAGAAATAATAATATACATGAATTATGATCCTATTTAACAACACATTATATCATGATTATCCTTCTATAAAAATATTGCTCACAATGCTACAATCACAACATAGTTAATACAATTGAGATTTGTTGATTGACCTCCTTTTCTTTTCCCTCCAAATCGATTTGTTCTTCACATTTAGAAGATATCATTAGTGTCAATCAATAGATAAAAATCTATTATCCATACTTATTTAAAGCATCATAATTACTTATAAGGCTCAATAATTGTTGCAAGCATCATTATTGTATAATCATATATAATTCACATATCTAGACATACATACATATATAGATTATATATTTTTTTGACTTTACATATATATAACTTACCTCAATATAAATCAAAATTATATTTCATTTTTTTGCTTATGCCCTTATATTCTAAAAATATTCATTGAATTGCTTCTTTAATGGATAATGGATACCTTGATCCTTTTCTTTTATTCTCTCCATGATTTCTCATTAACCATAACGTACCTGTATGATCACACATGCTTAGATGGTACTCTTTAATGCATAATCTGTTGGTGTGTATTGATGTATCTTCTTCTCTTGCACACTTGCTTCCACTTCTCTCCTTATTTAATCTGCTTATAAACCTGTTTTAGATCAAATAATATTTCATTCTTATTTCTTCATCCCATACTAAATCGACTCTTTATGTCCTTTTTTTTTAGTTTACATTCTATTCCAGGTTATATCCCCCCTTTCTTGCTTGCCAACCTCTCTCCTTAAATATCCACTCCTTGCTAATGGACGTGGCCCTTTAGTCCTCAAGGATCATGCCCCTTGAAAGGATATCAATCCCTGCACTTAAATAGAGTCATGCATCCTTTTTCTAACTGTTGTAAATTAGTATTGATAAATACCAACCTCTCATTAGTGAATCGTCGCCCTATTAATGGTATTTAGTTTGGCTCTAGGAAAATTCATTGCCAAAAATTCACCATGGGAAAATTCACTGCCAAGTAAAATTCACCACCATCAATTCACCGCGGCAAAAAAATAACCACATTAATATTTTAAAAAAAATGATTTTTTTTTCAAAAGAAAATATTAATACGGTTAATTTTTCGCCATGGTAAATTGCTGGCAATGAATTTTACTTGGTGAATTTGTCATGGTGGTGAATTTTCCCATGATGAATTGCTGGTGGTGAATTTTCTGTATGCCATTTATTTTATATCTTTATTTTCCTTTACACTTCCTTTAGCGGATAGTGTTGCAAGTATGAGCAAGTTTGGTGGTGTTGTCATTAATGTTGTCATTGATGTCAACACAGCTCAGTATGTTGTAGATTGTACATGTATAGCTGAGATGTTGAGATGTTGTGAGTACGTGGAGCTATCTCTATGGTGTAGCAGATGTGTTGCTTTGATTAGTTTCCAAGTGCTTTTGAGAAAATTAAATAAAGAAGAGAAGTCAGTGTGTTGAAAGTGTTCAGAATGTGCTCCGGTATGTGCTTTGTATTTCTCCTATGTTGATCCTATGCTTGTGCGGATATGAAGGTTTGTTAATGAGGATTTATTGGTGATATCTCCTGAGTTTTAGCTTCTGGTTTGATGGTACGTGAAAGTTATGTTCACCAGTATGTGAATTGTTCTAGTAAATTTGGTCTTCTGTGGACTAGGAGAAATATTGTTGCTCTGCAGTTTTTCTCTATTTTGTTTTAGATCTTGTGGATCTGGAATATATCTTGTGAAGGTCTTTTCTGTGCTCTAGCAAAAAGGTTTGAAAATTGGTGATCCGGAAGTCATGTTTTAGTATTTTAGTGTGAGTTTATACAGTCCGGACGGACTGGTGAAAAATTTTTAGTGATTGAAGTTTGTTGTTTTGTTGTGGATGTATCTGGAAGATTCTGAAATGCATTCTCGTGCTTAAGGAAGCATGTCGTGGCATCCGCGTTTCATCTTCTTGTTGGGAAGTGTGTACATCAATGATTATTTGTGTTTTCATTAGGTTTGGCCGACTTGGTGTTTACATTTCATTTGAAGAATAAAATTTATTTAAGGAAGCATGTGGTTGTTTCAAGATATTATTATTATTATTTTTATCTTGAAAAATGTTTTTTTATTGGTCCACTCCTATTCCTTTCCACTGCGGGAATTTTGAGTTGCCGATCTAATTTGAATTTATGAAATAAGATTTTTGTGGCCGACCTTAGAGAAAATTTCTAAGGTTGAGGATGGTATAAAAGCAAGTCGAATTGTGAAGAGTTTTATGACAGTGTGATGCAAAGTGATGAAAGTGAGCCACAAATCATAAGAGTAGAAGTGTGTGTGAGTGAGTTGAGATAGCAGTTCTTCATTGTGTTGAAGGCAGTGAGTTGAAGGTTTCTTCAATCCTGCGGATGCGCATTAATTGTTGTGGTGGATCTTTTTGTTCTCTTTTGTATTTGTAGGTAGTGAGCCTCCTTGTTGGATAGTGAGTCTTTTTTGTGGATAGTGAATCCCTTTTGTAGGCAGTGACCCTTTGTACTTGGACAGTGAGTCTTCTTCCAGGCAGTGAGCCTTTGTTTTATAATCTTTATATTTTGAGTTAACCCTCACTGTGGTTTTTCCCGCATTGGGTTTTCCACGTAAAAATCTAGTGTTCATTATGTTGATTTGCTTTCTATTATTTTTGTCTCATGCTCTTACTTAATAACAAAACAGTGTGGTTGTGGAATTAATAAGTGTTGAGTTTTAAATTTGAATTGTGTGACAACAGATTCACCCCCCCTCTCGGTTGTCATGCGCCCGTTTAATAGATAGATGGGGGTACTACAACTTATAATATAATATCACTTATGCTATTATTTATTTGATGTAACATTATTTATTTAATAAAATATCATCAAATCAGGGTCATGGCAATAATAATGTTTATTTTTATATATTATATCTTCATAATAATATTAAATTAAATTATATTATTATATTTCGATAATTATAATTATAATATCATCTTATGATAATTATAATTATAATAAAATTGCTAATATTTCTTATATATATATTTTTATATGTATTTCTATATTTATTGTATTTAGTTATTTGCATTCTAACACTTTATATTTTAAAGGTGTAATTTTGAGGTCATGACAATATATTTAGAATCTACACATAAATCAACATAAATCACTAGTTTGCATCATCTTCAAATTCTTAACGTTTAGCTGCTATAGGTCTCAAAAAGTGAAGATTCACTTAAAAATGTTGATATAAATGTCCATCTTGACCAAAAAATGGGACTCATTATTGTGGGATTACCCATGAGTAGTCCTTGAACAACATTGAAAACTTTCCCAACTAGTATGGAAACTTGATCTGTAATTGCATCAAACACATTATAGAAACTATAAAATCACCAAAATAACTATTTTCCTATTTTCTCAATTACAAAACGTAGATAATAAGAGAATGCTTTTATTCTTGAAATAGAAAAGCAAAAAAAAATTGTAACACACATAACTTAGATAAATCTTATCCTAGAAACCTCTTTAAGTTCACAAAGATCAAGAAAGTGAGCCAATACATGTATTAATGTTATATATGTTCAAACAATATCAAATTTCATATTTCCTAAATATTTGTAGCACACAAATTTAGAATTCCTACTAATTAAGTCCTTTATCTAGAATATCTTGGGTTAAAGTCTAAATCACTTGAGCACATTCAATTTAAATATATACATTGCATGCTCTAAAAGAAGGGAAAACCAAATGACCAAAAACTATTTGATTATGAACTTAAATATCATCTTGAGTTTATTTTTTTATTTGTCTAAATATTCAGGGTACCCATTCCAAAATAGTATACCAAGATATAATTTTTAAACTATCCTGAAAAAAATCACAAAGATGCAACATTTTTTTATGTCTACAAATTAGACTCTCAAACATATTATCAAATTCATACTATATCTAATGCCAATACATATTTTTAGCAAATACAAATCTTTCTAGCTCCCAACTCAAATGATAGAGAGAATGGACTATGCAAACACACATTTTGTATCTGATGGCTAGCCAAGTGGCTAGGGATACAAATATGTGTTTGGTCTTTAAAAAGAGTAAAAAAGTACTTATATTTTAATAAGAAATCATATGAGCTTCTATACTCTATCTTTTTCCATAATCAAATCCTATTCATGGACATTTTGAACCCCTTATTTGTAAAACAATGTTGTAGTGTAGGAAAATCTACTTCTTTACATTTTAACACTTTATTTGGGTCCCCTCAATTAAATTGAACTTAATTATGCCTTAATAAGCCCTATTTTACATCTAGAAGCCTAATAAGTTACATTTTTTGAAGGGGAAACCCGACAATAATTAATGTCAACACAATTAATTACCTTGAGCAATGTGTGTTCCAGGAATAAGGACTTGGGACCCATTTTCCCATGGGAAAATGGGTCCTCCCTAAGCCTTTGAACCCATTTTTAAAACATATTTTTGGCAATATTTTTATAATCCAAAATTAAAATTTTAATGTCAATTTGTAATATTTAATTTTCAAGAAATTAAGGATAGATACCTATAAATACAAGGTTCTTTTATCAATTCAAGTCTAAGAAGCAACATTATCTTGCAAGGAGAGAAATTTTACAAGAGAAAAGATTATGATCAAGGGAATTCAAGAGTATATTTATCAATTATTTATTGCAACAATCAAGATCTCAAGCATCATGTCAAATTCTTATGCATCATGCATGTTTTTGGAGCTAACATTGTGATGTAGGTTTCAAGATCCAAGTCAATATTTAAGTCAAGATTCAAGATTCAAGTATCAAGATCCACATCCATTGAAGCCATTTCATGCAAGATCAATATCAAGATTTCAGTCCTCCAAAGGTTTATTCAAGGGTTTGTTGAGTTGAAACATTGTATTGTTCATTCATCAATCCTTTCATGTTTCATTATTTCAATTCAAGGTTTAATTACCAAACTAGGGTTTGACCAAGGAAAACCCTTATCCACCAAAAATAAATATTTTTCTCCTCTTTGTGAATGTGTAGGTTTGTAGGTTGAAGAAGGATTGAAGACCTCAAAATTGCAAAAAGTTGTCATATTTGTTGTCAATTCATGGAATCTCACCTACAAACCTTATTTTTGATTGTCCGACACTGAAACCTAGATTAAACAAAAGTTGTAGACTGACACTAGAGGATCTTGAAAGTTGATTGAAACCTCTACATAGAGACCCATTCATCTATGAGCAAATGAGTCCTAGGTAGCCTTTTGAATCTGCATTTTGGTGATAGGTACACATCACTCTACCATTTCCAGATCCGTTAGAACTTTGTTGTTTTTGTTTGTATTATGCTTTAAATTGAAGATCCAAGTGTTTACTTGCATAATTGTGGTGATTTACTATGTTTTATTTTTTTCCCAAAAGTGTTGTTCAGACTGATACCCCCATCCTCAATCTTAAGGAAATCAATAGATTCCCTAATTGAGTTGACTCACCTAAGGGTTCTAAGTCAATTCTTTGTAGGGATCTCATTTCCTAATGAAATAAAGGAAATAGGTCCATTATACCATACCATATATGATATCATCCCATCCATCATGTTGCATCTCTTAAACAAGAACTTAATTTTCTTAACTCCTGTTAGAGCTCTTGATCTTACTAAGCCTTTACCTCACAACTATAACCAAAATGCCTTTTTCCATTTTCACCGTCGACATGGACATGATACAAAACATTGTAAGTGTCTTAAATGTGTTGTGCAAGACCTCATTGAATCTAATCACATACAAATTGGCGGTGTTAATGATCAAGGTAATAAGTTTGTTGCCCCTCCCAACCAAAATTTGCAAATATTTACCAATCCTATGCCAAATCATAACATCTTCTTTGGCAAAGCTAGTGAAATCAAGGATGATGTGATGAAGAAACAAATGATGACAACATGAATGAAAATCCTATGGATACTATGATTGGAATCATTGAAGTTCAACCTCATAAGAGCCAAGCCAATATGACCCTTGATATTGCTTTCTGATCAAAAGTATAATTAAACATGCACTCGATGGTCCTCTTTACATTGTTAGAAGAATCAATGACAAGCCTACTAATGGGATACTAATTGATCCCATCTATGACAGAGAACATGATCACTGAAGAATTCTTGTTTGTGCATGAGATTTATCAAGATACTTATGAACAACCAAAAGCATGGATCAAAATACATAATGGTTTTGCTTGCCCTACGATAGGTTCGATCACTCTTCCTCTAAAAGTGGGTCTAAAACAATTAAGTGTCTCTTTCTCCATCATCCCATCGTCGAAACAATTTTGTGTGAAGTTAGGCTACCCATGTATTTTCTCCATGAATACCATCCCATCGGTAGTGCATAAATTCTTAAAGTTTCCATTTGGAAATGACATTTTTACTGTGCATCATAGTGGCTTTAATCTTGTGTCTTCCTGTGGGAATTTCTCATTGGATTTCATTTGGTATAAAATTATGGAACCTATTAAGCCCCATGAGGACTTGTTTTTCAAATCTTATCAAAAGTTCAAGGAAAAGCACATAGCAAAGTTATCCCTTAGCAAATATGCCTCAACCCATGATTGA
Organism: Sequoia sempervirens; assembly: GCA_007258455.2. Lineage (NCBI taxonomy): Eukaryota > Viridiplantae > Streptophyta > Pinopsida > Cupressales > Cupressaceae > Sequoia > Sequoia sempervirens. Next base: position 148,498,598 of record VDFB02000013.1, on the reverse strand, counting down.
GCCTCTCATCATTGATGAGACCATGATTGAAACAAAAAACCTTCTAAGTAACCAAGACCAAACCATAGAAAATCCTTCACCCATTTCCTATAAGAGACCAAGAGATAACCAAATAAGTCCTGTTGTGCCTCCTAAAATCAAACAATTTTATAAATTCAAAGAGAAGTTGTTGAACAACCTCCAATGGTTCCTTACATTCCTCTCTTGGGAAGAAAAGAAACCAATGGTTGATAAACCCTCTCCTACACAATCACAACTTGAAAAACATATAAAAAGAAACCAAAATTCTAGAGAGCGTAGGTGTAGATGTCGTACTATTACTTGTCAATTACAAGCAAAAGATTAATCAACAAATCAAGATCAAACAACAACTCAAGCAATGCATGATGATTCTCCACCTTCGCCACAACAAGAAAGTCCTATATCTCGATCACAACAAGAACAAGTGCCTTTCATGGATATTATCATTAGACCTCTTGTTGTGATTAACTTGGATGATGATGAGATTGCTAAAATTGATGAAGAAGTGCATGATGAATCAAATTTCTTGTTTTCCACTTCCTTTACTTTGGATGAGGGAAACCATGATGATCCTCCTAAAAAGAGTTGTTGGGAAAATGTGTCTCAACCTTGCAATTATTTAATGATTTATTGTTGATAGGATGTATATATTTATATGTATTTCCTAGTTATACTAATAGGTGTATACAATGGCAACAAGGGGGAGAGTGGGATGCATGTAAACAATTTTAAGAAACTGCTAAAATGGCTGATATAGATTAGATAAATGATACATTGTAAATCTAGACCATTAATTATTAGGTTTTAGATCTAATGGTGGATATTTTGTTGGCTTGTATTGCCCTAGAATGTAATCCTATTTTATGAGGGCATTGTATTATGGCTGTGGTAGAGAGAGACAGTGATGTATTCTGAGAGTCTGATAGTAGTCATGTTGTCTCTTGATCTTTGAGTGGCGATACTCCTGTGAGAAGCTTGCTTTGCAAGTATATTATAATATTTGCGATTTATTGAATAATATATTAGGAAGATTTTGGAGTGTAGGTTTTTTCTCCCGAAAGGGTTTTCCCCACGTAAATCATTGTGTCGTGGTATGCATGATATTTGTGTTTATTTTTGTTTAGGTTTCTATAACTGTTAAAGAGTTGTAAAAGTTTTGCATTATTATCCTCTCAAGATTAGTGTAGGAAGTTGTTCTGCTACCTTAGCTTCCTTACAAGTGGTATCATAGCTTGATCACCTTTGGTTTCAGTTGTGGGTTGTTGGGTTTTTTGAACTAATCCAAATTTGAGTGGGAGCTCATGCAAAAGATATTTTGTGATCTTGTTGCAGGAATTTTCAGATGGCAAGTTCATTAGGGAGAATAGAGGTGGAGAAATCTTCTGGAAATAATTTTGAAATGTGGAAGCTGAAGATGGAGGATCTGTTGATAGATCAAGATCTATGGGATGCTGTTGATGAGAATGTTTTAAGGTCTACAGATCCTACTCAGGCTACTCAATATGATGTTATGGACCATAAAGCCAAGGGTCTAATCAGATTGTGTTTGGTAGACTCTATTTTAATTAATTTCCATGAGGAGACGTCTATATAGAAACTATGGAAGAAGCTTGGTGAGATGTATCAAGCCAAATATTTAGTGAACAAGATTTTCTTGAGGAAGAAGTTGTATTCCTTGAGAATGGAAGAGGGTGGATGAATCACATACCACCTAGAAGTATTCGATATGTTGGTGGCTCAATTGGCATTTGTTGGTGTCAAAATATATGAGGAGGAAAAATGTTAGATCTTACTTTTAACTTTGCTTGATTCGTAGGATTCTCTTGTTATGGCTATTGGGAGTACTTCTGTAATTTTGAATACTGAAGATGTGGTGGGTTCTTTGCTTTTTTAAGAAATGAGGAGGAAGGTATCCATCACTACCAAGGAGGCCCTAAATTTTCATGGAAGACCTAAGGAAAAAGGAAAGAAGAATGAAAAGTGTTGTGCATATAGCACACACGCCCCATTCGGAACAGGGACCCTCTCTTTCTGCTTTACCAGGTTGCTTTTTCCTTCACCTCATTTTGTGTGCCCCCTATTTTGAGTCCTAAGTGGTCAAGGAGTCCTAGAGATATCATCTTGAGTTGACCGAGTTTCACCACCTTCAAAATTTTCAAGTCTTTGGCCTTCACGGAGTCCTTTTGGTAGTTTTCCTTAAAACCTCAAAACTATCATCCTTGGGTCATTGCGGGTCCACCGATGCAGGACACCCTTAGCGGAGTGTTGTTTGTCTTTCACCGTCCCTTGCAACGACCGAGGTGGCATGTCTACCCACACTGTGGGATCCACGACCTCTGTTGTCATTTCCTCTGCCGACCTACCAGACAACAAACATCTTGGTGCCTTCCGCCCTATGGGCTCCACCATTCCCGCCATTGACTGTTTTGAATTTTGTGCCCACCAATCGCACTTGCTACCATACTGACATTTATTGCGAGAATTTAATAGTTGAAATTTTATAAACAAAAAGTTCTGATGGGTCATTTTCACCGACATTCCTTCTAAAACATGTCAAAGTTCCAACCAAAGCATAAGGTATATTCAAGGAAGGCCTCATAGGGTGAGACCTCCAAGAAAGAAAAGAAATTGGGAAAATTCTCTAAAGTTCCCACGATCCAAGAGGATCCACTCCATGAAGGAGAGGAAGAAGAGGCCGAGCAACCAAAGTCTCCACCTGCCACCTCTATGATTGTTGCCACCACCATAGCCACTACTATCACTCCTCTACCGACATCTCAAGCATTGCTTACTTCTTCCCCACTTGCGATGGAAATATCGGTTCACCTTGCCTCCACCTCACCTACTACACCCATTATGGTGAGAGATTCCTCCTCTACAACCACTTCTCCACTCTCTTCCTCAATGTCTCCATCAACCACGGTTCCCTTTCCCTCCACAACAACAATGCCCACCCTCACTCGTCTAGAATCTTTTGCCAAAAATATACAAAACATACCTATGGAGCTCTCTAGAGTGTTGATGAACCCTGTAGTGCAGGCTGCTTTAGCTCAAGTTGTGGCCGGTCTCCCTATCCCTTCTCTCACCAAACCACCCAAAATGGAGATGACCATGCAGATATCCGAAGAGATGGAAAGACAAGAGAGGGAGGAAACCAAAGAAATAGATGAAGAATATGAGGATGACTACTATGAGTATCCAAAACATCAACACTTGGTCATCAATGAGGTGGTACATGAAGAAGAAGGGACACAATCCTTTGAGGAAGATGTTGAAGACCTCGACGCCAAATATATAGTGGAGACTTCTGATTAGGAACTTGAAGAAGAGTTGACCTGACAACTCAAGGATGTCAGAGAGGAAGTTGAAAGACAGTCCTCCCAAGAAAAGAAGGAGACAAATGAAGATATGGAGGTATCCATGGAGCCTCCAACCAAGGAACAAGACAAAATCCTTGGTCATGATGAAGAGATGCCTCCCATAGGGGAAGAAGAAGAAAAGAAAGAGGAAAAGAAAGAAGAAGATAAGCCTAAAGAAGAGGTTGAAACAAAAAGAAGCCTTGAAGTAGAACTTCATACAGAGCTTGGGCAAGAAGAAGAAGAAAATGCATTTGAAGGGGAAGATAGCCCCAAGGAAAACATAGCTACTACTAGGCTAATCGAAGGAAGAACCATATTCATCCGTGAATCAGATGAAGAAGAAGAAGATAAAACAAAACAGGAGGCTCCAGGCCATGAAGAAAGGGAAATCCAGCATGGTCGAGAAGAAGAAGGTGATCATGAATCACCAAAGGAGAGATCTCAGATGCATGAATGGATGGAGAAACAATTACAGAAGAAGGCCCCCATCATTATGGACCCAAAGAGAGGCTAGAGGCCATCCTAACATGATCTTAGATAGGGAAAAAGAAAGAGAAGAAGCTAAGGGTCTGAGCCCATATCACGATGGATGCATTGGGATTGAGGACCCTACAAATTGCTACTCTAGTGATGGATAAAGGAGGAGTTAGCTACAATATCTCCACTATTGACGTGGGATCAACCACAAGGGAACAAAAGATTGATCATCTCTAGGGATCTGTTGCCATGATTGTGCAACAAAAGAACAAGGATCAATCCTCCAAGGAGGAATTAAAGGCACAGGTGGCAGATCTTACAACCTATATACAACAATGGTCTTCCACTGAGAAACTACCCAAAACATCATCGGCCACTCCTCTACTGCTTTCTAAGGATCACATCAGTAAATTGGAGAGGAGAAAGAATTGGACTAATGCCACGAAAGACTGGTTCCGATGGGTAATTTAGAACAGAGATATGGGCATTGGCCACACCATCAGAACAACCGACAAGTTTAGGGGGTACAAAAATAGCTTGAAGGAACATAGAAATTCTATACTGACTTCCTGAAACTATACAAGATCACGTACCCTAAACTCGAGGCTATTCTCAAGATGCCCAAGAAAACTTGGGAAAAGGAGTTGGTGCTAGCGAAGGATGACCATTGGCTTGTTGAGACGTGGAAACTAGGCCTTGATCACAGGAGAGAAGTCTTGGAGCGGGTGCTTCATGAAGTGGAGCTAGACCTAGATTGGGTCAAGGAACACTAGGCAGCCTGTGAAGAGTATTTGAAGCTCATGACAGATTATGACATGCCTGTCGTCAAGCTGAATCCTAAGAAGATAAGGCCATATTTCCATAAGAAGATGGAGAATGGGGCCACTGATACAGTAACACCATATTTTATGGATTTTGCCACTCAAGCCTTCACCCAATCAGAGCAGGTGATCAAGAATATGCCAAAGAGTAACAAGGATTGGGAGCTGATTACTAGTAGATCCAAAAAGTTGAACTTCCAGGTGCTTCAATATGACATAGTGGAATGGAATAAACTTCAGGCATTGATTGGTAGGTTCGTAGGGTACAACACGGTGAAGAAGAATGAAGGAAAGCCAGATATTGATGATGAGTTCCTCATTGTGTAGCTACAACAAAAGGCAATCAGCTAGAAGACAAAAGTGTTACAATACCAAGCACTAGAGGACAAAATAGGCTAGAAGATAAGAATATAATTTTAAATTGTAAAATACTGGGGGGTTGGTAAAACCCTAATTTGTTGTGAATCTTAGCCACACAATGAGATTAAATCTTGGCCATTCATTCTACTTTTTGAAAACTATAAATAGGGGGGTCTCCTCTCATTTTGAAGAGAGAGTTGAGTTGTTGTAAAGACATGATGCTGAAATTCTAATAGAAATTCATTGCTTTTGGTGGATTCTTGAGTTTCCTTCATGTTTCATGATTCATCTCCTCATAGTTAGCAAATTTGAGTAGATTTACTTTGTTTTTCTATGCGTTTTACATGCTTTAGGAGATTAGTTAGTGCTGTTGATTGATGCTGAAGAATTCTGCTATGTTGATGCCCTTCCTTGTTCATGCTTTTTGATGTTTATTGATGATAAATAGTAGTGTAAAGCTAGTCTAAACATACTTTGATTGTTGCACTTAAATTTCATGTTTTATTCATGTTTCATGGTGAATGAATGATTGGAAATCTGCAGACCTTAGAAGATTGCACTAGTTTCATGAGATTGCTAGTTGATTTGGTTAAGTGGAACTTAGTTTCAGGAAGGTTTTCCACTGTAGCATCCTCTATTATCACTGTTCATTAGTAGTTTCAGGTCTAGGAACACTCTCTTCCCTTCCCTTTTGATCTTTCTTTAAAATAGTAATTAGGAAAATTTCAGGCATCATTATAAAGCCAATTCTGATGATAAAGGTGGAGTTCTAGACTGTTGTTTTGAACTTGCAACAATTACACATCAATTCCAATACCTCAAGAAATCCATTCAAGGAACCAATCTCTTTCCAACTTAACATAGATAAGGTTTCCCTGTGATTACCAACAAATCACATGAACCAACTGAGACATTCCAAGCAAGTCATGACCTGACGCCCGAGAGACCTTGGGGTAGTTCTCTACAACTTGTTTGTAGGAAAAATAATTTCAAGAGAGGTAATGCACTTATGCATTACTTATGTTGAGAAAGTGCAAAAAAACCCATCAACAAGAAGCGTGACAAATCCAAGTCTAGGGGGAGATCTAAATCTCTTAGAAAGTCCAAAGTTATTTGTTGGATCTGTAGTAAGCTTGGACATGTTCGTAAGGAATGCAAAGAAGAAAAGAAGAAGAAAAAGAAGAAATTTAATTTTGATTTTGAGTCTGAGAAGGAAGATGGCGACACATTGATTGTAGCTTTGGAAACTTGTGCAGGTAATGATGCATGGTTAATTGACTTAGGTGCATCTTTCCATATGAACTTTAATAGAGATTCATTTTCTAAATATGAAGAATTTGATGGAGGTAAGGTGTACTTGGGTGATGATTCTCATTTAGACATTGTTGGATGTGGTAAAGTTAAAATCAAATTTCTTGATGGTAGAATAAAAAGGATTAATGGTGTATTGCATATCCCTAGATTAGCATGAAATTTGTTATCTGTGAGAAAACTAATAGATGCAGGTGTGTAGGTAGTATTTTTTGATGCAGGTTGCAAGATGGTTAGAGGTACTATGGTGATTGCTATAGGTGTTAGATATGGCACATTGTATAATCTCGATGCATGCACTGTTGAGTGCAATAGTACTTATGTGAAAAGCAAGTATGTGGAAGAAGTGAGGGTTTCACCTTCAACAGATGGTCATGGATTTTGGGTACCCAAGGGTTCTCTTTCTTCTGAAACAAAGTTCCCTGCAGAGAAAATTATGTTATGGCACCATAGACTTGGCCACATTGGAGAAAAGGATCTAAGGACCTTGAAAAATAAAAACCTTATTGAAGGTTTGTTTGATTGTAATCTTGAATTCGATTTATGTGAGAATTGCATTTATGGAAAACAAAACCATGTTCAATTTTACTCAAGTTCTCACAAATATTATGGTGTGTTGGATCTTATTCATTCTAATGCGTTTGGTCCTATCGATGTTCCTTCAATTGGTAAATCCACATATTATGTTTCATTTATTGATGACTATTGTAGGACATGGGTATATTTTCTAAAGAGTAAATCTAAATTTTTCAGTTGATTTATAGAATTTAAAGTAATGGTTGAGTTGTAGATTGGAAAAAAAAATGTTTGAGGACTGATAATGGTAGTGAATTTTTCTCTAATGATTTTTATAGATTTTTTAAAGATTGTGGTATTCATAGACATAATACAACTACATATTCTCCACAACAGAATGGAGTTGCAAAAAGAATGAACAAGGAATTGATGGAGAAGTCTACGAGTATGTTGAGTGGTGTTGGCCTAGAACAGAGGTTTTGGGATGAAGCTGTTGCCACTACCTGTTACTTGATTAACAAGTCTCCTACATCAACTCTTATTGATAAGACACCTATAGAGGTATGGTTGGGTCACAATCCTTCATTAAGAAATCTTAGAGTTTTTGGTTGTGAGGCATATGTACATGTTCCAAAGGAGAAGCAAAAAAAGTTGGAAAACAAGGCTATGAAATGTATCATCACCAGATACAGTTATGGTGTGAAAGGATACAAGATTTGGGAACTTGTTGTACAAAAGGTAATATATAGTAGAAGTGTTATTTTTAGAGAAACTAAGCCTTCTTCTATTACATTACAGCCAAAATAAAGTAAACAAGAAGATGCGATTCAATTTCCTTCTACACCTGAGAAAGTTGAATCAAGGCCCAAGGATAGACAAGAAGTTGAGGAGAGCTCATCTAGCTTTGGATCTTCATAAGAGGAGGAAGAACCTCCAACTAAACTTGTTTGTAGGTCTACAAGGAATAGAAAACCACCTAAAAGTTATACACCTAATGATTGGGGATGTATTTTTTCTTTGAATACTAACATGGATGAATCCAAATCTATAGAAGAGACATTAGATATGAATGATGCAGAATCCTGGAAGATTGCTATGGATGAAGAAATGGAATCTTTGAAAAAGAATGATACATGGGATCTTGTACCATTGCCTGAAGGATGGAAAACTATTGATTGCAAATGGATGTTTAAGAAAAAGATTAGTTTAAATGGAGGTATTGAGAAGTACAAAGCAAGGTTGGTTGTGAAAGGTTACACTCAAGTTGAGGGTGTTGATTATGGTGAGATATTATCCTGTTGAAAAAATGACATCCATTAGATTTTTGCTTGCTATTACTGCTGCTTATGATTTAGAGGTTGAGCAAATGGATGTGAAAATTGCTTTCCCTCATGGTGACTTGGAGGATGATATTTATATGACATAGCCAAAGCACTACGTGGTGAAAGGTAAAAGTAAATTGGTTTGCAAATTGAAAAAATCTTTGTATGGCTTAAAACAAAGTCATAGGATGTGGTACCAAAAATTTGATACATATGTGTTGAGTTTGGGATTTGAGTGTTCTAAATCGGATCATTGTGTTTATTATAAAACCGATAGTGATGATTTCTTGTTTATTGCATTATATGTCGACGATATGTTATTTATTAGCAAAGGGAAAGGTATGATTTTAGAACTGAAATCTCAACTTGCTGCTAAATTTTAAATGAAAGATCTTGGTGCATATAGGCACATTCTTGGGATGGAAATTAAAATAGATAGAGTGAATAGAAAGCTATGGCTTGGCCAAAGTAGGTATGTCAATTCAAGTTTCAGAGGTTTAACATGCAGGATTGTAGACCATTGTGTGTTCCCCTTTCTATTGGAACAAAGTTATCTATTTCAAATTGTCCAATATATCCATCAGAGATGGAAGACATGATTAGAGTGCCTTACTAGAGTGTAGTTGGAAGTTTGATGTATGCTATGGTTTGTACTAGACCAGACATTGCCCAGGCAGTGGGAGTTCTTTCCAGATATATGTCTAATCTTGGTAGAGTTCATTGGCATGTAGTTAAAAGGGTCTTTAGATATTTGCATTGTACTTCAAATTATTCCTAGTGTTATCATAGTAATATGACTGAAGATGAGATTTCCTTTGATATTCATGGTTATTGTTATCTCCAAAATTGCACCCTTGCTAAGTTGTAGAACTTAGTACTTTGGAGAAACATGGGAACATTCCTAGGCTATGGGTTACCTAAACTTGGAATGGACCTCCAGAGAAGGCTGGCTTCTAAGGTACTCACCTAAACTACTCTAATAACTTGCAAAGGAAAAGGGTAAAAGGATGCATAAACTAAAAATTGAAAGCTTGAAAAAAGGTAATGCACCAAAACACTAACTAGGACTTGTAGAACAACTTACATACATAGTTGAATAAAATGACAAAGCTTGGCTCACACAACTCAATCTCATATGTTTCTTGCATAAGTGTTTCATAAGAAGACTTTAATGCCAAACTCTTAGAAGGAAAGATATTTTCACAACTAGAAGCATTTGAATTTTAACACAACTTATGACTTGCAACATACATATTTTTATGCAAGAGGTGCTAACAATGAGACAAAACTACATGGAATTAGATAACTTCACAAGTAATCTCATCAATAAAACACTTGCACACAGTAGAACAAAAAAATTGAGCAGGAAAAATACTTAACTTCATTGATATCCAAGGTATCCATTGTCATACATGTCAAAAGAGCTACAAAACATTGTCTTTTTCTCCAAGGAATCAAAAGAAGTCACAAAGCATAAAAAAGAACAAGAACTCCCTCACAAATGAGTAGTGAAGTGACTATATCCAATCTCATTCAAGATCCACCAAAATAGGAAATAGAACCTTCTTGGTCATATGCAACAAAAAATCCAAAAATATAACTCCTAAATCTCCTCCAAAATGAAGAAATGGTCAATCCTTGACCTTATCCATCATAAAGGCATCAAAAACTGTCCCTAGATGCTCTCTACGGCCTTAAAACTCAGTCAAAATAGCTTCCTATATTCTCTCCACTCATTTGCTAACCTCTGCAACTCCCCCCTATATGCTCTCCACAACTCATTATTCTTCAAACTGCCTCCTTTGACCATATCTTGAAACAACGCCTCTTTACTTTGCATTTATATAACATTAATAAAGTGATTTATAATTGTATCACTTAAATCAATGTTTTAAATTTTATGTTTGATAAAAAATAATAACATTTGACTCAAATATGCTTTGAAACAAAGCAAAATTCATAAGTCCATAAGGGGACACTCCTAGACGCTTACATATGAGTACAATGTGAAGGTATTATTTTTCATTGCAAAGTTAAAAAGAAAGGAAAAAATGCCTTTGAGATATGTCAGCCAACTTAGGGTTTCAAAACCCTAATTCAAAGCCACAGGCAAAGCATTCACCATTTTCATTTTTCACTTTGCACTTTTTGGATACTATGAGAGCCGTCAACATAGGGTTTGTACGAGGCTTCCATGGAGGTTTTCTTGGCGGATCTGTATGTATCTCTGATAGGAAAACAACAAAAAAGCTTGGATAAGCTCTCTATCACTCAAACTTTGCACTCCTTTTCATTTTCTATCAATAGAATGCTCATTTTGAGCTCTCCTGTGTTGAAATAATGAACATTCCTTCAAAAAATTATGTACTCCATATGCTCGATGCTTCCCTTATGCAAAAAATTGAAGATTTTAACAAAAAAAACCATAGGCCGTGGCTTTCACTTTGTACATTCTCTGTTGTGTAACTCATGACTTCATGATTTCTTTGTACATTCCATGCATTTCTCTTGGCATTTTTGCATTTCAATGCCATGACTATGTGTTTCTATAGAAAATATAGAAGAATCCCTTATCCTTCATGGCCGTGGCCCCAATCATGTTCTTCATTTTTTGAAAATAACTATGCTTTCACTTTTGCTGTAAAAACCAAAGCTTCTCTCATTTTGCATTTTACCTGTTTGCTGGGGTGCCACTATGGTTAAGCACAGGTCAAGGGTTTTGAGAAAACTATTTCGAGCTCCACTTTTTTATACCCAAATAACTTGAAGGCTTTTGGATTTTTAAAGGCTCAACCTTAAGGTTTATATGAAAATGTATTTTACATTTTCCCTTTCATTTGCATGATGTGGATTCATGCTCAGTACTTTTGATTGTTTTTCTTTGCAGTATTCTGGGTTTACTTTGCTTTTCTATATTTTGCTTTCAAAACCCCAGGCCATGGCATTTAAATTGTACATTCTTTACCCATCTCACTCTTGAAGGGTTAGCAGTAACACATATCAATGCATCCTTAAGAAAAATTGTAACATAGTGAAATGACACTATCTGAGGTATCTACCATTGAGTTGACTCGATAATCACCATATATGCAAGAAAACAATACCCCTGTACAAGTATATCTATGTTTACCATTGCATTTTCTTATACATACATGAAAGAGCAGCTCTGCCAACGTTTTATATTGATCAAATGACTTCAAAAATGGATTCAATCTCCTTATAAATGTTGTCTGCAGTGAGCTTAGTGCCCCACCTTTGAGCTTGATCTATGAAATGTCTATTTGAAATATCATTGATTTTCATGATTTAGGTGTTTGAAACCTACTCTTTATTCTTCACAAGTGACTTGCTTCTATCACGAAACAGTCTTCATGATAAACTTATGGATATGCTCTTGTCTTATGGAAAGAATAAGAGATCTTATGAAATATGATCACTACAACATATAGAAAACATGGGTATCCAAATGATGTATTCACATTTGCTTTGCATTCATTCTCTTCCATATTTGTTGCTATTGTTTGTTCATTTGAATTTCTAAAAACATAGAACAAAAATTACTTTTGTGCAAAATACAAAAGGTGACTGTTCCAATTAATACTATAACTTGTCTCCATCTCAATAGGACATGATGCTATTACACTTCAAAATGCCTTGTCTTTGTATTTATTGTAATAGTAGCAATGTACATTGACATTGGAAATGAAATCATTTGAATAGTCTTGATGATTCCCATTGTTGCTTAAGTGGTATCCATGACAGGCCTTTAAGCATCCTGTTGCATCAATGTCACTATCTTTTACATTTCATTCACGACTCTTCTCTTCTTTTAATTGAGTTCTATTTTTAGTAAGCATTTGTCATTTATGATAGTGACATTCATCAATTCACTATCATAGGTGATAGATAATTGCTAAAAACTGAAAAAATTATGTTTCATTTCATTCTCATCCCCCTTTAAAATAGAGGGTAGCATGCTAGGCTCAACCCTTGTGGGAGCCCATTTACTCCACATGCTGTGATCTCAATTGAAAATAATTTAGTAATGAAAGATTTCACCTATACTTGCATAGTGAACAAACATGTTAGATAAAACAAAGCATATGATAGATTTTTATGATAACCTTTTTGTTTTCCTGGACATCTGTGACATGTAGACTATTTCAATGCTTTATGAGAATATGCTATATGTTTGTAGATGTTGCATATGTAAAGATTTGTGATCCCGAGCTCTAAAAAACTCTTTCTCACACATGTAGGCAATCTTGGAGCAACAGGAAAGCAACTTTTGGAGGCTGGACAAGAAAGAGAGAGGTTGAAACAGATGCAACAATTCAACTCAACTAGGATTCATCATTCAAGCAATGATTAATTTTATGTATCTTCAAATAAATAGCTTATTATTTTACTGTATTGAATTAGTTAGTCCCATGGCTTGTGTGGGACACCCTACATTTATGATTATCAATAAAGACTAATTTTTGCAACAATTGCTCTCTCTTCTCTGTTGCATACATTTGCATAATGTAATGCAATCTATTTGATAATTTATTTTATGCATATGGATATAACATAGTAGAGTAGAATGTATACCTTTTACTTCACTTGTAAAACAAACATAGCTTTACCTGATTGAGTTGGTAGCTAAATTAGGTAACATTTATATGGATTCAAACTGGGTAGGTGATATTGATAGTAGATGATCCACCAATGCTTATGTGCTTACATTATTCGGTGGTGCAATTAGTTCGATGAGTAAGCGATAGGCTGTGATTGCTTTGTCCACTACTGAAGTAGAGTATATGACAACTACTCATGCTTGTAAAGAATCCATTTGGTTTAAGAGACTATGTTCAAATATTGAAATACAACAAGGTGCAGTGATAATTTATTGTGATTGTCAGAGCGCGATATGTCTAGCCAAGAGCCCAACATTTCATGCCAAGACCAAGCACATTGATGTATAGTATCATTTTGTTCGAGATATGGTCGAAGATGGTAGGGTGAAGTTGGTTAAGGTAGATAATTTGATGAATGTTGTTGATTCTTTAACTAAGCTTGTGCGCACAAAGAAGTTCAGATGGTGTTCAGAGATTATGGGCCTTTTGGTCCCTAGATTATGTTTACTCCCTCCCATTGCTCTTGCAAGGTGTTCGACAAGTGGGAGATTTGTTGGGAAAATGTGTCTCAACCTTGCAATTATATAAAGGTTATTGTTGATAGGATATATATATATATATATTTCCTAGTTACCTAGGTGTAATATACAATGGAATCAAGGGGGAAGAGTGGGATGCGTGTAAAGAATTTTTTGTTAAATTTTTCAGGAAACTACTAAAATGGCCGACATACATTAGATAAATGATACATTGTAAATCTAGACTGTTAATTATTAGCTTTTAGATCTAATGGTGGATATTTTGTTGGCCTGTCTTGCCCTAAAATGTAACCCTGTTTTATGAGGGCATTGTATTATGACTGTGGTAGAGATGGTGATGTATTTTGAGAGTCTGATAGTAGTCATGTTGTCTCTTGATCTCTGAGTGGTGATACTCCTGTGATAATCTTGCTCTACAAGTATATTATAATATTTGTGATTTCCTGAATAATATATTGGGTGAATTTTGGAGTGTGGGGTTTTTCTCCTGAAAAGGTTTTCCCCATATAAATCACTGTGTCATGGTATGTGTGATATTTATGTTTAATTTTTTTGTAACTGTTAAAGATCTGTAAGATTTTTGCATTATTAAGATATTTTGCAATTTCCTTCAAATTATCACTAATAGATTTTAACAATGTCATTAAAATCTTCCTTTGTAATAGGTACTTCTCTAATAGAGCGCCTAACTGTCATACAATGGTGCATTGGTATTTCAAATCCATGTACACAGACACATAAGTGCTCGATTGTATTAAACTGTAAATAATTTTTAGGATGATTCAAATCCGTAATTTTATGCCAGCTTAAAAAAATTGGGCTTTTAGAAGTTAGATCTAGATATAGATGATCGAGGGCCATGCATGTCATTTTACGTAGTTTGGTATATTCATAGATATACATAGTTTTGTCTTGGGCTTTATTCATAAGATTTTTCATTTCATCCAGCATGGGGAGAAGACTAGCTAAAGTCAAGAGTATCTCTATATCGCTTAACCTATGTAAGAGGTCAAGAGCTTTGTCTATTGGGTTGTGATGCTCATACATTACTCCAATCAAGGATCAATATTATGAAAGAACTCATTGCATTGGTCCATGCAAGGAGATCCATCTGGTATCAAAATCCTTAAGAAGATTGTTTCCTACTGTTATTCCCTTAGAATTTTTTTGAACTTCTATGAAACGTTTAGGAATTCGATAAAAGTATGCGTAGAGCTCGTGGACTAGATTTTCAAATTTTGATACTATAGGATACTTGCTTAAAATTCTAAATGCTATTCATTCAGTGGGCTAAGCAGTGAATTCCAAGCATGTATGGTGCACAAGTAGTTTGTAACTTTGTGCAAACACCTGTCCTATGAAATTGCATTATTGCAACTCCATTAGCTCCTACACTCACCAACATTTTGGCAATTGTCAAGTCATCCATACCTCCAATTTCATTCAAAGATTTATTGACAAGTTCAAATAGATTTTTCGATGTTGAACTATCCTTCATTTTATGAACACAGAGAACATGAGCTTGGCGGATATGTTGTTTTATAGTATACACATGCATAAAGACCCAAGAAGTATTATCTACCACAGTAGCTTCATCTAAAGATAATGCAATGAAGTTTGAATCTTTTACTTTCTCCTTTAAATCTTTCTTTTCCACTGCAACAAGACAACTTTCCCATTCCCATCCATTATTTACTGACCAATGTGCACTAGGAAAGTTAGGAACACCCAAAAAAGATAATAAATTAAAATATTCTAGGTATTTTGTCATAGGACGCCCTCTGGACAAAATATGAAAAAAAAAACTCATCTAAATAGTTTTTTCAATTGTGCTCCTTCCATTACTTTTCAAAATTGAGCCTCAATTGTACCTCCACATGTAGTAAGCTTCAACATTCTTTGCTTGCTCTTCATATTCCACAACATACTTAATATGAAGACATTCTTCCTTTGACTTCCATCATACTACTGATTGTTCCTTTCCATCTATGGTTTGTTTTTCATATTTACTAATATTTTTTTCTATAGTGTCAAATTTTAGCTGCAAATTCTTGTCTCTTTTACATTTCCAACTACAAATCATACACTTGCATTATGTTAGAGGTTCATCTTTGTTTTCTTTCTCCACTGGTTCAATGAATGAGTACTTTGACATCCAATCAAGCTGAAAATCACTTGTCATTTCCCACTCACACGCTGTTGTTGATTTGCCTTTTCTTTTCTTGCTAACAACATCATCTATGGCACCAAAATTTTCATCCAAGTCAATTATCTCATTCTGGATAACTAGGGTATCCATTGGAACATCTTTTATAGTATTTCCATCCTCATTTAACTCAATGAAAATCCCACCTTCTGATGGCGGTGAGGTATTGTGAATTCCTTCATTAATATTTGGTGGAAGAGTTGATGATGTAGCTCTATCTTCATTTGATGGATCAAAAGCATTGCCATTTCCAAAGTAAGACTGTATGGTAACTCTATGTTTTGGGCATTTTGATGGCCTCCCAATTCCTTCAACACCCTGAGGAGTCTTACCCTTGTTGCACTTGCTACTTGACATCTTGATCTCTCACTTCAAATAAAATATAGAAAAAAAGTCTTCTTGTTTAAGGACATAGAATATAGATCCCATTCCCTACTCAATATCATATTTAAGAATGAAGCAAGAATGCAAAATGGATAGAGAAATATTATAACACTATGAAGAAATGAGCACTCACCTTTAAGTTTAGGTTTCCACTGACTTGCTATTCGTTAATGCAAGAAAGCCTATGTCATAAGTTTGTAACTTTCCTACAATCAACTTCAAGCTTCCAAGTCCAACTTCTGAATCGTGAGCTCACAAGTTCATAACTGAACAAAATATATAAGAATAAATGATAGTTTTGATTGTATTTATATCAATCCATATTTGGCGAATTCCATGGGATTTTTAAATGGTATATTAAAAATTTGGTGAATCACGCGTGATTATACAATGATACATTTTAGTGTTGGGAAAATCAAACCTTGACAAAACACATACGCTGTGATTTTCAAGGCAATTATGGCCCTATGATTATCATGGAGGTGTCATGGAAATTGGCTAAATGTGTCCTCAAATGTAATTATTTTTTAATGTTATTGGCGAAATGGGTCCTCATAAGAAACTATTTGTAAATTTTAATTGGCAGAATGGGTCCTCATAAGCAACTATTTGTAAATTTTAATTGGCGAAATGGGTCCTGATACACAATGTTGTTTTAATAGTATTGGTGAATACACAAGTGATTTAATAGATGGTTCTGAGATTCCAGGCGAAAATATTAATTGGTCTATTTGAAACACATACTTTATTATGGAAAAATTATTACTTAAATATGCCTCATAAAATAAATCGATGGCAAATGGAAATGCATTGGACCGATAAATCATAAAATATGGGCAATTTGGCCATCCTGTTGGGTGTGATTTATTTGCCAATTTTGACTTGGCCAATATGTAATATTTACCAATTGTTGAAGATTCGACACTAAAAAATCCCTGATTATTGTGAAAAATGATAATAGGTATAGGTTTATATTAATACAAAATAAAATGAAATAATACTAATGATAATAATGTTGTTAGCATGATCAAAGATGTTGAGAAAAAGGTAGTTTTCATTTTATTAGATAGGCGAATATCTAAACTAATGCTATTATTAATTAAAGATAATAAGTAATAATGATAATAGAAGTTAAAAGACATTGATGCTGGAATTAATGCTTCCTCTAAGTAATAATTTTAATATTAACGAATAATACTATCAATATTTGGGGAAACATTGACACTAATGATAATACTAAAGCAAGATGATAAATAACATCATTAGAATTAAGTAAAAATGAGAATTAATATCGACACCAGTGGGGGAAATTAATATGGAGATTGATTTTAGTATTAAAAATCATATCGATATTAAAGTTGCAAATGATAATAATATGGGGATTGGTAAGTTACGATAAATCAATATTTTCAATAGGCATTGTTAGAAAGAGTATATAATTTGTGGTATTCTTACATTGAATTCTTCCGACACAATGGCACAAGTATGATTGCTATCATAGTAGTATGATGTGAGTCTAGGGAAAGTATTTTTGTTGTGAACCATAGGGTCTAAAAGTTGTGCTAATTTTAAAATAGTTAATATTACTATCACCATGGTGAGCAACAATATTAACATTATCATTAAAATGAGAAATAACTTCATGATGGATGTGTAATACTTTTGTGATAATATGAAGACATCCGCTGCAATTAGGCCAGTCATTCATTAGTATCGACATTGGAATAGAACATAGTATAACTATAACTTTGTGTTTAGGGTCACCCATACTTGTTAAGGGGTGTGTGCAGTGGTATCCAATATTGGTAGACTTGTATAGACTCAAGACTAGAAGTATACATGGCTAGTAGCAAACAAGGTTTTATGTGTTTATCAAAAAAAATTGTACGTTGTGTTCATGTCCTAAGTGTATAATTTAGGGCATGAAAACTTGCTTTACAACCAGTTTTGAATCTCTAAAATCTTGTAAGACTTTGGCCTTGTTCCAAATTTCCATCAAAATTCCATGTACTAATGCTTCATATTCAGTAATGTTATTTGTATAGTAAAACTACAACCTATGAGATGTGAAGAATGTCTTACCATTAGAATTGATTAACTTGAAATCAGCTCCAGTGCCTTGTTTTAATCGAGAGCCATCAAATTTTAACATCCAATTTTTTCCCTTATTTCCAACACTTAATGTTTCTTTATTTTCTCTTGGTGACACCTATTTACAGGGGTTCTCATCTTGTATGGGTGTTGCTCCAGACTACTCTTGGAATCAAGAAGATTTAATTGATCTTTTATCTTGTCGATTGTAGTCTGACCTAAGCAACATTTAAAATCTGAATGTGATGCACCATGAACTCTACACCAACATGGAAGCAATAAGTCATTGAAATTCACTTTATTTCCCAAAATAGTTTGATCACTAACACATCTTGCCTAAATTCCTAGGATCCTTCAAATATACCACCTTCATCATCTGAATGAAAATCATCATCAATCTCCACACATGCTTCAATACTATTAGGAACTTGGTTCAGAGCCTTAGCCGGTAACATTGTATCATGTAACATCATTATTTCACCATTCCATAAGTCTACTGAAGAATATGCCAATATCCTCTTCCAAAAATAACACCCCATTGTTCTAGTTGTACTCAATAATCATATGTTTCATTAGAGGTTCTCTTTCAACCAAATTTGATTAGCCATACCTCTCCATGGGAGCCACATGTGAGACCATTCGGTAGCCATATACCCATTCAATGTTCTAGTCAATCCCGAATCAAAAGCATACAATACATATATGGTATATCAATAACTTGAATGTTGATCTAGTGTTGAACTCGAGGGGTCAGAGGCAAGTTGCATGTGAATATGATTCAGTTATCCTATAACACTAACCTCATCCTTATCTAATTTGGAAAATTTACTTACGGGAGTTGTAGGGTTGAGTCTGAGTTCCTTGCAAACTACTAAGGGAATTGCATTAGTTGATGCACATGAATCTACTAGACAATTGTGCAAATTTTACCAAAGATACGCAGAGTTAGAATGAAAGGCGGGGAATATTTCTTATCTTTGAAAAGGGTGACTAGAGTGTCAACATAAGATATTTGAATTTTTTCCTTCCCTTTCTCTTGAACCTTCTCAAGTTTGGGTGTACTAGATGGAACTTCAAGATCAACAAACTCTTTGATGGAACCAAGCAATGCATTCCTAATCTCTGATACTTTCAACAATTCAAAGACAAAGAGGTGTACCTTCATCTTCTTCATTTCATCTACAACATATTGCCCCATTTGTGCAATTTATGATTTGGTATGAGATTATTTTGATAATAATTGAGTAGGTACCTTGAGAGGTGTTGGATTTTTACTAGCGTTTAGATTTGGTGGTACTTGAAGAGTGTTTGAAGGGGTATAAGTTGTGAGTGGACCTTTAAACTTTCTGCTTCACAAATTTTACACCCCTTGGTTTTGGTGCAACATCTGTACATCCTCCTCACTATAAATTGAATCTGCTTCAAACAAAGATCAACTAGTTTCTTCATCTTCTGGCTCATTTTCATCCTGATTAGGAAAAGGAGCATAGTCTACTACTAGGGAAGTATCATATGGAGTCAAGGTACAATTTATTTTCCATAGGAATTGAAACCTTCTATACTTTCTACATTTTGCACCTCTGACTGGAAAATGCTAGCTACAACCTAAAACTCTTGCCAATTCAATTTAGAATGTTGATTTGTATTGTGTAATCTGCACCAATTTAAAATTAAGGCTTCAACTAAATACACTCATCCTATATGATGTAAGCAAGGTGGTGATGACTCACTATCCAACTCAAATTGACCTGACTCAAACAAGGAAACAACCTTTGCAACACAATTTCTCTCAACTTATTCCAAACACTCCCCAATAGGCTTGTAGCCTCAAAACCCAAAATTTGAAGATATCTTTTGGAGAAGGCCGTACAAAGACATATCAAACATCAATTTAGACTTCTCACAGAACCCAAAACAACATCCCAAAATGTTTCAAATGGTTTCTTTGCAACAAAGTTGAAAAACAATAAACTACCCCTATTTTAGGCTACTCAATTAGCCCTCTTTTACAAAGGAATTACTTTCTAAACACCTAATAAACACCCAAAATCCCTTGATAGTCATAAATTGTGTGTCAAAACACCAAATTCCATGATCAATTCATAGATTCAAGACTTCTAGGACACTGCACCATGAAACCCTCATTTTACATGCAAAACACTAGGGTTTATTCAATCTCCTATCACCTGGGATTTCCTGACTCAAACAATGCATCCAACACCTCATATATACCCTATAAAAACTCAAAAATCCATTACATACAATGTTCTTTCAACATTTTATCAAAACCACATCTCAATACCTCTTTTCCACATGGAAAACACCTTGTTTGGCCCTAGGGCATCACCCCAATTCTCACAACATGTAACCATTGCCTACAAAAACCATAAAAAAAACCAACCTACCCTAGGAGAAGCCATTCCAACAAGATATAGGTTTAACAGTAGGTGGAATGACTTAGTTTTTCATTTTAGTTTCAAACAGACCCCTTACTGGCCTTTAACAGGCAAATACAAAAAAATGCAGAGATCTCCCACAAAACTTGATGTTAGACTCTCAAAATGGACTTAAAATAAAGTTAAAAAATTCTTCTACAAGATACAATGAATTTCAAAGTCAAACAGTGACTATACGAGCCGTATAGATCTTGAAAAGAGAAAATTACCAATGAAAACTACAAAAAATGTTGTATTATTGATGAGCGAATTCTATACAAATCTTCTTCATCACATCCTTAAGCCTTGAAGAGGATTTTTATACATATTCCCTCCAAATCCCAACTTTCTAACACCTATAACTTCCTTTTGAAATAGTAGACTCTTCATATTCCTAATAAGTTGCAATTTTGACAATTTTTTCTTTGACAACATTTTTACATCTTTTTGCAACTTTTGACTCCTAAACACAAATGACTCAAAAATCAACCTATTACATAGTGAATGGTCTCATAAGACCTTATTTTATGTAAATATACTATATCTAATGCCTCAAGACCTCAATACCTATACTTAACATGTTGACCTTCATTTACATACTTCTTTGTGCTTGGGTGCACCTGCACCACTAGATGCTTATTCTCAGATGTGGTTGGTGCATTCAGTGGTGATGGAAATCCCCCATTGTTTGGATGGGTATTCCAGGTTTGATTCCACCTTTGATAATTTTTATTTTATCCTTGGTTTTGACTTTGGGCGTGTCCTTGATTTTGATTGAAAGTATCCTAGTAGTTCCTTTGAGCATTCTACAACTGATTATTTTAATTTCTTAGATGTGTGACTTCAACAGTCAACTTCCTCATTTGATCTGTAAGTTCTTCGATTTTGTCTTTCTTTGCTGGCGTTCTTGAAGAAATAGAATTTTGTAAATACACTGGCTAAGATGGTGGAACTTGACCCAATGGAGCACTCGAATGAATAACCAACTGATTTTGAGGAATTGGATTCATAAGGTGAGTGTGATGAGCCATATCTTGATTTATCCCTTGAATCTGATTTGAGCTTGCTGGTACTCCTAAATAATTAGTTGGTCCTAAGACATTTTGGCCTAAATCTGTGTTAACTTTTACCGCTTTAGCATATGCCTCCACCAAAGAGGTTGGGGCTGGGTTGGCTCTTCTTACAAAGACTGAAGTGAGATTATCTAAGGCTTCATAATAAACATGCCTAGAAGGTTCATCATCTACATTGTAGGGTGCTTGTAGCCTAGTATAAGCTATGCGAAATCTATTATTGAAGAAGATAATGGGTTCATTATCATGCCTTTTCACTACAACAAACTGCTTGTATAACTCAGCCAAATTGATAGGAATCTTATATTTCCCTAAAAAAATATTCTTCAAAATTTCCAAGTGGTGACAAAACTTGTTGGCAAATGGATGGACCAGTAAAAGGCTTCTTCTCCCAAAGAATGAGGAAAAAGCCTAAATGTTACATCCTCATGATCTATCCTTCTATTCGCAAGATCTCCTTCAAAGATCTTAATGTGTTCTTCAATTGTCCTATTAGGGTCATTAACATAGAATTTGGAGCAAAAATTTAAGAGATTTTTAGGAAAATCATGATAGTTGTTGAATACGATGGGTGAGGGATTATTTTCTAACCAGGTCATTGCTGGAGGTGGTGGTTGTGGTACAATGGAAGGGATATGAGATTAGGATGATGTTGGAATGGAAGAGGTGGGTGAAGTGGACGTATGAGATGGAATAGATGAAGAACACCCCTTGTTGCAACTCTTCTAGCTCATGTGGGTGATCCAAGATCAATGAATTCTCCCTGATTAGGTGTAGATATGAGTATTCTTCAAAATCTATTGGGAGAGAACAATCCTATATGCTTCAATTTTTTAAAAAATAGGCCCTCTTTCTAGTGCCAATTCTATTGATGAGTGTTTTTACACATTCACAACATAGACACAGTAATAGAGTACCCTATCTCTTGCAAGGAAATCTTACTTTAGAAAACATCATAAAGATAACCCCAAGGCTTCACTTGTTAGGTCTTGACTTGCATAAAATGAATTAGTGGTTAATGCAATGTTGGTTTGACAAGGGGCCTTACATTTTATCTAGAACTTCTAAGAAACAAGTTTGTAAAATCTGAAGGCTAGTAAAAACCCTAGTTGTTTTTTCAGATCTGCAATCTGAAAATGATTCTTAATCATAAAATATAGTAGTTTTGTGATGTTTTTTCATAAACTAACCTATATTTTTAAATAAAATGTAAAAGATAAGGGTTTAGAGAATCTAAATCTAAAACCTAAGGTCAATAACAAAAATGGTTAATGTTACAGATAGAAAAATCCCCTAAAAAACCAATTTATGTTTAATCATAGTTAAACCCACAATGCTGCAAAAATAGTGCAATATTTAAAGAAAATCTTAAATATTTTTAGGCTGTAAACATTCAAATATATACTCAATTTATGGAATAATATGGAAAAACATTCACAGTTCAACCAATACAATAAATGACTAAGACTAACCATACAAAGTAATCTACAATTAGCAAATTATAAATAGTATGAGCAGCGGATTCATCAAATACCTTTAACACTTTTCCATCATTGTAACAAAACTAAAACTAAAACTAGAAATAAAATTGGAAGAAGGAACCATGCATGAATTCATAAATAACAAGAAAAGTCACCAACACTCCAATGCTTTGCTTGTATTAATCTCAAAATGCTTTTACAACAACTCATGTTCAACTTTTTACAAATGAGAGAAGGCTACCTTTTATAAAGGGCTTACAAAATCAATGGTGGAGATCAACTCAACACCAATGGCTTAGATTACATTTGTTTTTATTATTGGGGTACAACAAATATTTATAAAATTATCCCTAATTTAAAATTATATCATATGAGAACCTGGGAGAATGTAAAATATATTAATATAAATTTTACATTAAACATATCCTATGTAAAATCCCACGAAATTTGGGTACACACACTTTGAGGTAAAAAACTATAGTTGGCTGGAATTTTATAGAAATTTATCATCTATTACATAATTTCCAGCTTCTTTCTCTTTAATATTATATTTAGCAAAATATTTTAATATAGTTGTCAATTTATCGTCTGGAGGAGCCTACACAACATGAATTTTATTAGGTGATTGTGTAGGTCAATACATGACCCCCTCTATCGAATTAATTCCTCTGATTGTACCAAGAACTGTGCAACAATATTCAAAAATTATTTATCCAAGTTATTTGTGGGCTACTTCTATATAACTCTCTGCCAGTGTTGGTTCAACACCACATCATCTAACTTTTCTGAAGTATTGACAAGTACCCTCACCATGTCTTTGAGATATTAATCACAATCAACAAGTAATTCATTTATTCTTCCAATGATATTATTCATCTCGGGCATTACCTGAGTTACAATTTCCTTTTGGAAATCTACCGCATGCATCCAAAATGTTGGCTATGTAACTTTATCTTTAGAAAAAATTCCTTCCTTCTCCATTATTTTTGCCAGAAGACCCTTGATTGCCTCTAACTTTAGATGTCATTTTGTAGTACTTGAAAAAGGCAATGTAATCCTCAATCACTTTGTTTACCTATTCCTTCAAAATCAAAAAATTGTTATGCATCTCTAATGGCATATCAATGGATTTATCCCTTGTAGCAACAATAATTCCAATCCACTCATATGTGGTTTGTGTCCATGTTTTCATCTGCTCCATCTTATTTACATCTTCCTTTGAAAGTGGAGCTGGAGCTGTAACTTTCCTCGAGATGCATGTTGTGAATCAATGTCACCAACTACTGGATAAAGGCCAAAAGTTCTACAATCTATTCCTTTAATTCTTTCTTAGTGGCTTGATCTTTATCCATCCTATTCAAAATGTTGGATACAAACCCTTGAAATTCATCTATTTTCTTTAAGATATGTTTGTAGAGCCAATGTTGATTGAGGAGATATTATAGTCCTTAAGAAAAATTTTAGTGGCATCTTTATCTACGAAAGGCATTGCTACATGAATAGTTCTTGAGTTAGAGGCATCTTTGGTCACATGGGACCTTATTTTTGCATTCTTCTTCTCCTTAGGCTACCCAATGCAGGCCAAAATTGCCTCAAGGATTGCTCCTAAGGTTTCAATGATGGGCCCCTTATTCTTCAACTGTTGTTGTAGCTAGGTGGGAGTTATTTCTTGTGTTGCAAAAGTAGAAATTTATGCAGACTTGTCCTTTGTAGTCTCTTGATCTGTTTGTTGCTTAGTGTGTGCTTTTTATTCTTCAATTTCTATCACCTTTTCTTCCCAAAGCTCCACAATTCTTATTCCTTCACCCTCCTTAGAAGTATTTTCTTTGTGATCAGGAGCAATGGAAGTATCTTTCGCTATAGATAAACCCTCCAGATTCTCTCTTTCTTTTTTTTGCATTTCCTCTAGAATTTTATCAACACTTTCCATGGAGGGTGGTTTTAATACTTCATGAGAAGGAGGGAGAGAAGCGAATGCAACTTGATTGATGAAGGCTCTATTTTTAGATTAGAGGAAAATGTCTACAAATTGCTTAGGAAAACTATTAAGATGAGCCATAAATGACTCTAGTAGGCTAAGGGAAGCGGGGGAAGAAATGGAAGGGATGGTAGGTGGAAAGGTAGAGATAGTGTATTTTGTAGTAGAAATGGAGGAGGAGGAACGAGTGGAAGTGGTTGAGGAAGAAGGTGAGGAATTTTCCAAAATGGAAAAAAGTAGAAGTGGAGGAGGTGAGATGGAATGAGATGTCAATGGCACATGTAGATGAAAGGATGGGAGGAGGAATATGAGTAGAAGAAGCAGGAGTAGATGAAGAAGGTGGTGGTGGAGGAATTGAAATCGATAGTGGTGAAGGAGACTTTGGAGGAGGAGAAGGAGGCTATGTTGTTGGAAGAGGATTTGTGATTGGTGGTGGGGTAGGAGGAGAAGACTCTTCAAGGATTATCTCCATGGCCACTGTAAATGTTTTCTTAGTCCTCTTAGGTGAGGGCTTACTGACTTCTACATTATTTCTCTTATACAACCTCTTCCTCTCCATCAAGCATATTTCTTGTACATCTTTCCTTTCTTTTCCCCTTGTTCTTAGAAGAGAATACACTTATTTACTTGTAGAAATCATGTTAGAAGCTTCTTCTTCATTGGTATTCTCATTAGTTATCTTTTCATTATCTTCACTGACCAGGGCTTCCTCTCTTTCCTTTTCTCCATACACCAATTCAATATTTTGTGCCTTGAGGAGACTAATCTGAGAATCAATCCACCTCCTTGTTCTTCCCAAAATCGAACGAGTGATAATGTCAATATATGTATCCTCTTCTTCTATCCAATCCGATAAGAGGACGGGCTGAGTAGAAACTTTGTTCTACTCTTCTTCATCAAGGAGACTTTCATCCTCCTATAGCTAATAAGGCACCTTGAAGAGATTAAGGGTGCAGATGAACTCTAATGTTACTCTCATATAGCTCATTTTGTGGAATTCATAATCATTATCACAATTTTCCCATAAGTCCTCAATGTGTAATTGGTGGGCATATTGCTTTCCCACTTATTTCTTCAATTTTTCAAGAGGATTGACATTTCCCCTCCTACTATGAAAATGAAACCCGAAACTCTAGATTTCAACATCAAAATTCTTTGTTGAGGGCATAGAGGGACATGAATACATTCCTCTTCCTAATGAAATGGGGTATGGGACCCCTACTAGGTTCTTCTCATGAAGCAAATGGTGTGAAGTGCACAATATCTTGGTCAAATCTAGCAACACAATCCTATATGTGGGATACTTAGGCAACCTAGAGGATGCCCATGAGAAACCCTCAATTCTAAAATATGTAAATTTTGGGAATTAGATGAATCAATTCCTGAAATGCTTAACCATCCCCATAGCTGAGTGGTACATCCTTGCTCCAATATCTCCTTGTAGCACCCATACAAAGTGCATGGTGAACACATCATTGACCTACTTGTAATGGTGTTTGGAATTTTAGTACTATAATTTTGGATAATAGTCGTACACAATATAATCATCTGGGCTTGTTCCTACATTTCCCTTGCAGGTTAAGCCCTTGTACTTGAGGTTTGTAAACAAAAAATATACCACATAAGAAGTCATATATAAGGTGGAGGAGTTATTCACCATAAAAAATTTCTCATGAATATTATCTTTAATGATATTAGCCCAATCAAAATTTATCTTCCCCTCAAGATCTCCTTGATGAAGTAAAACATCCACTCCTCAAAGGTAGATGCAGAGGACAATCCTACAATACTGTTAAGAGGTGTAACCAAGTTGTTGACTTCTTCAGTAAAATCACTCTTATATAAGGTCTTGGGTAGCTTGAATGTACTTGCTCTAGGATTCTTCATCTAATGCTTGTTAATAAGTTGCAAGCAACAATTAGGATCAACTTTGAATACATTAGATGCATATACCTTGTTTGTGACCTCCATTTTAAAAAAAGGATGGGATCTCGAATGTCCTTGAGATTGAAGAGGCAAACAAATCATCAACCCTTCCTTCAACATCAATAATTCTCCTGGAGTCCTTATGATAGTACTCTCAAGATCCCATTATTAGTTTTGGACAAATCAAGGAAGTTGGGAATCCTGCTACTTGGGAAATCCCACTTTATTCAATCTTTGATGCTAAGTCTATCTTTGAGCTCCAAAAATCCTCTCCTTGAACTCATGTATATCAACATGCCCAAGGTTGGTGTCAAAGATGTTTTCCCAAGTTGTTGAGATCTTAGAGGTAGTTTCAACGCCATGGAATTCAAACTTAATCTTGGATGCACTATTAGTTTTCTCCATAAAATATGTAAAAGTTAATACATAATTATAAACATGAAAAAATTATCTTTGCAAATCAACATAACTATTTCCCTCGTAAATCATGCATATTTACACTTGAATTTGTGAAAATATCACATTAAAATCCCATTATGCATGAATACAATCATTCACATCAGAGAGAAATATCAAAATTAAGCCATTTGTGATCTTTTGCAGGTCCTGGTCTTTTGCAGGGATGGAAGGTGCTCAAGCTACTATAGGAAAATGAGCAATGGAAACCTGCAAGGAGTTTTTTGCCAAGGTTAAAATGCCATCAATATGCCATGCTTAAATAGGTCTATGGGAAAATGTACGTGCAAAGATTGAAGGCCCCTAAAACTATAAGTTAAATTCCCCTTGAAAGCCTAGATTTGGAAACCCGCAAGAAGATTTTGGTAGGCATACACTTTGCGGAAATCTTAGGGTTGCAGCCATTAGGATTATGCAGGTCAAAGGCCTAGTTGTGCTAGGAGAATAGATTCCCACAAAGGGAATCCCCATAAAGGGACCTTTTGCAGATTTTAATCCAACATGTAATGAAGGCCTATTGAGGCCAACATTTGGCAAGGCTACTAAGGGAATCCGTTAAAGCAATTTTTGTAGGGAAATCTTTATGAAAAGAAACATTAAGTTCAAACGTTTCCAACCCTAAACCCTAAGAATCAAAACAATGTTAAAAAATGCAAAAAATTAATGTAGGAATCCAAGCATACCAACCTCAAATGGGCAAGATAAATTTGAGTAAAGGGTCACAAAATTAGCTCAGCAAAATTGTTGAAACACCACATAACTCAAAAGTTTGATTGCTCCTCAAGAAGTCAATGAGGAGAAGGTGCAAAATGAATTCATGAGTGACTATTTATACCTCCCTTAATCCGCAACACCATAAATATGCTAAAAGATAGCCTGTCATGCACTAGGGTGCCCTAATTAGGGTTTCAGATGGGAGATGCGAAAGTCTGAGGAATGTGAGGATGAAGGGATTATAGGGATGGAAGGATTCCATGCCATTACGGGAAAGTGAATGTTGGAAACCCGTGGAGTAATCCACACATGACCTACCTATGCAAAAATAGAAGTAATATGGAGCTCGATGAATTGTGGGAAAAAAAAAATTGGGGGGATGAAGGGATTGCAGGGATGAAAGGTGATTTCCCCATAAAAGCATATCCCTGCAATAAGGAGATCCACGTAAAGGGGAGATTTATGCAATTTGCAAAATGACTTAGCCAAAAGGATCCAAATTTTCAAACAACCTAAGCAAAGGGGAAAAAAGGTAGGACTGAAAGCAAAATCAAACCAAAGTGGGAAAAATTAAAAAGGGGGTCTTCATTTTCAATGGGGTGTGTGTGCAAGGCACAACAAATGGTGACTCTTCTAGGAAAATTCTCTAGAGAATTTTAGAGATAAATAGGGATCCAAAACCCAAAATTTCTAGTATTGTAGACCAATGAAACAAATACTCTAGAATGTTAAAACCTAGGATTTGAGGTAGACCAAGAGATTCCCATCATATAAGAAACCAAAATGTGTGAAAATTATGTTCATTAAATTTAGCTTAGGGAGTGCCCTTTTAGAATAAAATGGACCACCAAGCACAAGGCTATGTAAGTAATCCTACTCCAAAAGCAACCTAGATAGTGTCTTACTGCCAGTCAAGCATTCATAGCCTCTATGAGGTTATCCTTGGTACCCTCTCAAACATAGCTCTATTTCTAGATAAGCATCTATAGCCTTGGTAGAGACATTTGAGTCCACCTAATTAGAATATTTTTCTGATATTTTCTCTTTTTCCTTTATATTTTATCTTTCTAGATCTTTTGTAGAAAATGAAGCCTACACTCAAGGTTGAGGATAACAATAGTGCTAGAAGAAAAATAAATATTTTGTCACCTTATACTTGACAACACATTCCTACCCAAAGGAGACTCCAAATTATTTATATGTATGCATGTAATTGTAAGGCTTCAAAGCATAATGGAGCAAAACCCAAGATCAATAAAATGCTAGAGTTAAGAATTTCAAAAGAATCTACCACTAACCTAACTAATCATACTCTATCGAGAAGAGGATCGGAATTTATCAAAGAAAAGAAACTGGACTCACTTCCTAGAAGAGACCATTATTTATTTAAAACTACACCCATGAAAAAATGAAAAACAAGAATGACAAAACACAAAAGCAACCTAACCTAACTATGTACAAAAGTCTAAGTTGAGATAGCTCAGGTTTGGAAGCATTTCTTGAGATATTACCCATTGATGGGCAGTGGGACATCTTCACCCATAAGGGTCTTCAGATGATATGCATTGTCCCCTAATATTTTAGAAATTTGGAAGGGACCCAGCCATACTTTATCACATTTACCATACTCTCCCTTCTTCTCATGTGCCTTATCTAGTAAAGAACAAGATCATAAATTCTGACGGCTTTAACTCAGGCATGTCTTTCAAACCAACGTTTTGACGACACCCTGATACTTACAAAATTTCATGGATTCATCACGTTTTTCCTTTAAATGAAGGAGATGGGCAAGGCAGGATTCCAATTTGTCCCCTTCATCATAATACTCATCGATGAACTACAAAGTGGAGATTTTTAGATGGACTGGGAAGATAGGCTCTAGACCATACACCAAATGATACGAGGAAGTTCCAAGGGTAGCCTTCTTACGGGTTCGATCTACCCAAAGGACAAACTTCAGTTGAGTGTGTCAGTTCTTAGGATTTTTGTCTAGTAGTTTATGAATGATAGTCAAAATGTTTTTGTTGGTTGATTCTTCTAGGCCATTTCCCTGAGGGTAATAGTTAGATGCAAACTTTAAAGTGATTTCATAGTCAAATGCCCAACCAAAAAGTTTCAAAGATGCAAAGGAAAGAACATTATCATAGACTAACGAAAATGGAAATTCAAAGCATGTTACAATATGTTCTTCAAGAAATTTAATTACCAATTCAATAATGCATTGTTTACATGCAATAGCTTCCATCCATCTAGTGCAATAACCAGTCGTGGTTAGAATATACCTGTGGCCCACAAAGGAAGGAGGATTGATAATACCAATGAAATGAAGCCCCCATTGTATAAAGGGGTGTACCTTAGCAACCGATTGTAGAGGAACAACAACGTACATCACCTTGTTAGTAGAGGTCTAGCATGTGTGACAAGTGTGAATGTGTGCATGGGAATCATGGAACAAAGTGGGCTAGTAGTACCCAAATCTCATGATCTGATGTGTTGTAGCAACTCCTAAACCATGACATTTCTCGAAACTTGTGTGAAAATCATTCAACATAGTAATTTCTTCCTGCTTGTTAAGGCATCTTAGATAAATACCCTCATGATTTCTTTTGTATAAAATTTCTCCCTTGAGCATAAAGTTGTTACTTTTAAGTGCAAAGAACACCTCTAAACTATGTTCAAATGGGATGGATAACATTGGTTAAGAAGATAAAAGGTAATATCATCATACCACTCATCTAGAGAGACATCCTCAAGATTATACTACTGTATGGTGAGACTCGGATTAGTTTTTGCCATGGTGTGTATCAAGGCCTATCCTCAAACCAACTTCATTGGATGGATCTCTAGATCAAATTCTTGTAACATCGTAACCCATTTTCCTCTCTGTTCACCCAACTCACTCTCCATAAGTAGTATCTTGACTACATGATTCGACACGATTGCATATACTTTACTTCTTAGAATTTAGTTTCTAAACTTTTTGACTACCTTCACTAAGGCGTACACCTATTTTTTCCATGCAAGGTTATCTCAATTCAACATATTTAAGTGAATAACTCATGAAATATATTGGATTTTCATCTCCTTGTTCTTTCTGACAAATAGATATAGAAAGGCACAAAATAATCAAGACTCACCAATACTGGAGCATCAAAAATTGATTGGTTAATCTCCTCGAAATCTCGCTTAGCCTCTAGAGTCCAGCTGATCTTTGCATCTTGTTTTAGCATAGCATTCAATGGGTTGGCTATCTTTTCAAAGCTCATGATAAACTTTTGTATAAAATTGATCTTACCAAAGTATGACTTGATCTCTTTCTTACTCGTTGGGGGTTGAATCTTTATCACTTGTATTCTTTCAAGATCAATGTAAATCCCCTTTTTGAGATAATATAGCCCAACAACTTTCCCTCTGTAACGTAAAAAATGCACTTCTTAGGATTTAATGGGATGCAAAATTCTCTACATCTCTGAAATACCTTGCACAAATCTAACACATGATCCTCATATTTCTTTGAAAATACCATTAAATTGTCCATATAAATGATTATGCATTTGCCAAACAATTATCTGAAAGCAATGTCCATGGCACACTAGAAAGTTGCCCCTATGTTAATCAGACAAAAATGCATCTGCCTATATGAGAATGTACCCCACTTGGTGGTAAAAGTTGTTTTCAGTCTATCCTCATGATCCATTATCACCTAATTATAACCAAAGTATCCATCTAGAAAAGACATAATTTGAGAACCATTCATAATTTGTAATACCTCATCTAGTGAGAGCAGTGGGTAATTGTCCTTCTCTGAAGTGTGATTAAGATTTCAAAAGTCTACACATAAGCGAATCTCCCCATTCTTCTTCCTAATCAAAACCAGGTTGGCCACCCATGTCAAGTGTCGTACAGGAAAGATGATCCTTCTTGAGAGTAATTTCAATACTTATTTATAGATTAATGGCTCTAATAATCCATATATGGGTTTTTTTCATTTTCTGAATGGCTTGGAATTCAACTTGAGAGGAATTATATGCATAATTATCGAAGTATCATATATCTTTAGGTCCTCATAACTAAATTCTATCACAACCTGATATATATGAAGAGCTTTGATCATACCTTCCCTTTCAACTAGAGTACATACCTTTTCAATAAAGAAATTCTTTGGTTCTTCAGTTGTGCCCATATTTTAAGTATCACATTTGCTTGTTATTGCTTCCTCTTTAGATCGTTGGTCTATCTGCTGCAACTGATCCATATCAAAGATTCATTCCACTGAACCATACCTTTAGGGATTGTATTGGTCTTCAAACTAATTACTCCTTTGAGGTCCAACTCAGCCTCCTCGAGTTCCTCTTCATCTATGATTTGAGCTACAAATACATCTAAATTGGTAATGAAATCCTATATGTTCTATCATCCTTGAACACTTGAAAATTTGTGATATTATCAAGTATTGAAGGAGTAGGTATTAGCTCAATTATAAAGTTCTTCAAACCTGATAAAGCTAGCAATTGCAAGGTACTAGATGCTTTCGCCAAGGCATGAACAAAATGATTCTTATACCTAGGAATCAATTGAATATTAGAGGCATCAAAAATTTCTATCAAGTCCCACACACAATGTCAATAACTTTCTAATCTTTTTTTATGATAGGAATATTGCTTTCATACTTTCTTTACAACCAGTTTTGAATCTCCAAAAACCTACAAGACTTTGGAATTCTTATGAATTATCATCAGAAGTTCATGTACTAATGCTTCATATTCAATAATGTTGTTTGTAGAGTAAAACTGCAACCTATGAGATGTGAAGAACATCTTACCATTAGTATTGATTAACTCAAAACCAGCCCCAACACCTTGTTTTGATCAAGAGCCATCAAATATTAACATCCGAAATTTGGCATTATTTCCACCACTTGATGTTTCTTTATCCACTCTTGGTGACACCTATTTATAGGGCTGCTCATCCTATACGAGTTTTTGCTCCACACTACTCTTGGAATCAAGAAGATTTAATTGATCTTGTATCTTGTCTATTGCAGTCTGACATAAGCAACATTCAAATTTTGAATGTCATGCATCATGAACTCTACACCAACATGGCAACAATAAGTCATCAAAATTCACTTTATTTCCAAAACTCATCTAATCACTAGCAAATTTTTCCATAAATTATTAGAATTCTTCAAATATACCACATTCATCACCTGAACGAAAATCATCATCAGCCTCCACACATGCTTCAATATTATTAGGAACTTGGTTCAAATCCTTAACAAGGAACATTGTATCATGTAACATCATTATTTCATCAATCTATATAGTTTCCAGAGAATATATGCCAAGATCCTCCTCTGAAAATAACACCTCATTATTTTGGTTGTACTCAGTAATCATATGTTTCATTTGAGGTTCTCTTTCAACTTGAATTTGATTAGCCATACCTCTCCATGGGAGAAACATGTGAGAGAAGTTGGTAGCCATATAACCATTCAACATTCTAGTCCAATCCCGACTCAAAAGCATGCCATACACATCTAGTATATCAACAACTTGAATGTTGATCCAATGTTGGACTTGGGGGGTTACAGGCAAGTTGCATGTGAATAATGTTCAGTTCTCATACAACACTAACCTCAGTCTTATCTAATTGGGTACTTCCCTTACAGAAGGAGCATGGGTGAGTCTGAGTGCCTTGCAAACTGCTAAGGGAATTACATTAGTTGATGCACTTGAATCTACTAGATGATTGTGTAAATTTTTACCAAAGATACGTAGAGTTAGAAGGAAAGGTAGGGAATCTTTCTTATCTTTGAAAAGGGTAATTGGAGTGTCCACATGAGATATCTAATTTTTTCCTCCCCTTGTCATACCCTCGCCATGGTCAAATTATAACACTAAAGTATAAAAAACCAAACGTTGAAATGCAATAAATAACAATATAAATATTAAAAATATAAATATTATTATAATCATCATAGTATAAATATATATATAAATTAGTAAACAACAACAATTATGAAAGAAAATGATTATGATAAAGGGCAGTGAACAAGTTAAGAGCAGGGATCTTTAATGTTTGAAGGGGGTGCTTGAGTTTATGAAGGAAATGAAGCATATATGATAGCAATTGAAGATAAATAAAAACATTCAATAGGCAACCAACATAAAGGAATCTTTAAAAAAAGGTTATGTCTTCTCAAAGGGTTATCCCTTTGTAAAAAGACGCATCTTTTCATGAAGATATAAGATGTGAGTGGAGAATAAGGGATGGGAATAAATAAAGGGAACATGAACTGAAAAAAGTAGAAAATAAGAAAGTGGACTATAGGATATCCATTAAAATAATTATTCTCTACAACAAGGATATTATTGAAGTAAGCTATATAATATAAATAAGAGAATAACTGTAATTATATATATAGATGAATATCAATCAAAATAAATAAATATATAGAATATATATGTATATAATTGTCAAACATCATTGAATCATTCAGAAAAGTAACAATTATAAATTTGTATGCACTTGAATATATATGCATTTAATCTATATATCATTTGATAGGCATGCAAATATATGTATAGTTACTTTCATAAGGATTGATTTGCAATAAGGGAGATATGTTATGTATAAATGGGTAAATAAGGGAAAATAGTGAATTAGTTTATATTATTATAACTTACATCTTTTCCTTTAAGCAACCTTCTGCAAGGATGGCAAGGAGACATATTAAAGTGCTATATGGTAATTGTCTTGGTTGGACGTTCCCAAAGGGATTGTCTTGGTTGGATGTTTCTAAAGGTATTTTCTTGGTTGAATGTCCCTATGATGAAAGGAATTGTAGTGGTTGGATGTTCCTCTTTTGGTTCCCTATCATGGTTCTCACCCATCCCTACCATGATTGGTTATTGGAAAGGAGTCTATAGATTAGATTCAAGTTTAATTTGGCATTCATTATTTCAATAAATGTTATTAGTTTATTTATTCTTAAGTTCAATATCTATTATATAAATTGCAATGAAATATTATTTGTTAAAAAATTTTATGTTATGTAGTTGCCCCTTAAGGAAGGAATACTCCAAGTAGGGGACATTACATCCATTTCTTATGAACCTTTCAAGTATGGGTGTACTAGATGGAACTTTAGGCTCAACAAACTTGTTGATGGAACCAAGCAATACATTTATAACCTCTGATACTTTCAACGATATAAATATAGAGAGGCTTACATTCATCTTCTTCATTTCCTCTACAACATATTTCCCCATTTGTGCAATTTCTAATTTGGTATGAGATTCTTTTGATGAGAACTAAGTAGGTACTTTGGGAGGTGCTGGATTGTTACTAGTGTTTGGATCTAGTGGTACTTGAAGAGTGTTTGGAACAATAGAATTTGTGAGTGGACCTTTAAACTTGTCACTTCAAAAATTATATGCCCCTCAATTTTGGTGCAACATCTATACATCCTCCTCATTATAAATTGAATTTGCTTCGAAAAAATATTGAAGAGTTTCTTCATATTCTAGCTCATTTTCATCTTGATTAGGAACAAGAGCATTGTTTACTACTAGAGTAGTATCATTTAAAGTCGATGGTACAATTTATTTTCCATAGGAAGTGAAACCTTATGTACTTTCTACATTTTGTACCTCCAATTGGAAAATGCTAGCTGCAAATTAAAACTCTTGATAGTTCAATTTAGAATGCTGATTTGTATTATGTAATTTGTACCAATTTGACATTGCAACTTCAACTAAATACACTCATCTTGGAGGTTTATTCTCAGATGTGGTTGGTGCATATAGCAATGATGGAACTCCCCCATTGTTTAGATGAGTATTCCAAGTTCAATTCTTCCTTTGATAATTCTGATTTTGTCCTTGGTTTTTACTCTGAGCATGTCTGTGATTCTGATTGAAAGCAGAATGATAGTTCCTCTAAGAATTCTACAACTAATTATTTTGATTTCTTAGATGAGTGACTTCAACAATCAGCTTGCTGATTTGATATGTAAGTTCTTTGATTTCATCTTTCTCTACTAACGTTCTTGAAGAAACATAATTCTATAAATACACTAACTGAGACGATGGAACTTGACCTAATGGAGCACCTAGATGAACAACCGACTGATTTTAAGGAATGGGATTCATAAGGGGAGTATGATGAGCCAAAGCTTGATTTATCCCTTGAATATGATTTGAGCTTGTTGGTACTCCTAAATAATTATTTGGCCCTAAGAAATTTTGGCCTAAATCTGTGCTAACCTTTACCACTTCAACATATGCCTCCATCAAAAAGGATGATGTTGGGTTGACTCTTCTTATAAACACTAAAGTGATCTTATCTAAGGTTGCATAATAAAAATGCCTAGAAAGTTTATCATGTACATTGTAGGGTGCTTGTAGCCTAGTATAAGATCGGTGTTCAATATGTTATTGAAGGAGCTAATGGGTTCATTATCCTATCTTTTCACTTCAACAAACTACTTATCTAACTCATCTAGACTGATAGGAATCTTATATTTCCCTAAGAAATTATTCTTAAAAATTTCCCAAGTGGTGACAATGTTGAACATATGTTGTCATTGATGTCAAAGGCTATCATTGATGTTAGAATTTTTAATCAGAAGTATGTCAAGGATGTAAGAGCACTTTGAATTGTCAATATATTCCCTTCAACTTAAAGTGTTGTATGTTTGATTAGTGTTGGTAATTTTACTATCATGATGCAAAATCAATAAATATATTATTAGTTGCTAAGGAGTGTTTGTATGATTATTGTATGCTTGCAATATCTTTCTTCCATCTATTCTCTATGAAAGTGATGGTCCTAAAGTTTGTATCAATGTGTTTTTGTTCAAGGATATCTTTTGGGCTGAGAGATTTATCTGGAAATTCAATTATGGTCCACATTTCTTTCAAAAATGCATCTTTTTTGTACGATTTGGAAGGAGAGTATGTATACATTAGTATTATTAGATTCTTGAGTTTTTAGAGGATATGTTCAACATGCAAAAAGATTGAAGTAATAGAAGACTCTCTATGTCTGTTTATCAACTAGTTGAAGTTCAAGGCATGTGCAGTAACAACTAGTTGTTTGTATAATTCAAATCTTGTGTGTGGTGTTAAGATATGAACTAGTTAGGGTCTCTATGGTAGCACACAACATCAAGTTATTTAAGCAGAAAGAAAGGTTAATTTTGGACCATTATGTTACAAATTTTATGTAATTTGAATTTAGGTCCATTCTATGTAATTTTGGATATTTGTGGATCCTTGTCCAACATGGAAGAATGTTAATGCAATGTCATGCATATATTTCAAATGTTTAGATGCATTAGTAGGCATCTAGGTGTGAGCACATGAAATGTAATTACATTTGTGTGAAGTGAAGAGTTGGTCATTGGTGCAAATTAAAGAGATGATGAAGGAGAGTTGCATTCTAGTGTGTGTGCCTGTATCAAAAGATCATATTCAGAGAGGAATAATGTGTTTTATAACTCTAGCATGAGTTGAGTTACGTTGAATATTTGTAAGCTTTATCATTATATTCTAGTAGGACTGGTGTTCTACCTGTTGTACTGTTTCAATTGCGCATTGGTTATTGTTTCAGTTGCATTAATATTGGACATAAGGCTATGGATTGTAGGAAAGCTCTAGTGTTGAGAAAGAAATTTGTCAGCAATAATGCATTTGCACTTCTGTACAAATTTAATATCATTTTTTTCAAATGCAACAACTTTGGACACATTGCAAGGAATTGTAGAAACAATCTTGTGAGTCCTCTACTACTAGAAAGTAGAAGAAAATTTGGAAAGAGCAGAAGTCATGAATCAAAAAAGGTTAGGAAGAAGGTTCCTAAAGAGAAGAATGTTGAACACCTAGAATACTAAGAGGGGGCTGAATCAATATTCACTAAAATTTATTAACTTCATCAATTTAAACATCCATTCAAAGCATCCAATTAAACTTGCAGTAATAGAAATGAACATATAAAGCATGCATCACATCAAGGAACACAAGAACACCAGATTTATGTGGAAAACCTTAGAAATGGAAAAACCACGATGAGGATTAGCTCACAATATATTATAACTGGGTACAATAGAGATTGCAGAATGGTGGACTCACTGTCCACAAACTCACTGCATAGAAAGAAAGAATGGCTCACTACCAAGGGCTCACTACCTAAAATAGAAAATGATAGAGGAAAGGGTGGCTCACTGTGAAAATGAATTGCTAATAATGCACCCACAACATGCCAAAAATACAATTCTAATCAATCTTTGAAAATTGACTTAACACACTTCATACTTCACCACTACACCTTTCACACTTCACACTACATTAGATTTCACACACACTCTCTATTCTCACCCATCTCATCATTTGCACAATGAATCAACCTTGCATATATATCACAATCAAGAACAAAATCAATTAGGTCAACCAAATTGCATGAATTGTGTACCATATAACCTTTAGGCTTAGAAATTTAACACATACGCCTTGTAGAGAGAACCAAAATATGTACACCTCCAAAATAGGTCAAAATGACCTATAATTGCTCCCATAAATCTGCTCCTTACATACTTCAACTCCACATGACCCCAAATCCTTAGGTTGACACCACATAGAAAAATCGGTGAAGCAATAACTAAATGAACCAACTATTCATTCCAATCTCGACACACAGACCACCAAAAAACTTTCCTCTTGGAGTACACATGCATTTGACATCTTCCAACACTTCCTAAAAATCACATAGCATAATATTCATCCATGGTGGAATGTGGAGCATTCCAATATGCACTTTGCACCAGTCACTCTACCATTACTAAGCCCGATACATTGTCAACATTATCTTCAACTGCAAAAGACATACACACTTGAAAATTTGGATTTGAACACCTTCAATACTCATCATCAACACCTCAAAACTAGATGACAAGATACTGCATAGTAGAGCAATATGGACCACAAAACTGGTTCATTGTAACACTGAAATTGCACTTTGAGACTTAGCCAATTATCTACACTATTTGGTATTCTCTGGACCAACACTTCTATATTTCTACAATGGGTTGACATTAATGACAATACCATACACCACCCATCCACCATCATGCCCATGTTTCCAACAAAGAATTTTGAAAAGTTAATGATAGCCCAAACTGCACTGCATGCTCAAAAGGAGAAGAATATGTGGATCATATACAATGGTTTCTCTAGCCACATGACTAGAGATAAAAGTAAGTTCATGAATTTCAAGAAATTTGAAGGTGGTTCATTGACCCTTGGGAACAATTCAATTGCCAAAATTTTTGGTAGGGGTACTTTAAGTCTTGATGGTGGAAAAACAAAGATTTGTGATGTTTTGTATGTTGAAGGTTTAAAGAATAATTTGTTAAGTGTTATTTAAATGTGTGACAAAGGATATAAGCTATCTTTTAGTGTTGAAGGTTGTGAAATAAGGGAATCAAGCACCGGTGAACTGATTATGAAAGGAAGTAGGACTAACAATGACATTTATCATCTCAGTGAGTTGAATGGACAAAGTTGTCTCATTGTGTAGAGAGATGAAAGTTAGCTTTGGAAAAAAAGGTTAACACATATGAATTTGTTGATATTGTAAAGATTAGTTCAAGAGGACTAGTCTGAGATATGTCAAAGATCAAGAAGCCTCAATCAATCAGCTACAAGCCATGTCATGAAGGGAAGCAAACAATAAGCAAATATATTGCTAAGGAGTATTCCACATCAAAACCATTAGACTTGGTTCATATAGATCTATGTGGACCCATGAGGACTAAAAGCCCACAAGAAGACAGGTTTTTCATGATGCTCATTGATGATTACACTAGAATGACATATAAAATTCCTGAAAGAAAATTTAGAAGCATTTGAGAAGTTTAAGGCATTCAAGGCACTAGTAGAAAATGAAACCAAAGGACAATCAAGGTATTGAGATTTGACAAAGATGGAGAATTCACTACTGAGAAGTATGAATTTTTTTGTGAAGAGCATAGGATCTAGAGGTAGTTTTCAAATCCTAAAACACCACAACAAAATGGAGTTGCAGAAAGAAAGAACCAGACTACACAAGAGATGGCAAGAACTATGTTATTGCAAGAAAATCTACCAAATATGTAGTAGAGAGAAGCTACATAGAACTGTTGTATATATTTTGAATAGAGTCCAGATTGGGTGCAAGAGTGAGAAGACACCTTATGAGCTATGGAGAGGAAGACCGACATCAGTAAGACATCTTAGAATATTTGGAAGCAAGTGTTACATCAGGATGATGAAGAAAATTTGGGCAAGTTTGATTCCATATAAGATGAAGGTATTTTCCTTGGTTATTCTTTAAGAATTAAAGCCTATAGATACTATAACAAAAGATTGAGGAGGATAGTTGAAAGTGAAAATGTCAGATTTGATGAGATTATTCTTTCTAATAGTATTCTAAAAGTAGAAGATGATGAAGAACCAATTCACAACAGCATTGAAGATTCAAAATAAGTTATTCTAAAAACTCCAACAAAGTGTGTTCAGAAAAATCACTCTATAGATCATATATCATAAGTGATAAAGATAGTGGGGTTCAGACTTGGAAGAAACTTTAGATAGGAAGTGAGCAAGTACACTTTGCATTACTATCAAAGGTAGAACCTATTAGAGAGGAAGTGAGCAAGTAAAATTTTCATTACTATCAAAGATAGAGCCTAAATAATACAAAGAAGTGAGCAAAGAGAAAGGTTGGATATAAGCTATAGTGGAAGAACTGAATCAAATCATGAACAACGAAACTTGGGAACTTGTCCCAAGGCCTAAAGGAAAGAATTTGATTAGAACCAAGTGGGTGTTCAAAACCAAGATAAATAAAGAAGGTGAAGTGATCTGGAACAAGGAAAGACTTGTGTGTAAAGAGTATTCTCAAGTTGAAGGCATAGAATTTTAAGAGACATTTACTCCAGTGGCAAGATTGGAGGAAATCAAAATGTTCTTAGCTCTTTCAACATTCAAAAATTTCAATGTATACCAAATGGATGTGAAGTCAATATTCTTGAATGGACAGCTTGAAGAAGAGGTTTATATTGAACAACCAGAAGGATTGAACAATGTTCTAACAATCTTGATTATGTTTGTAGATTGAAGAAGGCTTTGTATAGAGTTAAGAAAGCTCCCATCTAGCTTGGTATTCAAGGTTGGATGGATACTTTTAGTAGCAAGGATTCTAGAGAGGAAGTGTAGATAGTAATCTATACATAAAAATAGAGGGAGAACAACTATTGCTATGTGGTCTATGTGGATGGCATCATTTTTGGTGGTAGTAGTGATTACATGTACAAGGAATTTCAAAAGGAAATGCAAAATGAATTTGAGATGTCTATGTTAGAAGAACTATCTTTCCTTCTTGAGTTGTAGATTGTACAATTAGACAAAGGCATTTTCATTTCACAACACAAGTATATAAAGAAGTGCTAATAAAGTTCAAGATGGAAGATTGCAAACCAGTTGCAACACCTATGGTTACCAAATGTAAGTTGAGTAAATATGATGAATCCGCTTCAACATATTAGACCTTGTATAGGTCCATGATTGATAGCTTGTTGTATATGACAATATCTAGACTGGATATTATGCGGATAGTTGGAATGGTTGCCTAATTTCATGCAACACCTAAAGAGACTCATGTTAAAGTAGTAAAGAGGATATTCAGGTATTTGAAGGCTACTGAAGATTTTGGACTATGATATTTGTAGTATAGGGTGTAAATCGTAATCAAAGGTAAATATTCACAATAGCAACCACAACTATTTAAAAATATAAACCAAAATGACCCAAATCCAAACAAGAAAATACAAAATAACAAAGGAAATCAATAACTAATAAGAACAAAACTATATCAAACTCCCCATGCTAAACTTGATTAATCTTCCTTGCATCTCCATTTTATTGTGTATGCAAGCTTGCCCTTAGATTTTGTTGTATGCAAGCACTTGCAAGTGACAATGATCTGATAGTGACTAGAAAGAATTTTGGAGACTATGGTTGTAAGGTTGGAATGAGGGAGACAACTCTCTTTTATAGAAAATATATTCAAACTGACGATCATGATCAGAAGCCAAAATGATGCCAAGATAAACAGTTGAGGTTGCTTGCAACACAAAAGGATAGGGTTAGGGTTGGCTAAAGACGAACAGTCAAGATTAAAAGAAGACCAAAAGCAATCAATGGTGGAGATTCAAAAGAGAAAGTGGAGGGAAAGTGGAGAAAATTAAATAATAACATTGAATTTGAAAATGGAATCTCAACCATTAACTAGTCAAAGTGGTCATTTAATTGTGGAAGAGAGGAAAAAAGGAATTCAATTAAAATTATTAATATGCAACCATTTAATTAAACATGAAGGGAATGAGATAGCATATTAAATAATTAAATTAGATTAATTATTTAATAATGGAAGGAAGAGTGATAGCGAATAGTTAAATAATTGAAATAATTATTTAACTATAGAAGGAGGAAAAGGTTAATGAATAGAAATAATTAAAATAATTATTTAACTATAGACAAAAAGTGAAGAATGAATAATTAAATAAATAATTTATTTAATTATAGAAAGAAAAGGATATTAGCGACGTAATTAAATAAATGCCAATTTATTCATTTAATTGAAAGAAGAATAAAGAAAAAAAAAGTGAATTAATTAAATAATTAATAGAGGAATGTGACCTTAGAAGATAATCAAATAATTAAAAATATTCAGTTACGTAGGGAAGAAGAGAATTTGATGTGGAAAACTATTGTTCGCACACCCAATAGATTTTTTAGTGTCTATAGTATCTAAAAAGTGAAAATTTCACTCTAATTGCATACACAGATTCAAATTGGGCAGGATGTGTTGATGATCGGAAGAGCACAAGTGGTGGTGCATTCTTCCTTGGTGACAGTTTGGTGTCCTCGTTGACTAAGAAACAAGAATCAGTTTCTCTATCTACATCATAAGTTGAATACATTGTTGCAGTATCATGTCACACTCAGGTGCTTTGGATGATAATCAAACAAATTATGCAGGGAAGAAGATAAATTGATGCAGAAAAATATTGTTCGCAAGCCCAAGACATTTTTCAATGTCAACATTTTGCCCCTCTTTGATATAATGTGAAGGTGCCTAAATATTGTATTAGAATAAACAAGAGAATTCAACTTAGAGTATGCCCTGGTGAAGATGGGATAAACCTATGCCCTCAAATTTTTTTTGCAAATTTTGATTTTTTTTGGAAAATGCAAAAAAAAGTAATTTTGACAAGATTAGACAATGACAAGACATTTATTTTTACTTTAGGACCTCCAATTTAGCCACATTAGGGTTTGAGACCCAAAATTTGACATAGCGAGTTAAAAAGGGAGGTAAAAATCCACTTTAGGATGGTATAAATGTAATTTGGGTGCTAAAAATAGTCATTTGTGTATTTTAACCTTGAGTGAATAGTGAGTTGGAGTGAAAACCTGTTGCAGAACTACTATCAAAATGTCTCCAATTCCACACATTGTGCATCGTGGATACCAGGTTTGGACTTACAGATGACCAGAGGGCTCAAGGGACGCGGTACGTACACCTTCCTTGTTTTGTATTTTTTTCAATTTTTGGTAGATTT
The DNA here is from genome assembly GCA_007258455.2 of Sequoia sempervirens. NCBI lineage: Eukaryota > Viridiplantae > Streptophyta > Pinopsida > Cupressales > Cupressaceae > Sequoia > Sequoia sempervirens. The sequence continues at coordinate 148,454,842 of VDFB02000013.1, read as the reverse complement.
TAGGGGTTAGATTTAGACAAGTAGATGCGGTGTAAGAATTTTGTTGCATTTGCTATCACATTCACCGTAAGTGGATGCGGTTCGCCACATCTTTTCGGTGCGATGTAATTGCAAATGGTGACCCGCAACTAATTTTTGTGACACATGAAATTGTACAACACAACTAAAGGAATAAATAATGCATGTGCATTGTGAGCCGCATGTGTTGGCTTGCGCGACACATGTGAAATTGTATGATGTAGACATGAGTTTGCACACAAAATTTGATTGGAAGACGCATGTGCATGGGTATTTGATGCAATTGCAAATGTGAACTACATGTGCGAATTTAGCGATGCATTTGATTTTTGAGTCGCATATGTGAGACAATGTGACATATTTGACTATTTCAAAATTTTCCCCAATTTTAGATAAAATTTTCTCTACGATCAAGGTCGAATAGGTTTGCTTGGACTTTTTGATTGACATAGTGTGCTTGCTTGTGATCACAGGTGACACTAGATCCTATCTATACTTAGGAGAGTCATCCTTCAACCTTTAGACAATGACAATGACTAGAGGATGAAGAGGGATCAATTACTCATCCTTGGATTATACTACATTACCTTCATGTCCATGATTCAGGCTAACAAGGGCTCACTGACCACCTTGGCCAAGCGGTGACATTCAAAGACTAGCTCATTTCATTACCCATAAGGGAGGCCACTGTGACCTAGAGGATGTGCGGTAGATCCTTAGACTTTCGATCTGAGGATAACTCATATCTTATGATCATGAGCACGGGTACAGTGCTATTTAGAGATTTTGAGCATAGGGACATTATGGAGCTTGAGGTCGAGGAGTATGATATTCGTTGGGATGTGCTTGCGAAGAGATATGATCTCTTCATTGTTGTCCTTTGTAGTGTGATTGGTGGAGTTGTGTACCTAAATCAATGGGGACATGGGTTTCTAGTTGAATGGGGGAGATGATGGTTGGGATGTTTACCCAAGGGACTGTTTACGCTTGTTGGCCATGTACTTTCGGTTGCATGACATTGATTATCGAGGTGCATAATCTATTAGTTGTGGCACTACTCTTTTGATGGTGTGGGCATGGAAGAACATCGTAGTGTTCTGAATGCCTGTGTAAAGAAAGTTGGGGGCAAGTTTTCCATATGTGTTTATATATGGAGGTGTTGTTACATAGACTCAAGTTTGTGACATTAGATACTTGAGAAATACGATTGACATTTTGGATTCCTTTATCTACATACCATATAGGGACTACACTCCATTTGCAAATGATGATGATCACTTACCATATTTCCATCAAGCTCGGTACCTAATTGGGAGGATAGTGTAGAGTCAACATATCATAGAACAATATCTATTAGAGAAGATTTAACGAAAGTTTGGGGAGCGACAGGGGCTTCCAGTGGGCACTATAGAGTTCGCCTGATCTAGCAAAGAGATTTAGACATAGGGGGCCATGATTCCTGATGTTACTATAGAGTAGGACATAGATGGATTGCGGCCTATTCAGTGGGATGTCGAGGCATAGGTTGCAAATGCGGGTACTACACCCGAGTACGATGTTTGGTGGGCCCAACATAGGCCAGTTTCACTTATAGATCTTGATCATCCTGTGCCTGTAAAGAGGCATGGGAGAGGTCCAAGAGATAGGCTTTGGGGCTGAGGATGAGGCTGAGGAGATGATGGAGGGTGAGGAGTTGGAGGGGATGATGGGGATGGAGGAGGCACGGGTAGAGGCAGAGGTAGAGATGGACATCCACCTCATCCACTAAGGTGAGACAACGGTTGATAAGTAGTCGATGCTCCTTGTCAAGAGGAGGGAGTTAGGGATGAAGAGAGACTGAGGCATGAGGAGTAGCTATGTTTCCAAGGATAGGCAGATGTTCCTCCTCATCAGGAGGAGGAGGTCAAGGAAGAATTTGACATCGGTATGTATGTCGAGGTGGGGGAGGTTGAAAGGGATGAGAAGAGGGAGAGAGTGGTGATGGAGGAGGGCTTGGAGGAGATCCCCATTGTCGAGGTGATGGAGGAGGAGGTAGAGGATAGACTGAAGGATGCATAGGTGGTTGAGCTATAGGTGCAACTATAAGTTTCATAGAAATAGGTACTATAGTTGAGGGCCGAGAGGGATATAATCGTGATTTGAGTGTAAAAAGTAGAGAAGAGTGTTATAGAATTTATCAGTAGATGTGGTGGGTTGACGATAGATTTTGCATGAGAGCTATAGAGGGACATTAGATGAGAGTAGTATTATAGGGATTTGTATGAGAGAGAGGTGCCTCCTAAGTGCAGAGAGCCCAGTTTTTCAGAGGTGATGAGTAGGTCCTAGAGCATGACACATTCTAGGTGATCATAGTGCAATAGGGGTTTTCTCTTAGCCACGACCTTCATCATACCATCGGACCTCATGATCAAGGCATGGAGCCTCAAATTCTCACTAGCCCCATGATAGGAAGCCTCCCAAAGGGCCGTCCCCATCAGGCAACATGGGGAGCATTGGGTAGATTTGTTTCATTGCATTAGAAATTGACATGAATATTTTTGATTGAGCCTACAAGCTCCATTTTTGAGATTCAACCTGATATTGTACTATGAAACTGATTTATGATATATATGAGATGCATGATTTTGGCGTCGACTACATGATGTGTTATTTATTATGCATGTTTCTATGTGATGGATTATGCTATTATGATGTTATGCATTTATATGTTTATGAGATGATTCTATATGTTATGGTGCATTATGGATGATGTATGGTTTATGCTTATGTATGATTCTCTATCTTATGGTGTATGAATGGATGCACTTAATATATATTGCTATGATGGACTTTAGATGTACATGATTTAATTTTATATTTATGCATTCTATAAGTAGGATGGTTTCATATGATTATGATGCTTATGTGGATGTACATGTGATGCATGCTTTATGATTATGATATGATACAATATGGATATGTATGTTGTATGCAAATGCAATGATATGGATAATGGATATGGGTTATGGATATGGATGATGTACGCCAATGTAATGATATGTATGATTTCCTTTTTATATGCAAGTGTGATATGTATGCAATGAGATGTATGCTGACAATTTATGAATGCAAGATGCTACTTATGTGATTATGACATGTAATGCTTATATGGATGCATGTATGATGGAATGTTATCTATATATTTTGTATTTTATGATGCAAATGGATGACCTAATATGCTCATGATGATGCCTATGATTCTTATAACATGATTATGTATGCAGGATATTTTTGTGTCACAAGATGCCATCAAGATGATTGTGGATAGAAGAGGTGTGAGCGCAGAGAAAATGGATGTTAGTGCAGAGTTAGTCAAATGAAAAGGGATTGATATTCTTGCCTCATAGATGCTAGACTTACATGTTTATCATCATTGGACGGTAAAATTATAGAAAATGGACAATAAACACCATGGTATGACATAGACCAAGGTGTGCAACGTTATCCATTTGTGAAAATAGACAAGGAATGCCATGAATCATACTGAGGACAAAGTTGCCCTAGTCTTTTTGTCAAGACAAACCACAAGTAGCAATCAAAAAGAAAAAGGTCACAATCCATCATCGCTCCTCTATATCCTTCTTGGGACATCCTCAAGGTGCATAGGAACATAACCAAAGACAAAAAAAAAAGATAAGACCAACTAGACCAACAAAATAAACAACCATTTAGATTGTTTGCCAGTGATTGTTGATAGGATTGATGAGATTGATTGATTGATTAACTGATTGACAAGGTTGATTGATTGATTGACTAGATTGGTTGAGTGATTGGATTGATTGACAGATAGGATTGAATGATTGACCAGATTGATTGATTGATTGATTGACTGATAGAGTTGATCGATTGATTATGCTTGGTTTTAGAAAAGACATATCATGTATAAGGCAAATGATAAGGTTGACAAATGATGTCTAATTTCAAGGACACATCCTGAATAAGACAAATACTAGGGTACAAAAAGTTGTATAATATGTTGATTCTAGTTTCGATAATGCCATATCTTGTGTAAGGCCATTGACTTGACATGTATTGATGATTATGCAATTGACTGATTTGGATTGGAGACTGATTAGATGGTTAATCTTTTAATTCCTAATTTAGTTAAGGCTTAAATATCTGCTTGTGTTTGAAGTGTTGACCTTAGCAAGGGACAACTTATTATAGGAAAAATGATGATAGACCAAGATAGACTCGACAAACCCTAAAGGACTAACCTAGTGCCTCAGGGGCTCATCGATTGATGGTCTTGCCTACATTATACACACAAAGAAATTGTAGTTCAACTGGACTTGGACCATGGATGACTCTCTATTATGATGCAAATCATGATCGACTTGACTTGACAAAACCCTAAAGGGCTGACCTAGTGTAAAGTTAGTGTAGTTTGACCACATGGATTGACAAACTCTGACTCTGCTTTTGGAGCTTTTGATGTTTTATGATTTTTTTGGATTTTTGATGTTCTCTAATTTTTTGGATTTTGACATTTTCTATTTTTTTGGATTTTTGATGTTTTTTTTATTTTTTTTGGATTTTTGATGTTTTCTATTTTTTGAATTTTGATGTTTTGATTTTTTGGATTCTTGACATTTTTTAAATTTTGATGTTTTCTATTTTTGGATTTTGATGTTTTTTTTTGTATTTTTGATGTTTTATAATTTTTTTTGGATTTTTGATATTTCCAAAGTTGATACCATATTTAGGATCCCATAAATACGTAAGTCAAGGAATTACCCCCTGTCAAGTATCAGACCAACTTATTATGGGTAAAGGGGATTAATGGATGCCAATGTATCATGGGTGGGTATGAGAGGCAAAGGACACTAAATGTCAATGGTTCTTAGGCCATGAGAAGGATGCTAAAGCTTTATTATGATATGCAAAAGATGGTTGGACAAGGGTGGATAACCAAACAAAATGATGGTAGATGGTAGAGAAAATACTGACTACACATGGCACTTGTTTTCCAGGTTTTCACCGTGGTACTTATCCAAAGCCCCACTGAAGTGGTATTGGAAAAATTATTTCTTTATTATTTAAAAAAAAATTGGTGTCACTAAGAGGCATGTTTGTTAGGTTTTCATCAGGGTGACAATTTTTTTTTTATGGGATTCTCTGGAAGCTATGTATAGTACTAGTGAAGGTGCATGATGTTAATAGGTTCAGGTTATAGTTTTCCTTCAGGGGTAGAAAGCTGATAAGCATCAGATCCATATGCTATTGTGATGATGTAGGGACCCAACCAGTTAGGCTCAAAATTTCTAGGCTTTTCTCGATCCATCTGATTCTTAGGATTATCTTTCAGAACCAAGTCACCAATGTCAAATTATCTAACTTGAACTTTCTTAAATTGTAGTTGCGTCAAATACGGTTATGATATGCTTGTAAATGGGTTAAGGAATTTTGTCTCTTTTCATCCAATAGCTCTAGCTCATGGAAACAGGATATACGTTACTCTTCTTTATCAATAAACTGTTGCATAAACACCCTTAAGATGGTAACTCAACCTGAATAGGGAGAATGGCTTTAGTCCAAAGACAAGGGAATATGGAGTGGATCTTGTGGGAGTGTGGATGCTAGTATGATAGGCCCATAATGCAAGATTAAGTTGGGAATGCCAGTCATGACCAACGTCATCGACAATCTTCTTTAAGATCTTAAGGATGGTCTGATTAGATGCCTCAGCTTGACAATTGCCCTGGGGGTAGTATGGAGTGGCGAAATGATGTTGGATATGGAACTTATTGCATAATTCATGAAAAGATTGATTTTTGAAGGGATGAACATTGTCTGTGATGATGGATTGAGGAACACCATACCAACATATGTATAGTTAAGTATGAAATTGGATATTTTCTTACCAATAATGTAGGTCATCAGAATGACTTCAATCTATTTGGTAAAGTATTTAGTTGCAACAAGGATAAGTTTATGACCATTAGTAGAGGCGAGGTGAATCTTTCCCATGTGGTGAAGTCCCCATTGAGAGAATGGCCAAGGTGATGTAAGCGGATGAAGTTCCTGAGAAGGTGCATGTACAAAATCTTCATGCATCTTCCATTGGTGACATTTCTTCAAAGTAGTAGGCATCACGTTCCATGGTAGGCCAATATTATCTCATTTACATAATCTTCTTAGCTAGAGTAGGACCAATAGAGTGAGCTCTATATATACCATTGTGCACCTCTTGTAAGTCCGTTTGTGCTTTATATGAATCAAAACATCTTAGGAGGGTGTTGTCTAGGCTACAGAGATAAAGGGCATTGCCGATGATGACATATTTGGAAGCTTGCCAAATAAAGGTCTTGCTTTGGTTTGTGGACAAGTTAGAAGGGATAATCTGGTCATATGGATAGTTATAAAAGTATTTGTACCAAGGAGATTCAAGACCAACAAGTTCACACACGAGTTCAGATTCGGGGACCTCGAATGTAGGGATCAATAACTATTCCACCAATAACTCATAATGCGAAGCATTGTTAGGAATATCCAAGAGAGATCCAATGGTTTCCATTGCATCAACTGCTTTGTTTTGAATCCTTGGAATTTAATCAAAATAAATAAAATTGAAGTACAAATTAAAACTATCCACCATGTGATTGTAGGGAGTAAGCTTCTCATATTTTGTATCATAGTCATCATTAACTTGATAGATAACCAACTAGGAGTCACCATAGACTTGAAGGTCCTTGATATTCTATTTGATTTTCATTTGGAGTCCTATCAACAGTGCTTCATACTCAACCATATTATTCATGCATGGGAATACTATTCTAAATGACTTAGGAATGGAGTCCCCTTGAGGTGTGATAAAAATAATACTAGCCCCTAAACCATGATTTGTGTAAAACCCATCAAAGTACAATTTCCACATTGTAGGAGTTTCTATTACAAATATGGATTCATTAGGAAATTCAGACAACAGAGGATGATCTGCTATCATTGGTGTGTTTGCAAGTTGATCAACTATCACTTGTCCTTTGATTTCCCTATGATCAACATACTCTATGCCATACTCACTCAAGATCATGACCCATTTTGCTAGTTCACCAGTCAAAGTTTCCTTGGTTTTTTATGGAGAAAACAACTACAAGGAATGCTTGTTCAATGGGACTGTAGTTAAGCTCATATCCCACAAGAGTACAAATAATATAGTAGATAACTCTCTTTTCCATCATTGTTATTTTGTGCTAATAATGCCCCCAATGTTGATGTAGTGAGTGATATGTATAACATTAAGTGTCTACCATCAATGGGAGGCATGAGAATTGGAGGAGTCAATAGATAATCCTTTATTTGTAGAAATGTCTCTTGATAAAGTTTAGTCCATATGAAGGGGACTCTTTTGCGGCATGTGTTGAAATGGATGAATCTTGTCTACTAACTGGGCAATGAACCTTCAAATTGACTACAATCTTCCTTGTAGAGCTCTCAACTGACTAATGTTGGTGGGTGGTGGCATGTCCATTATTGCTTTTACCTTCACAATATCAACCTCAATTCCTCTATGAGAGACAATGTATCCCAAGAGTTTTCCTAATTGGACCCCAAACACACACTTCTTCAGATTTATCCTAAACTTATATTCTTCTAGCCTCCTAAAAATCTTATGTAGCATTTCCAAATGACCATCCCTTGTTAAGGATTTTGTTAGTAAGTCATCAACATAGTTTTCCATAAATATATGCATGTATTCATGAAAAAATGGTGGTCATAACTCTTTGATATGTTGCTCTGACATTCTTGAGACCAAATGGCATAACATTCCAACAAAAGGTACCCTAAACACAAGTGAAATTTGTTTTGTGTTGATCCTAATGGGAAATTATAATCTGATTGTATCTTGAAAAATCATCCATAAGTGATAACATCTCATATCCTGATGTGAGGTCTACTATGATTTCAATATTAGGCAGTGGGAAATCATCTTTAGGACAAGCCCTATTTAGATCTCTAAAATCTATACACACTCTAATACCACTAGTTGGTTTAGTGACAGGAACAAGATTGGATATCCATTCTACATAGTCTATGGGATGAATAAAACCAACATTCACAAGCTTCTTCAATTCGACCTTTACTAGGAGTGAGATCTGTGGATACATTTTCCTCAATTTCTGCTTGACTGGTTTAACATTTGGAATCAATGGTAGATGATGTAGAACAAGTTCAGGGTCCAAACCAGGCATATCAACATATGACCACACAAAATTGATGTCTCTCTGAAAAGAATGTAGTGAACTCCAATTTTTCTTCAGTGGTCAAAGATGTTGTAAACTAAATGATTCTAGGATCATCCTTTTTCCCAGGATTGACCTCTTTTGATTCTTCGACAAGCAATGATGATCTCTCTCAGTCAATGGGGAGACTATCCAACCCTCCAAACTTAGGTGCCTCAAAGAGGTTTTCCCCTTCAAATATGTCCTTTATTTTTACTTTTTCTTTGTCTAAAGGTGCCTTTTGGTTTTCACCTAGAGACCTATTCTTTTTATTTTTATTTTTCTCATTTTTGCAACTAGAGGGAAGAGAAAACTCTCCAAATTATGTTGCATTGTCAAGCTCTATGACGAAACCAACTTTATGATCCCCACTTTGTATTCCTTCATGAAGTCCCATGAACTCAACAATTGCTTCATCGTTCTTGAATGTGTTTAAACTCGGTGGTCCTTGTTGGTCCCAATATATCAGCTGCAGGTAAACAAGGGGTAATCCATCATTAGTACCATCAAGGCTCGAGGAAGATATGGTGAAGAAAGAGGTATATTTAGGATTTTAAAAGGATTCAATCCAAATATTAATTTCCATGATATTTATTAGGGAGAAGGATAAGTCAAACTCTTGAAAGGTTTGGGCTAGGTCATATTCATTGGATGTGTGGGAATCCCATTCCCACTCATTATAATTAATTTTGGCAAATTATTCCTCATATATCTTGATTTTATTTGAAACATTGACGTTCTCACTCTAAGGAAACTTAGTACTAGGAGGACTCAATTTTGATGGTACATACCCTAGCCCAATGTTCTTTGGTAAATGAGGAGGCACTATCAGTTCCACCATTCCATGTTTGTTTAGACCAAGACCACTATGTCCATCATATCCTTGTTGCTTCATTATTTGGAATCCTTTTGGATACTGCTCAACTGGGAACTACTTAAACTCAATATCTTCTTCGTCCTTATAAATCCATGTGGAGATATCCTCGCTTATACACTCTTTTCTTAATACCCCCTACTTGATGAAGGTGGTGGGAGGGTTATGGACAATGATTTCAGGTTGAATAGGATAAGTATTTCCATAAGAATTTGGTAATTTAGGAAGCTTTCCAACAAAAAATAAACTCTCCATGTTGTATTCCCCACATCCCTTATCATGGATCTAGACCTTGGGCTTGAAAGGTGTGGTTAATGAATTGGATGATTCAACCAAGGAAGATAGATCAATGTAATGTGATGAGGTAGAATATGAAGCTTCTTTATTAATAGGCACTTGAAATTCAATGGTCCCTCTCAGTTTGTTACAGTATTGGAAGGGATCAGGATCACCTGGTATGGTAATTTTGATGCCATTGTAAGGAAACTTCAAGAATTGGTGGTAGGTGAAAGGTATGACTCTCATGACATGAATTGATGGGCAACCAAGGAGGAGGTTATATGATAAGTCTAGATCCAAGACTTAGAATATTGTGTTTTGAGTAGTGGGTCCAACCCTCACGGGAAGTGTGATTAGTCCCTTAGAGGAACACTCTACATCATCATAAGCTTTGATAACAATTTTCTTAGATTCATCTATACAAGCCTCAAAGAATCCCCTTGGAAAATTGATTTGAGATCTCCCCTTGTGGTGTTTGAGGCGGATTTGAGTTTGAACCAAGGCTCATTTCGCTAATGGGATTGAAAATGGGATCACTTGAAGAATCCATGTCCTTTATTTTCCTTTGTGACCTTTCTTGAACCATATAAGACTTGAAACCTAAGGATTGGCAATACAAAATGATAATGCAAGGTGGGTATGAGACTATGCTATACTTTTTTTTGAGATTTTTGGAGATATAAAAAATGTCAAATGCTAATACATCTAAAACCAAGGTTTGAAATGCAATAATGATAATGACCTTATGACCAAAGGATATGATATGCAATGGGACCAAATGAGAATATAACCAAGGTTATGATATGAAACCAATACCAAGGGATGCCAAATGAGACTAAAGACATGAACCTTTAGGACCTAAGAAAAGGATGCTAAACAAGCTATGATAGCCCAAGGTAACAATCTATATTGTTGAGACCTTAGAGAACAAATGATAAAAGGATAATTATTTGAAAAAGTGACCCTAAACTAAGACATAAGTTTGAGACCCAACTTGGATGACGATGATAGATAGATAAGGGACAAGGTCAAAGAAAATATAGACATGTAACAATGGACTAATCAGAGGTATGGTAGGTCTCCCAATCTGAAATCTAAAAGGTTTGTATAGCTAAGGATGATCTAGGACCAACTAGGCAATGTAAGGAGGGAAACACAATCTAGCTAAGCAAATACAAAGCAACCTAGATGAAAGCAATGAAATGAAATGGTCTAACTAAACAAGTCTTATGATCAGAGGATATGGTCATTGTTAAAATATGATTAGGACTGAGATTGGACAAGGATTTTCTCAAAATTTCAAGGTTTAACAGTTGTGGCTCACTGTTTCACAAATACGATGCACTATCTCATAGATGCAGTTCACCATCAAATGTGGTTTACTGTCTCACGGATGCGGTTCACAATTAGATGTGGTTCATTGTTAAGCATATGTGGTGCATTGTTCAACATATATGATTCACAATTTATTGGTTTCAAATTTGATGTTTTCAAATAGTTTTTTGTTTTGGAAATATTTTGAAAATGTGATTGAAGAAACAAAAAAACTCTAAAAACATGTTTTGGCTATTGACTGTTTAAATTTCTATGTGAATATGTATGTTTGAGAGTTATTCACCCCAATTTCCACTGGTCTATCACAATATCAAAAACACTCAAAGCACTTCCTAATCCTAAGGTCAAGGCCAATGGCATCACTCTCAGGCCTACAACTTGGAATCTCCTTCAACTCAAATGTAGGGAAACCTTAATGGGTGTGTACACTCTTGTCTTTACAAGAGAGGACAGGTAGGGGCCTCCAGGACTAGAAGGATGACCCAATCACCCTCTCCCCAAAAAGCTACAAGTAGCTTATGCTAAGCTTGGGATTTTTGTCTCATCTCAAGGGAGCCATATGGTGAATAACTTCGGGGCATGATGCTACGCCCCTGCACTGAGAATGACACCAACAACTTAGTCAAAAGGGTGGCTTCTATAAAAATGTTTTTATTCATTTCTTAGGGACTTGATGCCTTGCTAGCACCCAACAAGCCACTTAAGGCTTTAACCAATGGGCTACTAGGGGCTCTAACTACCTCACATAAATGTGGGTATCTCCCCTTTTAGATTGGCACTATCGGCAAGGTACTCGCCAATTTGACCTTGTCTTTAGCCTTAATCATTTATATAGCGACCTAAGGGAAATACCACTTTGGGTCATACCCCTTGGAGTAATTACTTCTTGAAAGGCATGCCCTTCTACAAAAGAAAAAAATAAGATGAAGTGATTAATCTTACACCCAAGATCCAAAAATGGAAAGAGGAGAGGATAATTTCAAACACCTTATGGGTTATACAACACAAAAATGTGCAAATTCACCAAACACAAAAGATAATGATCCATTTTAAATCCTAAAATCCAAAATGTTCATATTTTTAAAAAATAAAAAACACATAAAAACCCTGCAAAACCATGAATTAGTAGTTTCAAAAATGTCTTCAATCAACCGTCTCGCAAGAAAAATGGATTAGGAGTTTCAATGATAAGGTATTCTCCAAATGTACACCACACATTGCAAAAAAAATATTACTAACCCAAAAATTTCTATCATAAAGCAAGCAAAAAGGAACAACTGAAAAAAATTGAATTTCACACTTTTTACCCCAAAATAGGAAAATGTGTCGTTCTTCCCTACAAATGCGGTTCAACAGATGCAACTTATGGGATAGCAAGTGCGGAAAAAGGTATTATGACTGTGACATACTATTACACATATGCAACTCACTGCTCTACAAACACGTCATTTTGGTAACAACAGATGTGTTATTCTGTTCTACGAATGCGCCGTTTCTAGATTTTCTTCACTCCATCAAAAGTTGTGTCATATTGTCTTGCGATTGTGTATCACTGCTTCACAAATGTGTTGCACAGACCTGCAAAACTCAAAAACTCATATATTTCTTCATATTTTGTTAGCTTCATGTTAGGTGTACCAATGTAGGATAGGGTGTAAATCATAATCAAAGGTAAAGATTCATAGTAGCAACCACAACTACCTAAAAATATAAACCAAAATGACCCAAATCCAAACAAGAAAGTACAAAATAGAAAAGGAAACCAATAAGAACAAAAGTATATGAAACTCCCCATGCTAAACTTGATTCATCGTCCCTGCATCTCCTCCATGTCATTGTGTATGCAAGCTTGCCCTTAGATTTTGTTGTATGCAAGCATCTGCAAGTGACAATGATGTGATAGTGACTAGCAATAATTTTGGAGACTGTGGTTGTAAGGTTGGAATGAGGGAGACAAATCTCTTTTGTAGAAAAGCTATTCAAATGTAAAGTCATGATTGAAAGCCAAAATGATGCCAAGATCAATGGTTGAGGTTGCTTGCACCACGAAAGGATAGGGTTAGGGCTAGCTAAAGACACATGGCCAAGATTAAAAGAAGATCAAAAGCTATCAATGGTGGAGATTCAAAAGAGAAAGTGGAGAGAATTATAAAATAATATTTAATTTGAAAAGGGAATCTAGGCCATTATCCAGTCAAAATGGTCATTTAATTATGGAAGAGAGGAAAAAAAGAATTTAATTAAAATGATTAATATGCAACCATTTAATTAAACATGGAGGAAATGGGATAACATATTAAATAATTAAATTAGATTAATTATTTAATAATGGAAGGAAGAATGATAGTGAATAGTTAAATAATTGAAATAATTATTTAACTGTAGAAGGAGAAAAAGGTTAATGAATAGTTAAATAATTAAAATAATTACTTAACTATAGACAAAAAGTGAAGAATGAATAATGAAATAAATGATGACTTATTTAATTATAGAAAGAAAAGGATATTGGCGGCATAATTAAATAAATTTTAATTTATTCAATTAATCAAAAAAAGAATAAAGAAAGAAAAAATGAATTAATTAAATAATTAATAGAGGAATGTGACCGTAGAAGATAATCAAATAATTAAAATTATTTAGTTATGCAGGGAAGAAGAGAATTTGATGTGGAAAACTGTTGTTCACACACCCAAGACATTTTTCAATGTCTACAGTATCTAAAAAGTAAAAATTTCACTCTAAATACATACACAAATTCAAATTAGGAAGGATGTGTTGATGATTTGAAGAGCACAAGTGGTGGTGCATTCTTCCTTGGTGACAATTTGGTGTCCTCATTGAGTAAGAAACAAGAATTAGTTTCTCTATCTACATCATAAGTTGAATACATTGTTGCAGCATCATGCCACACTCAGGTGCTTTGGATGAAGTAGAATACGTTGTTGGTACTCCTAATAATTAGTTTTCCTTGAGACATTTTGGTCTAAATTCGTGCTAACCTTTACCACTTCAGCATATGCCCCCACCAAAGAGGTTGGGGCTAGGTTGGCTCTTCTTACACACATTGAAAGATGATCTAATGTAACACAATAAGCATGCCTAGTAGGTTCATCATCCACATTGTAGGGTGCTTGTAGCCTAGTATAAGCTCTGTGAAATCTATTATTGAAGGAGCTTAAGAGTTTATTATCCTGCCTTTTCACTTCAACAAACTTCTTGTATAACTCAACTGAACTGACATGAATCTTATATTACCCTAAGAAATTTTTCTTCAAAATTTCCCAAGTGGTGACAATGTTGAACATAGTTTGTCATTGATGTTAGAATTTATAGTCAGAAGTATGTCATGGATGTAGGGGTACTTTGAATTATCATTATATTCCCTTCGACTTAAAGTGTTGGTAATTTTACTATCATGATGCAAAATCAAGAAATATATTATCAGTTTCTAAGGAGTGTTTGTATGACTATTATATGCTTGCAATATCTTGCTTGCATCTATTCTCTATGACAGTGATGGTCTCAAAGTTTGTATCAGTGTGGTGTTTTTCTAGGATATCTTTTGGGTAGAGAGATTTCTCTGAAAATTCAATTATAGTCAGTATTTCATTCAAAAATGCATCTTTTCTTTGTAGTTTGGAAGGAGAGTATGTCTACACTAGTATTATCAAATTCTCAAGTTTTAGAGGATATATTCAACATGCAAAAAGATTAAAATAACAAAAGGTTCTATGTGTCTATATGTCAACCAATTGAAGTTCAAGGCATGTGTGGTAATGAATAGTTGTATGCAGAAATAAAATATTGTGTGTGGTATTAAGATATGACCTAGTTAAAGTCTTTGTGGTAACGCACGGCATCAAGTTAATGTTGGACCATTGTGTTACATGTTTCATGTAATTTGAATTTAGGTCCATCCTATGTCATTCTGGCTATTTGTGGATCTTTGGCTAACATGGAAGAGTGTTAATGTAATGTCATGTATATATTTCAAATGTTTGGATGCATCAATAAGTATTCAAGTGTAACCGTATAAATTGCAATTACATCTGTGTGAAGTGAAGAGTTGGCCACTGGTGCAATTTAAAGAGAAGGTGAAAGAGAGTTACATTTCAATGTGTGTGCTTGTATCGGGAGAAAATATTCAGAGAGGAACAATGTTATCTATAACTTTGGCACAAGTTGGGTTAAGTTGAAGATCCAAAAGCTCTATCTTTGTATTCCAATGGGACTAGTGTTCTACCTATTGTGTTGTTTCGGTTGGGGATTGATGTCTCTAGTAGGTTGATGCCTACATCAATGTATAAAATTCACTTGTATATTTCTACATTGTGATGTTGGATTTAGATAGTAGATCCAAGAAGCTTTTATCACTATGGTGTTTCTCATATTGGGTTTCCACATATATCTAGTGTTCATATGTGTAGATTTGTGTGCTTAAGTTCTCCCTTGATCATTAGCTTTCTGCTTTGGTTAAGTGTTATTTTTTATATGTGCATTTAAGTTAAGAGCTTTAAATAGATTTTATTTATTGATTCACTCCCTCCCCCTTCTCAGTATATTATGTTCCCTTCAAACAAAACATGTTGGCAAATGGATAAACTAGTAAAAGACTTCTACCAAAGAATGAGGAATTATTTGTGATGGGTGAGGGATTGTTTACTATCCAGGTCATTGTTGGAGGTAGTGGTTGTGGCACAATAGAAGGGATATGAGATGAAGATGTTGGAATGGAAGAGGTGGGTGAAGTGGAAGTATGAGGTAGAGCAGATGATGAACGCCCCTTGTTGCAACTCTTCTAGCTTGTGAACCCAAGCTCAAGGAATTCTCCTTGATTAGGTGTAGATTTGAGTATTCTTCAATTTTTTTGGGAGAGAATGATCTTATACACTCCATATTTTGTTAAAATAGGCCCTCCTATTGCCAATTCTATTGATGAATGTTTTTACACATTCACAACACATACAAAGTAATGAGGTACCTTGTCTCTTGCAAGAAAATATTACTTCATAAAACTTTAGAAAGATAACCCCAAGGATTTGATTGTTAGGTCTTAACTTGCATAAAATGACTCAATCGTTAATGTAATCTTGGTTTCACAAGGGGCCTTACATATTAGCGAGAACTTCTAAGACAAGGGTTTGTAAAATAGGAAGATTGGTAAAACCCTAGCTATGTTTTTAGATATGCAATTTGAAAATGATTCTTAATCATCAATTATAATAGTCAAGTGATGTTTTTTCATCCTAAACTAACCTATATTTTTTAAATAAAATGCAAAAGATAAGGGTTTAGAGAATCTAAATAAAACCTAAGGTCAATTACAACAATGGCTAATGCTGTAGATAGATAAATCCCCTAAATACTAATTTTTGTTTAATCAATGTTAAACCCACTACGTTGTAGAAGTAGTGCAACATTCACAGTTCAACCAATGTAATAAATGAATCAGACTAGCCATACAAAGTAATCTATAATGAACAAATTATAGATGGCATGAGAAGCGGATTCATCAAATACCTTTAACACTTTGTCATCATCATAACTGAACTAAAACTAAAAATGGAAATGAAATTGGAAGAAGGACCCATGCATGCTGTGATACCTTGATATCTGTCCTACTCTAAATGTGCAAACTAACTAAGAATCGTGCATGACAAACTATCAAGGACACCTCAAGATTAGCCAAAAGAGAGATAGAATAAGAAAGGAAATGGATAAACAAAATAGAAACAATATCACCTTCCTTGCTGTTGATTTCTCTTTGATTGGCCCTTGATTGGAATGGATTGTGTGCTCCTTAGATGATGGATTGAGTGACTAAGATGCAAGATTCTATATGCGAGATGATTAACAAAGATGGTTGAATGATTGAAAAGGCTTGAGGATTCAAATGGACAACATGTAGTTATCAAAGTGCAAAGTGTTTGAGAAGGAAAATTAGCAGCATAAGGTTGCTCAAATGAAGAAGTGTTCTTAAAATGCCCTTGAGGAGGGGGTATTTATAGAGGATCTTGAATTCTCTAGAGAATTCAATGGTCAAGATGGATCCAACAAGGCCAAGATGAAGGGCTATAGTGGGTTGAGAACCCATAAGCCCTCACATCTTGACATGTGGAGGGTGAAGTGGACAAGAGGATATGAGGTGTAAATGAGGTGTCAAGAAAGTACATGAGGTGGAAAAAGGACATGCACCTTGGGGAGTGAGGAGATTTCCACAAAAAGGGATTCCTTGTCCCCAAGTGGGAGTGAAAGGGACATTTGAGGAATTTTGGAATTCCTCAAAAATCTACATGGGAAAAGGAAAGGTGGTTGGGGATATAAATGTGAATTAAAAATTCACATTCCTAGGATGATCTAGAGGATAAAAGGTGGGCTCCAAAAAGGTGGGACTTGGTCACATGTGGAGATTGTGACAAGTCCAAGGTTGGTCACATGTGAAGATTGTGACAAGTCCAAGGTTCTAGAAGCCTTGGAAGGATGAAATGTGAATTAAAAATTCACATATAAAAGAGGGGAATCTAGGAAGAATAAAAAGGAATTAAAAATTCCTTGAAGAATGATTAGGCTTAATTAATCAAGAATTAGAGGATAATTAGGGGCTAATTAGGATTAGAAGCCAACTTGCAAAAGTTGGAGGATGTGACACATCCTAATCAAGGATTAGGCATGTGCACATCCTTAATGAAGAGATTAGGAAATGGATTAGGATTAGATGAAAATGACATGTGAGGAATTAAATAATATTTATTTAATTTATTTGATGAAAAGAGGATTAAGGAGGGTAAGGTATTTGATTATTAATTAAATACCTTAAGGATTTAGCAGAATTAAAGATATTAATTAAATAATAGTAGTATTACTTAATTAACTCGGATAAGAGGATGTTTAGACGAAAAGTGATAAATTTGGATAAATTAAATGTCCAAATTTGGATGTCTACAACTACAATGACTAAAATAAATGACTACTATGACTAAATAAATGACTACCATGACTAAATAAACAAC
Organism: Sequoia sempervirens; assembly: GCA_007258455.2. Taxonomy (NCBI): domain Eukaryota; kingdom Viridiplantae; phylum Streptophyta; class Pinopsida; order Cupressales; family Cupressaceae; genus Sequoia; species Sequoia sempervirens. The sequence goes on along the minus strand of VDFB02000013.1, from coordinate 148,437,065 downwards.
TACCATGAATAAATAAGCAACTACCATGACTAAATAAATGACTACTATGACTAAATAAATGATCAGTTAAAAACAATCAATGACTAAATTAACAACTAAATATACCACCAAATTGATCAACCAAAACAGCCAATAAATAACTAAAAATGGTTTAGTCATGAATTTGGTCATGTTATAAATGACTAGCAATAAACTACTAATGGTAATGTGACCAAACTACTGATCACATGACCAATTTTTAGTATATTTTTAGTCATTTATTTATGTTTTTGTACCAGTGTAAATTCCCCTCAGAAGCCTAGATGTGGAAACCCATAAGAAGATTTTTGTAGGCATATGCTTTACAAAAATCTGAGGGTTTTGGACTTTAGGATTATGTAGTCCAAAGCCTTAGTGGTGCAAGGAGAAGAGATTCCCGCAAAGGGAATCCCACAAGGGAACCCCCACAGAGGGACCTTTTTCAAATTTTAAGCCAACGCGTGATGAAGGCCTACCAAATCCAACATTTGGCAATGTTACCAAGTGAATCCACAAAAGCAATTTTTCTAGGGAAATCTTTATGAAAAGAAATCCTATGTTCGAACCTTTCTAACCCCAAACCCTAGGAATCAAAACAATGTTAAAAAAAGGTGTGAAATTTAATGTAGGAATCTAAGCATGCCAACCTCAAATGGGCAAGATAAATTTGAATGGAGGGTCACAAAATTAGCTCAACAAGTTTGATGGAATGCCAAAAAAACTCGAAAGCTTGATCGCTCCTCAAGAAATCAGTACACCGAATGTGCAAAATAAATTTATGAGCGACTATTTATACCTCCCTTCATTTGTGGTACCATAAATGTGCTAAAAGACAACATGTCACACGTTGGGATGCCCTAATTAGGGTTTTGGATGGGAGATGCAAAATTTCAAGGAATGTGGGGATGAAGGGATTGCAGAAATGAAAAGCTATCACACTGTTACATGAAAGTGAATGTCAGAAACACGTGACACAATCTTCACATGACCTCCCTATGTGGAAACGAAAGTAATGCAAAACCCGATGAACTGCGAGAAAAAAGATAATTATAGGGATGAATGGATTGCGAGGATGAAAGGAAATTTCCCCACAAAAGCATATCCCCACAATAGGGAGATCCCCACAAAGGGGAGATTTTTGTAATTTTCAATTTCTCCACAAAAGCATATCCTAATAATATGGATATTCATAGCTTATAGATATGACATATATTTGCAAAAATAATTAATAATTGTATAACCAACAATTTCTCCTTCATATCTATGCACTAATGAGTCCTCAATTTTTAGGACAAATATGTGAGAATAAAGTGTTTTGGAAATGTGTTGATCCTAACCACATCTTAACTTAAGCATTTTCTCATCAAAAGAGGTTTCTTCATATTTTGGTTTAGTGACAATAAGATATTTACCTTCTACTTTAATTGGTACTGCTACATAATTTATTTAATTTCTCCTACAACTCTTACACAATCTTTAATGTTGGGTTTCCAAAAAACTATGATCTATAAACCTTGTTTTATGGATTTAAAATAATATGCTAGATGCAAATGTACCTTCAAATTCCTTGGAGTAATTCCTAATTTACTTACTATGTTCCTGTGAAGTCCTATAGCTTCCATTGTTTTTCCCATAGCGATATAGTGCATGCTACTTTAAATTTATTTATTCTATTATAGAAAGGAGAGGTTTTTCCAACCATTAGCTTCATTATTTAGCAATTAGGCCACCTACTACAATGCCCGGTACCTAGTGTTTAACTCTCCTTCAAGGGAAACACACCTAAATAGCATCTATGTTTGATCATGATTTAAGTTGTAGGAGGAAATTAGAAGGTTAGGATTTTTAAGTGTCTAAGGATCAAATGCATGACTAATTCTCATCCAATTACCAAGTTCTACTTGTAACTTTACAATGATGTCAAATAATTTATACTTAATAGACGACACTCTTAACATTTAATAAATAAATAAATTATTTATTTGAATTATTTTCATAATCTAAAATGATTATCATACACTAACCTGCATAACACCAACATATGCAACTACTAAGAACCACTTGATCCCTAGTGTTCTTGATGTTGCAACCTGGAGGCTCCGATGCCAAATGTCATGCTCAATCATTTTTGTTGAGAAAACCAAATATTTTTTTACACTAATCACAACTAATTTCCACCCAAGTGCTCGTGCATTAACTTGAATGGATGATCTAGACATGAATTGAACCCAATGACTACATGGCATGACATCCTGAATTTTAGTGTGGAATATTAAATTTAAGGAACATTCCACAAGACCATGCCTAGGGTTTCCTTGTAACACATTTTATTATAAACATCAAGTTTGTTGTTGATGCTAGGGTTTGGAGCTGACCAAGGTTCATCTATAAATTTAACACCTAATTCTAAGGGTTACTCCATCATTATTGACCTTAAGAACTCCTTAGGTTTGACTTGGTTTAAACAAGGATTGAGTTTATCCTAAGGGAGTTGAAATTATATGTCTCAAACTTTAATCACATGATATAGATAAACATGTGTAGTCAAGCATATACTTGTTTTCATTTCTCAAGGTGATATTATATTAATATCTTTCATTTCTTATTGACTCAATTTTATCAATAAGTCAAAACCTTTTTACCTTATAGTAATGTGAGTAAATTAAATATACGTTGTTCAAGGGTAATTAATTATATTAGCTCCAAAACCATTTTCTACACTAGTTAAGTCTATTGACTTGATACTCAATTGAATTCCATAAAAATATTACACCTTTAAATGTATCCAACCTCTTATTGTGAATAATTTAATGTTATCTAACTTTGTTTTGTAATGTCACAAATGTCGATGTGAAGTATTGTGTTTAACATCCATCCCCTTAGTTGCCAAATAATAACTTTAAATTTAATTCGTAAAACCAATTTATATGCATGTTCATATTGCTTTGCTTCTTAAATGAATCACCCATTTTGTATTTTCTATTTGCAAGGTTTTATGGCCTAGTTAGCCTTAGGGAGGATTTGGGGTTTAATTCAAATTGAAAAAATCACTTGGGACCTTAAGATATCTCTTTAATGATTTATAACAATAAAATTGTTTATTTAATTATTTTGATGTGTCCTTAATTAATTTATTAAAATTCTTTTAAACCACTTAAACCTAATTTTACATTTAACAACTCTTATTTAAATGCCTTATAAAATAATTTAGTTAATTTACTTATTCAACAATTTATAATAAATTGGGCTAGCTCACACTAGATTTATTTGAGAGAGTTTACCTCATTCATATTTATTCATCCATTTGATTTTGCAAGGGGTTAAAATTATTGAATGTCTTTATTCTTAGTCAAATTTATTTCAATGTTCCTTAAATAAATTATTAAATTTGGTACTTACTTTTATAAATATTTCAAAAAGTGACCTTGAAGTAACAACTTGAATGAGGGATTCTAGTCTCATGGACCCCACATGGACAATTTTGAAAGTTAAGTGAAATTAATTATTGTAAACACGTTAGAGTCTAATGGGATGTGCACCAAATCTTGGCCATTAGATTTGTTTTTATCTTAGCCCTTAAATCTTAGAACAACTACATTGAACCCTAATTTCATAAGGATTCTTTTAAATCTTGTTTCTTATCGTTTCCTAATTCATTTTGTTTGCAAATTTGGAGGAAGGAGGAAAGGAAGCTCTAATGGAGTTTGAAATCATTTGTCTCTTCATTTGTATTTTTAGGAGAGGAAGTTCTCAAGCTTTTAGAAAAAGTTTATTATTTAATTGTTTACGTTATTCTTCCATCTCCTTCTTGTTATTTGATTAACTTCTCCATGAATTTATTTCTCAGTTCTCTATGATTTATTTCTCCTCTATTAATTTATATATAAATATAATATAATAGTTCTTTTTGTTGCAATTTCCATATTCAACTATGAACTAGTTGTCTATATTAAAAATGGAATCAACACCCATTAAAATTTTAAATGACTGTGTGCTTGTTTTTTGTGTGTTAGGGCATGTTATGGAGGCTGCTTCTTAGGAGGCCTTCACAATCCAGAGTTGCGACGACATGGTTAAACCCTCTCCGCCCCCTCTTAAATTTGTGTATCTTTTTTGTTTATAATTTTCATTTAGAATGATTTATTATAATTTGACAATTAAACCCAAACCCTCTTGATTAGGGGTTAATATATATATATAATTTTTATTTTAATATATTCAATATATTAGCTTCACAATAAAAATGCTTTTAAAGAAAACTGATTTTAGAGTAAGCTCTTGTAAATATTATATTATTTTATTTTATTTTTAAATATATACACAATACATTGATTCCATTATATATATAAAAGATGAGATTATCTTTTTTAAATCTTATTTAAATATATATACTTGATATATATTAAAATATTTCACATAGTTGTAGGATTGAGGAGATTATTTTATTTTAAAATAAGTAAATGGAAAAGTAAATACCTAAAAAAAAAAAGTTTAAATGGAGGTATATTTATTTAGGAATTGCACTTTTATCATGTTAACTTAAAATACTAAAGCTTTCATTTATACTAGATTTTCAATCACAATAATTTCACTTCTTCGATTGTAGACTTAAGGACTAACTATTTTGACCATTTGAAATATATAAGTAATTTCTCTATCCCATACTTTTCTTCTTTTATTGACACTCGAATCTGATGAAATATTTTGAGAGCAAGAGGAGACACAATCATTCATCTTGATCTTTTATTATTGGAAGGTTGAGCCTACTATATTCTTTCTCTCAATAATAATTTGTTTTGTATATTTTTTTTGTCAATCCTTCAAATTTTACATGAAACTATTCTTCTACAAATAGTACAATAAAATCTATTTAATTTACATTTAACAGTTGAGAGTCAAGAAAACCCATTTAATCACATTTAGATGTTGGGATTGATACATCTTTCTTTTATACAATATCATGAAATTTCAACTCTTTTCTCGTTCAAGCAACAAAAAATATACTATGAGACTTTCTTAACCTCCACATTTAAAATAAGAAATTTCAATAACAAGTAGAAGGGGTAAAGTCACTCATCTTCTCCAAATTTAACAAATTCAAAGGAGGTAATGTCAATCAGAGAAGACAAGCTCTCCACTCATCCTTTTTCATACATCATCAAGCCATTCATGATTCTAGCCAACCACCGAGCAGGGAGAAAGCACCAAAACTAATAAATCAAATAAAAAGTCCAACTCCTAATAGCAAGAGAAAATCCAAAATCAGTTTACATAAAAACCTCATACAAGTAGTTTGCAAAGACCCACTAAGTATTGTATCACACACAACTCTCTAAAGATTAAACCTACCCATTTCACAAAAAAAAATCAACAAATTTATAGTTATTACTAGCAAGACTTCAACAAAATAAAGAAATCACAACCAACATTTCAACAAGCTAAAGAATCACAACTATCATGGCATAATAAAGTCAAGGACTTAGCTTTCTTTGCTCATTCCATTTTTTATTTCTTCATCTCCTTCCTTCCAAACCCTCTCTCCAAGCTCTCCTTTCTCCAACCAAAAAGAAAGTGAAAAAGTTTTAACTCTCCCCTCTTTTATTCCCAACAATGAATAAAATAAAATAAGGTAAACAAAATCCTAAACTCAAATTTCGTCGCAATCATAAAAGGTGGATAAAAAGGGCCAATACTCATTTATTTGATAATTTATGGCATCCAAAAATTGCCCAACCTATAGGTGTATACTTAAGGTCTTTTAAAACACTAATATAAGGTAAAGTTTGATATTCAAATACACTTTTAACTCACTTGGAAACATACTATCCTATTTATCCTACATGATTTTCCAAGAAAAATATCAAATAAATTAAAATAACAATTGTCCCAAAATTTTAAAAGAAAACTTAAAATATACAAGCTATCACATTAACTCTTCCCTTAAAACATCAAACAAAATATACAACTTCAACTAGTGAAGTATTTTAGTAGGGTTTTGATGTCTCTTCCTTCTCCCCCATTGACACTTATTTCTTATACAACCACAACATAAGTAGATATATATATTCAATATACATATGGTTAAGCATCATCAATAATCACATAATTTCACTAATCTCATTCATATCGCTTTCTTAGTTTAATTGATTAAAATAAATCTATATAATCAATTCAAACTCATCATCAAATAAAATGAAATCACAACAATTGGTTTAACCTTTCCTAATTTTATCTTCAAAATTTTTATTATTATCAAGAAGGAAAATATATATATCAAACATATAACTTACCATCTATACTTGAAGTTGATCTCTAGTTCAATTAAGATCTTTAATACCTAACATATGTAACATCTTCATCAAAGACATTCAACTCATTAGTACATTTGTTGAACTAAAATTCAATACCACATCAGTCCTTGTCTTTTACTTAACTAAATTCATTCATTATATTTTGTTTCTTGGAGATGACTCATCACAAGGAATCATCCACAATCCTAAGCTAGATCAAACATTCACAATTCTACAATTTCATACTAATAATTAAATACCATATATCAACCATTTATTCCAACCTTAAATAATCCATAGTCCTTAGCATTCATTAGCATCGTTATGATTCAAAACATGTAATAAAGTGCAAGAACTAATAATCTCCAAGGTAGTCAATCCATAAGAGGATTATGCAAAGTTCTTTTAATAAAAATAAGCATGTTTGCTACATAAATTCAAGAGAGAAGAATTAATCCATATGACTCCAATACAATTGATAACACCAATACATCCACAAAATTGCACCATGCATCTAATTTATTTAACCCATAATGAAACACATACAAAGAAATACTAGGATACTAATAGTTACACAAAGAATGGCCTTACAAAACCAATGTGTGACTATTTATATTCTAGTATTCATTGGCATGTGTTCCATTATGCAATTATGTTGATGTGTTTGTCTTATCAACCACATTGGTGAATTATATGGATTAATTCCTCTATTTGAACTTATATATCAAACATGGTTATTTTTGTTATGAAAACTTTGCACAATCTTCTTATGAATTGACTATCTAGGAGTTTATTAGTTCTTGTACTTTATTACATGTTTCAAATTTTAATGATGCTAATTAATGTTATGAGTAAAGATTAGGACTATGGATTATTTAAACTTGGACTAAATAATTGACATAGACTATATAATTATTAGTATGGAATTGTGATTATTTGACCTAGTTTAGGATTGTGAGTGATTCCTTGTGAATGGATCATTTTCAAAAAAAACAAAAGATAATGAATGAATCTAGTGGAGTAAAAAATAAGGATTGATGTGGTATTAAATTTTAGTTCAACAAATGTACTAACAAGTTTAATGTACTTGATGGAGATATTGCATATGCCATGTATTGATGGTCTTTAAGAGTTTTCATAACAATTAAAAAAAATTGCCACTGATTATATTTGGATGCAAATAAAAGGTAATGTTGGTTGAACTAGAGATCAACTTCAAATAAGTATAGGTGGTAAGCTAGAGATGCACAATATATGTTACCCTTCTTGATAATAAGAAAATTGTTGAAGGTGAAACTAGGAAAGGTTATATCCAATGTTTATAACTTCACTTTTTTTAACGATGAGTTTGAATTGATTAAATGAATTTATTTTTATCAATTAAATTAGGAAAGTGGTCTTAATGAGATTAGTGAAAATGTGTGTATTTTGATGATGCTTAACCATATGCATATTGGATATATATCTATTAATGTTGTGGTTGTTGTACATGAAATAAGTATCAATGGAGGGAAAGGGAGAGACATTGAAACCCTATTAAAATACTTCACTTGTTAAAATTATATGTTTTTCTTGATGTTCTAGGCAAAGAATTAATGTGATAGTTTTTATATTTTCAAGTTATCTTTTAGAGTTATTGTTATTTTCGTTTATTTGACTTCTTTTTCCTTAAAAAAATCATGTGTTAAAAATAGGAATTGATTTAATCCTTTGTTAAATATGAGGGTATGTTCCAAGTGGGTTATAAGTGTCTTACAATATTAGACTTTATATTAGTGTTTTTAAAGGCCTTAAGTATACACCTAAGGGTTAGGCACTTTTTGGAAGCCATAAATTATCTAATAAATGACTGTTGACCCCCTTTTATTCTCTTTTTTATGACTTACGAAAATGGAATTTGGGGGTTATGTTTATTGTACAATTTAAATTTGTACAATATTTCTTCAAATGCCAAATAGAGGTCTCTCTTTATCTCAAACGTCCCTTTTGATACAAGTTTAAAGAGCAATTTTTCTTTCTTCATTACAACAAAATACCATTTAATTAAGTTGTCATCTTTACAACATTACATAGAAATAAGATAAATGATAAACCATTGCATAAGGACTTGCTCTCCACCCTAGTATAATGGCATCATGGAGCCTCGTGGGATCTAGCCATACCCTTGAGCAAGGAGGTCTTTTAGCTCCAAGATGATGAATGGAGTCTTTTCGCAACTTTACAAAGGAATAAGAATAACTTAGCACCAAATTTCATGCATCTAGGTTCTCTACTCTCTATTATCAACCATGATCCATGCAACATTCCACCTTCTTACAACAAATAAACAAAGGGAAATGGAAGTAGGAAAAACTTATATCTTTTATTTAGGTGAGGGGATTAAACTCTTCTCTCCTTCTTTCCTCTCCAAGCCAACCCATCTTGATCCCTATCTCCTCAAAAGGAAGACTCTTTTCCTCTCCTCATCCTTTCTATCCTCTCCACTAGAGTTCTCCAAAAGGAGAAGTGGCTAACACCTCACTCATTCTTCTTCTAAAAAATATATAGGAGTTCAACTTACAACTCTTGGATGGGGAGGTGTGGGGTATACTTCCCTCCATCAATGAGGGTCTTTCCTCATTAAAGAGAGGAACATGCACTTGGACAACCTCTCAATCTTTCCACCCCATCCTCTCCTCAAAATTCGTCACTCTCCATTATGAGAACTTTTCAAGGGTCAAATCATGTCCTAGAGGCACTATTGTATGCTCACTTGACCCCTACCTCTAGGGTATAGACCCTATGGGGTCTGTTTTTGCATCCCAACCAAGGAAACTGACCAACAACCCTTTTTAAAGGCTCATTTAAGGATGCATTCGAGTTTCAAACTTGGATAAGGGTTCCTAAATCCTAACCCCACTTACACCTACATGACACATAATTCAATACCCTCACAACCCAAAAAAATAAATTATCCTTTTAATATCAACCCTCACCACCTTACTCTACCAACCTATTAACTTTATTTATTTCAAAGCCCGAAAAGGGGGGGGGGGTCAAATTCATAACCACAAGAAGATGTCTTTCAATTTACTCATTGGTTTTCCCTTCTCGTATTGGCACCTTGCTTTCCTGCACACTACCAATGCAATCGTAAGAGCAATCATATATCAATTTAATTTGATAGTTGAAATAAGATTTAATTGTACAACAATTCCATATACAATTTCAATTCATATTCACAACTTACGAGTCCATAACACCTTTGCAACAGTGATAATGAAACAAATGTCAAAATGAAATACAAGAATATTGTCACACAATCACATTATTTATTGCCCACAGTACAACTTACCATCTATTTATGGAAACATATAAAAAAATGTGTTTAGTATTAATCATATGCAAAGTGGGGGTCTTACAAATTCCAATTCCTTATTTTAAGATACATTGATCTCCTCACTGTTGCAACTTTGTAAAACATGTGTGTGTGAACTTTGGATATGTGAGAATGTACAAGTTTAAACATATCACTTATTGTACACCAAAACAAAAATATATTCAAAACTATTTTAAATTTTGTTAGTGAATATGAGGTTGAGACTAAATTAGTAAGAACAAGTAAAACTAAATATATAAAATAGTAAATATAGTGTGCTTATCAGATTAAAAATCTACTATATATATATATATATATATATATATATATATATATATATATATATATACAATCTGAATAATATGGATGCATATTTAACATTTTTTTATCAAAATATAATATAATATTAGCTTTATGAAATATATATAGAAAGAGTTGGGATTTTTTTAAATTCCAAAACATTTATGTAAAATAAAATTATATAAAAATAAATATATAAAAGAAAAGAAAAATAAAGTTGGGAAGGGGCAACAAAGGCAAGAGCTCGTTACTGCTACCCTTCCCACAAAGGGTGTGGCCCCTTGGGCTGCAACCCTGTGGTTTGAACCATAGGGGGTCTATGGCTCCAAAAGGGGTCATCAACCCTCTTTGGGGAGGTTGATTCCCCACCCCCCGTCCCTCCCCCAAAAAAGAATAAGAACTTTTCGATTTTTTATCATGTTATCATTAAATTAAAAATAAAGAGCATAAAATCAAATAACAAGAGGAGAGCATATTAATCTAGTTCAAAGTATGCAACATATGTCTCTCCCCATTGAGAGCCCTCTCCTTCTGCAAATCAACAAAAGAAATAATAATAATAATAATAATAGGTTTTATAACTACAATGTAATGTGTAAACCCCATCATATTTGCATATGCGTAATTCTACAATAGCTATATGAAAACAACATAAATTTAAACGCCCAAAAAGAATGTGAGGGAAACAATAGAAATCTAAATGCCCAAAAAGAATGTGAGGCAAACAATAAAAAATTAAATGCCAAAAATCTATGAATACTCTAAGGTAAAAATATGAAACTAACAATATATTCAAACAATCCTGTTATATGCTTACAAATGGGCATATCTGAAAATAGAATAACATGAAAACAATCTTTACAAGCAAAATAGAAGATGGAAACAATATGAAATAAGTTAAATAATAAGTTTCTCCCTTCTCTTCTTTCCATCTTATAACCTACAAAACAAAAGTAGGAATGCAATACTAAGTAAACTCTCTCATTAGATACCCATGGTTGCTACTCAAACCCTCCTTGACCTACATGCAAAATGGGGAAAATGGTAATAAGAAAAGGCTTTAAGCCAATCCTTAAGGAGTTAGGGCAATAATGAAAGTTTCCCTAAATCTAGGGGTGAGGAAGGGATTCATCTTGTGGGTTGGATTTGATTTTCAATCACTTAGAATATCAAAAAGAAAAGAAAGAAAAGAAATAAATACTCTCAAACTAATTAATCTAAATCTTTATCATTGATAGAATGACTTAAAAGAGACTTGAAACTTCATTATTAAAGGACATAAAAAAACATGTGACTTTTGAAAATTATCCTTGTGAATTTAACTATAATGATATTTTATAATAAAATAGTTCATCAAAACATATACATTTCATTTGAATTAACAGAGTTTCAACTCACAAATATAGGACTATCATATAAGCTACCTACAAAATGCACGGTTTTCCCTGTATGCTACTGCTAGAGATACATATTGCCATATACACTAGTTACAAAATGCACAGTTATGCTACTATTTGGAGGTACATATTGCCATATATACAGAGGTGCATAGGCTATTATAGGATTAAAAAAGCACAGTGTTAAGTCTTTAAACAACATATAATATAACACTTGGATATAGATTACTAGTAGATATAAAGTTGTTGAATATAGTGGACCATGAGGCAATTATTCCTTGCAGCTTTGGCTACCTTCTTCACTATCAACCCAACCAGGCTCCCTAGCAAACCCCATCTCATTTTCTTCAACAACCAGATTGACCTGAAGCTTGGTATGATGGCCTTCCCTTCTTGTTTTATTTATTTATTTATTTTCAAATAGATAGTTAAAATAATTCTAATTCTTAAATCTCAATTAGGTAGATTAATTAATTTATCTTGGCAAGCTTCTTATGTATTCCCACCGTCAACCTTTTTAATAATGAAACATATATTTCTATTTGAGTTAATTTTAAAATGTGGCTAGAGGTTTAGTCATGTTATCCACTATGTTAGTCATTCAGCTCAATGCATTAAATCTAATCTCAAGACGCAATTAAGGTGACAATTTATTTTTATTTGTAGTTATATATTCAAATAAATAATTCCAATATTATTGCTGTCTATAAATTGCCTAAGCCAATATTATGGCACCTTTGATTTCAAATCGGTGTTTAGTAAAAATAGTCTAATCTTGTCACCTTATAATATTTTTTCTTTTATTATGAAAATCAATTACTTTTTTTTGGTGAGCTTGTAACTTATCTTACATAATACCAAGTACCTTAATGTTGGTAGTGCACTATATTAAGATGTCCAAGTGTAGGGTGGTGTCACAAACATCTCAATATTAAACATGTTTCTTTATTTGGATATTAAATATATATGTATATAATTAACATCTAGGGTTAACTCTTGAGGTAAGACAAGTAGTTAACTTGTTTAATTTTTAAAAATAAATATATATAAAAAAGTTTTTGTGTGTGTTATGTTGATGATAGAAAATGTGGGCGTGACACAATTAGTAAGATAAAAGTGCGATGCACCATGTATTGCTAATTCAATGAAAATGGAGTAACAGCAAGGCTACAGTTGTGTACTATCTATCATTTTCTTTTATTTATACAAAGTGTGTAGATATTAACAAAATTGAGCAACAAGGTGAACATTGTTAAAGAAAATGAAGTATGTATGGGTGTATTGGTTTTGTGTTATAGTGTGGTGGATTTCATCAATTGTATTGTGTTGTGTCATATAAAATGAAATCGATAAATGTGTTGTACCCCAAGTAAGAGATATAGAGTATCCAACTTGGGACAAGGGTGGTTGGATGTCAAGCAAGATCCCCTATATGTAACCTTTGTGATAATATTTTGTTTAAGCTAGCTAGTTGTGAAATGATGTGAACCTATTATGTGTGAATATGTGCCTACTAGATGAAATGTGATGTCTTCCTTTGTACGAGTCTTGTTCTTATGTTAGATGTGTACCTCTAGCATACAGTTCCCCTACAAGATTTAGAGCATGTTCATGTAAATAGGAGTTGAGAGACAAGTGGACCCCCAATTGGAGCTACATGGTTCTCCTCAGACGTTGCCCCTAACCTACTCCCCTACACTTTAGAACCACACCTGTTGGTTCATAATGCAAACCTATTCATTGATGTTTATAACCCCTGGGTAGAGGATGGAATTCTACATACCACAATGATGGGGATTTCGGTCCCACTTTTCAATACAGATATTTGATACTTTAGTGACAGATTAATGAGCACCATGATATTTCATACATATTTGTGGTTTTAGACCACCACGATACAATATGCTATTATATTTTATGGTTTGAGACCACCATTCCCCTCCTTCCCTTAGGTGGCTTACACAAGTCTCGTAGTGGATGTATTGTGCAATTTCTTAAAAGTGTAGTTTAATTCTATTTATATTTTATGCCAACAATGTTAAACTTTTTCTTTAAATTTCTTGGGCTAGTTAGCCATTTGAGATTTGTAATGGTCTCTTTTTCCCCAGAGACTTGTTTAGTTTTTGGTTTAATTAAATTGTTGCAATGATGCTTCTTTGGAATTGAGTTTTATTTTACTTTTTCATTCCCTTATGAGACTTTTATTTGGCTTTGGGGGTTAAAATCATACATTGATGAATTTTATTTGAGGCATTTACATGTTGTGACTGTTGGCATAAGTGTTGTAATGTGACATCTATAATTTGTCATATCTAGCAGCTCTTGGATCCCTGGTAGGATGTATAGGGGAGTAGATGCATTGGAGAATTTTATTGTGAGGATGGTGATTGCAAATGGGACCAGTATGGGAAAGTCATAATTAATTCCCCCTTAATTTTGTGTGAGTTACTTTGTGAGTATCTATCTTTCAGAGGCTAACCCCCTTACACAAACAAAAGGTAGGTGCAAGGAAATGTATGGAGGAACCCTCAAAGAAGTGGCCCCGAGACAATCTTTCCTTATGATTATTTTATCTATGCATTTCCATCCTTGTAAACCCCATTATCTGAGCCTTGTGGTGCCTTGTGCATTTGATATTGATAATAAATGTGATCCATGTGGTAAAATAATTGTGATCTTTGAGGTAAAAGATTTGGGATCAAAAGAGGAAATGTTGTGTATTTTTACTTTTGATGGGGTATGAGACCTTGATGGTAGAGGAGTAAATAATTCATTTGTGGTGCCTTTAATTGACGTTGTGACCTAACTAATGGCTAATTATTATCAAAATTGTGTTTTGATGAAATTGTGAGGCCCCACCTATAGATGGACATGACAACTTGTTTAAAACTATTTTGGGTATTTTAATCAATAGGATTGAATGCACCAATTCCATGAAAATTTTGTTGCCATCGCATGTTGGGAGAATATTCAAGTATAAAACTCTATAACCATGCAAACGCCCTATATTCTTCACATCATGCTTTGTGACTAGTTGTGTCCTTTATTATGTTTAAGTGTTGACTTGTAGTTGTCAGTTACTATTTCTTAAGTTTTATTGTTTAGTAACAAGCTTTGTCACATTTCTCTTCTTAAATTGCAAAGTTATTTTGATAGTCATGTCTTGACATGTCGACAAATGTTTTGTCCTAAGTATGTTCTTTAATTATTCCAAACTTGAGTTGTGTTCTTTTAGTCATTTGAAGATAGAGTGAACGGTAGAAATTAGACCATCTCCATTTGTTAAAATAAATAGATTCTTCTTCACAAGGCCTATACATGGTATATAATCCTTCACAATTTGGTGTCATTATATTGGTTCATATACTTTAAAGACCGAATGATACAAGCCTACAACTTTATAAACATAAACCCTAATTGAAATCTCTTGAATGGTGGAGGTACGTGAGAGAAATATATATTATGTGATATCCAATCTAAACTTTGTAATTTAGAGTAATGTTTTAATCATATTTTATACTAACATTAGAATGATAAAAGTAAGCTATTTGGATTCATATATACAAGAATAACTTATCATTGATCACTAGTCATGAGTTGATCCATGAAAAAGATCCATTACGTGTATTATCAAAATGGCACCAAGTGTTCAGTCATCTCTTGGTAAATTCACTTAGTAAACTGATAGTATAGCATGTATGATCATAGGGGTAATAATATAATAAACACTCTTAAACCTTAATATGTTGTAAATATGTTATACCACACTTTAAGTATGTGATACCACTATAAGTTACAATGATGAGTTGAAGGGAGATTGTAAACATATTGAAAGTATATTTTTGTATCTCAAACAAGATATACAACCCACACATATACATGTAGCTAATATTTGGAAAATTGTGTTAGACATTACCTTGATGTAAAGGATTTGAAACAATTATTATCCACCATAAGTTCAAGACCTAAATGAACCTAAAAGAAATGTGTTGCAATAGTACTTTCTTGTATATGAGATTACCAAGACAAATTCAAATAGATAGATCATGATGCTAGGAATCATATTATCCCTTAGTCTATACTTAATATTATGTGAAGCTAGCATTCTTAACCAATGTGATTAATTCAAAAGAGATGAAAACAGTTTAAGTATTATTACCTTGCATTATTAAATGGGCTTATTTTAGAGGGATAAAAATAAAATCACTAAGAAACCAATGTTAATTAAGTCTTTCAACCTCATAATTTGGGATCAAAGGAAAACTACTTAAGATTAGTTAATGAGAATTATCCAATGAAATAAACTAATTAACCCAACTTAGAACATTAGGTTAATCCCTTTATATTATTGCAAACTTGATTGAAAAATACACTTTGAGATGTGGGAACACTAAAACACCATGGCCTAATCCACTTTATCTACAAGAACATCATCTTGAAACATGTTATTGTTCATTGTTAATGCTATCAAAATCATGATTTATTGTTTATTGTTAACAAAATCATGATTTATTTATTATTAAATATGTAATTGTATTAGTTTTTCTTCACTATTAAATGTGTGATTATTTCCCCACTCTCAAATGTTTAATGTCCCATGTACGGTAACTACTAAAATGTTGGTTATTCATTTTGTTTTTGGGTTGTGAAGACTTCTATTTTCACCTTGCATTTTTTTAAACTTTAAATGGCATTGAATGTTACTTTCATAAAAGCCTTTAATTCACAAAATAATTCTTTTTAGTAGTTATAACAGTTTAGCTTGATATATTTATATTTATTTTATTTTTAAGAATAACTTACAATCAATTGCAATAAGCCTTTCCAAGATGAACATAATATTTATAATAATTATACATGAACAACAAAAGTTGAAAATTGTTGAGCACGCATAATTGAATTGTTAATTACTAATTCCCTGACTTGTAAACTTGATTATATTATCATACTTCTTTTGTTTCCTATAATGTGCTGATACGAGAGGAAAGTGGGTTACTAAAAAAAAAAGAAAGAGGAAATCCTATAGAATGCATTTTTTAAGAACAATTAATTAGCATCCTTGTTGTGGAGTAGCTATGATTCTTTATTCCCAAACTTCTCAAAATTAGAAGATTTTACTAATTGATCTCTTGAGATGGACAAGACTTCATTTTGAGATATAATAGTGTACAAAGGCATTCCTTTTGTAATTGGAGATTCAATTGTATTTCAATGAGGTCTGAAATAGCTTTAAGATTTCACAAGAAATTTAAAATAGTTTAAAGAGTTCCATAACTTATTTTTATGTATGAGAGAAATTTAAAGGGCTTGATCACTTATTTGAAAGCGTAGAAGCTGATATTTCACTCAGGCATCTCTAATACTTTGTCACATTGTTTCAGTGAATTTTGTTTTATTTTGTTGTAGGAATCTATATTGGTCAGATGGTTTTCCTTGTGTTTTATTTTATTCTAAAAAAAAATTGTTGTCAGGTAAATAAAGTGTTGGTTTTGTGGTTTGAAAACTGTGGAAATAATCATGTCACACCATAAAAAATTTGTATTCTATCCCTTATTTTATCGCATGAAGTTCTCATCTGTAGAAGAGTATCCTCACACCAGGCAAGAGTATTGAGGCTGCAAATATTAACTCAACCACAAGAAACTTGTAGCTCTAAAACCTTGATAATTTTTAGATCTAGTTTTCTTTATTTTGGTGTTTGGATAGAAACATCAACTACAGCTCATGGGATTTAGGTTTGCACCCTCAAAAGAATTTGTATGAAATTCTTCAAGTTTTTTTCGATAAACCTATAAAATTTAAGGTGCTTATTGACTTAGTAGTTGAAATTAAGAACAATTAGTTGCAATCTTTATGATATACCTATCAAATTGTATTATTCAATGTTTTTGGGTTGTCAACCAACTTCGAAAGGTGTTCAAATTATTTTATAACATGCATTATGGCGGCATTGTTAGTCAAAACTACAGAGTAAGACACACACATAGCTATACTTATTTGTGCCATGAATTTAAGGTTATATATTCAACCAAATATGACCACCAATACAAAAAAATTGCAGCTATTGAACAAAAAAGGTCGGGGCCTTACATTGTGCATCTAGTCATGTAGACACCTTATAGGAACAAGTATTGGAAACAAAAAATTACAACGCGATAGAATGCAATGGATGTTTGAGTAAGTAGGATGTACATCATGTTGATTTAAAATAGCCATTTATTGTTTTTTTTTTTTAAATCGACTTATTGCTATCTTAACTCTTAGCTAAACGACAACATCAATTGTTCCTTAAATTAATGTTTAATGATATTGTTTAAAAAATATATATTTGAGTGATCCCACAATAATGGGTTACAATTTTTTGCCAAACTTGACATTAAAATTAGGATTTTTCACCAAATATTCACTGTTTTACACCTATAGTAGCTAAACCATTAAGTATTTGAAGATGAATCAAACTAGTTATTTGTTAGATCTTTTGTGTAGATTCTAATTATATTTAAAAAATAAATTAAAAAATAAATTGTGAATCATTTTATGTAATTTTTAATAACTTATTTTTTCTACTAATCAACATTTTTAAAAAGTGATGTTTACTTCGGACCACATAAATTTTTTTATAGACAGGAAACAATTCTAATTTTTAAAATAAATATTTTTCACACCAATATCTAGTGCATGAATATTTTTTCATAATTTTTTGTTACATAATTTTTTTTTAATTAATTTTCTAAGTCAGAGTAATTATAATTTGGACAGAGGTGTACTTCAACCCATATAACTTTTTTTGTATTCATTTGAATTAACTTATTCTTTTTTTTTTTGTTGGAATAAGGACATCAATACCTAATGCACTTGTATTTTTTAGAATTTTTTTCTCTATTTTTCTATTTTTTTTTGTATGTGTGAAACAAAAAACTTGATGTTCATTGAAAATCCTACATTCACAAGAAATAAAAAATAAATATAATAATCAAATTAAACATATTTAAAATTATACTTTTTGGGAAGCTTATAATAAGGGCTACATGCTTACAAAACATAAATTTTAAATGAATTCATTTGATCATGTTAGAAGTATTGTCATTGATGTCAAGACAATCAAACCATTAAAGATATGTAAGGCTGATAAGCTTGATGAAAGATTACATCGAAAAATTCTTTGATGTACTTAATGGAGTAAAATAACTATGGAGCAAGCTCTAATTTAAATTTGAAGAACAAATTGGAACAATTATGTGTTGAAAGGTAAATCTGAGAGCAGATTGAAAGATGGAGTATAGTCGTACTAGTCTGGAGCAGTTCGATGAGTGTAAAGATGGTGATCAATTTGTAATGCAGATTGATGAGTCTAAAGTGAGTAATTAGTTTATGTTTAATTGAGATTCAAAGGGACACGTGTTTTTCTCTAAAATACGTGTTTAGTAATTTATGACTTTGTTAGTATAAAGTTCATAAAGACGTGTTTTCATTAAAGGGCGTAATCTCTACAGACGCAAGTATCCAATGATGTCTTTTGCTTAATAAGTCTGAAAGGACATATTCTATCAAATCTACAGACGCAAGTATCCAATGGCGTCTTTTGCTTAATAAGTCTGAAAGGACGTATTCTATCAAAAAGACGTGTTTCTAAAACATCTTTCTGAAGACGCGTTTAGTAGCAAAAGTTTAAAAAAAATTCATGACGTCTCTTTAAGAGATGTGTGTATCAAATTCAAACGTCTTGAAGAAAATCTATTTTCTGTTTGAGGAGTCGGGTTTGTTAAGAAGTGTTTTTGAAGGGACACACTCTATTGCATTTGAAAGGATGTGTTTGCTGCAAAATGGTTCTTGTTTTTAAAAGGTGCGACTATTGACCATAAAAGATAGTCTTTGAAAGGTGCTTTAAAGAAAAAACTAAAGAAGAGCCTTGGATTCATAAACAAAAAAATCATTAAAATTAAAGAAGTTCAATTAAAGGATAACACATAATGAAGAGGTGTGAATGAGATTTGAAGAGGCAGAGGTATGTTGCTTCATCAAGTATTGCAATCTTTGAACAAGTTATATATTCAACTCTCAAATTAAGTTTGAAGGTGTGGTTGTGAAGTTCAAGTAGTCTAAATCAAAAGTCTATCTTCTTGTGTGGGCTGAGTGTGAGAATTTACATCACAAAGGCAGATTGGAGGATTGGCAAAGTGCAAATCTGATTGAATTCATTTGATTCATCCATCAAGTCAAGGTTTGGTGCCTTGCATTAGGGGTTGGTGCTCCTTGTAGGTAGGTGCCTACTAAAGTTGTAAAGGTTAGGTGTTCCTTGTAGGTTGAATCCTACTAAATCATCTTTCTTGTAGATATAGTAGGTTAGTGCCTACTTTCTTGTAAAAATCATTTCAATAAAGTTGTGTCAACTTGTGTAAATAAGTTCATATCAAAAAGTTGATTGTAATAAGTTTGAAAAAGATTAAGAATTGAAAGTTTGTGTTGATTTACTAATTCACCCCCCCCCCCTCTCAGTAAATCTTTTGTGCTCTTCAGATCACCCAAAAGGTAAATCAAAAGTAGTTTTTTATCAGCATTTTGATAGGTATAGAGGAGACTCGATTATAGATATGGTTTAAATCTAACAAGGTTCTATCCAAGAGGGTTTGATCAATCCCTCTTTAATTAAAATCATTTAAATGGAACCTTTAAAGTCTTAAATCATTGTATTTTCTAAAAATATGTGATTTCAGGCAAAAATCAGGATGTCCCAAAAAGTGTAACCCATTATTGTGGCAGCACCCATTTGCATACTAGTCAAGTGGTGTAGATTAGTTAGGTTGTGTTGTGTCTTTTAAATGTCTGAAAAATGGGTACGCCAGGAATCATTATGAAAATACATGTAATCCTCGTATGGCATGCCCACTTTTAAACACTTAATGAACACAACATAACCTAAGTAATCTAAATCAAATTTACTAATTTGCAAACACTTTTTCAAAACAATAATATAGTACACTAATTAAGGCATAATCGACGGTATCATTTAGATAAAAGTCAAGATAGCAATAATCAATTTTTAAAATAATAAATGGCCACTTTTAATTAACACAACATACCTCCAACTTGTTGAAGTTTCTTTTGCATTCCATTGAGTCGTAATTTTTGCTCTCAATACCTATACCTGCAAAGTGTATACACAACTAGATGCACACATAAGATCAATGGATGACTAGTTACATGATCATCAAGATTAAGCCAAGATTAAGCCAAATCATTAATTTAACTAGATAATCAGATGATAGTTTATGACTAGATTTGCAATGAGGGATAGAGTATGCATATTGTAATGCCCCACCACACAACCCCAAAGGAAACTAATACATCTAACATTAATGGCACAATTTTATTTTATTTTAAAATAACTAACATACAACAAATTAATAACATACATTACATAAAATGAAACTTTACATGTACAACATATAACACAGTCCCTTGGGGTTACATGATTGCATTACTTTTAATTCAACATCAATTACATCACATGAAGGATAAGTATACACCAGTAACCATAAAATAACATGAACATGGACAATACATTATAACATGAAGATACATTAATCAAAGGTTACAATATTACAATGTTGCCTCCCAACATGAACTAGGAAGGGTACAACAAGGATGAATACATCTGGAATGTATGAATACAAAGTTCCATATCAAGATCCAACACTGGTACAACTCAGGTGTCACTGTAGTTGGTACATCTTTGTACAACTCGATCAATGACTAGGGACCCAATGGGGTGCATAGCACGTTCCACCCGACCACGTGGACTCGAAGGCCCACCCCCTGTGCTAGGAGAAGACAAGAAGAACCTCAACGAATACCATTAGGAAAGACAAGGTTTACAAGACTCTACGACATGAGCAACAACAACATAAGAGAACATCCAACACAAGAAAACACAAGATACGATCTAACACATGAAACATCCACATCCAAAGAAACAAAGGCAATAAGACAACATGACGAAAGCATTACATGGCAACAATCGCTTCTAGAGGCACATGAACCACAAGAAGGGAAAAACAAACATACAAGGTTGTTAAAGGGTGGAGTGTCATCACATAGGTAGCCACAGGTTATCCTAGCATAACCTTCCTAGGTTGTCGGCCCCCATCCTGGATTATCCTTGTAACCTCTATCGGTCGTCGGCCCCCCATGCTCGCTATGCAAGATCAACATATCTTACAAGATTACTATGCAGAGGCAAGGCAGAAGATCTTGCCATTTCGGGCCTTCCCACTCATCCCAAGCCTAAACGAGCACTTGGACCCATGAGTGAGGCTACATTATCTAAGTTAATGTGTGGAACTACCCAAACTCCCTAATTAATTAATTTAATTATCACTTGATTAAACTCACAATGGGTTATCTTAGACTAGCCATGTTGGGCACCGGCCCCCACTGAGAGTCACTCCCCCTATTAACAATAAAATCCCATAACACACGGGACAAGCCAACTTGCACAAACTAGCAAAACCATATAAATATGCACATAAAACGAGGCAAGCAACAACTCACACAAGATCTCCATTAAAAATCATTTCCACCATGCAAGGCTCAAAACCGCATAAACACAATCCAAGTGTAAAGGTTAATCATCATCAAATAACAAAACCATGCTACCACCCTCTTACAGGTGAAACAACATATAACTCAAATAAATGCTTTAGGATTTATATGAGTTATCCAAGGTGGATCCTCCTAGGTCGTCGGCCCCCATACCAACCCTCGCAAGAAAAACCATATCCCCTCAAACCTTTGGAAGACTCTCAAATTACTATCTCAAGGGTTTCCCCATCCAAGGAATGACAACAATAGCATGATCTCAAAGAACTATTTTCAACTCACCATTTACGAGTCAACAAAAGCAGAATAATGAGTGGTAATATCACAAGGAGGTAATCAAAATTGATACAATCAACTTGATACAAAATCAATCACGAAATTAAAATCTTCTTAATAACCATTGGACCCAACCAAGTATCATCCATAATAAACATATCAACTAACTTATCAATTTCACTCACATAATTCATTACAAGGAAATATTCCACAAAAACCAAAATTTTCTTAAGAATCAGTTGGCACAGACGGCTCCCTCCATATAACATTAATCAAGAACACAATGATTTCACTAATTGAACACCATAATTAAACCAAGTAATCAATCAACCATGGAAACTCTATTTCCACATTTCATTTTACTTACCAACTTCACTAAATACACCACCCACACAATAATATTCAAATGTCTATATTTGCAAACTACTAATCTACACTTCAACTACACAAACATGTGATACTCCAAATAACTATACTAAAGAAACTATATTGTTCACCAAACAATTATCCCTATCAACTAGTTAGTATGATACCTTAAAGCTAACTTACAACTTAACATTACAGTATTCCGGTTATTTAGCTCATTTATCTATAACAACTTAGATGCTCAAATTAACTAAATAGCATTTCCTTTAATTTCTTCACTATTTTCTAATCATATGATAATCATATATATATATATATATAAAAACTTACATACTCAAATATAATCTTTAAATCTACAATGATTAATACTATAAAGAGCAACTTAAAACAAAATTAATAGAAGCCTACTATGTTACTCCCAAATTATCCTTGTTTGATACAACAAAAGAAAAGAAATAACTTTTAGGTTATTATCTTGTGATCATATAATAATAAGACATGATAGCTTTAAAAAAAATCCATTTAAGAAATTTATGTTAAATAATATCAGTCTAATCAAATGTTTGATTATGGAATTCAACTCAAATTATATGTCTAGATAAAATAAAGGTCATATATGAATATAATTAAATTTAAAGATGAAAACTAAATTATTGTTATAGCACGTACTGTTATAGGATACTATTTGTTGACTATGCAATAACTATGAAATATTAATGGTTGTCAGATGGAACTAAAGAGCATAACACTAATGACTATCAATCAATCACTATTGCATACAATAATAATGGATCCCCTATTTTCTTGTTATAAGGTATGTGACGACATTCTTTACTAAGAACAACCTCTTGCAAGCACATAGAATTAATATACTTAGTGCGCTTTGTTTAAGGTAAATATCTTATTAATCTAGGGAGAGAAGATATTCTTTGCAGGTTTACTGGCATCTCAAAGGTATACATTGATAGAGAATAATGATAATACACATAACTATGATATTACTATTAACTACAAAAAAAAAAAAAGTAATTGGTATGCAAAGTGCTTCAATCACAAAAAGGCACAAGGGCAGTTTGACAAAATTCCAGAGAGTAGAGTGGAGGAAAGACAAGGCATACAACTGTTTGACAGAATGCCTCATAGGGGTCGCGGTCCCATAGACTGCACGGGTTACAGGGTTTGCACAGAGGCAACAGTACCTCTCTTAGGCTCTCCAATTGTATGATAAAATACTTTGAAATTTCTACTCACAAATACACCACTAAGAGTCAGATAATAAGGATAATTTCGTTTAACGCAGAAGTATCTTTTATTTATTCAGAGATGAAGAGTTGCCATCATGAATCCAGTAATAATGAAGAGACATCCGTCAAAGCATAACAGCAGGGGATTTGTCATAAGAACAAGCGGATCATATATGAATATAAGCAGAGTATTTCCAGCAACGCTGCTTTTTAGTTGGATCTTAAAATGCTGCAACTTATGTTCTTCTCAAAAACATCTTGTGGGGAAGCGCACAGGTGAGGTGAGATTCATAGATTTTAGTAATCAAAATACTTTTATTCCCTATCCTCTAATACAAACGGCTTGTCTTAATATGAATGAAATAACTAAAAACACATTTCTTGCATTCAAATTCGAAGGCTCGACCTTCAACTCTTGGAAAATGCGGATTGTTAGAGTTTTCTTCAGGAAGATTATACACAGAATGTAGTTTAAATCAGGTTGTAACTTTTCTAATATTTGGAGACTACTGAGAGATGAGTTAGATGAGTTAAATCACAAAAAGAAAGAACTTCTACAGACCAACATCGAAATCAAACCCCAAAACTTGTTTCAAATTTAGGAACAATTACCCATACATCACAATCTGTAGAATAGCCATTAACAAAAAGAAAGGTATTATCTCATCCTCAACCTCTCTGTTAATCACAATTTGTTCATAGAGACATCTAGTTGTTTGACCAATATTCCTTGGAAGTGACATTCTCCTATTCTTTACGAAGACTTCTGTTAAGGATGTAAATTGTTGCATTCACAGCTTCTGCCCTAGTAATAATTTGGTACATTTGCAGCTCGCCTATGCACTCACGGCTATAAGGAAGATGATAATTGACATTTGCAATATAACTAACAGGCAGACGGTTTACTAGTGGTATCAATGGGTTTATTTAAATCTTTAAACTTCCTATTATGCTCAAGTGCAGCAGCTGCGTTAAATTGACAATGGTAACAGAAGGATTATTTAAACCTTTAAAATTTCCAGTGCTTCAACTATGACAGATTGCCAATGAATCAGGGAAATTATTTAAACCTCTACAACATTCTATTTTCAAGTGTTGTAGATGTGACAAGTTGCGAAAGAATCAGGGAGGTTATTTAGATCTATACGCCCTACCATGTTCAGGCGTTGCCGCTGCAATAGGTTGCAAAAGGAATCAAGGAGCTTATTCAAACGTCCACTTCCTTCTTTGTTCGAGTGTTGCAGTTGTGACAGGTAGCCAAAAGAATCAAGGAGCTTATTTAAACGGGGACCTCATTCTTGAGAATAATACTGGTGATGCTAAAAGAGACACAAAGTGCCAATTCCAATCTCAAGTGTAACTATAGGGAAGAAATCGAATTATTCCTTGCTCCTTGCTGACACTGAGGTTGTTAAGGATAAAAGGGCCAGAAAATGCAACTGGGGTTAGCTCCAAAGCATACACTGATGCTACATACCCATTTAACATCGAAAATGAAGACAAAGAAGTGAAACAAAAACCCAAGGCTGAAATGAATGGAGGAGAATCAGGCATCTCCAAGGCAACATTACGATCTGATAAACAGGAGGCGACTAAAGAAGAGCAGTAGCGGTAACACCAGGCAGGACTCATAAGGCAAAAGAATGAGGATTTGGAAAGATGATTGGTTTCAGCGGCACTGGGGTTGAATATAAATCGCAGAACAAAAGTGAAAAAGAAATTGCAGAAATAAAAGATTAAAAACAATCACAAAAACAAGAACACAGATTTATCGTGGTTCACCATCAATTTGATGGCTACGTCCACACTCAAGGATTATCTCTTATTACTCACAAGTTTTGAATGAATTACATTCAGCCAACAGCTGTGTTAATAAATCAGTTTCCAATCTAAGAAAAGGAAAAATCCATTTGAAATAGACAACTTCTAAATTGGCCAATACATGCCAATAGAAGTAATTACAAAGTAAGAAACTATTTCGAATTAAATGAGAAACTTGCTAATTTGGGCTTCACTGAACCCAACAATCTCCCACTTGAAGACCAAATTGCTGCTCAAATATGTCCCACCGTTGCAGAGTTAATGTCAGAGTTGCACAAGTCCGAGAGAAGCTCTACAGAATTCGAACTTCTCCCTCGAAACTACTTTCGTCAACATGTCAGTTGGATTCAACTTTGTGTCAATTTTCTCCACCTACAGCTTCCCCTCTTCGATACAATGGCGAATGAAGTGATATCGTAGCTCTATGTGCTTCGTCCGATTGTGAAAGGCTGAATTCTTTAACAAGTGAATAGCACTATTGCTATCACAAAAAAGAGTAAAAACATATTGTTGAAACCACAAATCACCTATCAATCTCTGCAACCAAATCATTTTCTTTGCCCCTTCAGAAAGAGCAATATATTCTGCTTCTGTACAAGAAAGTGTAACCACCTGTTGCAATCGAGAAACCCAACTGATCGCTGCCCCAGCAAAAGTGAATGTATAACTAGTGATAGAATGTCTTTTATTCAGATCTCCAGCTATATCTGAATCAACATAATCTCGTAGATGAATGTCCTTACCACCAAAACATAAACCGCGATCAGAAGTACCTTTCAAATACCTAAATATCCATTGTACTGCCTGCCAATGTTGTTTACCCAGATTACTCATAAATTTGCTCACTACTGCTAGTGCCTAAGCAATATTCGGACGAGTACAAGTCATGGCATACATTAAACTGCCAACTGCTGATGAATATGGAGCACGTTTCATGTATTCTTTTTCTTCATCTGTTTTAGGACACATAGCTGAGGATAACTTAAAATGATCATCCAAATGAGTACTCACAGATTTGGCATTCTTCATATTGAATCTCTCTAAAATTTTAAGAATATATTTTTCTTAAGATAATCTAAGTTCTTTATTTTTCCTATCTCTGATTATATTCATCCCAAGAATCCTCTTTGCTGCCCCTAAATCCTTCATGGAAAATCTCTGAGATAAATGTTGTTTTAACTCACAAACTATCCTCACACTATTGCCAACAACCAACATATCATCAACATAAAGTAATAAAATGACAAACTCACCATTTGGAAGCTTCTTGTAATAAACACACGGGTCTGAATCACAACGAATAAATTATTGCTGAGTCATGAAGCTATCAAATTTTAAATACCACTTCCTTGGGGCTTGCTTAAGCCCATACAAACTCCGCTTCAATCTGCAATATAGATGCTCTTGACCCAGTTTTGCAAAACTTTCAGGCTACTCCATGTATAATTCCTCTTCAACATCTCCATGAAGAAAAGCAGCTTTGTCATCTAATTGCTCAAGTTCAAGATCCCAAATGGCTTCCAAGCCCAATACTGCTTGAATGGTGGTCATTTTCACAACTGGTGAGAATATTTCATTGAAATCAATGCCTTTTTCCTGAGCAAAACCCTTGACAACTAGTCTAGCCCTATAATGTTAATGACCTCCCTCTTCCTCTTTCACACGATACACCCATTTATTCTTCAAAGGTTTCCGATTTGGCAGAAGAGAAACCAAATCCCAAGTGTCATTTGCTCACAAATATTTCATTTCTTCATTCATTGCCTCCATCCATTTTACTGAATTTACATCTTTGCAAGCTTTTTTGAACGTCGCCGGCTCTGCCTCACCACAAAGCAATAATTCACAATCATAATTATCAAATGAAAATAACTCAAAATCATCATACTTGTGTGATAGTTTCCTCTTCTGTGTTGATCTCCTCAATTGAGGACCAATTTCATGCTGTGAATTACCCTCTATTTCTATATTTTCTTGATTATTTTGTAAATGATGACCACTGCCCTATTTTTCTACAATTCTCTATACACTACTTTGTTGGTGTACAAGACTCTGTTCTTGAAAATTATCTCCTAAAATCTGCCCCTGCACATCATTAAGTTGTCCCTAAACTCTGAACTACACAATAGAAGGTTGTGAATCATCTTTCAAAGGCATCGGTGATATTGTAGAAGGCTGCGAATATGTTATATGTTGTGAATGAGTGAAAGACTGTTGCGCCAGAATTGGAGGGTGCGTCATAAATGAGGAAGGCAGCGCCTTGTCCAATAAAGGTTGCGTAGTATAAGCTAGCAAGTGCAGCGACTTCACATTAAAATGTTGCGCGATAGATGAAGACTGCGCATTGTTTATTGGAGGCAGCGAAACATTTATTAAAGGCTGTGAATTTGTGAATGAAGGCAACGTATGATTTAATGGAGGTTGCACATCAAACAAAGAAGGCGCTAGCAAAGGCTACGCATTGACATTCAAAGGCAGCGATTTATAATGTAGGGGTTGCATAGAAATTAAATCTGGTGGATTTGTTACTATAGACTGCGCTAGAAATGACAGGGGCAACGATTGACTTCTTAAAGGTTGCGTTGGACTTCTTAAAGGCAGCAACTGGCTTTGACTTGGCTGCAATACTAGTGTTGGAGGATGTGAATCAAGTAAGAGAGGCTACGTAAGAATTGCCATAGTTTGTGTGCTATGATAAACAGGGGAAACATAAGTTGAAGGCGGAGTGTTTGTAATAGATGGCTATGAACAAACAGGTGTACGTTCGTTTGAAGAAATTATTAAAGGCTGGGAGAAAGACACGGATGTTTTCTTAACACGACCATTTTCAAATAAACCAACTTCAAAATATTCATCAGAAGATTTGCCCAGAGGCTGCAAACCTGAGAATTTTTTCTCATTGAAAACATCCCGACTGCGCACAATATTTCTGGCAACGGGATCCCAGAGCCTAAAACCAAATTGATCTTTTCCATAGCCTAGAAAAATGCACCTTTTCGATTTGAAATCGAGCTTCATTCGTTGTTCTTTCGAAATATGCACGAACGCTTCACAACCAAACACCCACAAATGATGATATGAAATTCTCTTCCCAAGCCATCTCTCCTTAGGAATGTCAAAATCCAAACGAGATGACGGGGCATGGTTGATCAAATAAACTGTAGTGTTGCAAGCCTCTGCCCAAAACTATTTTCTCAACCCGACATTGGAGAGCATACATCGAGCTCTCTCTAAAATTGTTCGATTCAACCACTCAGCTGCTCTATTTTCCTGAGGGGTGAATGGGACCACCTTGATTCTACGAATGTTGTTGTCTGCACAGAAATTATCAAACTCCGAAAAACAAAAATCTCCTCCATTGTTAGTTTTCAAACATTTAATCTTATGCCCTATTTGATTTTCAACAAGAGCCTTGAAAATTTTAAACTTTGAAAAAACTTTTGATTTTTTATTCAACACGTAAATCCAAACTTTTCTAGTGTAATCATCCAAGAAAGTAACAAAGTAATTTGCACCACCAAATGAAGTTACCTCTGTAGGACCAAAAACATCTAAATGAACGAGTTCCAAAGGAGCGGTTTTCTGATCATGGCCTATCCTCAAGAAGTTGGCCCGACTTTGTTTGTCATAAAGATAATGTTCACAAAACTGCAAATCCACCGATTGCAAGCTGGGAAGCCGATCTCGTTGAAGCATTACTTCAAGCCCCTTTTTCCTCATGTGATTGAGCCTCTTATGCTAAATTTTTGAATTGTTGTCCATGACTGTCATGGCAGCTCCCACTTCACCATGGCATTTTAAAATATAAAGATTACCCAACTTCTTTCCTTTTGCAATCACTAAAACCCCTTTTGTTACTTGCCAATTTTCTAAACAGAATTTAACATCACACCCAAAAGCAATTAATTGACTAACAGAAATTAAATTTCTTTTCAACAAAGGAACATATCTGACATCCTTTAAAATCCATTGACTTCTATTTTTTTAAATTTAAAACTATATCACCCTTACCAACAATTTCACATTCCTTATTGTCACCAAGAAAAACCTTATTGAAAACCCCTTCTTGAAAATTTGTAAAAGCTTGCCTGCATGAAGTAGCATGGAAAGAAGCTCCAGACTCAAGTACCCAAGAGTTTGCAGTCATGTCACCGGCAGCGAAAATTAAAACACCATCATCCTTTTCACCTACAATGTTCGCTTGATTTTTGATGATTGAGTCATGTTCCTTCTTATAATTCCAGTAATTTTTCTTTGTGTGGCTTGGCTTGCCACAAAACCAACAGGCACCCATTTCTCCTCTTGACTGCAATCTAGATTTTGACTTCCTTTGATTATTATATTTGCCTCTTTCTTTACTTCTTCCTCTATTACCAATACTTGCAGCCGTTAATGCCTCACCAAACGAGGGTTCCTGATTTTTTCTTTGCATATCTTCACTCAGTAAAGTGGCTGCAACATCATCGAATTTCAGCTTGCTTTTGGCAGCCACCGAGGTGCTCAGTGCCATCACAACAACTTCCCAGCTATTGTGTAAAGAACACAATAATAAAATTGCTTTGATCTCATCATCCAAATTTATGCCTATAGAAATCAGTTGAGTAACTAATGTATTAAATTCATTCAAATGATTGGACATAACCCCTCCTCGCATTTTTAAATTATACAATTTATTCATAATAAATACCTTATTGGAAGAAGAAGCCATCTCATACATTGAAGACGATTTATCCCACAACTCCTGCGTAGTCTTCTCTGCAGAGACATTAAATAAAACATTGTTGGAGAGCGACAGGAAGATTGTAGCTCTTGCTTTTTTGTCCAGCTTCTCCCATTCTTCATATGACAGAGATCCTTTCCCTTTGGCTTTGCCAGCCATTGCATTTGAAAGATCTTGTTTGATGAGAAGGGATTCCATCTGCATTTTCCAAAGCCCGAAATTTTTCCCTGCAAACTTTTCAATTTTCCACTTGTGTGCATCTTCCATGGCTGCAGAAGTTCTTCACAATTTCTTGCACCAAATTTCTCCAACCTGCTCTGATACCAATTGTTGAATATAAATCGCAGAACAAAAGTGAAAAAGAAATTGCAGAAATAAAAGATTAAAAACAATCACAAAAACAAGAACACAGATTTATTGTGGTTCATCATCAATTTGATGGCTAAGTCCACACTCAAGGATTATCTCTTATTAATCACAAGTTCTAAATGAATTACATTCAGCCAGCAGCTGTGTTAATAAATCAGTCTCCAATCTAAGAAAAAGAAAAATCCATTCAAAATAGACAACTTCTAAATTGGCCAATACATGCCAATAGAAGTAATTACAAAGTAAGAAAATATTTCAAATTAAATGAGAAACTTGCTAATTTGGGCTTCACTTAACCCAAAAACCGGTACAGAAGATAGATACACCTGTTTCAAAGGGGGACATGATTCAGATTGCAAAGGAAATGATCAACATTATCACAACTGCCAAAGAAACGGTATAAATGATTGAATAAATCCAAGATGAAAGGTTAGAAAAGCTCAACCCAAATTTGCCTTTAAAACAGTGCCAAGACCTCTCAGATATTGTTTTAAGTTAGCTATTTGATCAAGACTGAAGGTCGACAATTCAATCTCGAACAAGGATTCATAGCAAATTGATACGTAACTAGATACTCGGTTCATTGATATCTCAAACAAAAAGGAATAAGGCACAAACTTAAAATGATGAATCAAATTCGAAAGTGAAAGTATAAGCATGTTTTTATTCAACAACAACAACTAAAGTACGTTCACATATATGTACAATAATCCAAAGTCGAATACTTACAATTAGATGACATGAGTATTATTGCTACCTAAGAAACCCTAATGAAGATATTTGATACTCTGATGAAGGACTCTTTTCTTTACTCCGGCTTGCTGGTAAACACATATGTTTCGACTGAAACTCAATACCAACGAAGTGAAGAATTCAAACATCCTTTTCTTGCAATGACCCTGCCTGCACCAACATTAGGCAGATGAACTCTTGATAGAAGGGGTGCTCCAGGAGGTTGGATGCCAAAACAAGGAAAGAGTAACTGACATACATGCCGAAAGTCATGCCCAATTCATTAATTAACAAATAGTTAATTTTGCAACTACATGCAAGCCGTAATTGCCAAGGAGAAAATTGACTTATTTATTTACTTTATTATATATATATATTTATTGCCCACTATCTTTATTATATACTATTATATTTCATCTCATTCTTAATTTATTATAAACTTAAATATATTTATATTAAGTTACCCAAGTGCCCACTTAATTCAATAACCTAATTAATACCTTAATTAATCAAAACAACATTAATAACAAATTTAAATAAATCAACCCAAGGAAATCATTATCATACATCAAGAAAGATGGATCATGGAGGGGCACTACACATATCATCAAGAGAGGTTGGTGAGTTCAAGAAAAACCTTAGAAAGATGGAACCTTAGAGTCAAACCTATTGCCTAAGGGGCTCATCATTTAATGACTTTGCCTACATAACGCGTAGAGATTTTGTAGTTCGACTTTTTCATCGTAAAACCATCGAATATTTGATTACTCACAATAAGGGTATCTCCCCTTGGATTCAAAATATAAATATACTTCAATACAATCATAACCCAATAACATCAATATGCATTATAATCAATTCCTTATCTAAATGTACCATATGTCCCCTATTCTATAGTTATAAAACTACATGAGTGGGTACACAACCCTTTATAGGGTCCATTTCCCCATACAGTTTCACTATCGACTGCTACCCACTTAGGTGAAGCCGAGGATCAAAAACCTACTTAACAATATACTAGTAAAATATAAAGTATAGGAATAAATACACATACTTGCACGAACAATACCACAACGCATAGCAAGATGGTAGGAAATAAATCTATTAAGCATTCACAAGATAGAAAATTCACTCACTTTGTATGTTGAGTAACCATTTGTTAGATAGAGTTTCATCCTGAACTATGACCAATTTCACCATTAATTGGATCAACAATAATAAAACTTGATTGTTTAAATAAGATCAATTTATAACTATTTCAAATATTCCACTATTAGTCCTATAAACCATATAAACAGGGATGGTATAGTGTGAAGCCTTGTGATATTTCATAATGCACATATCATTCATTTTGTTTTAACATAGTAATCGATATGTGTTATAATCAATTCTTTACATAAATGTATTATATGTCTCATATTCTATGAGTTATAAAACTACATGAGTGGGTACACAACCCTTTCTAAGGTCCATTTCCTACACAATATACTAATAAAAAATAGTATAGAAGTAAATACACATACTTTCACAAACAATAACAAGATGCATAGCAAGATGATAGAAAATAAATCTATTAAGCATTCACAAGATAGAAAATTCACTCACTTTGCATGTTGTCGATATGGTTTTATGAGTTGTGATGGTTGCAGGATATGTGTTAAAGGCTTTGTTAAAATACTTTAGAAACCTTCACATAAATATGATTGAAATTTCAAGAAGTTGCCAAAATTTTATTCCCAATGAATGTGATAAAATTTTGTGGAGTATACTTGTATAGGTCACATTAAAATTGGCAAGTTAGATTGATGATGACCAGCACTAATAGACAACTTATGATGTTCTTTGGTATAAACTTTCACACATTTAACTACAAAATGAAATAGAACTTTGAAATCTAATTAATTGGGAAAAGTTTGCACTCTTAAGATTTACCTATATATTTTGATTAAAACAGAGCTAAAATAGAGATTTTTCAAGTAAATTTGTTGCAACTGTGATCTAGAACAAGCGCATTGGTTTTGCATTGCATGGGAAATTATATGTATTAGATAGACAAATTTCCAATAAATTGAAAAGAGGGGATGAAGTACAACAAATGGCATCTAATCCAAATAGCATCAATAGTTCATACCCATTTTTGCCAGTATTAAGCAATACTTGCACCACTAAAGTGAGGAAATGTGCATGGAAAATTTACTACCCCATAAACATATCCTTACATAAATATTTTGGTGTTAGTTGAATTGACTACTAATAAAAGATAATAAGATCTAAAAATACTAGTATATAGATTTGATTAGCAAAAGGTAAAAAGCCACTACATGAAAGAAATGACACAACCATGTATGACTTTGATATATTGCTTTAGCAAAGAACATGAAAAAGGGAATTTTATTTTTATCACTAAATGGAAAATTGGTTGAGCATATTGCTATCACACATTTGAATTTGAAAGAAGGGAAAACAAGCATTTGACTTTTTACTAAGAATAACATAGTCCATCAATTTAGAAACATGATAGTAATTAAAATTAAATAGTTAGAATAATTCAATCTTACCTCCATCCTGGACATCATAGCTCCATAAGTGAGGTTGTCTCTTCGAGGTTGCATGATTAAGGTGCTAACTATGGATGACTCTTCTCTTAAGGTGTTAAGATCTGCAATTGCTTCATCAAAAACTTGCTTGGCCAGATGGCAAGCCCTTTCAGGTGAATTCAATATCTCATGGTAGGAAATAGAAAAATCCAAAGCTAGCCCAAGTCTAATTGAAGCAATCCAGTATGCTTTCAAACACTAATCAGACACTTCTTTCCTCTCATTTCTTATTTTGAATTCTCAATATTCTGCACTAATTTCAAATCGTTTTGTCCACCTACTATTGGGAATGAATGGGCGGAGTTTGCAAGAAAAAGAAACTTCTGAAGATTGATGCTTCCATCTCTTCATAATAAACTCCCCACCACTAACATTTTTGTTTTCACGAGTTCCTTGCCTATAATCGCTTCTTCCTACCTCTTTTCCCCTTACTCTCCCTCTCTAACACCCCTTAACTCCAACTCTAACTTATTGGTGCCCCTTTAATAATGTGTCATTACTTTTCTTTTGTAGCAAGTTACTTTTCTTCCGTCTTGGAGACTGGGGTGCCATACATTTATTACTGGTGTGGCCCCATTTCATCCTACGCCCTCTCCTCACTTACTCTCCATTAATGCTCCTATCACCCAATTCATAATAGGTAACACCTAGGCTTTAAATACATCGACCATATAATCTTTTTTTTCATTGCAATGTCAGGAGGTTTATGGATAGCACCCAACAATGCAAAATTATTTGGTCCTGTCTTGCTGGCTAATCAAACTCAGTTATCATCCACCAACCAATAGTACAAATTCCACAACTTATGGTCCAATCACCTAGTAAATGCACAATAAAACTTCCTATTACTTCATGGCCAGCTACTAACTTTGATGACTCTAGGAAAGTTCAACTAGGTTCACCACTATTTTCCCAACATCACACCTAGAAGTGATTCAAATTTGACCATACACCTCTAACAATCTTGAAATAAATGTATTTTTTATTTTCCCTTTCTATGGTTTTCTTATTGTTTGCAAACTGTTGACGAGTGTGGTGTATTATGACTTATGTAAACTACCATATCTAGTAGGGTTCCTTGGCAGGTCGTATAGGAAAGTAGATGTGTTGGAGAATTATTTTCTGAGGGTGGGGCTTGCAAATGAGATCGGTATGGGGTGATCATAATCCATTCCCCCTAATTCTTTGTGAGTGATTACTTTTGTACCTTCCTTTTGGAGGCTAACACCCTTAAACAAATAAAGGGAATATACTAGGAAATTGGAGGGGTCCTAGAGAGGGCCTCGAGACCATCTTTCATAATGGTTACATAGTTGTATGTAATGGGAATACTTGATTATGTGGTTATATGGCTCTACAACTATTCAATTATTTCCACAGTGGTTCTATATATGTACAACATTTCAATTGGTAGATACTACAATATATTGTTATACATTTGTTCAATGGCTTTGGGCATTGTTCATCGTCGCAAACCTCGTTTTGTGAACCTTGTGGTGTCATTTGTGTAGTGTTGATCTCAATGTGTGTGTTTTATTGATAGTCGATGTGGTATGGAGTAACTGTCATCCATGTGATAAGAGCATTATGATCTATGAGATAAGAAATTTGTGAAAAAAAGAGAGAAGTTTGTGTATTACCTTTAAATATGATAGAATACAAGACCATGATAGTAGATGAGCAAAATAATTCTTTAATGGTGCATTTGTTTAATATTAAGGTATGAATACCAAATAATTATGACTAAAATTTATGTTAAATGGTGAAATCATTTAGATGAATTCTTGTAATCATTATACAACTAATCATGGGCAATCATGTTAAATAAGGACTATATGGTTAAAATTAACACTTTGAGTTATGCTTTAATATGAATAGAACATTATTTTGTATGACTCCTATTTTTAGTATTATGTGTGTGTTTACTTGTGAAAAAAAATATTTTATTGTGTGTGAGTAATGCAACTCTATTTTTTTACAAGCATTTCATCAACCGATGGTTAGATAAAATAAAGTGATCAACTATTGTTATGTTGAGAATATTGCTGGTCACATTGGTAAACCTTATGGAAATTATATATCTCTCTAAGATATTGTAATATGGATGTAAATATATAACAAAGAAAATTAAACATTGCTTTATGAATGATCTGGATAACTCCTGCATCTCGTTTCAAGCTTTATATTTCAAAGTTGTTACCTAATTTGAATGATAATGATATGCACATGTAATTCTTAAATGTCATATGAAATGAATGGTGATTTATAATATGACATGAAAATTAGAATACTAGTTATCTACTCGAGTTTATATTTAATGAGCAATGATGAAATTGATTTTGATTCATGATATACATCTTGCAACGAACAATTGAATTACCCTAAGACAAAAAAAATGATGTCTAATAAAAAATTAACCAATGGGTTACTAATGTATTTTGTGTTCTTCAAGGTGGATATTAGTTGTAGGATGAACTAGGATAGTCAATACCTTCCAAGCAACTACATAGAATGGATGCATGATCATGGTCAAATGTACGTAAAAGTAGCTCTAACCAATCGAAAGGTAATTTGATTAAAAAAGATAATCTAACTTTCAAGATTCCATTCTCCTTGAAATAAGCTAAATTTTGTTCTATTGAATTGCATGAGACATTATCTATGTGATTTTTTTATAATTAAAATTGTGAATATTGACTAGCAAATAATATGATTAATTGTAACGATAAATTATGACAATAGAAAGGGACTATCTAGACTCTAACAAAATAATTTATTTGTGAAGTCTAAGATTTTAACTCTTTTTTGACCTATAATATATTATGGGAGTTTAATAATTGTATGATTTATAGTTGTGTTTTATGGGGTCTAAAGTCATGAGTGTTGAATTTGGGATTTGTGTTTAAGTGTGTCTTTAAAAGATGTTGTAAGATCGTTTTTATTGGTCAATGTACAAAAATAGACCCCCAAGATTTATATATATGGGAAAGGTGATTATTGAACGTGTGATATTGTCCTCGGGGCATGATATGACTACTCAAAAGCTCTCATAAATGAATGTGACAAGTTTTGAAGATCTTGGGGATGGGAAGATTTATGCATACTCTGAAACTCATTTATGAGTGGAGCCTTTAAGGATGGATTGTTCAACTACACTTCCCTCCTAATGAGATTGAAGACATTTTTGGTTGGAGTGGAGGACACTCTTTACCTCCACATCTCCCAAAAAGTATCACACATGTGTGAGCACTTGTGAGAGAGTGTGTAGAGAGGAATGAATGGAAAGGTGATAAGTGTCACCTCCTCATTCAAATGATTCAAATGTTGAACTCCTATATATCCTTCATTGGATGAAGAGTTTACCTTCATTGTTTACAATTTTTGTTTGAATTTGGAGAGAGATAAAGGTTTGGAATAAAGGAGCACTTGCATTATTGGATTGGTGCTCAAGCTACCATGGCAATGGAGAGAGAAGACTCCTCCCTACAACCTCATGCAAAGAGATAAGTCTTACAATCTCTCTTCTCATTTTAGAGCGGTCTCCTTTTAAACTAGTTATTTGTATTTTATTTTTGCATGTGTGTAAAGAGTTTGTTGGACTTAATAGATAATGTTGAACGAAATATGAATGTGTAAATGTTTTAGTTTGAGTTTTGAAAGAAAGGTAAATGTGGGTTGTAAATATTATCTTCTTATATGCATATTGGGTTTACTATGGTTCTCCTTGCTTGCGGGAATGGCTAGAGCCCCAAGAGGCTTGATTATGTTATTTATGGTAGAGTAGAGAGCAAGTTTCTATCCTTCGCATGATATTTATTCCATTCTTAGTTTTGTCCTTGGAGAAGGCATGTGAGCTATTGATTACATGAGTTCTTTGTGGGGAAAGCATTTCTTATAACCTTGCAAGTCTAGATAAATTTCTTGTAACTTTCCCCGTGCTTGGAATAAAGAGAGATTTTCATTTAAAATGGTATTTGAAGGAAGAAATGTGTTTAAATTCTTTTCTGAATCATAAGGTGCCAATCCATGTAGAGTTGACAACTCTATTATGACTAACTATCCTTCTCATCATGAAGCTTTAAGTTAAGTACTAAATTTGTGGAACATAAATGTTTGAGAATTCATTAATGTGAGGCTCCACCCATAGACGGGAATGACAACTTGATTAAATCTCCCACTATTTGGGCAATTTTAGTCAGTACCAACCATTGTATATATACTAATCTACCAAAATGACTAGCATACATAAATATTCTAATGAAGGTAATATTTTGATGGATATAAGATTACCCTTTTTGCCCTAAATGTATCTCTCCTTCAATTAAACTAGCTACAAAATATATGAAGGGATGTTCCATTTTGTAAAATATTATGAAACATTCTTATTTTTAATAATACATTCTAATAATTTATTATAACATTAAATTCTATCTTAGATAAATGCATGATATAACCTATCAAGGTAAATAATGGTCTATTGGAACACAATAACATGAACATTAGATAAAAAAAAATTATCTTATGTTCATATTAAATTATAAATGATACCATATTCTATAAAATTGTAAAGTTATAAAGAAATGGTAATTATAAAGAATATGATATCACATTAAAGTAGTGAGTTATTGTAAATAAGATAGTTATGAAATTAAATCCAATGAAGTTATAAACGATGGCATATTCTATAAAGTTGTAAATT
>VDFB02000013.1:148354224-148398179 GCA_007258455.2 Sequoia sempervirens | reverse complement strand
CTAACTTGTAATGATCAAACAATGCATACTCATTGATACTTATATCTCAATGGAATGGCCTTGTGCACATCACTAGTCCAAAAGAAATTAGGCCTATTAGATTATGTGGAATATATATAAATATAATGTTGCATCCAAAAGCCTCATGCAATATTAGATCATTCTAACTTGTAATGATCAAACAATGCATAATCATTGATACTTATATATCAATGGAATGGCCTTGTCCACATCACCAAATAGAAAATTTTGAATGGGAAATCAATCCACCTCAACTAAAAATCATCAACAATCAAAAGGAACAAGGTAGAAGAATATTTTCTACTTGTATATGAGAATTCTCTACAGTTTCCTATAGGTGTTTCTTGATCATTAAGGCAATGCACGTTGTATGGTTGTCAAATTTTCATTGACTTCTCTCTCTAATAAGAATCGATCCCCTCCTCAATCACATTAGTTGGAAATAGTAACAATGTATGTGGGCATAATTCTCATGATTCTCAATCTCCTTAGTATATATTTTAGGGTCAAAGTGCTCACATTGGTTTTAGCATTCATGTCCACCTTCTATCTCTTCTTACTCCCATGACAAGGGTGCTCCTACTTGGCCAAGAAATAAAAAAATTCCTTGTCAAACATTAGAAATTTCTCCCAATAAGAATACAATGTAGGGAATAAATGGAGAATGTGTTAATGAAGAATGTGTCATTATATATCAGTAACCAAAATTCTAGATAGCTATGACCATCCTAATAGGTAGGGCAAGCCTGATGACCAAGACCCACCAACATCCCTTATTGGATCTATAGCTCATGTTGCTTAATAGTTTAATTGTTCTTTATTAATATGTTCATCTAATGCATGGCCTTGCATAAAATTTAAGGTATTTATTTCATCCACCTTTTGTTGTGAATATGATGTAATATGCTTCTCTATACAAAGTAATATATACAACATTAATTTATTAAAAAAATGAAATTGCATAATTTTCTTTTTATTTACGAATAAGACCTTTATTATTTTTTTAAGAACTGAAAAGATAATAATACACCATT
Organism: Sequoia sempervirens; assembly: GCA_007258455.2. NCBI lineage: Eukaryota > Viridiplantae > Streptophyta > Pinopsida > Cupressales > Cupressaceae > Sequoia > Sequoia sempervirens. The sequence goes on along the minus strand of VDFB02000013.1, from coordinate 148,397,124 downwards.
CACAAAAAAGTGGGTGGTAAAAGGTATACTCCCAAATTCCATGCAATACCAAGTCCAAAATAAAAGAAGCAAATAGTCTAAACAAGGCTAAGCTTGAATATCAATGAACATAAAAAGTCACTAAGTGGCAAGAGAAAAACTCGTATGAGGGGGATCATGGCCATATGGTTTACCCCATACTTTAGTAGGAATGGAACCATCATCAATAAGATCCCGACCAATGAAGGCACCCTCCTCCTATTAGTTTTTATTTATTGTTAAGCATGAACAAGGGAATATAGTAAAAACCATGTGAGGAAACTTGTTAGATTTTGGTGAGCTATGAGAACCACACCCATGAGAAGAGGAAAAAGGTGTATAAGAAGGATAAGATCACCTATAGGTAGCATAGTCTCTAGTTCCTTGCAATTGAGAGGCTTGAGAATGGAGCCACAAATTCTAATAGCAAATTGATTATGAACATGCTTATGCCCATGAGGTGGGAGGAGGCACAAGAAAGAACTTTAGAAATCATGCAAGGATCATTTCCCAAGTGATCTAAAAGTATAATTGATGCACAACATCAAGTGCAACCTTGTGAGATTGCACTTAGATCTACATAATGTAAGGAAGCTAAGGTAGAGGAAAAACTTCTTACACTAATCTTGAGAGGAGGGTTATGCAAAAAAAATTAAATATAAATAATTACATAAAATTAAATAGAAATAAAAATAAATAATATTCATACCACAAATTAGTGATTCACGTGGGGAAAATCCTTTCGAGAGAAAAACCCCACACTCCAAAAGTTGGCCAATATATTATTAATAAATCAACAAGATTACAATATACTTGTAGAGAAAGCTTTCTCACAAGAGTATCACCAACTAGAGATTCAAAGGAAACTCAACAACTATAAGACCCTTACACATAACGTTCATCCCATACACCTAATATATAGGAGATACAATACATGAAACTGTCAAATAGTATTACAAAAGCATGAGCTAAAATCGCCTAAAAAGTGGCGTCCATCTTTATCTATAATAACAGATGCCTATGATGTGTCTAAACACACACCACATGTAACCCCCCCTTTATAGCTCATTTATGTGTCCAACACATTTTTTACATCTCCCATTTTAGGAGAGCCAACTTTAAAAGGCCATAACTTTTGATTTGGGTGTTTGATTGACAAACCATTTGAACCATCAGAAATCTCATGAAGTGTTTTATCAAGCTATAACTAGTTGCATCAGTTACGACCACTTTACAAACCCAAAAAATGTCTCTAAGGCCTTCAAATGGACTTTGAAACTTTGAAAAATGAAAACTTTAATATCTTCAAATCCAGACTTGATCTTGCGACAAAACTTTATGAGCATGTGTATTTAGCCAATATGAAGCTTTGGGGGAAACTTTGCATCAATCCATGCTCAAATTTAAACTTATTAGAAATAGTAACTATTACCTAATTTTTAGCTTTCAGCTGAAATCAGGTAACTTAGTGTTTATTCTTTTGGTGTTTTTGTTTAAATATTTTAAAAGATAAACCATAGTCTGCTAAGTTCATTAATATGCATAAAACATATTGTCAAGAATAGATTGCATTTGATTCCAATTTTGCAATTATAGACAAATGAGAAAGAGAACCATATGAATTGAAAATGTAATCTTTATTGATAATCATGAGAGTATAAGTGTCCTCACAAGCCAAGGGACTAGCTATCCTAATGCTAGTAAAGAAGAAATCATACACATATGGATACAAAATTAAAATTGCATATAATATGAAAAGGGACTCATCATTGCCTGGTGGAATGAAAATTCTCGTTGACTTGGCCTTGCATCATCTCTGCTGCTATGTTGTTCTACTTTTGTTTGACACCCTCCTCATTGCTCCTAGGTTTCTTGCAATGGATTAAAACGGTGTTGTTAGAGCAATGAAAGATCCCTGATCAAAATTATATGCAAAACATCCATAAATGTGTGATCAAATGTCTACAAGAACTAAAATAGCAGCATACCATAAGTGTCCCTGAAAACAAGAAAAGAGTGATCAAACACACCTATGATATGCTTTGTTTATCTAACTATTTGTTTCTTGTGCAAATTTAGGACAAGTCTTGTTATTGTTCTGATTTATCTAATCACAGCATGTGAGGTAAATGTGGCTCCCATGAGAGTAGAGCTTGGCATGCTGCCCTCTAATGTTTTAAGAGGGATAGGAAATTGAGAAAATTGATCAAAGATAGACATGCTATTAATGCATTAAATCAATATGGAATCACACCAGTTGATCAACTTTCATTATCAGATTCAAAAGATGCAACATATAATTTGATTTGTCAAGAGTTTATACTTTATCTTTTCATAATGAATCAGTTATATGGCTGCCATCATGTCAAAAGGAAGGTACATTTTGCTAGATATGTCCTTCAATCTTCTTAAGTGGATCCAAGATCCATTTTATTAAAATAAGTAAGTGATTCCAGAGATGCATCAAGTCCAATTATAGATGCATCAAGTTCAATTATGCATCTCTTAAATAATGAAGGAGAAACCAAGGCATGCCTGAAGCCATCATGAAGCATATAGGGCAGCAAGAAGGAATAATCCAAGGTACTGTCAGGTCCCTCTCACCTCAACCCTATTGGATAGCCACACATCACATAGGATGGTGAGCTTTTAGGTCACCAACATAGGTGACATGTGTCTTCCCACTAGGATTAAAGTGAGGAGATAGTGTTTATTTGTTGTACATGATCAAAAGGGTTGAATTGTTGTGGAAACTAGGTTACAAACATGTGGGGCAGAAAGAAATTGTTGTGGAACCATAAGGATTGGGGCAGTCAAAGAAGGGAGAATACATGCTACATCTCATAGTAGGACAGCCACAAGGAAAGTATGCTATGGGGTAGCAAGGGACACCTTTCTTGGACAAAGGAAAACTATCAAGCATTGTCCAAGCACAATCAGTAAGCCATAAGAAAACAAGGAGCATGTGGGCATGTCATCACACTCAAATGAAGCAGCCATTTACATCAAAATACAGGCATGGTGGAGGTAGCAACAATCATGTTCCTATGTAGGAATGATGTGAAAATGTTAAGAGCATGAAACAGTGTCATGAATAAATTACAATGGAAAAGGGAGCAGCAACATGCTCATTTCAGTCATGAAATTGGAAGAAGACATTGCTATAGCTACGAAACCATGAGGCAATCCAAAAAATTGAGGAACAGTCTTGAGGGAAACCAATATCAAGATCACGATTATAAAAGATTGGAAAACAAAGGTAAATATCTTTGATAATGCTAATTGCAATGATAGTCAAGGGTTGTCAAAAATAGTGTTTATATTCTATTCTATGTAAAGACTGTGGTATAAAGCACAAGGTGAGCAAGAAGGTGCATGGTTAAGGCCACAATGTAGTTGTTGTATCAAAATGCAATGCATAAGAAAGAAAGGCACATTGGTGCAAATGAATAATTAAGATGCATTATATATTATCATTGTATAAAAAAGTGAACTATACATTGAGAAATGGAGGAATAGGAATTATTGATAAGAACAACACCTTCATAATAATGCCTGGTAACCCAAGTTTGAGCTTTTCATAGGTTGTTTGGGATGTAGAAAGGGACATCAAATAGTGCATTCATCACTATCCTCAATAGGAACAGTTGCATTAGGAGGGAAGCAAAGATATGATAGCTCTTATGTCATAAATGTCCTTCAAGGATGGTCATGGCATGTAATGCATATAGTGATGCATGGCTACAATTAGCAGAACAGTGGAAACAATAAGAGCAAATATCAAGACAGAGGCATCATTGTCTACTATGGAGAAACAAAGGCCTTCACAAGAGGCACAAAGGTAATGTTTGAAAGATAGTATACATGGTCAGACTGCCATAACAATACACAATTGAAGCTCTTAAGGTATGGAGTACACCAAATGGGAAAACCAAGTGACAAATAGGATTGATAACAATATAACAAGACAATTACCTTGAGAAAGCAGCCACTTCATGAATTCCAAGAACAGTGTTTCAAAGATGAAGATGGGAATTACCCTCTCAACAAGCATTACAATCACTTTGCTAGATATGTGTAGTGTTAATAAAAGATAGTGCTATGCATCACAAGTAGCCACCAAGCTATAAGAGGGGAAGAAGAAAAAATTCAAGTGAATACATGAAGATGAAGCATGGAAAATTCCAAAAGGAGTTTCTTCCAAATAGGCCAAGCAAAATTTTTCACAATGTCAAAGGTAGTAAATGGAGACTACAACAACCATCACTGTCAAGTGATTTTTTGGAGACCAAGATGAATAAAGGTCATAATTCATGCATTGAAGGAAAAAAATGACAAAAACAAAGTGGCGGACCTTGTAAGAACAGTGATCTTTAAGGGAGTGTTAAAAGGTGATCAATTGGTATGTTCAAAGAAATGTTTCTAAGATCTCAAAAATGGTGATGAGCTTAGAAGAATATAGTGAAAGTGTTGATGGACATAAAAGGTATCATGTGATCAATCCTATAAAGGAGTTAGCAAACATTGAGGCTAAGCAAAGATAGAAGGACAATGCAGGAATTGTAAGAAGCTTGCACAAACCACATGGCAACCAACAATATGCAGTTTTTTGGCTATTTTTGTTTTAGGTGGTTTCATCAAATTATGAGGGTAGTCATTTCATGCAATGCTACAATGTTATAGGGTATGCACAAGGAAGATAGTGATGTTTCAATGTATAGCAGTGAACATGGCATAACAGTGAGGGAGCATTGTTATGTCAATCTACACCAATGCAGGCCAGTCATTATCTTCAGGAAAAGATCAACTACAACTAGCAAGCCATGAATATATTGAGGGAAACAAGTAAACCAAAGAAGTCCTTAGGTAAGTGCAATGAAATTACAACTCTGGAAAAACACAAATCATTTCTTTTTATGGGGTTTTGTTTTAAAACACATTAAAACCAAATTTTCTTTACAAATCCAAAACTCATTTTGTGTTTCCAATTTAAAATGCAAATACAGAGTACAAGGAATGGTTTTTCTTCCATAACAAAGACCCCACCTGGGTCTGTTTCAAAATAATAAATTCAAGGACATTGAAGGAGAATAGTGTAGGTTTTTTTTTTTCAGAAAGAACACACAAATCAAAACCCATTTCATTCCTTTTGGAGGTCGTGGTTGGAAAAAAATTGTTTTCTTCTGGAAGTAAGAAACCCACTTAGGGTTAAGTAAAAAGTTGTAGATACAGAAGCTATTTAAAAGCTATCATGAACATTGTGAAGAAAGTCAACAAATGTTTGCCAAAAGAAGTTCTTTTTACAAAGGCAGAAACCTGGTTGGGTTTGTTTTCAAAAAATTGTTTAACAAAAAATTCCTTTTAAGAAGATAGGTTTTCTTCCATGGTCATGGCCCAAATTTGGGTTTTTATTCTCCAAAACAGAAAACCCATCTAGGTTTCAAAAAATCTGCAGATACAAGAAGGAATTGAAAGAGAGTCTAAGTGGAGAGCTTTCTACAAAAATACCAAGAAAAAACTAGTTCATATGTTCATGGTCGCGGCCAAAAATTACAAGCTTTCTACAAAATGAAGAAACCCATTTGGGGTTTACAAAAAATTGCAAATACAGTGTCATTTTGAAAGGCTATCATGAGTTTTTTTAAAAGTAAATCAAAATTCATTGAAAAAACCCTACTCTATTCTCTTGGTCACGACCTGAAGGAGCAAATTTTCTCACAGAGACAAGAAAAATCTTATGCTTTAAGACTTGGGCATTTTTTTGCTTTATGCTTTTGAAAACCTTATGCCTTGTTTCAAAATATGCTAAGTCCTAATCACATGCCTTTAACATGTAATGCCTTAATGCCTTCAAAACTGTGATAGTATGCCTTCCAAGATGTGTGGAGTCCCTGATGCCCATATAGGCCGAATCATTGGACCTTTTTTTTTCCTTTGAAAATCATGAGGAATGTTGACCAAGTGTGTGGACTTGTAGTGCAGGAGTGGAGGTGAGTGTAATTTTATCAAATGCCTTGGATTTTTGTTTTTTCTTAATGCTTTTGGAAGCATTTAGATATAGCATTATATTTTGCATTTTATTTCAAAGTGTAAAAATATCATTTAAGTGATTTGCAAATCACTTTTATTTTATGTCATTTTTTATGCAAATGTAATGTAATTCAAAGAGGTGGTGGGGCCCTCTTACATTTTGCTTTAAAATGTAAAATAGCTTGATTAAGTGGTGTATTATGAATCACTTAACCAAGTTATTATTTTGAATGCATCTTTGAGTCTTGTGTTTTCAAAAGACACATATAGCATGGGTCAAGGTTGTGGGAGACAAAATTATGACTTGCAGACATGAGGAAAGCATGTGAGTTGTGCCTTGACTATTTTGGAGAGAAATGTGCTATTTTGGAGGTTGTTTTGTAACACTTTTGGCATGACTATGGTCTTGGATTGACCTTGGACCGTTTGGAGGACTTTTTGGAGTGATTTTAGAAGGTTCTTTTTTGGCCTCATTGTTGCATCCAACCATAACCTTCTAGATGGACATGTGTGAGGGGATTTGATGGGTTTTGCTTAAGTAACTTCATTTTTTGCATTTTGGAGTTAGTTCTTTCTTTCTAGCAAAGTGATAGCTTTGGTTTTTGGAGTAATTTTTTAGCATGGATTAGTATTGTAACTCAGAAGGACTTGTTATACAGTGAGTACTTTGAATCAATAAAATAGAGCATTTTACTTTCTCATTTCATGTTTCATAGCATGTTGTTAGTGATTGATCAGTTTGTTTTGTGAAATTTATCTTTCCTTGCAAACTTGTCTCATGTTTAGGCATTTATTTAGCAGAAAATGCATTGTTACAGGTTATCATTTATGTTAATTAACAGTTTTGTTAGTTGTGATATTTTTGTTTTCCTTCTAAGAGTCCTATTTAGAAACCTCCTTATAAATTACTTATGTGAACTGCATGTGAAAATGAGTTGTGTAAACAAAGTTTTATGATATTGTTTTGAATGTGATAGGTTGTTATCAGGTCTTAGTTGGTTTTTGGTGTATCACCTTAGGTAGTTTCAGTTAATGTTCATGTTTTATGCATATCTTTCCCTTTTCTTTAGAAATCAGTAGTTAGGTGGCATCAAAAGGGGAGCCAACCCATAGTCTAGAGGTCTTCTTTCGAATAGGACACCCACAACCTGAAAGCAGTCGCATGTTACATCCAAACCTACTAAGTTCTTTCATAGCTTGGCATTAGGGGTGCATATTTGGATCACTAACAGTAACCTTGTGTAAATGCAAGATTGAGACACCATTTTTCTAACACTTTCCCACTTGTTGAATGCCTTGCAAGAGAAAAGGGAGTATCAACACTATAAATTAATCACTAGGGATTGTGAGGCCCATAGACTTTGAACACCATCTTAACTTCTTTATGCTCACAGGCTTAGTTAAAGAATTCGCAATAGTCATCAAATTCTCTAGCTTAACCAACTTCACCCTGCCATCCTCTACCATGCCTCTAACAAAATGATATTGTACATCAATGTGCTTGGTTATGGCATGAAATATTGAGTTCTTAGCTAGGAAAATTACACTCTTACTATCACAATAAATTTTCACCATACCTCATTTAATTCCTAAATCTATTTTAGAAATCTAAAATAGGTTGAATAACCCATGGAACTTTTTAAGAGAAAATAAAAGTTACATAAACTGGAAAAACATAAGAATGCAAACCAAGACTCTGAGAGATTATGCAATGTTAATGTGACAATATTGCATTAAGAGCTTCCAAGCTGAAAAGATACACTGCAAAAATGCATGAAAGATATATGCATGAAGATATGCAAATACAATCTAGGTAGTGAGTTTATATAGAACTTAAGAGAGGAGGTAGGTGGAAAATCCAACCAGTAGGAATCAACCACAAAAACTGTGGATGGACCACCAAAAGTGGAGGATGCCACCAAAAGTGGAAAGTGGTTCCACCCTTTAAGGAAGGGGACACCACACACTTTTCTCCTAGTAATAAACTCACTTTATTATCTTAAGTAAGCTTAATTAAGTGTAGGAAAAAATTAGGACTAAGGGAAAAACAATTAACTTACTAGAAAAATAAAAACCTACACCAACACCCCCCTCAAACACAGCTTAGGAGGATGTAAAATATGATGGGTCCTAATAAATGAGGCCATGTTAGATACCCATGTACATATCAAGTTCCCCCCAAAATAAGAAGAACCCCCCCACAAATAGAGAGAGAACACCCCCCAGAATAGAGAGAGAAGAAAAGGACTAAGTAGTCCCCCCAAGGAGGTATCCAATGATAGATGCTCAAAACTAGATGGAGATGAAGTTCCATGATCATCAAACAACGTTCCTCCCCTTAGGAAGAAACATAACCAAAGGTGTACACACATTATCTCCCAATTCCTGAAAGGAATATGTAGGAAGAAAGCACAATGTGAATGAAGTCACTGAAGTTGGCTCATGTATCCCCATGTTGATGCTAAAAGTAGTCACAATCAAATCATGCATTCTAGGCCACATTATTGAAGATGACGAATTGAAATCTCCTAGAGACTTATGTAGAGCACAAGACAAAGACAATGATGGTTTGAAAATAGTTGTGAAATGAATGTCATCAAAGAGGAGAGATAACCCATCAAATGTGTCCTCCAAATCTAAAATATGTGTCTCCATAAACAAGTGTAAAACTCCTATCAAGAGATCATCCCACAAAACTGAATCAGGAAGACTATGGATGTCTTGTTGCAAGAAGTCATAATTGGAATCTTTTGAAGAAGCAACTATAAACTATGAAGTGACAATAGATTCAAGGACCAAAGAATGGTCCTCAAAGAGAAGATGTATGTCCTCAATAGTGTCATATGTTGAGAAAATGTGTCTCAACCTTGCAATTACATAAGATATTGTTGATACATAAGGTATTGTTCAGCCAACGACAATGGGGGGGCTTGGGGGGATCCCCCCATGAGGGGTTCGAGGGGATCATCCCCCTGATTGGGGTCCAAGGGTAGCACGCCCTAGTGGGGGCTCAGGGGCAGCACCCCCAAAAGGAAAAAATTATTTATATTTTATTATTGTAAATCTAGACCGTTCATCATTATGTCTCATATCTGACGATTGATATTTTATTAGCTTGACTTTCCCTAGAAAGAAACCCTTTTTTATGAGGCCATTGTATTATAGCTATGTATTGTGATGTATTCTGAGAGTCTGATAGTAGTTGTGTTTTCTCTAGTTCTCTGAGTGGTTATACTCCTGTGAGAAGATTTCTCTACAAGTATATTGTAATCTTTGTGGTTTTTGAATAATATATTGGGCGACTTTTGGAGTGTGGTATTTTTCTCTTGAAATGGTTTTCCCCACATAAATCATTATGTTGTGGTATGCTTGATATTTCTGTTTATTTGTGTTTAATTTTATATAACCGTTAAAGATCTGTAAAATTTTGCATTATTCTCCTCTCAAGATTAGTGTAGGAAGTTGTTCCGCTACCTTAGATTCCCTACATCATCTAGATCCAAAATGTAGGAATCTACAAACAAGAAAGAAATGTCTAGTAGAAATTGGTGCCAATGAACTAAATCTAGAAGACATAACTAATCCTACTACAATGAATCACTAGATCCTCTTGAAGAAGCATCTCTGGAATTTGAAGCTACAACAAGTGATGTCGATGTAATCTCAACATGAGGATGAGAAAAAAGAGAAGTCTTTATGCCATATGAATGTTTAAGATGTGAAAAATACTTAAGCTCCTCTAACGTAGCATCATCAAAGGCCATATTATCTACATCATCAAGTGGAATGAAGCAATCTATAGCATGATCATTTGGGAATGGAGAAACATGAGGGTATCCAAACATCTCCCAAATTTTGGTCCAAATTGTGCGAGTACATTAAGTGTCTTCTATAACCAACATAGTGTAAGTATCAACATAAGAACCAATGACTCCTAATACATGATCAACTCTATTACCCCATATTGATTTCCTTCTAGGTGTGTTTGATTCAGGCATGAGCCCATAAAGATAAGGAAAAAAATTAGCTATTTGAGATGGGTTAGAATGCATTTTTTCTAAGACTTATAATTAGCCTTATATAGAAGGATGAGTAGAAAAACCCATGATGCAATCCTCAAATGATTATAAAAGAGCACCTAAAAAAACATCAATACACTCCCACCCTTTTCACTAGTATCAAAAATCAACCCCCCAAATATTATAAGGTTGGAACTTTATAATTCAGTACGTTTACAAAGCCTTTTCCAAGATACAATGCTCAATAAGCTCGAAATAGTCAAAATTATAAATTTTGATACAAAATGAAGCTAAGATGAAATCTAGAAAAATTAGCCTAATGGTTGTGTAGTGCTCTCCAAGACCTTTCCAACGCCTACATGTTTCCAAAAATTGGAGCACTGGGGCGAATGTTATGGCATGTTGAAGAAATTAGCATGAGACAACTTCAACCTGAAATATCTAGTACAAAATGAAAAAATTTCTTTTCAATACCTATGTGGATGGAAAGTGTTCATCTCTAGCTTTACGATGATCTCATTTACGAAAAACAGACACCATGGCAAAAAGTTATGATTTTTTTTAAATGGCTAAATTTAGCCTGTAGAAAATGATTTTTTCTAGCAAAATAAGTTTTACTTTTGATTTAATTTCTAAAAAATCTACTCATTGTTCGCAGACAATAACATAAATCCAAAAATATTTTGATGCAAAGAGCAAAGCCCAGAAATGGTTTTTCGATATAGCAAATAGAAGATGAAAAAATAATTTTTTTAACCTTCAACTTGTAAAAAAAAGGCGTGTGACACTTTTTGGACAACGATTTTTTAGATTTGCTCAATATATGCAAAATCTAATAGATGCCTAGATGGTTTTTTTACCTTGGGAACAAAACCTGGAAATTATTTTTCTTACCAATGAGTGGAAGCTAGATTTTTGAAACAAAAATGAAAATGGCTCCAGTAAAAATCTATTTTCCAAATTTGAGCTTCAAACCCCCATTTTCAACTATGTCAAATGATCTCCAATTTGGATGAGACAAAAGCCAATATTGACTTTTTTTTAGCCTTTTGGACACATTGGAATAGTAAAAATGTTACCAATATAATTAGAAATGTTGCAATCACCCATATCTCACAAACCATATATGCAATATAAAGAAGTTATTAGATCCTTACAAATCTTTTCTGATTCTCCAGATTGTTTAAAATACAAAAGAAGAGCATACGAGAATTTACAAGATCTTTACAAGAAACTCAATCTCTCAATTAGAAATCTATGAACTTAGATTTCTCAAAACAAAAGCTCTGATACCATGTTAGAAATTTGAAATAGATTGAATAATCCAATGAACTTTTAAAGAGAAAATCAAAGTTACATAAATTGGAAAAGCATAAGAATGCAAACCAAGACTCTGAGAGATTATGCAATGTTGATGTGACAATATTGCATTAAGAGCTTCCAAACTAAAAAGATACACTGCAAAGATGCATGAAAGATTTATGCATGAAGATATGCAAATATGAGCTAGGTAGTGATTTTATATAGAACTTAGGAGAGGAGGTAGATGGCAAATCCAACCAATAGGAATCAACCACAAAAAATGGGGATAGACCACCAAAAGTGGAAAATGGTTTGACCCTTTAAGGAAGGGGACACCACACACTCATCTCCTAGTAATAAACTCACTTTATTATCCTAAGAAAGCTTAATTAATTGTAGGAAAAAACTAAGACTAAGGGAAAATAAATTAACCCACTAGGAAAATAAAAACCTAAACCAACAATCTAAACATAGTCTCTTAAGCCAAATGGCTTCTTTACAAGCATGAGTAGCTACCATATACTCAGCTTCAGTAGTGGACAAAGAAACCACAACTTGTCACTTACTCATCCAACTGATTGCTCCACCAAATACAGTAAACACATAATCACTTGTGGATCTTTTTCTATCAACATCATCTACCCAGTCTAAATCCACAAAACCATGAATATCAATGGAATACCCATCTCCCACCATATTAACGTGATAACACAAGGAATACTCAGAGATACCCCACAAATATCTAAAGACTCTTTTAACTACATCCCAATGACTTCTACCAGGATTAGACATATATTTGGAAAGAACTATTGGGGTACTACTTGGGCAATGTATGGTCTAGTGCAGACCATAAAATACATCAAACTTACAACTACACTCTGGTAAGGAAATTCGATCATGTCTTCCATCTGCAATGGGGATGTTGAACAATATGAACTTGTAGATAACTTTGTCTCAATTGTAAAAGGAACACACAATGGTCTACAATCCTATATGTTAAACATTTTTAAAACTAAATTGACATACTTAATCTGGTCAAGCCATAGCTTTCTATTCACACTCTCTTATTATTTCCATCCCAAGAATGTGTTTAGCTGCACGAAGATCTTTAATTTCAAATTTAACTCCAAGCTAAGACTTTAATTTTGAAATCATTCATTTCTCTTTACTAATAAATAACATATCATCAACATATAATGCAATAAATGAGAAATGATCACCATCATATTTACAATAAACACAGTGATATGGTTTAGAATGTTAAAAACCCAAACTCAACACATATGTATCAAATTTTTGGTACCACATCCTAGGACTCTATTTGAGGCCATACAAAGATTTCTTCAATTTTTAAAACAAATTACTTTCACCTTTCACCATGTAGTGCTCTAGTTGTGTCATTTAAATATCCTCCTCCAAATTATGATGAAGGAAAGTCATTTTCACATCCTTTTTCTCCACCTCTAGATCATAAGAAGCAACAATAGAAAGCAAGAATCCAATGGATGTCATTTTTTACAATAGGAGAAAATATCTCTCTTTAATCAACACCCTCAACCTAAGATTAACCCTTCACAATCAATCATGCTTTTTACTTCTCAATACCTCTATCTAGAACCATCTTTTTCTTAAACACCCATTTACAACCAACAGGTTTTCGTCCTTTAGGAAATGGTACAAGATCTCATGTATCATTCCTTTTTAAAGCTTTCATTTCTTCATCCATAGCAATCTTCTAGTATTTTTCATCATTCATACCTAATGCCTCTTCTACATATTTGGGTTCATCAATGTTAGTATTCAAAACAAAAATATGTCTCCAATCATCAAGTGAATACCTTTCAAGTGGTTGTCTATACCTTGTAGACTTTCGAACAAGATAATTGGAGGTTCTTCCTCCTCTTCTAAAGATTCAGAGCTAGATGTATTCTCCTCAACTTCTTGTCTATCCAACAGCCTTGATTCAAAATTTTCAGGTGTAGAAATTAAATCACATCTTCCTATTTGTTTTGTTTTGGCTTTAATGTAACATGAGAAAACTTAGTTTCTCTAAAAATAACACTTCTACTATATATTACCTTATGTGCTATAGGATTCCAAAGCTTGTACCCCTTCACACCATAGCTATATCCAATGAAGATACATTTCAAAGTCGTGTTCTCCAACTTTGTTCACTTTTCCTTTGGTAAATGTCCATATGTCTTGCAACTAGAAACTTTAAGATGTTTCAGTGAAGTCTTATGACTTGACTATGCCTCTATAGGTGTCTTATCAACAAGAGCTGATGTAGGAGACCTATTAATTAGGTAACAAGTAGTGGCAATAGTTTCAGCCCAAAATCTTTGTTCTAGATCAGCACCACTCAGCATACTCCTAGCCTTCTCCATCAGTGTCCTATTCATTCTTTCTGCAGCACCATTTTGTTGTGGAGAATACAGAGTTGTCTTTTGTCTCAAAATGTTGTACTATTTACAAAATTTATCAAAATCATTAGAGAAAAATTCACCATCATTATCAGTCCTCAAACATTTAATTTTATTTCCAGTTTGCAACTCAACCATTGCTTTAAATTTTTTAAATTGACTAAAAACTTTAGATTTTCTCTCTAGAAAATATACCCATGCCCTACTATAATCATCAATAAATGAGACATAATATGTGGATTTTCCAATCGAAGGAACGTCTATAGGACCAAACACATCATATGAATAAGATCTAATACACCACGAGATTTATGAGAACTCGAGTAGAATTGGACATGGTTTTGTTTTCTATAAATGCATTGCTCACAAAAATTAAAATCAAGATTACAATCAAACAACCCTTCAATAAGGTTTTTATTTTTCAAGGTCCTTAGATCCTTTTCTCCAATGTGGCCATAACATAGTCTTCTTTATAGGTAACTTTGATTTAGAAGAGAAAACACCCTTGGGTACCCAAAATCCATGACCATCCGTTGAAGATGAAACTCTCACTCTTCCAGCGAAGTAGCCATGGTCTTGTTTTTAACAAAGGTACTATTGCACTATAATGCAGAAGCATCTATGGTTGACCAACAATCTTGCATCAACCAAAAATAATATTTTAGTTTATTTTCCTAAGGTTTGGTAGGTGATTATTTAATAGGGTAATTTGCAAGGTGAGACTAAAATAAATATTAAATAATTTCCTTTAATTATTTTGTAGCAAATTTTGGGAGTAGAGGTTTCCATTAAAGGTTGTAGGTTGCAGGTGCTAGAATTTGGTAAAAGAAGTTGGATTGAAGGAGTACACTTTTGTATTTGATATTTATTGTTTTGTATTAGATTTACATCAGTTTTTAATAGTTTTCATCAACCAATATAGCTACAAACAATGTAATTTCAAAATTATCTTGTTATTAAGTGATTTGAGGAAAGTTTGAATGATAAATTAAAGACACTATTTGTAGATTTTTGTCTTATTTACAATATTTTATGAGTTGCATTGTATGTTGTTGTGGGTTTGTGAATGAAGTTTGATTTTCTACTTCATTAGTGGTATCAAAGCTAGTGTTCCTAAGTGTGTAGACAGAAGCATTGATTGGAGGTAGTTTGCACCAGGACCTGTGGTGGTGTGTGTGTGATTTACATGTAAACAAATCATCGAATGTGAGATAGTTTACATGTGAAGAACTTAAGGATTTGAATATTTATTTTGAGGCTTTATGAGGTCTTGAAAATGTCAAAGAA
Organism: Sequoia sempervirens; assembly: GCA_007258455.2. NCBI lineage: Eukaryota > Viridiplantae > Streptophyta > Pinopsida > Cupressales > Cupressaceae > Sequoia > Sequoia sempervirens. The sequence continues at coordinate 148,382,045 of VDFB02000013.1, read as the reverse complement.
GAAGGGAAAGAAGTTTTTTATATTTGTGTATGCAGGTGAATAGGAAGGAGAAAATATTACAGAAGTATGCTTTGAGGATAATGTGAAGGAAGATGGTGAGATTGTAGTAGAGGATGAGAAGCCAAAAGAAAGTACAAAAATCCAAGAGGAAAATGATGTTGCAGTGGTATGCTTCAAGAGTGAGAGCATGGAAGAAAATGAGAAGAGTGAATAAGATAAGTTTGTTGCAACATTGGTTGAAGATGGAGGAGTTCCAGAAGTGAGCATTGAGGAGATTGTTGTGAGTAAAGTTGCAGAAGTTGAAGATGTTGCAATTAAAAAAAAGTATGCAGTGATGTATGAGGAACCTAATGAAGACCAAGAGTTTCTTGAGGAAGAGATCACGGAGATACAGAAGTTGTTTAGTGTAACAACAAAGACAGTAGCATTCAACAATGAGGAAGAAGATGTTGTGACAAAAGAATTCATCGAGGTAAATTTGATTTTTATGAGTTTTGTAATGTTGAATTTGTAAAGGATTTTCATTATGACATGAGAAATGAGTTAGAAAGTATTGTGAAGATGCAGAGTGGTATACAAATGTATACTTGCAGGTAGAGGCTATAGAGGAAGCTACAGGAGGAACTTGGTGGAAGTGGTCAGTTTGTGGTGGGTTGAATCCCGCAAGAGAAGAGAGGAGAATGTATGGTATTAGGAGGAGGGGAGCGGTTCATGGTGGATATGATTCCATGAGAGGAGGGAAGAATGAAGTGCATATATTTGCTGGAGGAGCATGAATCTTTTTTTCACAAGATGCTAAAAAAAGAGGAAAAAGAAAAGATTTTTGTTGCACATGTTTCAATGATGGAGTTTGTTGAGGATTTCTCACAATCCAAAAGGGTGGTACTACCACTCAACTCCATTTTTGAATCCATATTCACAAATTTTTTCCTACCTCGGGTGTCTAATGCAAGAGCATCCATGGTTGACCATCAATCTTGCATCAACCAAACATAATATTTTAACTTATTTTCCTAAGGTTTGGTAGGTTATTTATTTAATAGGGTAATTTTCAAGGTGAGACTAAAATAAATATTAAATAATTTTATTTTATTATTTTGTTGCAAATTTTGGGAGTGGAGATAATTTAGGAGGGAATTTTGGAAAATTGTCAATTTCAATAATTAGCAAAACATGGACTTGGGCGTTGGAAGGAGTTATAAGTTTGAATGATTCATTTAGAAACTTCCTTAGTTGATGCATACAAAGGTGGGTGTCCAAGGTGAGTTGGCAAGAGTTATATTGGAAATTGGCCTAAAATCTAGGAATGGACTCCAATTTTGGTAATTTTGGTGGGAGTGGGTTTGAGAAAGTATTTTCTATATTATTAAATTTTTTTGGGATGGATTTTTGGAGGTTTCTTCCCAAATTGGTCATGATTTTTTTTGGTGAAGCTTTGGAAGCTTGCTTTTGAAGATTACAGGTAATTTTGACTATGTTTTGGTAGCCATTCTTGGCTAGAAATTGGAAGGTTATTGTTGCAGGTGTAGCATCTTCTTGGAGAGGATGTGGGGAGTGTTTTTTTTCAGGTTTGAACGCATTATGACAGGAAAATGGATCATGGAATCCATTATTTAAGATGGGTATACAGCTTGCAAATTGGAGTTTGGAGGGTGAAGGTTGTAGATTGAGAGTGATTTGAACGAGTTGAATCAAAATTTTGTATTTGTTGTTATTTGTTGTTAATATCATATTTGAATCTTATTTTTAATGTGTATTTATTAGTCCAAGAGGTTGAAATCTTTGTATTTCCATTTTGAAGAAGATACTCTAATGTTTGCAAGAGAACTTTGAATAAAAATTTGGAATTTTTTTTGTAAAATTTTTGCATTGTTTTTCTTTTCTAAGTTATTGCAGATTTAAGTCAAATAATTTAATAGATTTGCATTTGTGGTTTGAGAAGGGAGAGTCTCCCTACTTCATCACACCCAATAGTCCATGCATCAAGTTTATTCAATGTTCCATACACTAGTATAAAAACATAAATAAATGACTAAAAAAACTACTAAAAATTGCATATAAATAACTAAACTTGGTCACATGACCAATAGTAGTTTATTGTTGGTCATTTATAACATGACCAAATTTATGACTAACCGGATTTAGTCATTTATTTGATCTTTTTGATTTATCAATTTGGTAGTATATTTAGTCATTAATTTAGTCATTGATTTAGTCATATATTTAGTCATATTTATTCATTAAGCTTGGTCACGTGACCATTGGTAGTTTATTACCAGTCATTTATAACATGACCAAATTTATGACTAAACCATTCTTAGTCATTTATTAGTTGTTTTGATTGATCAATTTGGTAGTATATTTTTAGTCATTGATTTAGTAGTATATTTAGTGCATTTTTAATTGTCGTCATTTGGTAGTTTATTTTATTAATCAAAAAAATTACTTATCAACTATCTAAAAAAATTACACAATAAAAAAGCAATGAGAAGGTTAAAATAGCTTATTTTATTAATCAAAAAGATGTTACATACAGTTGTGTAAGCTTAAAAATGGAGTTACAATTTTTTGTCCCAACATGAAAGAACTTGAAAAGATTACAAACATTGCTGAGAGAGAAAAAACTAGCTGAAATCTATTCCAAAACCTTGCCTTTATGTTGTTCAATAGCTTACAAAAGAATAGGAACATGACTATTCTTTTATATCATAACCTACAGTCCCTTACCCTTGTAATGCTTGTTGATCCTCTAACTGTCATTTGTGCAGGTTGTTCTTTTATATCATAACCTACAGTCCCTTCCCTTGTAATGCATAAGTACATGATACATCTTTTCAAAGGAACTTTCATTCTATGATTGTGATAAAGATCCAATCATTTGTAGGCTGCCCTCATTCTGATTACTATCATCTTATGACCATGTTAATTGTTACTTCATTGTTTCTCTTACCATTGAACTATCCCTTAAAAAAATTGATAATTTACCTCTTCATCTTCATATCTTGTTGGTTTCTTTATCACCAATCATGAATCCTACCAACTGAAGTAAATTTGAGTCATTGTCCACAACTTTCCTACCTATCAACAACTCCAAAAGAACAATACCATAGCTATAAACATCAGATTTATCATTAAGCTTTAAGGTTCTTGCATATTCAGGGTCAATATAACCAATAGTACCCATAACATAGGTGGAGGTGTGAGTTTTGGCCGAGGAAATGCACTTGGCAATGCCAAATTCTGACAAATGTGCTTCGAAGTTGTCATCTAAAAGAATGTTAGATATCTTTACATCCTTGTGAAAAATGCATTGGTTATAGTCATGATAAAGATATGCTAATCCTTTTGTAGCACCATAGGCTATTTTAGATGAGTATCCCCATCTAATTTAATCTTCTTTGATGTTCCTACACAAAAATTTAAAATGTTTGTTAGGTTCTCCCCAATGTATTTTGATCAGAGGGTAGAAATATTGATTGGACTCATATTTCATAAATCTATCATGTTTTTGTATAAAATAATTTTCTCACCATGTAGGATGTCCCAAAAACTTCCATTTACCATGTAGTCATAAAATAGAAACAACAAAAATATAGAACTACATAGTACTGAAAAAAAAATTAAAAAAGAACCTGGAAGAAAGGATGTTGAAGACATTCAGCTGCAGTTGGCACCTACATTTTTTGTACCTGGCCTCGGCTCTGTCCACCTAGTCCAAAACAAAAAGCATGTGAACCAAGTTAGAATCCCCACAAAATTCATAAAGGACAAAAAACTTCATATGTTGACAACAACAAAAGTAAATACTAAACAAGAACACTTCCCAAACTACATTCACAAGCATAAAATTTAGAAATATACTATTACTAGATTAGAAAGAGAGTACTTTGATAGAAAGAAAATAAGAGACAAAAAGTGAAGAATAGTTAGTTTAAAAAAAAAATGGGATCTCTAACATCAGATATTATATTTAAAAATTGGATTGTGAGGTTTATGATCCAAAGATCCCATGATAATAAAGGTCATTGTGACATATTTTGTACCCATCTAGATATGTTTCCTCACATAATAAGGTGCAATATATTTCATTCACAAACATCTATTTTCATTGAGGAAGAAAACATCAGGAAAAGCTATTCATGATGGCTTAGGACAAGAAACATGTAGAATTTTTGAAATCCCACATGTTTGTTAATTTCAGCAAGCTACTCATTTATATCACTAAAATATATTCTCTTAATAATAGAATCCAATTAAAATCTTGTTATATAGAGTACACAAACAACTTGTGTTTATATTCATTTTCCCAAACTATCAAATCAGCTTATAGAAAGACTGTGTGCTACTCGAATTCAATTTATTGCAAATGTGGCTGCTAAAAATGTAGATTGCAAGAGGCGGGTTCAATAACTAAGTTAATGAATACATTCATGATTTGATCATTACCAATTCATTTACATTCTACTAGATGCATACCATTCAAAAAGAAAATTGAAGGATTAAGAATATGTATAAGAAATTAAAAAGTTGAGAATGACAGAATAAAAACTAAGTATTAATTATAGAACTTATGTTGTCAAATTAAAAACATGTACATAAGATTATTTAGAGCCTTCTGTATACTGAGGTTATCAAAGTACTTGTGTCATTTTTTTATAGGTTGGTGAGTTGTTCTATGCTTAACTAAAGATCATTAAAATCCCCCTCGATAAAACAAAAATACCACTTCCCTCAAGGTAACATTTTCCCTATAAAATATGGAAAGGAAACAGTTTTTAGGGCATCTAAAAACTAATAACTAAAAGAGATGACTTGGATTGTGAATCATATATGCCATTATGCACACTAGTGGATCAAACTTGTTCTTTTTAGAATTCTTTGGCTTTAGATGTGTTGCAAGAAACTAAGTTTGAAAGTCTCATATAAAACCCTCTAAGTGAATGGAAAAAGACAGACTACACTTCATGTACAAAGATGCCTATCATACAGAAGTTTCATGTATCTAGCTTGTAAAAGACTCTTAAACCCACAGATATACTTTATTTCTCATTCCAAAGGTAACTTGATATAGAAGAAAATATACCCATACGATAACCTAAAAAATAATAGCCAATAATTTGTGATACATGAGTTTATGTTTAACCAAAAAACTCAAAGTTAGTATTTTCAATTAGACTCAAAGTTAGTATTTTCAATTAGAACAACTCTTTTTTTTTCTCAGGTAACATTTTTTTTTCTTTGCAAACAGAAAAGGACAAGAAACTAACCATGCACAAAGATATTCAAACTCTCTTCCCTACTGTAGCTCTTTATGGAAACTCTGCCACCACCTCCACTAGCCCATCCCTTACCTCCAGAAGCACTTATCATACCCGTTCCCTTCCTACACAAGGAAAAAAAGAGTCCCTCAATGCTATAACCAATAAAACCAATCTAAATGTAAGCAAATAAAGTGCACCCAAGGTTAGTGTGTAAGAATGCAATCTTGTGTCTGAGACAAATTAATAAATGGATGCTCATGTCTATGTCAACTATTGAGAGATGGGGTGCTAACAACTGAAGGCTGGAAAGTCCTCTTTCAAACCATTGGGAGGAAAAGAGCAAAGGACTATAGAAGGAAGGAGACCTTGCTCCAGGATAATCTTCTTCACGCAGAATTTGAGTTGCAGTCTGATCCTACAAATGATGATCTTGTTGAAAAGTTTTCCTTGGCTAAAGACTCTCTTAGACGGCTCCAGAATAACAAAATCAAAGGCCTTAAGGTCAGAGCTAAGATGAATTGGCTAGAGAATGGGGATAAAGGCTCCAAATTCTTTTTTAGATACATTAAGGAAAAGCAGGTCAGAGAGCAGATTGACTTCATCAATATGGATGGTTCTTTGGTGTCTAATTAGGATGAGATAAGGTATCTTTTTTTCCAGTTCTATAAAGGTCTCTTCTCTTCTGATGAAGAGGGGAGGGATAATACTTAGGCAAGAGAGCACATCAAGTCTCTTATTCCTAAGAAAATTAATGAGGATATGGCAAACGATTTGGGGAAAGAGGTGTCTCTTGAAGAATTCAAGAAGGCCATTTTATCTCTAAAGGATGATAAATCCCCTGGGGCTGATGGGCTTCCAGCCGAATTCTACAAAACTTTCATAGATTGGGTTTGTGAGGACCTTCTCCTTGTGTATAAAGATGCCTTCGAGAAGGGGTCTCTTGGAAGCAAGATTAATAAAGGTGTGATCAAGCTGATCCCTAAATATGGTGATAGGACTCTGGTCAAGAATTGGAGGCCTATTATACTCTTAAATGTGTCCTATAAGATTTTGGCCAAAATCTTAACTGAAAAGGTCGCTGGAATACTTCCTCATATTATTAACTCTACTCAAACTGGTTTTATTAAGGGAAGATATATTCTTGGAAACCTGATTACCAGCTGGGAGGCATTGAATTGGGCTAAATCTTCCAATTAGAATGTTGCTATGATGCTCCTCGATTTTGAGAAAGCCTATGATAGGGTTGAGTGAAACTTCTTGCTGATGATGTTGGATGCATTTGGTTTCCCTGGGACTTTCTGTCATATGGTTAGAACTCTCTTTCGTGATGCTTCTGCCCAGATTGAGGTTAATGGAGTTCCCACTCAAGAAATCCCTTTAGAGTGATCTATTAGACAAGGCTACCCCTTGGCTCTGGCATTGTTTGTCATTGCCTTTGATGCCCTCCATTACTTGCTAAGAGAGAATGCTTTAACTCCAAGATAAGAGGAATCAGATTACCAGATGATAACGAGCTTCTCAATTTATAGTTTGTTGATGATACTTCCATTCTGCTTCAGTTGGAAGATTGGAACTTTGTAAATTTAATGAGGAAGCTGGATCTTTTCTGTCTAGCTTCAGGTGCTAAGATTGCTCTGTCTAAGTCTTGGGTGTTGGGTTGGACGGATCGACCCCCAGAGTGGATAACACAGTATGGACTTCAATGGGGAGGTCCTCATAAGCTGGTTAGATATCTTGGGATCCCCTTTGGTGTGGAGACAAATTTGAAGGAAATGTGGCTTTAGATTCAAAATAAAATTGAGAAAAAGATTTCCAAATGGAATAGGCAATTTCTCTCTTTTGCTGGCAGGATTCAAATTTGTTAGAAAATTCTTTCTTCCTATAGTATCTACTTTGCCTCCATGTGGTTTTTCAATTCCTACTAGATTAATGAGATTTGAAAAAAAATTAGATCATTTCTATGGTCAGATGGGAAGGGAAAAAGAAAGAGACATGCGGTTAATTGGGAATGGTGCACCATTGCTAAATGTAAAGGTCGTCTTGGGCTGAAGGATTTGAAGTTGCAAGGGACTGCCCTTGCTTCAAAATGGATCCTTGGATCTCTAGATGGGGTGGAGCCTTGGAAAGTGTTGATTTGGTAGAATATTATCAGAGTTGTTCCTAAATGTGCTAAATCTTGGAAGGTCTTGCCTCTTAGTGATATCCTTTATAGTCAAGAGGTCATGTTACCTATTGGTTCCAGTGTTTTTAGAACTATTTGGAAGGCATGGGAGATAATGAAAGTTCATCTTGATAATCATCAGGTCATCAATGGAGATGGTGGAACTATTCAGTCTCATAGGTCGATCTGGTGGAACCTGCATCACAGAGGGAAGCCTCTGGCTCTTATCCAGGGCTACTTGGCAAAACGTTGGGCTTCTTTGGGGATCAGACACTTTAGTGATATTTTGAATGATGGAAAATTGAAAGGCTGGAATGAGTTGGTTTCTGAATTCAATCTTCCCCCCTCTAACTGGAGAATATACTCGGTCCTTAGAGAGGCCTATAGCTGTATAAAGTTTCCTGTAAGATCTAAAAATAATCCTAATCAATTTAAAGATTTCCACTAGAAAAATGGCTCAAATATAAGGAATACTAAAGCTAAAGAACTCTATACTTTCCTAACAGGGCACATTGATTTAACTAGTTATTTAAATCAAGTTTGGAAACAGCAATGGGATAAAACTCAATGGCAGAATGTTTTTCAGAGTAATTGGAGCAGGCTGATTGAAGCTAAGCAAGCTTCTTTTAGATGGTTGCTTATTTTGCAGAAGCTTTCTTTTAAACTCAATTATGATGATATTCCAATGTGAAACCTATGTAGAGTTCCTGAAACTCTATGTCATATTTTTTTTGACTGCATCTTTGCTCAAGAAGTTTGGAAATTATTTTGTAATGGGCTTGATATTTGGTCTTCTAGCAGACAGTTGTTGCCTGAGAAGATTTTGTTCATGCATAATCTTAAGTTGGGGAAAACTGCAAAGATTTTTTGGTTATGTTTGTCTTCCAATTTGCTTTGGTTTATTTGGAAAGTGAGGAATGAAGACGTCTTTCAAGGGAGAAAAAGGTTACTTACTGAGTCTTCTAGGAGACTCATATTTTATACCATTGCAATGCAGGTGTACATTATGGTGGCTATTTCAAAAGACAAATTTTGGGCTTATCTGGAGAATAGACAGGGTAATATTGACAGTATGGATGCAAGCTACAGGCATCTATGGACTGAGGGTCATCTTGGTGTTGATGTGTTTCTGAAGGCTCTCCAAGTCTTCCGTAATGAGTTTGTTGTGGGACAGAAGAAAGACGCATAGAAGAGGACTCAGAATGGTAGGCCTTCTTATGATGAGGTTGCTGCTGACAATGCGTTGGTGCTCCTTAGTGGTGTTCTTGGTGCTGCTTAATCACTTGGAGACAACTATTTTGTATATCCTTTTGATCTAACCTTGCTGGTTTTATCTTATTCTGTATACTTTTGTATTCATGCTAATATCTTTGTGGCAGGGCGAATATTGGACTTTGTTCTCTCTTCCGATTTGGGGCTTGAAGTTATTTTGTATTGGCTTCTTTTTGGGACTAGATGTTGGGCATTTCTTCTCACTCTTTTGTAATGAGGGGGGATTGGCTGGGTTTTTTCTAGCTAGCGTTGTGCTAGATCTAATGTAATTTTCTCGTTTTGATGTTCTGTATCTGCTATTTCCTCTATATTCAATATAAAAAAAATACCAAAGCATTAAGGAGATTTTATATTTTCTACCATGTTCATATCCTAGAAATATTAATGACTTACATCAAGATAATGACTTCCATGGGTCATTATCAGTTAAAATTGTTTGCATTTGTTAAATATCTATCATGAACATAACATCTTAAAATCATATTTCCTTGCTATTCAAACAAAAGTGATCAAGTTATCAACTCTAATAAAGAAACTACCATCAATCTAAGCCAACATAAATATAAGCAAAAGTAGTGTTTATAGTCAAACAATAACATTAGTTGTTGCTATGTAAGAAAAATATAACAAAACATGCCAAGAGATTGTAGACCAATATCAATGATTGTTTTATTCATTAGGAGTAGTGCTTGTACACAAAATATAGACCAAGGAACATCTATCAAGATTGGACTACTTTCCCAAACTAGGAAAAACATGTATAAAATGTCTGACAGTTGCCAAATATAACACAACCATCTGAAGCCAAATCATAGCAACTACCCACAAGTCAACAAGGAATTAGCATAAAGTCAATTTACAAACAAAACACAAAAACTTAACAAGTTAATTTATATGAACTACATCCTCCCCCCATTCAAGATTGCTCTACAATGCTAGCATCTTTAGCATATGCATCTTGAATGTTTTTAGCAAGCCTATGAAGAAAGATATTTGAAACTCCTCTTGTAGCCACAATAAATGGACCAGTAGCTAGAGTTACAAGGGAAAATTTCCAACTATTTATGAATCCCACAACAAGACCTCCAAAAAATGTTGCCATGTTATGGACATAATTTCCCACCTAGTTCATCAATACTTCAATTTGTCAATATTTTGACCTCTTATCAAGATGACCTCAAGTGACATACAATATGATTTTTACCGAAGAAACAGACTCATTGGTTCCTCAATAAAAATAAATATAATAAATTATGTATTAAATACCTTTTTCTTTTCAAGAATATACGAGTTATGGGAACATACTTTCTCACTCAAAGCAGATTGAATAAGTAGCACATCACTTAACACTTGGCTCACAATATCTCCATTATTTCCATGTGTCAAAAAAACTCATGTCCTAGTTTAACAATACTTGAACATATTTGGACCTAATAATTGTCGTCTATCTCTCTCTAGTAAGAATCCAGCATGAAACCTCTGTGAAGAATATTTCTCATAAGTCATATCAGTAATAACATGGAACAAAAAGTTAAATGCACCCTAATACCCAAACCACATGCATATTATAAGAAAACAAAAAATAAAGGAAGAAATTGAGTTTCAATATAGTTGAAACAACCCAAGCAAAAAAAAATCATCATGCTTTGCTGGACCCCAATCAAAATAAATGAACATGTAATCTATATTGTAAAAAGGAAGCAACTTACCAATCCAACCGACCACAAAAATGCCTCCTATTATGTATACAATATGCAAAGCATGTTGTAGAGAAACAAGATTATCTTGCAAATATAAGTAATAGAATTCATTAAATTATAAACAATATGTTCAAGGAGATAAACCTAAATTGATAAAAAAGAGAAAAAATTGTATCATAAAAGCCACCTCAAAAAAGGAAACAGCATGAGAAAGTAGCAAAAATATAAATTTTGGGTAGGTAAATCTCTTTGAAATCAATTTGAATGAGAGATTTGAATTGCATCTAATATTCAAATTCCATAAAATTATAGAATAGGATATGTAGAAAATCAAGAACTATAGTTAAGAATGTAACTAATATGTTCAAAAACAAAAAGTTAAAAAATAAAACAAAAACATAGTTAAAAATTAGAAAGGACTGTCACTATACTCTTGTATTCTCAAGGCAATCAGCACTATACAAGAAGATACATAAGACTATCTCACAAATCATTGTCATATTGGCATTTTTTAAAAAAAATAGAGATACATTGTTCATGCATTGTCAATGAGGGACTGGATATTCACTACAAACATGGCACTGATCAGAAATACCACCATCTCCATATAGTATCCACTACACCATATAGTATCCACTGGCATGCAGTGCACTACTATCACTCCATGCAAGAAGCACTTGATCATGCATATCATTGTCAAAATGATGATAGACATATCATTGTCCTTCCAATCACCTCATTGTCCACTCACTAGGATGATTGATCAATAGCATGGTATACAACCAATGTAATCATTAGCTATACAACCAATTGTAATGAGATGATCAATAAAGTCATGTACCAACTTTTGCATGAACGTCACTTTTCATCATTATCATGAAGCATCAACATCAAAAACTACATCATGAACTAAGTGAAGAAAGAGCAGTAAACATCATGACAATATAACCAACATTCAACCTTGGACTATGACTATTCATCTCTGGTCATATCAAAACATGACAAGTCTCGACCTCGTATATCTTGTAAGCATACAATCATACCTCTTGCAATCTTGGCATCAATGAGACAAATTGCATCAACACTAATGGCCAATCAATCAACAACCACTTTAACACCATGGAACTATTGTTGCAACAATAACATGAAATGGTTTTTCAAACTTGTATCCCAAGCCTATCACATTGAATAAGCTACAAACTATCACTTGGCATGAATATCATAAACGCAAACATGATATTGTCTTGAAGGAATATAACCATTATATTAATTTCAAAGAATCATACCAACACTATTGAAAGCAAAGAATAAATGTTCAAACAATGACAGTGGACTATTGACTCCCCCTACAAAGGATACCTCCATGAAAAACTTCTCCTTCATGCATACCAATTTACATCAAGTTAACTATCACTTCATGTAGTTGGATTGAAGGGCATAAAATGGTACATGTTTTTTTGTGTAGGAGATAGATCACATCCACAAACATGGGAGAGCTATGCAAAATTAGAGAAATTGGCTTGGAAAATGAAGGCAGCAGGGTATTTCTAGATTCAAGACTTTTACTTAATGTTGTGGTTAGAAGAAAAAAGAATCATTTATCTACCACCATAGTGAAAAGTTAGCAATTGCATTTGGTTTGTTAAACATGGCCCCTGGTACAACTATTAGAGTTGTTAAGAACCTTCGAGTATGTTATGATTTTCACATTGCATCTAAATTCATCTCCAAGATTGTTGCAAGAGGGCATTTCGAGTTTTTGTTTTTCAGCAATCTCTAGGTACATTGCTAGTGAAAGGAGCATTAATGAAAAAAGAGATTTCATCTTCAGGTAAGCCTCTTTGGTTGTTCATTTTGAATAGATTTTTCCATTTTGGTAAGTATTGTGTTCTTGTGGTAGTCTTTACTATTAAGTTATTAACATTTGGAAAAGAGCATTACCCTCTTATACTTCATTCATTCTCAAATTATATCCCATGTTTTGTATATGCATTGACTATAATATCATTGTTTAGTTTAGTAAGAGAAAGATATGTAAATTTTGTTGGAAATAGGATGCCATTTAATTGCAATCCTAAACATTATTTCATGTATCTCCTAAGTCCTTGGAAAGTGTTCCCCAACACTAAGATTAGAAAGAGATTAATTTTGAATGAAATAATCATGTTAATTGACATTTGTAATTAATTATAAATGATAGGAACATGTGAGGGCATCCAAGATGAGTCCCTAAATAATAGGACCACATGGGGTACCCACATGGAAGGTGGAACCCACCTTGAGTTAAATTAACTATTTGGAGAAAAAGATAACACTTCTATAATGCATGTGAAGATCCTAGAAGTTAGGGATTGATGTTTACATGCATGAAGTTCAGTTCGGTTCGGTTGAATTCAGTTCAGTTTAGTTTAGTTCAGTTCAATTTAGTTATGGTTCAGTTATCTTCAATTGCATGTAGTTATTTTTAGTTGAATGCTAGTTAACTTCAGTTGACTTGGAATGCATGACTAATGACTTGAGTTGCATGACAGATAACAGGTGACTACTTTCAGTTAACAGGGGATGATCAATCATGCATGATATTTGCATGAATGATGGAGAGATATGTTTCAATTAATAGAGATTGACTGGGACCCACCTTGGGCACCCAAGTTGGCATCTTGGAGTTAACACTTTTGCATGATAAGATATTTTATAAGGCTGATTTAAATGGCCAAACTTGGGTGCCAACTTTGAGGATAAACTTAAAAGATATCTTTGAAATCAACATTGAGTTATGACTTCAGTTTGGGACACCCAAATTGGTGAAGGACTTGGTTTGACATTGTTTTTCATGGAAGAACTCTACTTGCAAAGAATTGGTGTAGGTTTTGTGAGATAAGCATTGTGCTTTGTAATTGTAAACTCTTTGGAGTTTACAAGGCTCATTATTGTCTATATATTGTAGCAAGTTGAAGAGAGTTAATCAAATTTTATTGCAGGTTGTGAAGAAGAATTGTTGAAGGCAAAAGAAGCATCTCAAGCAAGGATTGGAATTATTGTAATATTATTCTGAGATTAAATAATGCATTGATTCTTGGTGGAGTTTTTTCCCGAAAGGGTTTCTCCATGGTATATGTTGTGTAACTTCTTTCTTCTAGTCTTGTTCTTCTACAATCTTTTGTCTACTTCCACAAATGGTAAAATGAATTAATCAGATTAATCGCCCACAAAGAATCTGTAACAAAGAATACATATTTAGATCAACAATCATAAAGTTTTACAAAGTATTAAGCTACATAATCACCTCAATTTTCAACAAATTTCATTCCTTTTACTCTATGTATATGGCTTTTTTTGGTCAATTTTTGAATTTGATAGAGAATCAAAATGTAGTAAAAAAATGACTACAGATCCTGCTTTAAATATTTGATCTAATGATCCCATATGATATTCATGATTTTAAAAAGAAAATGGAACTTCTTTCTTTAATAGGTACCTTTCCTCTTGATAATGAATTTTTTGTACAACACTATAGTGAACTTACAAACAACTACAATTCTAGTGGGAGGAAGCAATAGAATATGATAGCTCTTAGTGGCAAGAATGAAATGCAAGGACACACAGGTGATAAAAAAAAATCTTAACTTAAGAAACAAATTAGAATGCACTTTGGGGCAATCAAACCTATAGGAACTACACAGAAAAAATTTTAAGCTGCAAAAATGTGAAATATATAGAGGTCAAATAGCGAGAACAAAATGCACTAGCTTTTTCTTTTAATTTCTTAGGCACTATCAAGAGCATGCTTTTTTTTCCAATGCACAATACAACTGGTGCTATAGAAAATACATTTTTATAAATTTATTGAATTCCAAGAGGCACAATAGTATGTTGAGGTAGAGACTTAAGAATCAATATTAACATTGTGGTCCCCAACTTTTATCATAGTGAGATCATGAATGGCTAAAGATTTTGTTTTAAGAAAAAGATGTTGAGAGGTCCTCCTTCTCAACAAGTAATCATAAATCTCTGGGAATTTTTTGGTTTCCATGTACATTTAAGAACACACGAACTACATTTAAATATGATCTTTACAAGGTTTGTTTTGAAACTAAAATTCAATTTCCTTGGGTGAAATTATTGATGAGGAATTAAATAAATTTTGAGTGTAAGGAAGATAATATTGTTACTTGAATTTCTCCCTATGTAATCATTGGAAAGGCTATTCTATTCAACTTTAAGTGTGAAAGAGGATGGAAAGAAACAAAATAGCTTATAGGCATTTTGAAGAGAAAATAATAAATATATATTGAACCATTATATCCTAGACATACAGTTTTGTCTGCTCCTAGTTTCCTGCCATTATTTGTAATGGAAAATTATATGATACAGGCACTACAAATTAAAAAGTTAAATGCCTCTTACAATTTTACCTACTACATATTACAAATTTTCAAGTAAACAACACATATTAGCACACTTGATGACTAGGGTAAAATGAAAAATAAAGTGTGTCTTTAGATGGATATTTGGTAGCTATGAGATTAAGAGTTTCTAGACATTGGATTTTACGATCAACTATGTTATATTTAGTACTTTTCTTTTGACTGAAGATAACTAGGGTTAAGGGATTCTAGATCTGGAAAAAGATTGGCAAGAGGCTAACACTCATGTAATATTGCACTTACCAGACTAAGTCCAATCCAAATTTGACCCAAAAGATTAAATTCACATCATTCAAAGCTATGAGAGCATCTCTCCAACTTATATTCAGCCATTGCTATCTGTAATCAAGAACCAAACTGACCAATCAAAGGGCAGGAGACCATGATATTCCAAAGGATCTTCATATCACAGAAATACTTAAACTGGGCTTTGCATCCAATCAAGCAGAGGCAAATCAATATTTCTAGAGAGAAGCATCACACGAATCAAAGTACAAACCATCTTTCTTATATCCTCCAAAGTAAGAGCTGAGTATTGTCAGCCAATTAGTCCATGCTCACAAGAAGCATATAAGCAAAAGTCATATCATATTACATAATATGGTCAAAATACTAAAGAGCTATATATGTAAATAAAAAATAGCAAAGATCAATATAAGAAGGCATCAACTAAGGAGTTTGTCCTTTTTTGCAGCTTCACATTCTTCAGATGTTGATGATGTTCTAAATACAATCTCTTTTACATTTAAATCTAGGATAATTAAGTAAATGCAAACAATTGCAAGAGAATTTTTTCTAAGAGATGTGAACCATTTCTATCATTTTAAATAGGGTCAATGCTCTTGTGGAGAATATTGGTGTTTCTAAATGAAACAATCTGAAAAATAGGCTTGCACTATAATAATGTGCACTACATCAGATATCCAGTAATAACAAAGGGACATCCATCAAAGCATAACAGTAGGGACTTTTTTGTCATATGTTGTAGTTAGAAGTGCCCTACTAGACATATGTGAAAATGTGGAAGCATAGATAAGGCAAGCGAACTATTTCCAAAAATGCCTCAAAGAAATGTGATATCATGGAATGTTGTGATTAAAGGATATGTTCAAAATGGGTTTTTCAAAAAATTCCTTAGAAAAATTTAAGCAAATGCAACGAGTGGGTGTAAAGCCCAAATCCTCAACCTTTCCTCAACCTTTAATCTATTCACAATAAACAAAATTTGCTTAAACCCTAATAATTACACCATAAAGTGTTGCTTCAATCTATTCACGGTAAATGAAATTTGAAAATATCAAGGTTTTAGGGCTTACTTAGATTCTTGAGTTCAAAAAAAGAAAACCTTGAACCCTCAGTGAAACCTTATTTTCAAGCTGCAGCTCGCCCTTGCCAAATTGGAGAAGTGAAAGGTCAATACAAGTTTGGAGGAGTGGGAACCAATAGTGGCAAGAAAAGCAGCAAAAACTGGTGAAAAGCAACCAAAAAATGGTGAAAAATGATGAACGACTAAGATTCATTTAATCTTAAAAAATTAATATAATTAATATAATATAAAATATAATTAATATATTATATATGTTTAATATAATAGTAATAAGATTAAATTATATATAATATAATTATATTTATTATTATATTTAATAGTATATATAGGTTATATTATTATTATATATTGTATTATATAATAAAAAATATTAAATATAAATATAAAATTATTATAATTAATAATTAATATATTCTTATAGGGGCGCCGGTCCGAGCCCAGTTGGTTAAGGTGTTCCCTATCACAGGGCGCCCACCATGGGTTTGACTCTCTGGCGCTCCCGTGGTACCGGTTGGTGTGTCCCGCCAGCACTGTCGGTCATGGTAAAAAGTTTACCAGCGGTGGGGGGTTATAGGGGGGGCCATGCTGCACCCGATTCCCCTCGTTAAAAATAATAATAATAATAATAATATATTCTTATATAGAACAAATTAAATTAATATATAAAAAATATGATAGTTTAATTGATCTTTGGAGAGATTAGGAAAAATAAAGAGAGATGGAGGGGGAGACAATTCTATATAGAGGAATATATACTAACACTTGCACCTAAAGGAGGTTCAAGTATTGCACCAATAGAAAACTATATGTATGTTAATATATTAGAGAGTATGTGTTTTTGCATGGATATGCTACAAATTTTAGTTGCATACATGGATAGCTTAAACAATTAATAATAAGTGCTAAATAATGGAATGAAATAAATTTAGATAAATCTAGATTAGGGCTCCCTAACATACTTCACGCTCTTGGGCTTAGATGTAGTGAAGTTAGGGCTCCCTAACATGATTCCTCTCTGACCCTATCATGGTGGACTATGGGAATAGCACTATAGCTTCTTCATTCCTTAAATGATCTATTAAAATGGATTGAAATAATTGATAATGTATATGTGTTATATGTACCATAACTCTTATTGAATCACTGGTAGAATTATATGTTATCTGACATGATTGTAGGACCAAATTATTTGTGTGACTAATTATTTAGTCATTTTTATTTGTGTGACTAATTATTTAGTTGTGTTTTTTACCCCGTGATCAAAATAGTCATTTATAGCTGTGATTGCAAAAAACTAGTAGAATTTAGTCACATAGTCATTTATTTTCCAAATTCTACTAGTGATATATGACACCTCTAGCAATCACCATAACACCTCTAACCATCTTACACCTTTCATCATAAAGCACTATCTACACATTTGTATCTATTATTCTACTCAAAAATAATAAATTTCATGCTAATCAAAGGATATGCAACACACCATTAATAATTTATATTCTACCATCAAGAAACTTGATTCTAACTTTACCATGACCAACAATATATTAAGCATGAATCATCACCCAAGTAGTACACCTTACCTCCATCAAACTCTTCATATTCAAAAAACCAATCTCTATTAGAGGTCATATGAAAAGATGCACCTAAGTCAATTAACCATTCATCATTATATGCACGAGTGGCTAAAGTTGTAATGAATGCATTGTTATCTTCCTTCTCAAATTCAGAATCAAAATAAAATCTCTTCTTATACTTCTTGTTTTCTTTTTTGCACTCCTTACGAAAGTGTCAAGGCTTACTACAGTCCCAACAAATAACTTTGGACTTTCTAAGATATTTGGATATCCCCTTATATTTGGATTTATAATGCTTCTCATTCTTCTTTCCTTTTTCCTTAGGTCTTCCACGAGCATTTAGGGTTTCCTTGGTACTGATGGATACCTTCCACCTCATCTCTTCAAAGAGAAAAGAACCCACCACATCTTCAACCTTCAAGATAACAAAAGTACTTATAGTATCCATACCAAGAGAATCCTATGAATCAAGCGAAGAACAAAGCAAGATATAACATTTCTCCTCCTCATCCATTTTGACACCCACTAATTCCAATTGAGCCATCAACATATTGAATGCTTCCAGGTGGTCTGTAATTCATCCACCCTCTTCCGTCCTCAAGGAATATAATTTCTTCCTCAAGAAAATATTAATTGAATATTTGGCTTGATACATCTCACCGAGTTTCTTCCAGAGTTTATGTATAGAGGTTTCTTCATGGACATTGATAAAAATGAGTTTTCCACATTGATAAAAATAGAGTTTTCTAAGCATAATTTGATTAGACCCTTGGCTTTACGATCCATAACATCATATTAAGCAACCAAAGTAGGATTTGCAGGCTTCATAACATTATCATCAATAGCATCCCACAAATCTCGATCTATTAACATATCCTTCACCTTCAACTTCCACATCTTAAAATTATTTCTAAAAAAAATCTCTACCTCTATCAAATGTGGATTAGTTGCATGAGATGTATCGAGATCACAAAGTATTTTTTGCACAAGCTCCCACTCAAATCTGGATTAGTTCAAAAAATCCAACAACCCACAACTAAAACCAAAGGTGATCAAGTTCTAATACCACTTTCAAGGAAGCTAAGGTAGTGAAACAACTTCCTACACTAATCTTGAGAGGAGGTTATGTAAAAAAAATCATATCTAAATAGTTACATAAACTTAAATAGAAATAAGCAAAAATAATATTCATACTGCAACATAGTGATTTGCATGGGGAAAACCCTTTCGACAGAAAAACCCCACAGTCCAAAAGTTGCCCAATATATTATTAAAAATCAAAACTTGATTACAATATACTTGCAAAGCAAGCTTTCTCATGGGAGTATCAACAACTAGAGATTCAAAGGAAAATCAAAAGCTATAAGACCCTTACACATAACCTCCATCTCATACACCTAATATATAGAAGATACAATACATGAAACCATCAAATGATATTACAAAACCATGATCTAAAACCACTTAAAAAGTGGTGTCCATCCTTATCTATAATAATAGATGCCTATGATGTTTATAAACACACAACACCACATGTAACTCCCCCTTTAAGGCTCGTTTATGTGTCCAACATGCTTTTACATCTCCCATTTTAGGAGACCCAAACTTTGGAGGCCATAATTTTTGATCTGGGGGTCCAATTGATGAACCGTTTCAACCGTTGGAAAGCCCATGAAGTGCTCTATCAAGCTATATCCAACTATGCTAGTTATAACCACTTTCAAGCCCAAAAAATGCCTCTAAGGCCTTCAAAATGGACTTTGAAATTTTAAAAAATGAAAACTTTAATATCTCAAATCCATACATGATCTTTCAACGAAACTTTACAAGCATGAATATTTAGCCAATTTGAAGCTTTGGGAAAATTTTGCATCAATTTGTACTCAAATGTAAACTTACTATAAATAGTAACCTCATGTAATTGCAAGGTTGAGACACCATTTTCTTCACACATAAGAAATTAAAGAAAATTAAACCTTTAGTGTACAAAGAAAAGTGAAAATCAACTAAACAACCTAGAAAGAGAATTGAATTTTTATCTTTCCAAATATTGAAGAGAATTTCCACCATAAAAGCATGTCAAATTTAAGAAAATTGAAATGGAAGAAATCGTTAATGACCTAGCAAAACCATATGTCATGAGAAGGGGTTAGCCCAAAAGGCTTGAGGAAGTCATTTATCCAAATCCAAGCTTCTTGAGCTCTAGTCTAGAACATAAAAAGATGCTTGAGAGTCTCAAATCTTGTACAAAAAGGAAACAAGGGCTGAGAACTCTCAAATGAGAAAAGAAAGAGCCAAGCAAAAGACCTTGGTAAAGAATGCACCACGTGAATGAGCCAACTTAAACTCAATAATGGTTTTGGAAGAAATCTAGAACTATTGATGCCAAGTGACAGGGGAAGACTAAAGGTGCCAACGATCATTTAATTGGTCCACCAGTGGGAGACAAGGAATAAGCCACAAGCATCTCTTGGGGGCTCTTTAATTATGAAATGGTGTTTTAGGATACCATTTCCAATCTTCTCACCAAGGCTTGAAGGACCTAACCCCAATTTTGTGAACCATATGGGGAGGGATATCATCAATAATAGTATGGAAAGTCTCTTGATCTTGATTAGATAACCAAAATTTCAACTTGGCCTCAAACCAAGATAGAAAATTCTTGGTAACTTTGTAAAGGAAATTTGGTAGAGTTTTAATTCCTCTATTAAATAATTTCAAGAAAAAACCCAAGGGGCTTTAGCAAGAGGATGGTCTTGACTAAATAGGATTGGAGACCACTAACTAAATTATTGGTTTATTATAGAAGTCATTACCAGCCCAAAGAAGTTAGGGCTCTTAGGCCTTCCAAATGTTCATAATAACAATGTGGAGAGTGTACAATCCAAGTCCTTTCCAAGCTGGTCAACCATTAGGAACTCTCAATGAAATACAAAAATTCATGAGAATTTCCTAGGCACTATTCCCTTCTAGATCTTTGATGATCCACTTAGCACAGAGAGTAATGCCTTGATGATGTATTAAGAGTAATTATAAACCACTAGCATTATGAGAGAGATAACAAAATTTCTAAAGAAACACAATGAAATCATTTTTTCCATCAACAAAGGCCTAAAGAAAGTACCTAGACAACTTCTCAACTTTTAAATAAGAGGCCATAGAAAGAACCCAACAAGAGGAGTAGTAAAAAAATTGGCAACCAAAATTTTAGAGCACACTTAGAATTTGTCAACCAAAGAAAGAGGCTTAGTGATCTAATTTAGTTAAGTTTTTCAGTTCTAGCAATGACAACTTGCCACAAGATATCAAGGGAGCCTTGAAAAATAAAGGGAATGCCTAGAAATTGAAAAACCTCTCCACGACCAATCCATTTCCAATCAAAATAGTCTAACCAACTAGGTTTAGGAAGAAAGGACTACTTGTAGCATTGAGTATTTTTCCATTGAATACTCAAACCAAATGCTTGGTAGAATATGTCAAGGCAAAGAAGGGCATGTTTAAAATTATTCTCATCCTCAATAAGGGTAAGAAAAGAATCATCATCGAAATGTCCATTGACCAATTGGTTAGATGAATTAGGCAAGGCAATAGCTTCAACAAGATTTTGGGAGATTGCATGTGTGAAAAGATGGCCAAAGTCTTCACCAACAAGCACATAAGGTGTGGGAGCTAAAAGACAACCTTGACAGAAGACAGCCTTGACAGATAGACCAAGGCAAAGAAGGGCATGTTGAAATTATTCTCGTACTCAAGAAGAGTGAGAAAAAAATCATCATCAAAATACCCATTCAGAGTCTTCACCAACAAGCACATAAGTTGTGAGAGCTAAAAGACAACCTTGACAGATCGACCAAGGCAAAGAAGGGCATGTTGAAATTATTCTTGTCCTCAAAAAATCATCAAAATACCCATTTAAAGTCTTCATCAACAAGGGCATAAGTTGTGGGAGCTAAAAGACAACCTCTACAAATAGACTGAGGCAAAGAAGGGCATGTTGAAATTATTCTTGTCCTCAAGAAGACTAAGAAAATAATCATCATCAAAATACCCATTGACCCATGGGTTAGATGAATTAGGCAAGGCAATAGCTTCAACGAGCTTTTGAAAGACCACATGGACTAAAAGATAGTTAAAGCCTTCACCAGCAAGAACATGAGGTGTGGAAGCTAAAGGGCAACTCTGACACATAGACCGAAAAAAAGCTCAAAAGACTTGGATTGCTATTTTTTTGTTCAACTACTAGGGGTACCATGATTAAGTATCAGTCGAATATTTAAAAATTTGAATTTTAGACACTTCTCAAAAGATGTGTTGATGTGGCAAGTTGTATGACGAGTCACACCTCCAAACCTTAGTTATAGATAGATAAGAGGCTAGTCCACATTTCAAAAAAAAAACAAACAAACAAACCTAAATATTTTTCTACTATTTTAAATCTAAAGTTTTTTTTTTTTAATACTATAGGGGTGTCCCGTTACCCACCCTAGCAGCCCAACAGCCCTTACCTTGGGTACCTGAGACGAGATAGGGTGAGACTAGTCCCCTACGAGTGAGATCCCCGCCTGCAAGAAGTCCCACCTCTTAAACCCGAGAGTGGAGTGATTAAAATCTAAAGTATTATATTTTCATCTAGGTAATTCTCAATTTCTAACCCAAATTTTAAAATTGCACTTGGCGCGGATTCCCTTCCGTACAGAACAGAACACTGAAGCGGAAGGATAACAGAACAATCTACCCAGCAAGAGCAACTTGACCGGCTGCCCCGAATGTTTTTCTATAATTTCCTGATTACGATTCTGAATCATAAAGAAAATTTATTGCAACCATGTATCTGCTATTGCCGTGCAACTTTCAAGAAACTTGAAATGACTATCAAGAAATCAGGCTTGTCCTGAAGCCGCAAGTTGCTCAGCAGATCCGGAACACGATCTCCGAGCAATGAGTGACTTCACATGCATTCTCTCTCCCCGAGGAGAATATAAGTCCATTGGGGAAACACTTTTGAGTCAACTACCCCTACCCCATGTATTCATTACACTTTTCTGCCCCTGGGAAAAGACATGGGAAAGAAGCCAAGGGCCCGTCCGGCCAGATATAGCTATTACATAGGTAGTGGTGAAACAGAACCTACTACCTACAGTGCAGAGGCATTTGCTGCTTCACCCGGCGGTGCACTTTAACTGCATTCCGTGCACGGACGTCCGGAACCGTGAATGATGGTGCAAATTGTGTACTCCAACACTCACGAGGACTCTGCTCGCCCGCCGTCTGCTTCCAAACTTCCAAGGCCTGGCGGGGCCGCCTCTTACCTTTCAACTTTGCCGGGACCCACCACACTTCGGGGGCCCCGCCATGGTTGGTTGGTCCTCTCTCCTATCAAGGAAAATCTGGCCCGCTTCTCCAAGTACCGAACTATTTTCACGTGAAACGGTCCATCTTGGTTTGGTGTGTAAGATTAAGTATCTGTTGCATAAGAAGACAATTTGCAATTTGAATTTGATGCACTTCTCAAGTTTATAGGATTCTTGCCGGGTGGAGAACAGTTGGCTGATTAACGCTAGATTTAATATAGGAAACGTACGATGCAGGACATTTTTTTCATCGGATTTCTTTGACTCGGGGCCCGGGGGTAGGTGTTCAGGAGCCTCAACAGCTCAATTTTGTTTTTATACGGTTTTTGAGTGTCTAGCTAGTCTATGTATTTTTGGGGTAAAATTTTCATCTTTTAAGTTTGTGTTTTTTTTTTGTAATTTTGTTTAAGCTATTCAATTATGAATGAATGAATGAAAGAATTTTAATGGCATTCACAAGATCAGGCAGTTTAAGGGATCTAGGAACACAACATTAACACATTTTCAAGTTTTGATCGTTTTTCTATTATGTATCTTGATCAAGAAACTTGTCGTTTTGTGAAGTCTTGTCTCCTCAAATAGCTCATTCAAACTGCCCCCCTTCAAATTGTTTTTGAATTGAATACGAATATCCTCATATGTTGCACATTCAAAAATGAAGTGTCGTTCAATTTCAACCACCCCTTTGTTGAAGAAAATGCAAGTTCTTTCTTCTCGTTCTTCCTTGGGGACCGTCCATCTACCCATCTCACATCTAAGTAAAAGTATTTTGAGTATTGTAAAATAGTTGATAATTGTAGGTTTATATAGAGGTTGACAAGACGATCTAAGCAACCACATATAAGAGGATCTTGTCCATGAAAGTCACCTAGTTATCGAACCTAGCTCGAACACACCTCTAAGGGTTCAAACCTTGGTGGATGGTTTTCTTTTATCACATATCACGATCCTCGCCAATTGTGCTCAACCAATTGAGCTACAACCCTTTGGCAATGAAGTTATAAATATTTGTGCTTGTCAATAATTTGAGATGCTTTTAGATTTTGTTTATAGTGTCTTAAGATTTTCATAGGTATTATAGTTTAAGAGATTTTGGATGAATTTATAAGAAAGAAGCGATTTTGAAGGTATTTTCATTTATAGCATTGATAATTGTTTCTAAAGATACCCAATAGTCACAATAAATATTAACTATGAGAACTTGTATAAATTTATAATTATATTTTTAAGTCAATTTGTGCAAACAAAACATAGTTTTTTTTATGCTTGAAGTTTACCTTCATTGGAGAGTTCAATATTCTATTGAAATTATAAGAGGTCATCCATCTCTTGTTTAAATACAAAGGTTACATTTTGAGTTTGGTAGAAAATAATAAGAATTCTTCCATAAACATTTCTTTAAATAATTTTAACTTATTAATGTTCTTAACAAAGATCTTGAAAATGGGTCATATCTCTATCGTTAGGTTGTAACCATCCTAAAACATATTTCATCAATTCTTGTTTTTAAGGTGGAAATTGGTACTTCTTTTTAGTGTTTAATATGTTAAGGGGGTCAAACTAGTCTAATTTTGAATATTACATTAAAATTATGGTGATTTATGAATTTTAGGAATGATATAGAAGTATTTTGTATGCATTCACTCCATGAATTTAAATTTAGGTTGTATTTAGAAATAAAATTTAACCACATTCATCACTTATGACATTTCTAATAATAGTGGTTCTCATTATATATGTTGTGAACTATTTTTATGCCATAAATTTAAAATTCTTTCAAGCCAAAATGATAGAGCTTTTAGAAAATGCAAACGCATTTTAGAGTTTATAAGTCTAATAAAAATATAAATTTTAAATTATTTTATAGACCTCAATACAATTACATCAAGGTATTTTTTCATTTTCACACATTGACACCAAAATGTTTACAACCCCAATCCCCTAAACCTTTTTGGTTGCATGCTAGTAAAACAAAAATAAAGATTACATATTCAAGCTAGGTTCTAGAGTATTCTATTAGTTCAAAGAGCTTGAAAGCATCCCTGCAAAAGGCATTTTTGGCATATCCTAAGACCATGGTACTCATTGTGTAGAATTGAAAAGTGTCACCCTTGACAATTTCACACTACCTTAACACCCTATTTTGCTTATAACATTAATTATAATAGTAATTTACTCATTTTGGGACCAGATTAATAAAATATATTTAAATCACTATATCATCTAGGTAGAAATTTGGTCCAAAAAGTATTGATCATGGGTGTTGGGTGTCCTAGACCAAAAAGATTTTTTAAATGTTTGAATTTTTGGTTGGAGATGTTTTATGATTTGAAAATGACCCCGAGTCAACCCCTACCCAAAAGGATTAATTAAAATGCATGTATAAGCATGTTTCCCTCTCATTTTTGAACATTAAGGAGAAATCAATGAAAGAGGCAATTATGAATGGAAAGTTATTATGATGCAATTATGGAGAAGTATTGAGTTATCCTCTATATACTATCTATAGAAAGCTATTATGTTTTGGAAACTAACCTTTTGTAGGTCTATCAAGTAATCGAGGCATCCATCAATCAACTTGTAGTGTGGCATCTCTTTTTGAAGGGTTTTCACATCAAGGTAACATTATCATTTATCATTTATTATTTTAGTCAATTATTATTGTTTTGGCCTCTTCCCAACCTAGGGTATGCCCTATTGATCATCATCAATCATTGTACATCGAGGTAGGAATACCAAAATGAGGTTTGACCTAGGCAAGCCCCTATATAGCACAGCCTTTCCCCTTCTTTTTATGTGTGCAAGTCAAATATGGGAGTTTCAATAGGAGACAACTACAGAAAACACAGTGCAAACCTTAACCCATATCTCAAAACTTTCAAATTTTGAAAAAGAGAAATCCAATCTAGGGCACCCCATGCCCTAAACTAGCCATTTTAGCTTCAAATTTGTAGTACAAGTTCCTCATTGTTGCCATTTCTTAGATCTAGGTTAGTTCTGCTAATTTTTGTTTTCGTCTATGTCATAAATTATATTTTCAGACCTAGGGTTATATATCAAATTGGCTAGTTAAATCACAAATCAAATTTATCATCCTCACATCTCAATTAAATATAAACCCTAGGAGGTTGGCTCTTCCTTGTGTTGGCAATCCAATCATCAAACCCTAGTTGGTTCATGTTTGAATGCAGAGTCAAGGTGAAAAGGAGATAATCCTAGTTAATCTAATTATATCTAGGATCACTTTTCCTCCTCTACATTTTGGTGAACCCGACATATCTTGCACTTGCAATTTTTTTATTTTTCATATCATAAAATTTAGAAAATTATTTTAAAAACCTAGGTGTTTTAAACATCTTGCATTTATTTTATTTTTAAAACTATGCATTTGCATTCTTTGATCATTATTCATTAAAGGGAAAAATTGCAAATAATTTGAATTAAATTACAAAAAATTTAGATCTGATTCATTGATAAATTCAATTGTAATATTATTTTGTCATTTATGCATGCATATTTCAGTGAAAACATAAAAAAATGAAAAAACTACATAGTATTTTCATTTCAAAAGATCAAAAGCATTACTTTGCTATATTTTTGGGGAAAATTAGTCAATTACAATATTTTATTTTTAAAAAATTACAATTTGAACTATCCAATTGCCCTAAAAATATCAAAAAATGCATGCATGGGTGTGTCTCACATATAAAAACTAGGTTATCATGCATTTCCAAAATTATGTTTACCCCCAAACCTAAACCTCTATAACCTGAGACCCTTAAACACTGTTGATGGTTTCCAAATCCTATTTTTTCTAAAAAGACCTATCTAGTCTAGGGCATGTAGTGCCCTTGTCCAGCTAGTTTGGGCTAAAATTTTCTATACAAGTCTCTATCTGGGGTCTCTGTTCAAATCTGGTTCTTGTTCTGGAATTTTGTTCTACAATGTAACGCTCGGGAGATAATAAGCAAAAGCATTATAAATGTTCAATCTGTTTCAAAAGGTTTACAAGAAAATAATACCATTCATAAAAGCTTCCAAAATGAGCTCAATGTAAAAGAGAATAAATTGCATTTCATGTATATAAATAATAACATTGTAATTTATCAAGATTATGCACATGGAAAAAGTAAATCAATGAATTTTCATATATATATTCATCCATACTCGAAAGAGATCAATAATTCCAATAGAAAACATCTTTTTCAATGCTACGTCCTAAAACTTTAATTCTACATATCAATGTTACATTAGATTCTTTCATGCAATACTTCTATCTCAAAGTTTCAATAATGAATGACAAATACATATACATATACAATGGGGCTTTACAAGCCATTCCAGAATGATACACAAGTACATCAGTAGCAAATAAAACTCTAAACCTCCAACCGCCGTGACACCATCGGCCTTCTTGCAAGTTGGGGCCAAGAGTGTGATTCAGGCGCCTTTTCCGCCCAACCATGAAGTACATGACTTCCCCGGGTTCCTTCCTAACTCGAAGGAATCCCCGGCCCTGCATAAAGGAGCCTAGCAACCCGACACAATAAAACAGGAGGGAACTCTCAATGCATGCCTGGTGCCTATATGCATTTCTAACATGAGAAAACATAATTCTTGCAACAGGAGGTGGCAGAGACTCAAATACATATATTTCTAGGCTTTTAAAACAAATCCATCTATTTCAATGGTACAAGTGCTTGGCCAAGCATAAGTAAAACAAGCAAATGGTAGTTTAGAAAAGG
>VDFB02000013.1:148261724-148351724 GCA_007258455.2 Sequoia sempervirens | reverse complement strand
TGCAACTTAAGTGCATTCAGGCACACAACAAAAGAATGAATTAGTATCCGATATAGATATATATCAAAGCAATATTTTCAATAAATATTTCTATTCTATCTTGCTTAATCTTTCAAATAAAACGCATTCAAAATTACTTTCAAAAGTAAATACTTTTCTCATTACCACACACCAAAGCATCATAGTATGTCATATTACTTCAAGCACACACAATAATCCATAGAACAAATCCACACAAAGCCAAGAGAAAAAAAACAACATCAAAGTCTGAGACGTGACATACAAACTGTCTAATTTTGTTGTGCATCACTGTGTTGATACATAGGACATAGCATAATGTTTTCATTGTAAAAATTTTGTGTTATCATAATTAATTATCTATTATGATATTGCTATCAGGATTCAACCGTGCAGTTTCGAGTCAAACTCATTGACCCATGTTTCATGAGTAGTGGTTCACAAGAACCCATCTCTCATGATAATGAATGGTCCACTTAGCACTCATTGCATCTAGGTGATGCTCACAGAGGTTGGGCCTTCCCGAGAGGTCATCCATCCCGGTACTACTCCAGCTCAAGCACACTTAACCATTTTCCAAGGTTAAACACACTTAACCTTGGAGGAAGTTAAGCATGCTTGAGCTAGATGGGATGGGTGACTCTTTGAAGGCCCAATGCTTCACCTTTGTGAGTATCACCTAGATGCAATGAGTTCCAAGTGGACCATTCATTATCATGAGAGATGGGTTCTTGTGAACCACTACTCATGAAACATGGGTCAATGAGTTTGACTTGAAACTACACGGTTGAATCCTAATAGCAATATCATAACTTGACTCACTGTGGAAAATACCTCCTACTTATTAATATTATATTGTCAAATCTTGTTAGGTAATTCAAAGAATTTTTGTTACAAGCATGTGAAAATGAGTTCCTCTCTCCTCTTTTGTTATTTTTCGTTGATCGCTCTCCTAATATCTCTCTCACTTGTGAGAGTATCTTGGCACATAATAGGATCCAATCATTGAGAAACATGAGAATCATGTTTGTTCATATCCCTTTACTTCTCCTACTTAAGAATATATTATGGCACAAGAGGATGTAACCATTGATACATTTCATTCTTCAAATGATAATAATATGGATGGCATAGATGAAGATTCTAAATTACTATTAGATCCCCCATCGATAGAAGATCGCCAATAAGTAGTTAACTTAGTTGAGGTTATGAACACACAATTGACCATTGGACCTCCTTTAATTATTGGACCACCTAAACCACCTCTCATTATAGGACCTATAAAACATCATGGCCATATCCTAAACTTTTCAAAACAACTCACTAGTAATCATGTGCAACAAGATATGTTGAAGCAACCAAGTTATCATGCAATTTATCACACATATAACAATAGAAATAATAAGCAACCAAAGAATACAACATCTATTTTATTACCTCAACCATATCATCCACCCCCACCTAGTCATCCTCAGTGTGGTAGTAAAGAATATCATCTTTTTGACCAACTTTGTAATAATCCAATGAATATCTCCCTTTGGGACTTGATTCAAACATCACCTATGTACCATGGGATAATCCAAGAGGCTTTATAGAAGATTGATATATCACCTTCTACCTAACTAAATGATGTAGTAGCCTTACATTTGATTGTATGCAAGAAACAAAGTTGGATATTGCATTTCCTCAATATCAATTACCTCTGCTTGAGGTACGAAACAAATATGAGGCTCTAATGATAATGGTTCTTATTAATGAAACTAGGGTTATACATACTCTTATTGATAATGGATTAGGTCTTAACATTTGTAGCATTGATCTTCTAGATAAAATGGGTGTGGATAAGAATCTCATAGAACCTACTAATCTTGCTATTTGTGGCTTTGATAATGTTGGTAGGAAACCATTAGGGATGATAATACCACCCATTAAGGTAGGACCTATAAATTTTCCTACCCTTTTCTATGTCATGCTAGATACTCATACAACCTTCTCCTAGGTAGACTGTGAATTCATGCCATGAAAGGAGTCTCTTCTACTCTTCACCATGAGATGAAGTATGAATATAATAACAATATATATAAGGTTAAATCAAATGAAAAAATTTATTTAATTCATAAATTGAAGCTGAACATAACACTTCCAACTCTCTTAATACTTTGACTCCATCTTCAAAAGTAGAACTTCCAATGATAATGATACTATGAATACACTCTTGGGTGATGATTGGGGATTGTTAGATATTACACCTTGTTTTAATGAGGAGTCTAAAATCTCACCATCAAAGTCCAAAGATTCAAATGCAAATGATGATAATGATATTGATTTGTATTCAAATGCATGCCTTGGTGATGATTGGGGTTCATTATATTTTACACACTCCTTTGTGGGAGAGTACAAAATCTCACAATCCAAACCTAAGGAGTCTTGAATTTCATTCGCTCAATCTTGTTCTACATCAACAAATCCAAAAAAATTATCCTATGATGGTGATGAGAGCTCTTTAGCTTCATCCCTTATGTGTTGGTGATGCCTAACTTTAAAACAATTAAAAATGATTTGCATTCTTGTGAAAGAATCAATTCTTCTCATAAGAATTTAGAAATGAATTCTTCATCTAAGTTGGAAAAGTGTTTTGGATATAAAATACTTTCTAAAAATGGATATAATAAAAACACGAAACAAGGAGTTAAGGATCATGTGAAGTCTATGTCGTATCTTTCAAAAAGGGGTTTAGGTTTCCAACCTTCTTCTCTATCTTCGTCTCATATGCCATCATCTACTATATTTAAAACATCATGTGGTAAGTGAGGAATATTTTCTTCACAAGAGAAAAACTTGTCTCCTACACTTTTATCAAAGCAAGAGGATATCTTGTTAAGGCTTCTCAAAGACTACTTGATTACTCTTCCTCCTCCAATATGAAAGAAATTTTATAGCAATCATTCTTTTTATGCATATCATTGAGTGCATGGTCATTCGACCAATGAATTTCAGGCCTTGAATAATAAAATACAACTTAATGATCATGGTGCTCTTCTATGTGTTGATGTACCTAAACACTCTAAATAATAATGATCCCTCTTCTATGGTTTTTCTCCTCACTATGTGGAAGCTTTAGCTTCATGTGTTTTCTCATTTCCATTCATGGAGGTATAATTTTAAGTGCAACCATATTTTCCATGGCAGCAACATGATAGTCTCTTTTGTGGTTTTCCTTGTCTTTACACTTAGGGGGAAAGGATAACTAGTTTTGGGAAGTGTGCAGTCTTCTTGAGGATCCCCTTTTCATCTCTTATTTCCTTAAAATACCAACATATCAAGTATACATGTTGATATTTTAGTTGGGGGGATATCACCCTATCCATTTCATTAACATCTTGTGAGAATTGACTTATTGACATACCCCTTTGGTGGTGGTGTTGTTTATAACACCCCCTGAGGTGTGGTTATCAATTCATCCCCTATGACGTTGGGCATTGATTCGTCCTCCATGACATTAAAATCTTATGTGCCCCCTGAAGCATGACTAGTAAAATACTCCATGGATTTGGCATGATGAGGCTTGTTCATTCATGAATTTGAGCATTTTTACATGGCCGCATAGCATAACACACCTTGCTTGCCAATGAAGCCATGTGTTTCATGAGTGATTTTACATCCTTATGAGAGAAAAATTTTGTCTAACACATTCGAGGGATGATGTTTGGTATTTGAGACAAATTTAAGATGGAGGTCTCTTTACCTTACTGACTCAAATCCTTTTTAGC
This sequence comes from Sequoia sempervirens, assembly GCA_007258455.2. NCBI lineage: Eukaryota > Viridiplantae > Streptophyta > Pinopsida > Cupressales > Cupressaceae > Sequoia > Sequoia sempervirens. The sequence goes on along the minus strand of VDFB02000013.1, from coordinate 148,347,936 downwards.
ATACTAACCTTGTGTTTATGTTTTATTTTTGTCATGTTTGTATTGCACGTTGATTATGTGTTTTGCTTTGTGTCTTTGGCGTGTTTTCTTTGTGTATGGTATCATGTTTTCCCTGTGTCTTTTATGTGTTTTATTTGTGCATTTTGTATGTTTTCTTCATGTATTCCACATGTTTTCTTTGTGAATTCCATGTGTTTATTTTCCTCATGGATGTGGTGTGTATGCTTTATTTATTAACATTGTAGACTAAGAGTGGGGAATGAGATTGATCCTCTAGGATACACCAAGCCACAACGATTCTCTCCGAGAATAATCTCCTATTAGGTCCATCATAAAATCACATCCATATCCAAGTGATGGCTCCTCAAACATCCTATTGAAACCTCCAAAGAGTAACATCTCAACAAGAGAACTCTAGCCTCACCTTAGTCTCCAAGTATCCATGAGGACCAAAAACTAATCAATCCATGCTAATATCCAAATGTAACACCACACTCTCATGAATATCCTAAGCACATGACCAATATACTCAATACCAAGAAAACTATCCAAATCACCATAAAATCTCTCATTGCACATAAATATTGGAACAATATATTAGAGGCAAAAATTTCTAGATAAGGTGAGAGAGGATGTTCAAAAGGTGTTGGACACTAAAGTCAAGAAGACATGCATAAAGGAGTATTCAAAATATTTAGTAAATTGGAAGGGCCATGGAGTTTAGGATATGGCACAATTAAATGCCACAAAATTATCAAGTATGACAAGGTAGTGTACACAATTGCTTTTAATTTTAACCCTGTATAATTTTCAATCAATATGTTGGATCACACTTGATGATCAATCATCAAGTAGCAATAGATCAGCCGGAAGGAACAAAAGCAAGAGCTCATGGGTGATTTCCTCGTATTCAAGGTGTTTGTTGAGGAGCATTTGAGCATGATGTGATCCTATAGAATAAGTAGTTAGTGTACAAGAATTAGTGTACACAAGGTATTAATAATATAATAAATATGAATTTTTCATGCATTTTGTAGCATGTATGATAGGATTAAGCATAAGCACAAGGGTCATCCCATAATAATGGGTCCCAAACTTGGGACATCAAATTTTCCATTTTGAATGCAAGTAAAAGCTTAAAAACATCTTTGTTCAAAGGTTTTTCTTTCAACAAAGGTACCTTCATTTGAAGATATGTCAAAAAGTACCCTCATTCCAAGGTTGAAACCTTTGATTGAAGGTAATTTAAAAAAATGAAAAAAGGGACCTTCAAACGAAGGTCCCTTTTATTCCTTTTATGGAAATTTTAAGAAAAGGTATAAAAAGGGACCTTCATTCGAAGGTCCCTTTTCCCTGGAAATCACCTTCATTCAAAGGTTTTTTACATTTTTTTGTGGGAACGACGTACCTTCAATCAAAGGTCCTTGAATACCTTTGAATGAAGGGCCTTAGGTAGACACTTTCAATGCTTGCTTCAATTTCCTCAAAAAAATTAGTTTCAAATATCAGGTTGGACCTTCAAATTGAATTAACTTGACAAGATAATTTGCAAGATCGTAGTCCTCAAAATGAGCTTTTCAACAAGTATAGTTTTAATATATTTTTATTTTATTATGTATTTATTTTCTAATTTTTACTGAACAAGGGTTTTCACTGAACATCAAGTTCTTTGTTCTACACGTGGAAAAATAGTAAAATACTAAAAAAAATCTAAAAAATATTTGTGCACTAGGTATTAATGTCCTTGTTTCAACAAAAAACATCAATATATACAAAATAAGTTGTGTTATGACATACACCTATGTCCAAATTATAATTACCCTAACTTCAAAAATTAATTAAAATACATAATACACAACAAAAAATTATGAAAAAATATCCATGCACTAGATATTGATGTTACAAATATATTTTCTCAAAATTAGAATTTTATCCTTTCTATAAAAAAGTTATATGTTATGACATAAATGTCACTTTTTAAAAATGTTGTTTACTAAAAAAAATAAGTTATTAAAAGTTACGTAAAAAAATTCAAAATATAAATTTATATTTTACGCATAAATCATCATAAATTACTAGTTCACATCATCTGTAAATTCTTAATGGTTTAGTTGCTATAGGTCTCAGAAAGTGAAGATTTAGTTAAAAATATTGATTTCAATGTCCTACTTGTTGAAATGAACAAGACAACTAAGAGGGGAGGTGAATCAGTTGTAGAAAATTAAACCTTCAAAAACCCTCAATAGTGAATAGATCCTCAAGCATACATTAAGTCTTTATTGTGTTAGATTGATTAAACATGAAATGCAGATAATAGAAACTAAAATCACAATGGCATACACATGAGAACGCCATATTTACAAGGAAAACCCAATGAGGGAAAAACCATGGTGAGGATTAGCTCACAATATAAGTAATAGTAAAACTGGTACAAAGGGGCTCACTGCCAGAATAGGACATATTTTCTAAAAAGGCTCACAGTCAGGGCTCACTACCACAAAAATAATACAAGAAGATAGAAGAAGAATGTTACATAGAGAAACACTTCTCAATGCAACAAGGATTCCACCACAATTTCTCTCACACTTTCGCGGTCTCACATGAAAGATATCGGATGCCTTCAACTTACTGTCTTCAGAACCCTAACATGAAATTCACACTGCTCTGCTCAAATTTGCATCTCATTACACTTCACTCACAATAATCTTGCTTCTTACTCTTTCGTACACCCTTTTTCATCAACACCATACATATTTATATCAACCTCTACTTCATTTAAACTTTCTCCAATGTCAGCCACTAGTTGTTATACATTCAAATTTGAAATAGGTCGGCACACAAACATTCCCGTGGTGGATAGGAACAAAAGATGACCTACATAAATCCTTAATTAGGACCCCAATATATCCCAACACACTTCAACACACTTCTACAAGCCTCACATGTAGTGTTAAACACAAGGTCGACCAACACCCATGCAAAACACCATAGACATTAAGTACACACTTCCTTAGATCAAGCCAAAAGTTCTGGATAGTATAATTCACTTGAAATCAATCCAGAACAATCAATTAATTACTTAAGATTCATCAACCACTTCAACCAAGCTTCACATCAACAACTACTTCAATTAAGGACAATTGATAACCCTTGTTTGCATACTGATAAATGAAACTTACACTATACTACACCAAATCAAGTAAAACTTTGAACACAAAAAGATAAAGCGTTATAAACAACTTCCCAAATCTGCACAACTGGAATCCAAATAGTGGAGAAACTAGAGCAAATACATTTCTCCCAAACCATAGAAAACATTACTGAACAATTGGTTCACACACTAGTGAAAATATTTCGCACCGTACAACGATCCAGAAACCTAAATTTTGAATGTAGCAACATTTGTCAACCTTGAATAACCTATAAGATTTGCATAGGAATAGAATCAACAAAAAAAGAATGTGGAGCAAAATACTAGAGCACACTATGAACATTTGCACAACATAGTTTACTCCGTTTATTAAATATTTTCAAAAGAACTTGGAAAACAAGTACTGGAGAACCATCATTTTAGCTTATTAGTTCATTCCAACTCATCTTTAGACTCTACAACAAAAGAAGAGCTCCATGTACTTAGAACACTTCCTCAAGGTCTCGACTATACATGCATAACCTGTTTTCCTGTTTTCACAATAATATCCTTAACATCTTCATCCCATAGTTGACATCAATGACAACACCAGTCAATAGAGTTCTTGTTGAAATCAATGACAACACCATCATTCTTGTAACAATCTCCCCCTTTGTCATTGGTGGCAACACAAGATGTGAAAAGTCACCAAAGACCACACAACAGTTCTGAACACTCTCTTTTTCTCTTGATCCTCTCCCCCTGAGTGGATAAGTTCTTTTTTTCACATGATTCTCTCCCCCTTTGACATCAATGGAAAAGGATAAAATGTTTTGCATTATTCTCCATCTTTGACACTGAACCAAAATTACCTACTCTACATACTCCCCCTTAGGATTACACCCAACTAAATCAGCAACACAATGACAATACATGATAATACCTACTCCCCCTAAGAGGTAGCCACCAACCATCAGCCCAAAAAAGAGATAGGTCCATAGATCCACTGGATTGATGCACCTCTAAATGCATCAAGTTCAGAAAGGAGGGGCAGTAACCCCCAACTTCTCTCGAAGGTACGCAAAAGTATCCTTAGGAAGAGCCTTAGTAAATATGTCAACAATCTGATCCTTTGTAGGAAAATACTCAAGCTTCACTTCATTCTCCATAACCTTCTCTCTCAAAAAGTGATACCTGATAGATATAAGCTTTTTCCTTGAATGCATCACTGGATTCTTTGAAATGTTTATTGCACTTGTAAATTATCACAAAAGATAGATATAGGTTCGTCAAATACAATTGTGATATGATCCTTCAATGTTTGTCTCATCCATAATACCTATGTACAACATGATGTTGCTGCAATATACTTAGCCTCTGCAATTGATAAAACAACTGAATCATGTTTCTTACTCAGCTATGATACCAACCTACATCCAAGAAAGAATGCACTGCCAGTTGTACTTTTCTTTTCATCAATGCAACCAACCCAATCTACATCTGTATAAGCATTTAATGTGAAATCAATATCCTTAAGATACCACAAACCATAATTTGGTGTGCCTCTTAAATATCTAAATATTCTCTTCATTGCTGCAACATGTGTTGCTTTAGGATCTTCTTGAAATCTAGCAACAAGAAAAAATTGTATGCATGATTTATGGTCTAGTAGCAATTAAATATAGCAATCCACCAATCATAGATCTATACTTGCTCTGATCAACCTTAGGTGAATCATCATATTTTCTTAATTTACAACCAGTCACCATAGGAGTACATACTAGTTTGGAGTCATCCATTGCAAACTTCTTCAACATTTCTTTGACATACTTAGATTGTGAAACAAAAATCCCTTTATTAGTTTGATTGATCTGTAGCCCAAGAAAGAAATTCATCTCCCCAAACATTGACATCTCAAAATTTTATTTATGCATTCCTTCAGCAAATTTCTTGCACATAGCCTCATTTCCACCAAAGATAATATCATCCACATATACAACTACTATTAGGATTTTGTCTTCCTCAATCATAAAGTAAAGATTACTATATGCAGAGCCCTTGTTGAAACCTTGATGTATCAAGTATCTACCAACCTTGCATACCAAGCTTTAGGAGTTTGCTTCAAACCATATAGTTCCTTCTTCAATTTACATACCATGTATGGTTGATTTGACAATTGAAAATCTTCTGGTTGTTCCATGTAAACCTATTCTTCCAATTCTCTATTCAAAAAAGCAGACTTCACATCCATTATTTGATAGACCTTAATTTTTTTATGTGCTACAAATGCCAAAAACATTCTGATAGATTCCATCCTAGCCACGGGAGCAAAAGTCTCCTCAAAATCTATACCTTCTGCTTGTGAGTAACCCTTACACATACTTCTTGCTTTGTTCCCAATTACTTCTCCATTTTCATCTAGCTTGTTCTTGAATACCCATTTAAATTCCAATTATGTTCTTGTTTTCCAGTCTAGGGACCAATTCCCAAGTCGGATTCTTCTCTATATGCATAAGTTCTTCCATTTCCTTCATCCAATGTTCATCCTTGCATGCTTCACTCACTAATTTAGGTTCAACTTTAGAAAGTAAATATAAATTTACCTCAACTTCAACAACTTTGCTTCTTGTCAATACACCTTTCCTCTTATCTCCAATAATCTAATCTTTGGAATGATTCTTTTGCACATACTTAGAGGTTTTAGGGGTCTTCTCTGGAGCTTCTTCCTCTTCATTCTACACTTCTTATTCATCAATTATTCCTTCTACTTCTCTACAATTAGGTTCATTTGACACATATCCATCTACTGCAATAGAATTCTACAAGTTTTCATCAACTTTAACATTTGCACTTTCAACTATCTTTCTCAACCTTTTGTTGTAACATTTGCAAGCTTTGCTCTTAATATAATATCCAAAGAAGATACCTTCATCAGATCTTGCATCAAACTTTCCTAAGTTTTCTTCATCTCTTTTAATATAACATAAATGCTTCCAAACACTCTAAAGTACTTCATAGTAGGAATCTTTCCATACCATAGCTCATAAGGAGTCTTTGTGTTGTTAGCTTTAGCTTGAACTCTATTAAGTATGTAAATAGCAATATGAATAGCTTCTCTCCAGTAGACTTATGGTATATTTTCCTCTTTCATCATAGTCCTTGTAGATTCTTGAATAGTTTTGTTTTTCCTTTCAACAACTCCATTCTACTGAGGAGTTCTAGGGGTAGAAAAATGCCTCTTTATCCCATGAACTTCACAAAACATGTACAAAGAGTTGCAATGCTTCTCTCCAGTAGAATTATTAATGCAATAAGGAGTGCACCACAATTGCTCATTGCCAGAATAGGACACACTATCCAAAAAGGCTCATAGCCAGGGCTCACTATCACAAAAAGAATACAAGAAGATAGAAGAAGAATGTTACACAGAGAAACACTTCTTAATGCAATAAGGAGTGCACCACAATTGCTTGCACACTTTCACAGTCTCACATGAAAGATATTGGATGCCTTTAGCTCACCACCTTTGGAACCCTAACATGAAATTCACACTTCTCTGCTCAAATTTGCATCTCATTACACTTCACTCACAACAATCTTGCATTTATCTTGCTTCTTACTCTTCCGTACAACCTCTTGCATCAACACCATACATATTTATATAAACCTCTACTTCAAAAAAATTCTCCAATGTTGGCCACTAGCCGTTATACATTCAAATTTGAAATAGGTCGGCACCCAAACATTCCCACGATAGATAGGAATGAAAGGCGACCTACATAAATCCTTAATTAGGACCCAAATAGATCCCAACACACTTCAACACGCTTCTACAAGCCTTGCACGTAGTGTTAAACATAAGGTCGGCCAACACCCTTGCCAAACACCATAGACATTAAGTACACGCTTCATTAGATCAAGCCAAAAAATTTAGACAACATAATTCACTTGAAATCAATCCAAAACAATCCATGAATTACTTAAGATTCATCAACCACTTCAACCAAGCTCTGCATCAACAACTACTTCAATTTAGGACAACTGATAACCCTTGTTTGCATATTGATAAATGAAACTTACATTGTACTACACCAAATCAAGTAAAACTTTGAACATAGAAAGATAAAAGCATTATAAAAAACTTCCCAAATTTGCACAACTTGAATCCAAATAGTGAAGAAATGCAGACCAAATACATTTCTCCCAAACCATAAAAAACATTATTGAACAACCGGTTCACACACTGGTGAAAATATCTTGCATTGTACAACAATCCAAAAACCCAAATTTTGAATATAGCAACCTCAGTCAACCTTGAATAACCTATAAGATCCACACAGGTATAGCATCAACACAGAAAGAACGTGAAGCACAATACTGGAGCACACTATGAACATTTGCATAACACAGTTTACTCTATTTATTAAATTTTCTCAAAATCACTTGGAAACTAAGTACCAAAACCATCATTTCAGCTTATTACTTCATTCCAACTCATCTTCAGACTCTGCAACAAAAGAATAGCTCCATGTAATCACAACACTTCCTCAAGGTCTTGACTACACATGCATAACCTATTTTCCTCTTTTCACAATTTTCTCAATATCCTCAACATGTTCATCCCATAGTTGACATCAATGACAACACCAGTCAGTAGACTTCCTGTTAACATCAATGACAACACCATCATTCTTGCAACACTACTTTGGTCAAAAAGAGGAACTCATTATTGTAGGATTACACACAATGTCATACACATTTTGAATGGTGTCTCATGTAATGGTCATTAACCATATGTTTTACAAGAGGCTAAACATCTCAAATGGTGGGAAAATTTGAAAATAATAAATTCAATGATGTAGGTATGGTAGATGAATTTCAAAATAGGAGTGAATGATAGTGAATGTGGAGGGTGTAATTTTGGCTTCTAAAATGATTGTATGTATAGTGGGTTGGGGGTCCACATTTCTATTTTTGGTAATAATGGAGCATAGATTTGATTGATTGAGAGCTTGAATGTAGAGCTATGTCAAGAGAGAGATGTTATAAATATTATAATATTTAGAATCTATCATATTATAATTAAATAAAATACATCATTTTTCCCATTTGTGTTGTTTTCTCACTTTTTTGTGATTCTTGTTGTGTACTTTGAAAGTTGTATGGTTTGGCTTCCTTTCATGGGGACCTAGATCATGGTTTTGTATCAAGTTCATTCATACCTTTTCATAAAATAATAAAAAATACATAAAAGCTTCCAATAATCCAAGTAAGCAATTGTAGCATATTCATTATTATCCTAAACATAAAAATTGTCATTTCAATGCATAAAAAGGAAAATATATTCTCTAATTATGAATACAAAGTGAGGTGAAGACACATAAAACTTCAAGCAAGCAATCCTCAAGCTCCTATGATTCCAAATCAAAGTGTTATTTCTTAAATTAAAACTCTTTTAAAGCTCCAAAATAATGCATGGGTTTCAAGAAAACTTCCTTCCCAATCTCTCTGAATCAAGATATATGCATAAGTCAATATAGAATCCCTTCTCAAAATATATGGAAACCCTTTTCTAAAAATAACATCATGGCATTCACATTCAATATATGGAGTCTTGTTAAAGATAGCTACAACCATCTCAAGCATGTAGGATAAATAATCTATTCTAGCTAACTAGTGGGTTTACTTATAAAGAACATGCATCCACACCTTTATTTACCATTACCTATGGGTGTCTTATGAGGCATATGTACCCAACCAATACTAGCTAATATATAGCAAAATGGAGATGATAACAAGTTTTGATCATCATTATGTTTTGCATGTTAGAATTACTAACCAATTATTTATATGAAGAGGGGGATTCCTTTCTTATAGTTTGGGGTTTAGGGTTAATGATGGAAATAAGATATATGGCTTGAAATAATAGTAATGGCTTTGATAGTTGAAATGAAAAAGCCAAACAAGCAATACTATGTCTTTTGGAAGAGCCAAGGGTTTGTAAACTTGGTGATGGAACTTATGTAATACCGTGGTTTTATTTCACTAATTTGGTAATAACTTTCTTTTATCATCAAATAGTTTGGATTATTTGTTATAGCTAGTTTAGGGCCTTGTTTTGCAAGTTTTAGATGTTAATAAAAACATCTACATTTAGAAGCTTATTTTTGACATGGATGGTTCATACTCATAGGTATTATATTTATGAATGCTAGATGAGCTTATGTTCATAGATGCCTTCAATATTTATGGATAAATCTATGTTTCAAAGATTGTGGCACGAATTATATTTATGAATGATATATACTATAAAGGAGACAATCAAGTAGTGGGCATCATTCATCTTTTGAATACTGATGCCATCCACTATTGGATGGGGATAGATACCTCATACTATTGGATGGGGATAAATGCCTCATACTATTTGATAGATTTGTGTAGCCTAATACAAGTAATCATCTCCAACTATTGGATATGGATCCTTTTAACATTCATTAAGTTGAATGAATAGGTGTGGGTGGGTGCTTCCCAAGTTAGTAGGTGTATCCATGGATGATCATGTCATACAAATTCTCATTCATTAGACAAATAATTCTAGAGGGTCATGTATCCATGAAATCTGAATCCTCATTTATCTCTAATTATAGCTTGCAGTAGTGAAAATTTCATCATAAAACCTTTGTAGTCTCTTGATTATACACGCTCAACCAAATTTTAATTTTAGATCTTTTATTGTCTAGTCTAGTAAATTAAATTAGACAAACACCTAATATTTCTCATATTATTTCATTACTAATGTCATTTTCCAAATCAAATATGTAGTTAATTAGCTTTGATCATTTAATTAGTTCTAGTGTGGGAGAATAAGAAAAGAAACATCATATTTTCCATTCATGGATGAAATCAATTACATGAATTACTTACGACAAAAACTTTTTCAATTTAAAAATAAACTTTAGGTATAAATCATTGCTATGTCATTGATATGTTCAAAGATCCCTCACTCTTCCATTATTAACATTGAGAAACAACTCAATTGTTTTATTTTTTTCGACTAATCAAGTCCAAAACAAAGCCCTTAGAATTCTTACACTTTAAGAGGGAACTCCCCTTATAACCCTTAGATCAAGACTTACCAATCAACAATATTTGTTAAAATTTCTATTTATTGGTGCTTTTGCAACATGTTATTGGATTTTTTAAAGTTTTTTTGTGGATCAAATACAAATGTTTTTTTTTTTTGGATATACCCTCGAGGGGGTCCCCTTTAGCTTAGAGCCAAGGACTGAGGGGTATCCATTCTGCCAAAATCCGCCTGGGGTACGATCCCGACCTCATCCCTTTTAGGCGTCGGGGCTTTACACTCAGCAAGACTTGATTCGTGGTGGGCTCATTCCAAACCTTTCAAATACAAATATTTTTGAAAAATAAAGTGAACAAAAAGATGACGGTTATTAAAGCGCGAAAAATACCTAAGTCCTTTCCCCTAAAACATCATCATGGGGGCTAATGGTTGCAATGACTTTACTACATAGACATTAGTGCATTCCCATGTTAGACCCCCAACATGTCCGTGAGTAGTCAATTCTTTGTTTGTTTGTAGCTCTTAATATGCCCGTGAGAGTACTCATTTCTTTGCTTCTACTTCCTCTGCAAAATGATTTTTTAATTGACTTAAATATTATACTTATTTTAAGAAACAAAAGTCCGTGAGCTTAGCAAGTTTCAATATATTAGAAAGAAGCGGTTAAGATCCACAGTTTTCTTCACGCTTTTCCCGAAAAAACTATAGTCTGACTAACATGCCGAACCGAAAGAGACTGAACGGCATTTAATATGTACAACATTATTTTTAAAATTTTAAATAGAATATACTTTTATTTTCAGTTTAATTACAATATTTTCCAAAGTTTGACAGTAAGATCCGTACCTTGTGAGGGACTAGATCCATGAAAATTTGTTGTTAAGGTTAATCACAAGAGGCAAAATAATTAAATAATTAAATCTTAGGCTTGAAGTCAAAAGAGAAAGATTACAAGGAAACACCATCAACATCATCTTGGTTGTGATGCATGTTTAAAATTACATGGTTCCCCATGCTAGATGGTCAAATGCCTTGGATCACAAGCAAGAGACCATGTTATACAACCAATTCTAAATATCATAATATGGGTTGTGTTTATTGTGATTTTCTATATATTTTTAGATTTTTAAAAGATTAAAATTGAAAATGTACATTATGTACTTTTACATTTTTGTTTTATACTATTTTGAAATATATAGTTATAACATTCAATTTGTCTTTTTTGATGCACACATTGACATAATTACTCTTATCTAGATATGTCACTCCATATCAAGACTGTTTATTGTAAGGGTTTTTCCATTATGTACTTTTACATTTTTGTTTTATACTATTTTGAAATATATAGTTATAACATTCAATTTGTCTTTTTTGATGCACACATTGACATAATTACTCTATCTATCAGATATGTCACTCCATATCAAGACTAACCCATTTTGTAAGGGTTTTTCCTCCACGAGCTAGGTCACTCCCACAATTTTATCCCATGGATAGAACATTTGGTAGTCTAATCTTCTAGTTTGAAATTTAAAATATTCCACTTGTCAAAATACCTTTCCAAGAATATGACTATTAGCTATTGGCTTGCACACCAAAGGTCTCCAATTTTGTGTAAGTTTATATTTGAGGACATCTTCCATAGATGATTTAGTCATTGAAAAATCATCAATAGAGAACATCTTCCATACACATTCACTTATAAAAACTCAATGCCAATCTCAACCTCAAATTTTTCTTAATGGCATTAACATATTGCCTTATGTGTTTTCAGTCTTCTTACATTCACCATAGGGTTTGATAACTATTAAGGAAGTCAAAGGTTTTTGTTGTATCTATAGTTGATCTGAATTGGTCTAAGAATTTAAAGGATAATACCTAGTAAAAAAATTGGTGGTATTGTAAAAGACACAACAATCAATATGTGAATATGTTTTTATTTAGAATATGAATTTATACAATTTTGGCAAACTCTTTGGATGAGATGTATGTTTCTAAACTGTATCGATTGGCTTCAAATTTAGCCCATTTATACATTCTCAAAGGAGTTGAAAGCTCACGACATCCATGTCATCCTTGAAATTGTAATGGATAGTTGGATGGAGATAAAATTAATTATAAAAATTGAAAATTACAAGAAAACTATTTAATTTTGCAGTGCCCCAACTTGGTGGGGCCATATCTCCTAGCCAATTGGGTGAAATTTTGACTTCTTAGATGTGTTGGAAAGATCTTGAAGAGAACTAGTTTGAGTTGCTTGGAAGGAAACCTTCCTATTTGACATATGAAAGTCCTCAAGGCCAATTTTTCTCCAAAGGCCTTTGAAACTGTAGATTACATAAACATAGAAAATGCCAAATATATATATATTTGATATTTTCTAGATTTAACTATGTGAATGCTACCCAAGTGCTTCTACATCACTATGAGATTAATAGTAGCCCCCAAGGGTACTTCTTCAACACCAATAATTCATAAACGTAGGTCAACAAGTTATGCATATCCCGAAGGTGAAAGCCAATAGTGGACAAAACCACATAAGAGCAAAGTGTTTAAGAATGTTTAACATGTATGACTTAATCCTAAACCTATTTTTTTATAGAATCATCTATACATTCTTTGATAATTTATTTTCTACTAATTTTTAATTTTGTGTTCTCTATATCCATCATCTTAGCCAATCAAAGTTGTGAGAGGTCAAATAATGCCATAAACTAAATGAGCACTATATCTCTTCTCAATTCTTTTATTTCTCTATTTCTCTATCTCAACATACTTAGAAATCTTATCATTTATTTTTCTATGTAAGATCATGCCAGTAGATGAGCCCTATATCTCTTTGTATTGCTTCTATATCTCTATTTCTATGTCTCAACATACTTAGATCTCTATTTATCATTTATTATTTTTATAGCTCCTTTAAAGGAATCTGGGATTTCATATTTAAAAATATTTTTTATGCAATTAGATTCCTTTTATGTAGGTGTCTATAAATTCCAAGCCTGTGCTTTAGGATAGAATTATATATATAACACATTTATTATTTTTCAAACCATTTTGTTTAATAATCTCTCCTCCATGACTACTTTTAGTAAATCTATTTCCTATAGTTATCACTTTTTTTTATCATAACAAAGAAGAAGGTTACTATGATAATGATGCATTCATCAAGAAATTATTAAAAATTAAAAAGAAACATGATATGGTACAAATAAGTTAAAATCCATGTGGAATTAAATTTTAGCTACCATAGATGATGTCATGTCCACCTAATTTGTAGTTTAATCTCTTACCAAGATAATTCTTACCAAAAAATAAGACATTAGAAAAAATCAAGGCTTTTGGGAAAATCACTAATGATAAATAAGCTTCTAAAATATAGTGGGCCATATAAATTTCTAACTCTTAGGTGATCTACACCACTCACCCTCCCATAGTTTTTCCTTAATCTTTGATAATCCTCCATGTCTACTTTCATCCCTACCATTAATGCTTGGGCATTTCCCAATCCTCTATTGTTCAACACTTAGCAACCACATCCATAACTGACCCTTACATTCCTAAATCTATTTCTATCCATATCATCCATATAGCCCTCAACCTATATACACTCCTCTTTTAACTATACACACCCCCATCAATTTCTATCACTCTTTCTTTACCACTCCTATTCCAATTCACCCCATCATTTTCTATCACTTTCTTTACCACTCCTATTCCAATTGCTTCTTCTACACCATCCAAATTTTTGGCCACCATCATGAGTGAGTTGTAAGAGATAAAAACCTATATCAATCATGATTTTAAAATTTCTCCCAAAAGGGATCTAACAAGTGAATTATTACATAATCAATTGGATAAAACATATTGGTTTACCAATTGGATTTGTGGCACCTAGTTTAACAATGCACAATGTTAAAGGATATCCTTTGGCTCACATTTTTTATTTTAATAACAATATTACATTTATGATGAGCCCATGCTTATTTTTATAAAACGAATGATTATATTGAATTTATTTATTACCTAATGCTTCAAGTAACTCCTTTGAGAAGTTATAAAATGATTTTATTGATCATTTTCAAACATAATATTAGAGTTAAAGGGATATTTACATAATTAGCACATAGTAATAAAGGTTCTAATCAAACAATAAATGATTATGAGCTTAGATTTTAAATTATGTTCTAAGCTAACATGACTTGTGAACCACTTAAAATCAAGATTAGGTGTATATATCAATATTTTTTTTCCAACCATTGAGAAAAAAAATATTTTTAGTCTTATAGTTTTTTTTTTGGAGTTATGAGTTAGGGTTTTCATTTATGAGCTTATATTGTTAGAAAATAATCTCCTCCACTCTAGCATCTATTGCACTTCTCTTAATTTTCATAAGTTTCAATTAGAGACAATTTAGAAAATGGGGTGATGTAGGAGGATTCAAGAAAAATTCCAATGCTATCAACTATTCTCATTTCAATACCATTCAACTAAAATTAAAAAACATAAATTTTATTGTATTGGCGGATCATCCATAAATAGTGTTACAACAAGTTTTATAAAATCAACTTATTGTGCCTTATCTCTCATACATCTCAACTTAGAAATGTAATTTTGTTATTATCATTGACCACATGGCACATAGTGAGTAAGTTTTTGACACAAGCATAAATAAAATATCTTATTGGAAATAATATAATTCAATCTAAATGTATAAATGGCAAGCAAAAAAATATGTAGCACATGCAAATCAAAAGATCTCAATATATATGCCAATCCTTTCCCTACACATTGATTCAATCAATCTAATCAAGTATAAATGGATAATGAGGAACTTTTGAATGATATTCATAACATTCATATTGGTTTTATTAATAAATTCAAAGATATACCTATTATCACTTGGATGTGCACCCTTACTAAGTACTCAACTTAGTCATCCAATGAAACATGGGAAGTTCTCTCAAAGTGTGGGATTTGATCATTAGAGATCAACCTCTAGAGAGGGTTGGTTCCCTTGGTTTATCACCTAAACTAGCTTAAACTATTGTTGTTTTTTTAGGGAAAAGGGAAGAAAATGACATAGAATAAAGATAAATCCTATGGAGGTAATGCACTAAATTGTTACTAAGAGGTCTATGCTATTGTTTTGACACAAAATTAATCAATAATTCAATTTTTTTATGCACAACTCAAGGTTTTTATATATTCATGCATCAATATTGCATAAGAAGGTTTGAGTATTCACAATTTTAGGAGGAAAATGAAATGCTTTTTCACAGCTAATGATTATTTACATTAGTTACACAAACTATTGCAACTTGCATAAAATATATGTATTTTCTACATAAAGGTGCTAAAATGAGACATATAGTTGAGGATTTATATGTAAAATCACATAAATTTGCATCAATCATTCATTTTGTACACAAAATACAAATATGATTTAAATGTTTAATTTCATTGATAAAAGGTGTTCTTATAGTGCTATATAATATCTTCTATTTCTTGATAAAATAAAATTGAAGTGTTGTTCTCAATCTAAAACTATGTTTAAATGAGTTATAAGACTTAGCATAAAATCCAAAAAGAACTCCAAAAATTAGTTATAATATTGACTTCACCTAGCAAGAACTAATTTTCAAATGAAAAGTTAGGTGTTCCTATTCTCTATCCCAACATGGGAGAGAATATAGGAAATGAATTAAAAGATAATAAGTGGCATTTCCCTTGTCTTAAGGTATCTACTTGACCTTACTTGGGTGCTAAGTTGACCTGTCTCCTACTTTTTCTCCTTAGAAATAGCTCCTTATTGTTGGTTGAATGAAAAATCTTGATTGCTTTAACCTCCTTAGTTGAAGATGCTCCTAGATGCTTGGGAGTGTGGAGGAATTGCTCAAATTGCTTGCTATATTCTCTCATCTATTGTCCAACTCACCCAAACTATCCCTGGATGCTCTCAACCCACTCATAACTGCCCTTCACTTCTCCAAAATTTCATTGTATTCTTTACCATTTTCTTAGGACATGTGACAAAGTAATTAAAATAACCTTGAAACCTTCTAGGGGGGCGTGAGATATCTCCTAGGACAATTTTTCCATATTTTCAACACTTTAAGGCTTCTTCACTTTCATCACATCTCTACCTTTAAATTTGTAATCCACATTTACCTCTACCACTTGAACTATGTATTTGTTTAATATCTTGTGATGACTATCTTCTTTTCATGGAGCATCGTTTACTATTTCATTTGTAGCCAATGATGGAATGAGTTTGAGTTGATGACATTGATTGTAACCCTCATTGTCAATTTCCCTACAATATTTTTTCAAAAAAGTTCCTTTTATGGGCTTTGAAAATTCTTGACACTTTATTTTCTTTCTTCTTTGGTGAGAATTGATTTCAAAAAACCAACTCTTTGTTGAACATGGTGGTTCATGAACCAAATTTTTTGACTAACCTCCTCTCTTAGTGAACTTCACCTTTCAATGAACTTCACCTTTCAACAAAATTCCCTTGTTAGTGAACTTCCCCTCTCAACAAACTTCACCTTTTGGCAAACTTCCCCTCTTGAAAAACTTCACCTTTTGGTAAACTTTTGTGCCAATGAACTTCCTCCCTTGGTGAACTTCACCTTTCGAGAAACTTCACCTTGTCAGAAAACTTAGTGGTTTGTGAGCTTAAATTTTGTTGAAACATAGAAAGACTAAAGACTTCTTTTTTAGCCACTTGAATTTTCAGTGAATTAAATGTTTTGCAAACTTAAATAATTATTGAAATAGTTAGACTGAAGAAAATATTGTTTTTTTAACAAAAAGGGGTAAAAACTTTATTGAAAATCAGAGCAAAGCATTACATAAGAGCAAAGGGCCAAAGCCCCAGGAACCAACAAAAACCACAAGAAAAGCGAGGAACAAAATCACTCTTCCCCAATAGCACTCCCATCCTCTGCAAGAATCCTCTCCAAATCCTGACATAACTCACGAGAAATCTGCTCCCACCCATCAATCTTCCCACCATCTATATTCTCTGACGCCCATTTGGCTAGACAATCAGCTGCCCTATTCCATTCCCTTGGAATATGGACATAAGATACCGACTCCATCAAAGAGCTAACTTGCAATATCTGTTGCACCAACATAGCCAACTGCCAGCTAACATCATAAATATTCTTTCCATGAAGTAAATTGACCAAGACCTGAGAATCTGACTCACAAATAACCTTACGCCACCCTAAAGCATATGCCCGTTTCAAGGCATAGAGAATAGCCAAGCCTTCCATCCTATTGACAATATGTATCCCTTCATTAGCAGAAAAAATAAAAACCACTGATCCAGAAGAATCCCTACCAACCCCGCCAATCTCAGCAGGTCCAGGATTTCCCCTAGATGAGCCATCCGTATTAATTTTCAAAAAGCCAATAGGAGGGGGCAACCAACTCCCCACCCTTTGAACTTTTTGCTTCACACGCCTACCTCTCCTGATGCAAGCAGAAGCTGAAGATAACCCCTGAATACCCAGCCGATCAACCATCTCAGCATCTCCTTTTTCTAACGGCAACATAATCTCACCTTTAGCTTCGATTGTCTCCTGGATCATTCCCACAATTCTAAACCAAACTTGTTGAATCCCCAAATTTTTACCTCAAAAGATTCTTCGATTCCTTTCCAACCAAACTTGCCAAAGCAGAAAGATGGGACCAACATACCAAACATCCTGCAAGAAAGAGGCCGAGGAGGGGGGCCTCCCCAGACTAATCCAAAACTCAAGCAAGGAGGAGGTATGAATGCATGGGCTTTTCCAAACACCCCACCAGAAATGCCAGAGCTGTAAGGTGAAGGAACAACGAAAGAACAAGTGAGGAGAGTCCTCCTCCCCACACCCGCAGAGAACACACCTAGATGGGCCTAAAAAACCTCTCTTTCGGATATTATCCCAAGTCAGACACCTATTCCAAGCCAAATTCCAAATAAAGTAATTACACTTTGGCCAAGAAAACTTATTCCAAACTTTCTTCCACCAATGAACCTCCACCCCCTCAATCTGTTGGGAAAGCAACTCCTGATACCCAGAAGAAACAATGTAAGCACCCTTGGGGTTAGGAGACCAAGCCAACACATCCTGATCCATGAGGGAGCTACAACTTCGACAAGAAAGAATGTAATGAAGCTCAGCGCATTCCTCCTCCATACCAACAAAAGGCCATTCCTCTGGATTCTTCCATCTTGCCTCCACCAACTGCCCCTAAAAGGAAAGAGACTTAAAGTCGCACACCCTCGACCAACCTGCTTCACAGAACCTCTGGCACAAAGTAAGCAAATGAGGATACTGAGAAACAATGGGAGGGTGACCATCCCAAGCGTCATGCCAAAAATGTGCCTCTGACCCGCTCTTGCAAATCCAGAATAAGCCACCCTTAATGAGTGCAGCCCCTTTCTTGAGAGTATTCCAAATCACAGATCCCTTCCCTGTCAAGCTATAATGAGGGATATCACTTTGAGGAATCCCTGGAAAATACTTCTGAGTCAAAATTTTGGCCCACACCCAGTCTTGTTCCACACACCAACGCCAATACAATTTAGCAGCCAAAGCCGTACCAGACAACAATGACTGCCTTAACCCAAGACCACTAAACTATTTAGGGCTACAAACAACATCCCATCTAACAAGGCTCCACTTGGAAGATAATAAACTACCAGCCCATAAAAATTGTCTTGCTAAGGAATCAAGATCCCTAACAAAGCCCATCGGCGCCACCTGAATCATACATCTATAAAGAGGGAGAGCCTGAACCACAGATTTGAGCAACTGAACCCGACCCGCAAAAGACAGCCAACGAAGGGTCCAATGAGTGACTTTGACACAAAATTTTTCCAGAATAGCCTGCCAAGAATCCCTAGACTGCCTACCAACAGAAATAGGAATCCCAAGGTAGGTCAGCGGGAGATCCCCAATCTGAAATCTGAGAATATGAGCAATTCTCCTCTGAATGGAGTTCAGAGTATTGAAGAAAAAAATGGAAGACTTGCCCTCATTAATTGACTGGCCCGATGTAGCAAGATAAACATCCAACACCTTGCGCATGTTTGAAGCCTCCCTAATAGTAGCCATGCCCATCAAAGCAGTGTCATCCACAAACTGTAAGTGAGATTGCACTGGTAAGCCACCTCCCCATTGCCATCCTTGAATGAAACCCCCCTCCACATTCCTTTTTATCAACCGTCCCAAACCTTCCACCAAAAGAAGAAACAAGTAAGGAGAGAGGGGGTCGCCTTGTCGTAAACCCCGAGAAGCACCAAAGAGTTCAGAGTGCTCCCCATTAATCAAAACAGAGAAAGAAACTGAATTCACACAACTCATAACCCAACGAATCCACTCCTCAAAACCAAAGGCCCCCAGAACTTTTTGGAGGAAGGACCATCGAACTCTATCATAAGCCTTGGCCATGTCAAGCTTGATGAACATAGCCTTATCTTTGGAGTTGGCCATAGAATGAATAGTCTCTGTAGCAATAACCACCCCATCCAAAATCTGGCGGCCCACCACAAAACCACTCTGTTCCTCAGAAATCAGCAGGGAAAGCCACTTTTTTAACCTATCAGCAATCAACTTAGAGATAATTTTATAAATAACATTGCAAAGAGAAATGGGGTGAAATTGACTTAACCGATCAGCCCCATCACCCTTGGGGATTAGAGCAAGGAAGGTAGAATTTAGGGCCCGAAGCATTTGCTTATTCTTTTGAGACTCTTGAACAACTGCCAATAAATCCAGCTTGATAATCTCCCAAAATTCCTGGAAGAACTTAATTGGGAAGCCATCTGGACCAGGAGCTTTACCCTTCTTCATCTGGAAAACAGTCTTCTCTAGCTCCTCCAGTGAAATATCGCTCATAAGATGCTCCTTCATCTCCCAAGAGACCAAAGAAGGAATACAAGAGAGGACCTGAGCCTCTTCAACAGAGTCCCCCTGCGAGTCCTCCCTGAATAAAGAAGCAAAATACTGCACAGCTTCATTTGAGATAACCTGAGTAGAAGAAAGAACCTCTCCCCTATCAGTCACCAAAGTCGAGATAGAATTACCATGACGTCTGGCCTTCACCGAATTGAAGAAGAAGGTAGTATTCTTATCTCCCTCCTGAAGCCACTCAATCTGAGCTTTTTTTTTCCAGTATATTTCCTCCCTCAGCTCCCACTCCTCTAGAGCTTTCAATGCCCTAGCCTCATCCTGCAACAAATCCTCAGACACCCCATCCTCCCTAATCAACCTAGTAATACCATTCATCTCAGCTTGTGCAGCAAGCTTAACATGGTAAATGTTTCCAAAACAATGTTGGTTCCATCGTTTAAGCTGATACTTAACATATTGAAGGAGCTTAGCAAAATTATACATTGCAGTACCATAAGCAGGTCTACCATACCTCCACCATTTAGCAACACATCCATAAAGGTCAGGGTCCCATAGCCACATTAGCTAGAATTTGAAGGTTGGCATTCGAGGCATCTGAGCATAAGAGATAACTAGCTTTATAGGCTAGTGATCCGAACCTCTCCAGTCTAATATCTCAGAACTAGAAGACCACATTCCCCCAACCCAAAAGCAGGAGACCATGAAATGATCCAGTCGTTCAGCAATGCAACTATCACCAACCCTTCTGTTGTTCCAAGTAAATTGACCATTGCTAGGTTTGATATCAACAAGATTGAGAGCAGATATATTGTCCTGAAACAACAATGCAGAAGGCTCTAGTCTTGCAATACCACCCTATTTCTCAGCTAATTCAGTAATAGCATTAAAGTCCCCTGCAATGATCCAAGGATGATAGGGAAATAGGCTACGAACAAAACGAATATGTGTCCATAAAAGAAGTTTACCCTGGAACTCAATAGGTGCATAAACATTGGAGAAAAGAACAAACTCTCCCGACTCAGGACACGAGGCAACCATGGATAAAGAGGACTTGAAGGATAACCACCACAAAGGTTGAATCTTCTGAGGGTTCCAGAAACAAGCCACACCCCCCGAGAATCCCTGAGCCCCAATACACTGGCATTGACCATTCTTCCACAACTTAGGCACTAAACCCATCATGCACTCAACAGATAACTTGGTCTCCTGAAGAAAAAGAACATCAGGAGAATGACTTCTTACCAACTCACGAACAACTTTTTGTCTAGGGCCACTGTTCAAGCCCCTTACATTCCATGAAATAATGATCATTTCAAAGGAGTCGAAAAATGAGAATCTAGGGTCTTAACAGACCCTGACTCCACCAAAGTCTCCCCCATCATCTTAATCTTTTCCAAATCTTTCTTCCTGCCAAGTTTAACACTTTTCTCCAACCCCCCCTTCTTGCCATCCTTTTGCAAAATGCCCAGTTGAGGAGAAGGCTTGCTACTCTTAGCCACATCTGATCCAACATTCCGTGCAGGAAAAGACGTGCTTCCATCCCCCTGCCCCAACTCAACATTTGGACCCAACATCACTTGAGCCCCAACCTACACATCAGTGACCATAGGTATGGCAGACTCCTCCTGTGGAGCAGGAGGAGTAATGGAAGTGTGATCCTCCAGGCCAAAACCAACCACACCCAGATCCACACTTATTAACCCTGGATTAACTTCTTGCTGACCCAGATCATCCAGGGCCTCAAACCTGTTAAAAGTATCCTCATCTTGTCTCTCCATCAAAGTCCTCTTTTGTACTCTATTCCGGTTACGAGCCTTAACAGGAACATAACCCTCAGCATCTGCACCCTCAACAGAAATAGGATTTTTCCCCTTATCAACACCAGGATTGTTACGAGGAGGAGGTGGAGGCTGAGACACCACAGGCTTAGCCTTCGGGCATCTACGCAACAGGTGACCATATTCATGATAGAGGCGACATCGGAAAGGAAGGGTTTCATAATCCAATTGTTGTACCCAAAAATGGGGACCCACACACATATCAAAAGCATCTGGCAAAGGCCTACTCAAATCAATTTCCACACAAATTCGATCAAAAGTCATTACTTTCTTACCTAGGGTTTGCGTCGAAGACCCCACCGGCTTCCCAAGCATCGAAGCAAGCATGTGCAGAACATCCTCACGACAGCATTCAATTGGAAATCTAGGAAACTGAACCCACACCGAAACACGATTCGGAAGCTCCTCCAAGGGATTAAAGCCTGCATACCATGGCTTGATGAACAACCCAAATTGGTTGTGAAAATAGGGCCCCCCCTCAAAAACCCTATTGCGATCAGCCAAGCAGATAAATGTGACCATGAAAAAATTATTTGCAAGCAGCATGACCTCCATTTCACCCTCTGGCTCCCAAGTCCTCCGAGCCCAAGTTTCCAAAAATTGTAGAGACACTCTCATTCCCAAAAATTTGCAGTACAGAGAATGCTTTGAATAATATTCAATATCCTCTGCAATCATTTCAATCGGAATCACCAATTTAGGTCTCTCTTTGCAACGCTCAAGGCAACCATTAATTTTGGAGATCCGAGATCCACCAGATGAATTCGATTCCATAGACCTTGTATTCAGAGAGAAGAGGGTGTTTTCAAAAACCCTCGCTCCTTGTCTTGGAGATTTCAAGCCCACTACAACATGAAAATCCATGTCGGGCGCAACCCTAGATGGCTCACCTTGAGACATAGCCGCCAAATGGCCTGGGACGGACATGCACAGGAAAGATTCGGCCCCAAACACAGCAGATTAGAGGAAACCCTCCTGCGTAGGAAAAATGGCCAAACACAACTAGACCGGAGCTTCAAATAAAATTCGTAGCAAAAAGATTAACCCCCCCACAGAACAAAGCAGACGCCCACCCCAACTTTCGCACAAATAGAGAAAGCAAACACAAGCTAGGGCTCGGATGCCCTAGCTCGGCTCCTTGTAGTTGCAGACCGAAACGCCATCCCCGATCTACCAATGTTATCATTCCTTTTTTTTCTAATTTTATAATCAACATCCTTGTGCCCAAATATATTGCATGAAAAATAGTAACCTTGAAAGGATTAAATGAACCTAGTAGGAGCATGTTGTCTTGCAGATGGAGGAATTCTAAATCATTTTTGTTTCTAGTCAGAATTGGGCTCACCTTCTTTCTTGCAATCTTGAACATTTTTTGCATCTCTAGAGAAGTTCTTCTTAGATTCTTTAGTACAAGCTTTCACCTCCTTTTTTCAGTCCTTCTAATTGATTTAGAGCTATCCTCTGGACCAGAATTCCCTCCTCTTAATTTTTTATTTTTCTCTTTTTAGAGAATTCCTTAGAGAGACAGTTTCCTCAATTTTTAAATATTCAACTGTTTTGACATTGAGCTTGACATTCAAGCAATCTTCAATCCTCTTACATTCTTCACCCTTTGATTTTAAATTAGATATCATATCTTCTACCTATTTAAAGTTTGATTTCACATTGTTTACCTCCTACGTTAGCTTTCAATTTATCAGTTTCTTCCTTTGATTTTTCAAGAAGTTTCTCATATTTATAATTTAGTACCCTTAATTCATTCAATTCATCTAGAGTAGACTGAAGTTTTCCTTCATAATCTATTTTACAATCATTTGAATTAAATTCCCAACCTTTCCAAGGGTACCATTAACTCTAGATCTGGATCAGAAGAAAGCATGTTTTCATCACTCAAGGAGCTAGAATCCTTACATTTTTCAATATTGCACTTTCTCTTAGCAGTATTAAAGGCCACAAAGAGGGTTTCATCATTTGAATAATTCTCCTCATCTTCTAAGGAAATACTAACTTCCTTGGAATAGAGACCCTTTTTAACTTTATCTCTTTTATTTCTATCAACAGATTCTTTATAGGGACATTTAGATGCAAAATGACCAATTCTTCCACAATTAGAACATTTAAAAGGTAACTTACCTTTCTACTTTCCAGTTCCTTTCTTTAGTATTCTCACAATTTTTTCTTCAACCTCATCAAAGCCATCATTTTGATCAGTAGCCTCATCAATCCTTTTTGGTATTTGAAAGAATTCACGTTTTGGAATATCTTTATCAAATTCTCTTATTTCAAAGGTAATAAGAGCACCAAACATTTCATCAATAGAGTACTAAACCAAGTATTTAGATTTTTCAATGGTTAAGACTATAAGATTTTGGGAGAGATCTCAAAATCTTCACAATTTTTTCTCTTTTACTTCACTCCCAAGAAAAGTGATGCTAGGAACAACTTCATTCACTTGAAGCATATAACTTGCAATATCCTCATCCTCAATCATTCTCAGATTCTCAAAATTTACTTTAAATATATGCATCTTAGCTTGATTCACTTTTCTATCACCTTCATAGATAGTACTAAGCTTTCACTAGATATCCTTAGTAGAACTATAATTCATCACCTTTACAAATTTTAAATCAGCCAATCCACACAAGAGATAATTCTTAGCCTTAGCATTGCAGTCATATAGCATGATTTCAGTTGATTTTTTTGGAGGAATAGTAGGAGCAACATAACCATCCTTGACTAATTTCCAAACACAAAAACCTAGAGATTTTAGGTGTCCTTCCATTTTAAATTTATAGAAATAATAATTAGTCCCATTAAACCTATGCCCCTTATATGAACCATCATGTTCCATCCTAGATCTTTTCCTCAAGTTGTTAAGACTCTTTAGAGGAACTTGGCTCTGATACTAATTGTTGCACACACCCAGAGACAAAGGGGTAAATCAATCTTATCAAAAGCTTAAACCTTTCTAAAACTTACAAACTCTAAGTGCAATTCAAAATTCAAACCCTTAAGCAGATATAATAGTTTAAGACCTCAACAATATCAAAAATTAAAGATATAGCAATTCTAACTCTAAATAGATCAACAACAATGATAAAAGAGACAAGAAAACACATATGCACAAGGAGACACCAGATTTATGTGGAAAACCCAATGAGGGAAAAACCATGGTGAGATTTAACTCGCAATATAAAGGTTCGCTACCAAAAAGGACTTGCAAACCAAGGTGCACAACCTTAGCACAAGATAAAAAGGACTTGCAAAATTGAAGCAAACACAACTTCAGGAACAAGATATAAGGACCTTATGAGATTCACTATTTGAAAGAAGGATACAATTTTTTTTTTAAAAGATTACAATATTTGTCAACAATCCACTTTGCTAACTGAGGCATTATAGAACATTTTATTCTATCTTCCACACTTTCACACTTCTTTTGTAAGATATTCAATTAAAATCCACACTTTCTTGTTTGCACACTTGTACACTTCTCCACAATCTTGAATATAAAAGTTTCTTGCATTTATATCCACTAATAGACTTTAAAACTTCAATTAGGTCAATCAGGAAGAAGATAAACAATGAATTCAAAGAATTATCCACCAAAACATAATTTGATCCTAACTTAAAGATAGAGAGGACCAAAAGAAATCTTATTACATCTTCTAATGTGATCCAAAATTCACATGGTGATGCACATCATTCTAAGTCGACATCAAGTAAACATCTATATAATACATGAAGTGCATAACCAATCAACCCAAAAACATGCTTCTAACTAAACGTACTCACTGTGGTTCTATGTATGTAGCTTATGATATCTTCATGTTTTGACATCCATAGGGTTTTAAGCTTGGTCTTCAGATATTTCATCTTTTCTTTCTTGACCTTATCATCTCCTTCATAGATACTTTCCATCTTTTTCCAAATCTCACCAGCAGATTTGTAGCTCATAATTTTCACAAGTTATAAATTAGAAAGACCACTCAAGAGAGCATAACTTACTTTACCATTATTCTCATAAGCCTTGATTTGATCATCAGTACTTGGACCATTTATAGCCATGGTATATCTAGCTTCAATAGACTTCCAAACTCCAAACCCTAGGGAGACAAGGACACCTCTCATCCTAGTCTTTCAGAACACATAATTTGATCCATCAAAATGAGGAGCCTCCTTTTTGTGTGCCATCCAAATCTACCTCAAGCAGTTAACCTTTCTTCTAAGGAAACTTTCTTTGATACCAATTTTTGAATGCACAAGACAACTAAGAGTGGGGGTGAATTAGTTGTACATTAAAACATCAAACCCTCATTAACATTCAGATCCTTATCAACCCTTAATCTATTAAATTGATTTAGCATGAAAGTAAATAACAGAAATAGAATCACATCAACACCATACATAGAACACCAAATTTACATGGAAAACCCAAGAAACAAAAAACCATGGTGATGATTAGCTCATGATATAATGTAATTGCAACACCAAATACAATAGGCTTACTACTGAAGGGCTCAAGTTACCCAAAAAAAAGAAGGGATCACCACCAAGGGTTCACTACTAGAATAAAAAGAAGATAGAGACAGAATGTTACAATGATAAATTCATCTTAAAGAAACAAAAAATATCCACCACTACATCACCAAACCATTCATAGCCTCACTAAATAATGTAGACATCTTTTTCTCACTACATCCAATAGTCTTAAGCGTTAAATCTCACACTGCATTTTACACTTTCGTACTTCACATCACAACACTCTTCACACACATCCTCCATCAATTCATCACACATATATACCATCCACAACCTTGAAAACAATTTCCAAGGTTGGTTACACACCTCAACCATTCAAATTAAAAATAGGTCAACACCAAAACATTCTCGTTGTGGAGAGGAATGAAGGTGGACCACGTCACACCTTAAATCAAACCTAAACCTACATACACATTCCACACCATGCTTCCATAAACACCGAAGCACCTCCATAATTAGTGTAAACACCTAAGGTCGATCAAACTCATGTTAACACCATTAGACATTTAAGTGCACACTTCCTTTGATCTAAAGATTACTTACAAACCATGCACAAAACTTAAACATAATCTGGAATATTCCATCAACAACCTAAAATCCAACACAACATTCACCTAAAAATATATATTTTTATGTACAACCAGTTAATCTTCCACATACTACAACTTATGGATCCAACCTTGTGAAGCACCAAAATTTAAAAAAAAAAAAAAAAAGACTTGAAGGGAACATAGATATGAAGAATATAAGTACACTTCCAGATCTGCAAGACCAAAAACCACAATGTGGAGAAATTCATAACAAAACCATTTCTCCTAGATAATCTTGCTACATAGTTCACACACTAGTGAGCATAACTTCCTCTACAAAATGATCTAGAACTAGAAACTCTAGATATAACACCTTTGAACTCCTCTAAACAACGCATCTGAACCACACAAGTATATATTCAATACAAAACAAATGAAAAGAAAATATCAAAACACCACTCTACCACACTGAACTCTCTTTCATTCATTTTTTTCTCAAAATCACTTGGAAACCAAGCACTACAAACACCATCTCAACATCTACAACACTTTCTCAACATATCAACCACACATTAGGTTGATATTCACAAGAACTTACTCATCATTGCTACATTAGAGGTTGATACCAGTGACGATATTGATAAAAAAATAATGCAACCAACAATTACCATCTCTACAACACCTTCACAATCATATGCAGTATTTTGCAGCATATCCAACAACACATCCAACAAACTTCTACAACTATATTGATGTAAGGAATTAATGGCAACACCAGCATAGTGTATTGACATCAACACCAACAACTCAAGACGCATCATCAATACCAACATACTTACTTCCTCAAGAGTTGACATTAATGCAACAACACTCTATTAACATCAATGACAACACAAGTTTCCAATATCCCCTCTCTTCTTTTATTTTATTCCTCAAGTCCTTGTTATTTCTCCTCTTTTCTTTACATGTCCACCAAAAATTTTGTGAAAGGAAATCAGATAAGCAGAAATAGCTTCCTACACTAATCTAAGTAGGGAAGAGTTACAAAATGTTATTTTAACACCTTATTCAATTGCAGAAATGTAAAAAGATAGAACAACAAGAACACATAAACAATAACAACAGATATACGTGGGGAAAACCCTTTTGGGTAAAAATCCCCACCCTATAAAAGCATACTACTATTGTATTATTTGAAATAGAGATTACAATGCAGCCCCAAGTACAAAGCTTCTTCAACAAGTGTTTCAAAACAAATACTTATTCTAGAGTGAATCTGATAGCACTTCATTACCTGCAAAAAACCTATGCATTCTACAATGAAAGGCATGCATTTTATAGAGAGATACAAGCTAGAAGAAGCATCTAGAAGAGGATGGAAAACCAAATCCACATGGCACAATCTTCCATGCCATAACATGCATTTGGACACATGTAACATATTCCCTTACACTCCTTACAATTGTCATAACATGTAAATATTCCTTCCTCAAGCTTGGGTTCCCAAAATATGCTAAAAATAGCTTATGATAGATGCCTTACAATCATCATAAAATCCATCATAAATCTTCCACAAAATATATCATAGAATTTTGTAAGAGAATCCATCATAACTGGCCAAAATATTCGATTCTCTTACAACTATCATAACCAAACTTGGGCACCAATTTTCTCCATGCACAAAGATGCCTTATGATGCATCATAAAATATGTCATATCTCATAGACTCCAAAGTGGGACACCTACCTCCACTTGGGATGATGATGTGTCATCCAGTCACCTCCTACGAGGATACCACCCAACTAGTGGGTCACATTTGATGACATGACAAAGTAGGCAATTAAATAAAATAAATAAATACAATAATATATTAAATAAATCAATGTTAGGACTCTAAGGTTGAGACACCTTAATCCCAACATTCTCCCGCTTGTCAAAGACATGCCAAGAGTCATACGAAATCATTTTCTCAAGGCCCCAAGTCCCATGGAATCAAAAAACCATTTGAACTTCTCCATTCTCACTGGTTTTGTTAGTGCATCTGCAACATTCATCAAAGTGTCAACCTTCTCCAAATTCACCTATCCATCATCTACCATATCATGAAAAAAATGATACTAAACATCAATGTGCTTTGTTCTAGCATAGAAGGAAGGATTCTTTGCTAGAAAAATCACACTTTGACTGTCAAAACAAATAGTATTTTTTCTTGCATCTAAACCAATATCAGAACACAATCTCTTAATTCAAATAGCTTCCTTATAGGCATGAGTGGATTCCATGTACTCTGCCTCTATTGTGGACAACGTGACTATAGCCTGTCACTTACTCATCCAGCCGATAGCATCACCAAATATCATAAACACATAACCACTGGTGGATCTTCTGTTGTCAATGTCACCTGCCCAATATGAATCCACATATCCACAAATACTCACATAATGCTAAGTTCTAGTAGGATAACCATGAAAACACAAGGAATACTTGAAAGTACCCCGTAAATATCTAAACACTCTCTTAACAGCATCCTAATGCACTTGTCCAGGATTAGCCATGAAATGGATAAGGAGTCCCACTACTTGGGAAATGTCTAGTCTCATTCACACCATCACATACATTATACTAACAAGTACATTTACATATGGTACTCTAGTCATTTCCTCCATCTTAGTAGGCGATTTTGGAAAATCATTCACAAAAATCTTCATCCCCCGCATCATAGGAACAACTAAATGTCTGCAATCTACCATGTTGAATCTCTCCAACACTAAGTTTACATACTTTCTCTAGCTTAACCAAATATTTTTTTTAGCTATGTCTCTCATGATCTCCATTCTCATAATGTACCTTGTTGCACCTAGGCCTTTCATCTCAAACTGTGCTGACAATTTAAACTTCAAATATGAAATCATACTTTTATGATTCCCAATAAACAACATAGCATCTATGTATAAGACAATAATGAGAATGCAACCATCATCATATTTAAAACATACAAAATGGTCAAATTTAGATCTTTGAAATCCCAATGACAACACATAGAAATCAAACTTCTGGTACCACATTCTAGGAGACTATTTCAAACCATAAAGAGACTTCTTTAGTTTGCTAACCAAAATTTCTTTACCTTTTTCAATGAAATGCTTTGTCTATAACATGTAAATCTCTTCTTCCAAGTCACTATGAAGGAACATTTTCTTCACATCCATCTATTCCACTTCTAAATCATACGTTGTTGCAAGTGATAACAGGAACCGTATAGATGCCAGCTTCGTAATAGGAGAGAATATCCCCCCATAATAAATTCCCTCCACCTGTGAAAACCCCTTAGCGACCAACTGTTATTTCTACTTCTCAACACTTCCATCAAGACCACAATTTCTCTTAAAAACTCATTTACAACCAATAGGCTTACACTTAGCAAGAAAAGGTACCAGATCCCATGTCTTGTTTTTCTTTAAAGCGACCATCTCCTCATCCATGGATTTTATCCAAGAATTTGTATCATTCATACCCATAGCCTCACTAATGGTCCTAGGCTAATCAGTATTAGCAATCAAAGGGAAAATACAACTAGAATCCAATAATGAATAACCAAACCTTTCTAGTTGCCACCTAACTCGTGTAGACCTCCTCAATTGTTGAGGTTGAGGTTCTTCTTCTTCTTTGGAAATTTCAGATTTGTTTGAGATATCCTCATCATTAGGTCCAATAGGAGTGTGTATTTCATCTTTCTTTGGAGTAGGTGGAATCTGGACCACCTCTTTCCTTTTTTTCTCCTCTTTCTCTAGTTACAACTCAATAGTGGAAGGTTTCATCTCTCTAAAAATCACACTTTTGTTGTAGAGAACCTTCTAATCTTCTAGATCCAAAAGCTTGTACCCTTTCACACCAACACCAAAGTCGATAAAGATACAACTAATAGCCTTGTTCTCCAACTTTGACCTCTTCTCAATCGGAACACAATCATAAGCTTCACAACCAAATACTCTAAGATGCCTCAATGAAGGATTTTTACTGAACCACGCCTCCATGGGTGTCTTTCCAACAAGCACTAATGTAGGGGATATATTGATCAAATAACATGTAGTGGCTACCACTTCATCCTAGAACTTGTGCTTGAGGCTAGCACCACTCAACATATTCATATCCCTCTCTATCAACGTTTTATTGATCCTCTATGCAACTCCATTTTTTTGTGGAGTGTAGGGAGTGGTCTTATGTCTCTCAATCTCATTCTCTTTACAAAACTTGTCAAACTCTACAAAACAAAACTCACTACCATTGTCAATCCTCAAACTCTTAATCTTTCTACCAGTCTAATTTTCTACAAGGGCCTTAAACTCCTTAAACCAACTAAAGACTTCAACTTTACTTCTAAGAAAATAAGTGAATGTCCTATTGTAATCATCTATGAAAGAAACAAAATATACAAATTTTAATAACAAAAGAACATTCACATGACCAAAAAAATCTGAATGAACATAGTCCAAAACCCCAAAAGACTTGTAAGAACTAGAGTAAAAAGAAACACAATGTTGTTTTCCATAAATATAATATTCACAAAATTCAAACTCAAGATTACAATCATCAAGGCCTTCAACAAGGCTCTTATTTTTTAGGGTTCTAAGATCCTTCTTGCCAATGTGACCAATTTGTTAGTGTTGGTGCCATAACATTGTCTTCTCTATAGGAAGCTTCATTTCCATGGAATGAGTACCCTTAGGTACCCAAAATGTACGACCATCAGATGTAGTTGCAACACACTTCTTCTCTACGTGATCTGATGGTGAGAATGAAGAATCCAAAGGTATCCTCTTCAATACATCAGAAGAACTATTACACTGTATTGTGCATGCATCCAACTGGTATAGAGTGCCAACACAAACACCCTTAAAGCCAACACCATAGCTTCTCTTTTCATCTTGCATCCTCCACCAAACAAAAAAACTTGCACTCTCAAATCATTCAATTTACTTACAGAAAGAAGGTTTCATGCCAAACCCGAGGTATGCAAGACACCATCAATCCACTTCACTCTTCCATCAAGAAATCCACTTTTGACTCTTCCATGCCCAACAACCTCAAAGTAAGAATCATCACCTAGGTACACCTTCCCACCATTGTACTCATACTTAGAGAAACAATCTCTATGAGAGGTCATGTGAAAGGATGCACCTGAATCTATCAACCACATACCTTCTAATGCATGGGTTTCCAATGCGGAAAAAAATGCTTCTCCTTCATCTTGGGATGACTTCTTGAATTTAGAATCAAAGAAAGACTTATTTTTCTTCTCCTCCTCCTTGCAATCTTTTCGAAAGTGGCCAGTTTTTCCATAATTCCAACATTTTTCCTTGGACTTCTTTCTAGGAGACTTAGCTCTCCAAGGAGACTTTGAATTTGATTTCTTGTCCTTCTTTTTTGTCTTTCTCCTTTGGTATTCCACAAATAGCAAGGGCCTCCTTGGACTCTTGGAAGACTTTCTCTACATCTCTTTAGATAAAAATGAAGCAATCACCTCATCTATCTTGAAAGTGGTCGGTGTGCTTCCAATAGACATCACTAGGTGATCACATGAGTCTAGAAATGAACACAACAAGATCATGTAACGGTATTGTTCATCAATCTTATCTCCAACAAAACCCAGTTGAGAAACCAACATGTTAAAGGCATTTAGATGATCTGTCATGGATCCTCCATCTTCCATCTTTAGAGAATATATCTTCTTTCTGTGGAATAGTTTGTTTACCAAGGATTCAACCTGATAAACATCTCCAAGTTTCTTCCACAAAGAAGCGGTAGTCTTCTCTTCATGAACATTTAGGAGAACTAAATCAGCCAAACAAAGTCTAATCAAACCCTTGGCTTTCTAATCCATGAGATCCCAATCTTCTTATTTCATGCCTGATGGTTTGGTTCCAAAAATAGCAACCCATAGCTCACAATCTACAAGTATATCTTCCATCTTGAGCTTCCAAAGCTCAAAATTACCATCGTTAAATTCCTCCATCTGAATCCTTGTGGATGTGCTTTCCATCATTTTCCTACAACAAGGTCATGAAAACACTTCTAAAAAACTCCCACTAAAACAAAGATTGGCTCAAAAAACCCTTCTAACCCAACAAAGGAATCAAGGATGGCTAGGTTATGATACCAACTAAAAGGAAGTTGGATGAGAAAAAAACAACTTTCTACACTAATCTAAGTAGGGGAGAGTTACAAAATTTACTTTTAACACCTTATTCAGTTACAAAAATGTAAAAACATACAGAGAATACAAAGATAGAACAACAAGAACACAAATAATAACACCATATATACAAGGGGAAAACCCTTTTGGGTAAAAAACCCCACCCTCTAAAAGCATAGTACTAATATATTAACTGAAATAGAGATTACAATGCATCCCCAAGTACAAAGCTTCTTCAACAAGTGTTTCAAAACAAACACCTTTTTGGAGTGAATCTGACAACACTTTGTTACCTGCAAACAAACTATGCATTCTACAATGCAAGGCATACATTTTATAGAGAGATACAAGCTAGAAGAAGCATCTAGAAGAGGATGGGCATCTAAATCCACATGGCACAATCTTCCATGACATAACATGCATTTGGACACATGTAACATATTCCCTTGCACCCCTTACAGTTGTCATAACACGCAAATATTCCTTCCTCAAGCTTGGGCACCCAAAATATGCTAAAAATAGCTTATGACAGATGCCTCACAATTATCATAAAATTCATCATAAATCTTCCATAAAATATGCCACAAAATATGTCATAAGATATTGTAAAAGAATATGTCATAAACTAACCAAAACATCTAATTCTCTTACAATTGTCATAACCCAACTTGGGCACCAACTTTCTCCATGCACAAAGATTCCTTATGACACGTCATATAATTTTTCATTGTCATAGATTCCAAAGTGGCATACCTACCTCCACTTGGGATGATGATGTGTCATCCAATCACCTTCAACAGGGATGTCACTCACCCAGTGAGTCCCATTTGATGACATGACAAAGTAGGAAATTAAATAAAATAAATAAATACAATAATATATTAAATAAATCAATGTTAGGACTCTAAGGTTAAGACACCTTAATCCCAACATTTTCCATAATTCTCTTCTCACATAAGTCATGAAGACCTTATTTACTTCACTTATTATGAAGTTAGAGTTTAACACTACCACTAGACTATCCACCATGTGGTGTGAGAAATTCAAAAGCTTCCTCATTAACTCCAACTGTCATTCATTAATTATCACCTTCCTCAATATTTTCAATCTATATTTTAATATGTATACTCATTAATTTGTAAGAATTAGCTCATCTCTAGTGCTTCACATTCTTTAATCTAAATCAACTTCTCCAATCAATCTTGTGCTTAACACACTTTTGCAAAACACAGAATAAATGCAAAATCATCTTTCCAACTTAACTAGTAGCTCTTTGCAACCATTAGTACAACAATATTACCTTTGTAGTCTTGTATCTCTTCATATTCTAAATACACCTCCATCACAAGGGTTTGAAGAACCAAGGTTTGAAAAGTATAGTGGAAAAGAGGACCCACAATCTCATGTTTTCACTTTCATAGTATTGTGGTTTGATTTTACCTTCTAGGATGCATCACTATTGAATTTATTCCCACAGTCACTAGAAGAAACCACATTGGACTAGTTTTTCTATCTCCCAAATTATTATATTTTTTCATTGATCAACTCATAAATCAATTCTTACAACACTTCCAAGTGAACATTAGTTTGCATGTCACCTTCATTGACCTTGTCCATTCCAAGCATGGACCTGCTAAAAAGTAACTAATTTCATCTTCCAATATCAATCACTCTTTTTGCAAATTCCCTATGCATTCCTTGATTCCAATGTATAATAAGTATTCATCATAAACTTGTAGATAATACTTAGGGACAAAATATTGCTAATGAAATATTATTATTTATGCATCTATGTATTGCACTATGTGATTATTATAAAAAAATAACTTAGAATGGGGGTTAATTCTCATTTTTTCACTATGATAATTAGGGTGGTGCATCTTCCTCTATAATTTACAAAAGAAATCAATCTTGTAATTGTTGGACATAGGATGCCATTTAATTACAAATCCTAAACATTAATTATTTCATGTATCCCCTAATTTCGTGGAATGTGTTCAACGCCAACACTAAGATTAGGATGAGATTAATATTTGATGAAATAATCATGATTATTGACATTTGTAATTAATTCTAAATATTAGGATCATGTGAGGGTGTCCATTGTGAGTTCCTAAATAATAGGGGCACATGGGGTGCCCACATGGTAAGGTAACACTCACCTTGAGTTCAGTTAACTATTCGGAGTAAGAGATAACACTTCTGAATGTATGTAAAATCCTAGGAGTTAGGGTTTGATGTTTGCATGCATGAAGTTCAGTTTAATTCAGCTCAGATCAGTTCAGTTCAGTTCAGTTTAGTTCTGTTCATTTTAGTTCAATTCAGTTCAGTTCAATTATGGTTCAGTTGTCTTCAGTTAGTTTTAGTTGAATGCTAGTTGACTTCAGTTAACTTGGAATGCATGGATAATAACTTGAGTTGCATGACAGATAATAGGGACTACCTCCAATTAACAAGAGAAGGCCATTCTTGCACGAATGGTGTTGAGTAATGTTTTAGTTAACAAGAAATGACTTGGAGCCAACTTGGGCACCCAAGTTGCTTTCTTGGAATTACCTCTTTTGCATGTTGAGATATTTCTAAAGGCTCAGTTAAGTGGGACCTCTTATGGGCGTCTACTTTGAGGAATACAACAAAAAGATATTTACACAACAGAGGTTCAGTTGCCACTTCAGTTTGGGACGCCCAAATGCATGAAGATGGCCATTTGACATTGTTTTTCACAGGATAACCCTATTTGCATGAGATAGGCATACCTTTTAGGGATAGGGCTTGAGCATTTTAATTGTAACTCATGTTGAGTTTATAAATTTGATTAAATCCTATTTATCTCAAGCAAGTTGAATAGAGTTATTATTAGTTTTATTGAAGGTTGTGAAGAAGATTAGTGAAGGCAAGAAGAAGCATTCTCAAGCAAGAATTGGAGCTATTGTATTTCAAATATTGAATAATAAAACAATTCTTGGTGGAGTTTTTTCCTAAAATGGTTTCTCCACGATACATCTTGTGTAATCTTTCTGATATTCTGTCTAGTTCTTCTATCAACTTATGTCTACATTCTACAACAATAAAATGGATTAATCAAGATAATCACCCACAAATAATAAGTAACAAAAGGAAAAGCTTATTTAGATCAGCAATATTAAAGTTTTACAGAGTATTAAGCTAAGAAAACACCTCATTTTTCAACATTTGGTATCAAAGCTGAGGTTGGGTAGAGTATTGGGACACCTTTCTCTTAAATTTTGAAAGATTTATTGGCTTAGTGGGAGCTTTTATTATTTTAGTTATTTGCTGATTTTGGAATTAAGTTTTTTTACAATGAATTCAAGGTTAGATATTGAAAGGTTCAAAGGTTCTAACTATGAAATGTGGAAATTAAAAATAGAAGATCTTCTTGAAGAAAGAGATCAGTGGTTAGCGGTTAATAATGAGACAAAGACACCTACAACTATTTTATATGAAGATTGGGCTAAGTTAGATAAAAGGGAAAGAGGAAAAATTAGATTATGTCTTGTTGATGTTATTTTAAATGTTTCAGAGGAAACCACTGCATATAAATTGTGGAAAAGAATAGGGGATATTTATCAAACAAAGAGTCTAACAAATAATTTGTATTTGAAAAGGCAGTTGTATTCATTAAAAATGAAAGATGGTGATTTAGTAGCACAAAATTTAAATGATTTCAATTTAATTATCAGTCAGTTAGCATCTATAGATGTAAAGCTAGAAGATGAGGATAAATGCATTTTATTGCTTTTCTCTTTACTAGATTCTTGGGAAAATCTAATTGTTGCAATTAGTGGTAATGGTGTAGATCCAAAGATGGACAAAATCATTCCTACTCTCCTATCAGAGGAGATGAGGAGGAAGTCTAAAACTAGCTCCCAAGATGCCTTATTTGTAAGAGGTAGGCCTAAAGAGAAGGAATCTAAGGCAGACAAGAAAGGAAAGGGTAAGTCTAAAGGACAGTCAAAAACCCCTGGTAAGAGTAAGGTAAAGTGTTAGAATTGTAGAAAATATGGACATATTCAAAAGGATTGTAAGAGCAAGAAAAAGAGTGTTGATGCTTCTACATACAAATCCACTGATGATAGTAATGATGCATTAGTCATTTCTTCTAATACTGTTGTTGAAAACTCTTGGCTTATTGATTTAGGTTGCTCTTATCATGACTCCTAACAAGGAGTGGTTCTCTAAGTAAACTACATATGATGGGGGAGATGTCTTCTTTGGTGACAACAACACAACAAAGGTTGTTGGAAAAGGAGAGGTAAAATAGTGTTTCAGTGATGGTAGGGTTAAGACCCTTAATGATGTTTTACATATTTCAAGACTTGCTAGAAATCTACTTTATGTCTCTAAGTTCAATGATTCTGGAATGCATGTGAAATTTGACAAAGGTGGTTGCAGATTGGTGAAAGGGAATATGGTGGTTGCTAAAGGATCTTGGATTGGGACTTTGTTTAAGTTGAATACCTCCAATGTAAATATTTTATCCAATGTAACTGAAGCTAAAAATACATGTATGCTATGGCACCAAATATTTGAAAATATAGGTGAAAAAGGTCTTAGGACCATTCTTAATAAAAATTTGGTTGATAGTATTTATAATTATAATATTGGAAAAAATGACTTTTGTGAGCACTGTGTGTTTGGAAAGCAATCTAGATCTAAATTTCCTAGTTGTACAAATAAAGCTAAAAGATTATTAGAGATTATTCACTCAGATGTAATGGACCCTGTGGATATTGACTCTACTGGAAAATCTAGATACTATGTCACATTTATTGATGATGTCTCAAGATACACTTGGATATATTTTATGTATAGAAAATTTGATGTGTTTAATAAGTTTAAGGAATTTAAGGCTTTGGTTGAGAAACAATCAAATCATAAGATAAAAGTGTTGAGATAAGATAATGATGGTGAGTATTGTTCTAGGGAATTTGATGATTATTGTAAGCATGCAAGAATAGTGAGATAGAAAACTACTCCATAAACACCTCAACAAAATGGAGTAGCAAAAAGGATGAATCAAACCTTAATGGAAAGAGCTAGGAGTATGTTAAGTAGTGCTAAGCTTGAATTCTCCCTATGGGCTAAAGCGATATGTACTTCTTGTTATTTAATCAATAGATCCCCTAGTTCATCTATTGAAGATAAAACTCCTTGATATGTGGTTAGGTAAGAAACCTAGTGTTGCACATTTAAGGATCTTTGGTTGTGAGGATTTTGTTCACGTGCCTCAAGAAAAGTGATCTAAATTGGATCCTATAGCACAAAAATGCATATTCATAGGTTATGGTGAAAATGAAAAAGGATACAAGCTTTGGAATCCACTAACTCGAAAAGTTTCTTTATCTAGAGATGTTATTTTCAGGGAATTTAGAGCTTATTCAGGAGAAGAACAACCAAAGGAAAAGGATACTTCTCGAAAAGTGCATTTTGAGACAAATATTGAGAAGCAACAAGATGCACATGTTGAAGAAAAATTGGATGGATTGGAAGAGGAGAGTTTAGAGAGTTCTTCTAAAATAGAGACTCAAGATGAACATATTGAGGAACAAGATGAAACCCCTTTGAGGAGATCCACAAGACAACGGAATCCCATTGATAGGTGTAGCCCACCTAATTTCCATTGTATTTTTGCTTTAATGAGCACTAATGATGAACCCAGTTCTTACAGGGAAGCTTTGTCCTCAGCTGAGAACAAGCTTTGGTCACAAGCTATGCATGAGGAAATGGAATCATTGGATACTTGTGACACTTGGGATCTTGAGAGTTTTCCCAAAGATAGAAAGGCCATTGGTTGTAAATGGATCTTTAAAAAGAAGATTGGTACAAATGGTAATCTCGAAAGGTAAAAGGCTAGATTAGTAGCCAAGGGCTACTCCTAGAGAGAGGGAGTTGACTTTAATGAAATCTTCTCTCATGTTGCTAAACTTACTTCTATTAGTTTTTTTGTCAATTGTTGCTACTTATGATTTTGAAATTGAGAAAATGGATGTGAAAAATGCATTTTTGCATGGGAATCTAGATGAGGAGATTTATACGAAGCAGCCTGATGGTTTTGTTGTAAAAGGAAAAGAAGAATTGGTTTGTAGATTAAAGAGATCTTTATATGGATTGAAATAGCCACCCAGAATGTGGTACCAAAATTTTGATGCTTTCACATTAAAAATTGGTTATGTTAGGAGTGAGGAAG
Source organism: Sequoia sempervirens (assembly GCA_007258455.2). Lineage (NCBI taxonomy): Eukaryota > Viridiplantae > Streptophyta > Pinopsida > Cupressales > Cupressaceae > Sequoia > Sequoia sempervirens. The sequence goes on along the minus strand of VDFB02000013.1, from coordinate 148,308,500 downwards.
ATCATTGTGTTTACATAAAAGTTATTAATGATCAGCTTTTAATTATTATCTTGTATGTTGATGACATGTTTATTGGTAACAACAAGGTAATGATCAAAGAATTGAAAGCACAACTCTCGAGAACTTTTCAGATGAAAGATCTAGGGGCTACAAAATATATCCTCGGTATGGAGATTAGTAGAGATAGAGGTAACATAAAGCTTTTCTTAAGTCAGAGTAATTATGTTGATACTATTTTGAAAAGGTTTAACACGCAGGACAATAAACCAGTTAATATTCCTTTAGCAATTGGCACGAAGTTAAGTTTAGATATGAGTCCTAAATCTGATTTAGATTATGAGGAAATGTCTGAAATTTCATATTCTAGTGCAATTGGTAGTTTGATGTATGCAATGGTCTGTACAAGACCAAATATAGCACAAGTAGTGGGAGTTCTTAGTAGGTTTATGTCTAACCCTAGTAAAGAACATTCGACATATGTTAAGAGGGTGTTTAGATATTTACAAGCGATTTCATATTATTTTTAGTTTATCATGGTTCTAATAATATTGATATTATGAATAGATCATTGGAAATACAGGGGTTTGTTGATTCAGATTAGGTAGGAGATCTAGACAGTTAGAGGTCGACAAGTGGTTATGTGTACACTTTGTTTGGAGTTGTGGTTAGTTGGATGAGTAAGAGGCAGCCCACGGTTTCTTTTTCCACCATAGAAGTAGAGTACATGGCTGCCACGCATGCCTCTAAAGAGGCAATTTGGTTACAGAGACTTGCGAAAGGTATTGGTTTTAATTGCAAGCAAGTTAGGCTTGAATGTGATAGTTAGAGTGCTATTTGTTTAACCAAAAATCCTATGTATCATGCTTGTACTAAACATGTAGATGTTTAGTATTACTTTGTACACGAAATGGTTGAAAGTGGGAAAGTATTAATTGAAAAAGTTGACACTTTGATTAACGTTGCAAATTATCTTACAAAGCCATATCCTACAAATAAGTTCTCATGGTGTAGGAAGGCCATTTTCCTTGAGTCCTATACTTGATTTAAATTATTATTCCTTGTTTAGAATAATTTCAATGTATAATGTCAAGTGGGAGAATGTTGGAAATAGGATGTCATTTAATTGCAAATCCTAAACATTAATTATTTCATGTATCTCCCAAGTTCTTGGAATATGTTCAACAACACTAAGATTATGATGAGATTAATATTTGATGAAATAATCATGATTATTGACATTCATGATTAATTCTAAATGTTAGGAGCATGTGAGGGTGTCCATTGTGAGTTCCTAAATAATAGGGGAACATGGGGCGCCCACATGGTAAGGTGACACTCACCTTGAGTTCAGTTAACTATTTAGAGTAAGAGATAACACTTCTGAATGCATGTAAAGATCCTAGGAGTTAGGATTTGATGTTTGCATGCATGAAGTTTACTTCAGTTTAGTTCAGATTAGTTTAGTTTAGTTCAGTTCAATTCATAATCAGTTCAGTTCAGTTCAGTTCAGTTATGGTTCATTTGTCTTCAGTTAGTTTTAGTTGAATGCTAGTTGACTTTAGTTAACTTGGAATGCATGGATAATAACTTGAGTTGCATGACAGATAACAGGGACTACCTCCAATTAACAAGAGAAGGCCATTCTTGCATGAATGGTGTTGAGTAATGTTTTAGTTAATGAGAAATAACTTGGAGCCAACTTGGGTGCCCAATTTGCTTTCTTGGAATTACCTCTTTTGCATGTTGAGATATTTCTAAAGGCTCAGTTAAGTGGGACCTCTTATGGGTGTCTACTTTGAGGAATACAACAAAAATATATTCACACAACAGAGGTTCAGTTGCCACTTCAGTTTGGGATGCCCAAATGCATGAAGATGACCATTTGACATTGTTTTTCATGGGATAACCCTATTTTCATGAGATAGGTGTACCTTTTAGGGATAGGTCTTGAGCATTGTAATTGTAACTCGTGTTGAGTTTATAAAGTTGATTAAAGCCTATTTATCTCAAGCAAGTTGAAAAGAGTTATTATTAGTTTTATTGCAGGTTGTGAAGAAGATTGGTGAAGGCAAGAAGAAGCATTCTCAAGCAATAATTGGAGCTATTGTATTTCAAAGATTGAATAATAGAATAATTCTTGGTGGATTTTTTTCCCAAAAGTTTTTCTCCATGGTACATATTGTGTAATCTTTTTGATAGCATGTCTAGTTCTTCTATCAACTTCTCTCTACATTCTACAATAGTAAAATAGATTAATCGAGATAATCTCCCACAAAGAATAAGTAACAAAAGGAAAAGCTTATTGAGATCAGCAATATTAAAGTTTTATAGAGTATTAAGCTAAGAAAACACCTCATTTTTCAATAGTAATCAGGCTAGTTTTATCACATTTCTTACCGCTCCTAAGATCTCAATACTAGCACCTTAGAGACAAAGGTGGTTTTCTCAATTGTCTGATAGCTATTATAATATTATGCAAAAGATCTTGAGGGATAAATTAATATCTTCTAGAAATAACACCACTTCCTTCAAATAATTCATCCCTAGTTTGGTATGATAAAAAAATATTATGTTAATATCACCATGTTTCTTGGTATGATACTAAGAGATGTGTGTGTCTTTGACACGTTGTCCTAGACCACATTGATAATGGTACCATCTAGATTGGTGACAAAAAACATAATGCAAATTTTATTTTTTCCATTCCTAATGAACAATTACAGACTTACATTGATCCTTTCCCTTCTCATTTAATGAATTTTGTAAGAAGCACAAATTCAACTCCTTCTATATATTTTTAATACATACACATGGTGGATGTTTTGCATGTTTATTTGAAAGATTTTGATCTGAAAATTCATATCATTTACTTCAAAAAATCTTCCATATAATGGATAATACACTCCTCTTTATATCCCTACTCATTTCAACCAAAAGACCATCAACGATGTTCTTATTGATCCTTCTTGCAAGGTAAATCTTGTCATGGAAGAAATATTATTTATCAATGAATTTCACAAGGACACGTATATTATATCGCTTGTGGCCATGCATACTCATGGTGGTCTTTCTTAATCTCTTATTGGTTGTATTACTTTATCAGTCCAACTTGGTTCCAATTCAATAAACACCACATTTTTTGTGATTCCTAAATCCAATCTATTCAAAGTGAAACTAGGAATTCCATGGCTATTTTCCATGAATGTGGTTTCTGAACAATAGTCCATAAATACTTTAAATCACCTCATAATAATGTTGTCAAACTATCTAGGATGTTGGATACAATCCACTAGTAAGTTGTGGGGGCTAAATTCTCTAGACCACTTCTAGTCTACTCCACTTGGACACTTACAACCTTGTGGAAATTTATCTTTAAAAGGAATTTTTTTTTTTAACCCTATTAAAATATCAAAGCTGATTGCTTGGTTTCCTCATTCCTAGCTCCATCTTCTTATATTCCTATGGTCACTCCCATTACATCTACTCCATCATAGAAGCATGCTTCATCCACTAAGCCTTCCTCTTTGGGAGCTAGAGATAAGTGTGATCCATTGGGTAAACCTCCCATACCCTCAAAGACTTCATATTCTTTAGTGGTGTTTTTAGTTCCTAACAATTTTCAATTAATAGAAAGAGGAAAGGCACCCATGTTGTCAAAATATTCTCCTCAAGTATTTTGTCGACCTATAGCTCTTGCAGTATCTCAATTTGTTTCATTAGAGAATGAGAAGTAGACTATTGTGGTTGAATCCTCTCGTGTTTCATATATTTATTGTCCCTCAAGGTTACCTCTAATTCCTTATCCCACTCCAAAATCAAATTGAGGAAAGGCATTGTGATGTAGGCTAGACCACGAACACCCTCGACATCTCTTAATCCATCTATAAAGTGTTTTCTTCCACTAGTTTCAGAGATAAATATGGCTCCACTTGTGGAATAAGGTGCTTTTGACTCATCTCAAGTACTTTTTTGTGTCCACATAATCACCAAAACAAGATTTCACATGAGCATAAGCATAGTAGGCATGCATTAGCTTGTGAATAGGATGTTTTGTAGATGGTTGAATATGAATTTCCTCCTCCCATGTGACCACCTCCTAACTTGGTTATACCCAAGTATTCATCTCCAATATCTCAATCATCAACTAAAGTATCTTCCACTCCACCTTTAGTCCCTCTTAGTTACCTTGATGAAACTCATCCTAAATGGGTGCAAGTATTCATCACTCCTTTGATGGACCTACCTCAAATTCCAACACTTCCTAGAATTTCACCTTTTATTAATCCTCTAGATATACCTAACAATAATCTATTGTTGATATTGTTTTGCATCATGCCTCACAATGCACTCAACATCAAAGTTTTCTTGACATCCTTAAACCTACCATAGTTGATGTGAAAATTCATCATCAATCACCTAATTGCAAGTTTGAGAAAGGTTCCATCCAATAATTTTGTAAGAAGCCTAATCTACCTTATGTATCTCACCAAGACTTTTCTCCATCAATTATTCTCATTGAAGAAGTTCTAAATTCCTCTTTTCTTTTCACTACTCCTCCTTGAAAGATTAGTAGTAAAATTCATATTTCATTTGATCTTGCAACACATTCAACACACTCTCCTCTTGAAGGATGTATGTTAGAATCATTGGAGGATATTCCAATGTTGTCCATGATCTTTACAAGATCATTGACAATCACTTCACAAGATGTTCAAGATAATGATGTTCTCATTACTACATCATTGTCTCTTGTTGTAGGTGATATGTCTATCGACTCCCCTCTCCATATAATATGTAGTAATGAAAAAAGTAGCATTTTCCTTGCTTGGTTTGATAATTGACATTAAAGTTGAATTAGTGGTGTCTTGGAATAGTGTTGCAATGTGTTATACACATTCACACTATTCTAGTACCTTTATTCAACTAAAACATGCCTTAATTGATCATTTGTAAGGGTTTTGTAAAGTGGTGTAACACACTTTCACACTTTTCTAGGATATATCTGTTTGATTAAGCCTAATGGGACCCTTTTCAATAAAAATGTGCAATAATGTGTACCTTATTTAATTGTTTTAAAGTTTTTTAAGGAAATTTCACACTTATCTAGGTGGTCTTAATTAATTTTGGTTAATTGGAGTTATTAACCCCCTTTTGATTCAAATTTAGGCCTTGATTTTGATACCTCCCAAAGATCTATCTCGAAAATCATAATTTAAATAAAAAATTATTTCAATGGGAAAAGTTTGGTCCTGGTAAGTCGAGCCAAAACCCATTTTCCCTTGATGGCGAATGGGTCCTCCCTTAATAGGACCCCCCTTTTCTCAGTTGATTTGGAATGGGTTTTTAGCCTTCTTTCAGTTCCCCGAAGCTTGGTCTTGGAAACTTAGCCAAGACCCATTTTCCCAAGGTGGTGAATGGGTCCTCCCTTAATGATACCCCCTTTTTGAATTTCATTATAGTGGGAATTTAATTATCTTTCTTCCCAGATCTGGTGTCGACCTTAGTTCTTTGAATTTCAAGGTTAATCTCCCAATTTAGTATAAATAAGGGGTTAATTCACATAGTTTCATCTAATATTTTCAATAGAGCATCCTAATACTTAAAAAGAGCATTATAGAGCATTTCAAAGGCATTCATAAGGAATTTCAAGGTAGATTTCAAGTGCTTATTACAGCAATTCAAGATCATATCATCATTTCAAGGGTTTGATGCATGCATTCATGTTGTTGAGCTAAGATTGTGAGTGTAGCATTGAAGATCTACTTGCAACTATTGTTCAAATCATATTCAAGGATCCAACATCTACATTCTTCATGGCCACTACACGATACTTTACAGATTTTCTTTACAAGACATCATCCAAGGTGATATCAATCGTGTTCTTTCATGTTCATGCTTCATTTCCTTCATTTCATCATTTGGTTTTATTACCTACAAGGGGTTTGACTGAGGCGAACCACCATTCACTAAAAAATCAACAAGTTTTCCTACCCTTGAGTGTGTGATTGCATATTTATAGGTTGAAGATCAAGTTGAGCAAGATTGTCAAATTTGCAAAGTTGCTAAAGTTGTCATTAAAAGTGCAAGATCATAAAAAGAGCTCTACAAAATTATATACAGAATTTCAAAACTTGATAATAGGGAATTCAAGAGTGCAAACATCAAGGAACAAGATCCCAAAATCAATTTTTTGAAACCCTAAAAGGACCCATTCACCACTAAAGGCGAATGAGTCCTCCATAGCTCAAAAATAGCAAAATTTTGGCCAAGTACACAACTTTTTATGCTCTAAAAACTCCCCCCATAGTTGCTATAACAATTAGGTTGCATTTTTTATTGTTATTGGCATCTCATTTTGCATAATTTTAGGTGTTTAAGGTCTTAGAAAAATCAGTGGTAGATCCTCTTCTTCATGCATTTGGGTCTACCCTATTTTCCACCTTAACATAATAAAAATGGGAAGTCGATTATATGTTAGAGGAAATATCTTACAATATTACCTTCTTTATTTTAAAAAATAGCAAACTTTTTATTCCCTTATGCTTGCATGTATATGTTTCGTATTCTTACCTAGAGGCCCATGATACCCTTGTACATGTACATGGATACAAGGAAGATAATTTGTCATAAATTATTCTATATGTGTCATTATTTTTCTATATGATGTACGAAGGTTTTCATTTTCTTTAAAGGACAATATAAAGTGTGAGACATTTAGGTCCCTTACATGTTGACCCAAAAAAATTATTTGTGTTCTTGTGAATCTTCTTCCTTTGTACTTGTTTTTCCACTATATTTGGAGAATGATACCAATATATATATATATATATATATATATATATATATATATATATATCCTAGGCACTTGAATCCATTGATGATTTATATTCAATCAATGTTGTAGATTCAATATGGCATCAATTGCAATGTGTGATGCCATTTCATGAGCACATGTTATGGGTTTCATGATACAATTTTTTTATTTATATTTCTTTTATTTCATCTTCTCCATAAAATAACTTGCACTCAAGTCATTCAAATCAATCAATGTTGTAAATGTGGCATCAATTGCAATGTGTGATGCCATTTCATGAGCACATGTTATGGGTTTCATGATACAAATTTTTTATTTATATTTCTTTTATTTCATCTTCTCCATAAAATAACTTGCACTCAAGTCATTCAAATTATTTAAAGGGGGTCTATCACAATGCACAATCACACTCACATTGAAGATAAAAAATATTTTTAATCATTGTAGCAATCTGATAACATATGAACCACCTAGTGTGGGTGGCTTGTTATAATGATGGTTCTCATATGTTTTATCTTTTTGCATGGTTGTCCTATAATGCAGCTTGCAACAATCATGATCTGAAAAAAATAATTGTATGGTATCTAGCATAACATAGTTTGCTATCGATAGTTGTTAAAATATTTTATCAAAAATAACTCTTTAATATTCAATATCGTATTTGTTTTACATTTATGTCTAACATGTTTATCTATAAGTAACATGTTTGTGGTAAAAAAAATTCAACATGATAGTTTTTCTATGCAATATGTCTATTTTTTTTGCATATATTATCCCTAGGGGCATTATCCACATGGAATGAAGAATTTGCATCCTCTACAATATCCTAGAGTAATTTTCAAAGTTATATTTAGCACACATATTCAACATGGTGCATATTCCTACTAAAGTGGGGGGAAATATAGTGTCAAAAATTGCATATAACCCTTTGAAATTTCACATTACATGGAAACGCCCCTTTATCTTGATAAATTAAATATCCTAATTCTAATATGATGACATCAAAATGTGATCATACTAGCAATACTACTTCATCTATGACTTTTTTAGTTTGATTTTCCTCAGACGACAACACTAAATACAGACATCTATGTGACAGGCTAGTGTCCCACAAAAATCAATGATTCAAATGATCATTAGAACACTATCTTCCCAAGAATTTGGAAGTGTAATGCTCTTGTTTCGAATTGTGACCTGCAAACACACCTAAGACATGCTATTTTGAAAAAAAGGAAAGTCTTTCCTTGGTATAAGGAGGAAAAAGACTAGATTTTTAGATATTATGATGGGTACAAACAAATTTTTGCTGCAATCTCTGAAAATATTGAAGTTTTAAAGCTTTCATCTCAACAAAATGTTCTTTTGGCTCTTGCATGTCATTTTTCTCATGGTGAGACTATAGGGAGCAATATTTTTGCAGCTTTAGAATTATTCTAGAGGTATGTGGCAACTTCTAGGTGGATTTCTCTCAAATTCCTTGCTTCTCTTATTGTGGGTAGTTTATTAGAGCTATCATTTTTAAATATTATTGATTTCATTATCTTACTATTAATTTATTTATTTTATCTAGCATTTCATTTATTATTTTTGATCTCGTTGGGTGAATATTTTTTAATCAATTAATTAATTACAAAATGGTGATTTCAACCACAACTATGATGAGATTTAAATCTCTCCTCTCAGAAATGGGAGGATCCCTTCTTATTGCTCTATAAACCAACTACTAAACCAACTAATAACTAACCTGGATTATGTACACTAAATTTATCCATTGGGTGTTATAGTCATTATTTTCTCTTTTTTCATAAAAGATGTTTTTCTTCTTACAACAATACTATTACAATACATAATTCACTTCAAATTATTATTTAGAGAAGTAATAACCAATATCCAACTTGACTAGACGTAAGAGTAATCAAAGAGCAACTTGACTAAACGTAAGAGTAATCAAAGAGATATTAGTAAGTTTCAAAGCTTGAAAACCCATAAAATTTCAAAGACTTTTGTTATTTCCAATGGTGATTCTTAAAGATAAAAGGTGTAGCATGTTGTAGCTCATAGAATTTAACATATGCCACCAATACATCCACAAAACATAGCAAATAACCACAACTCAAAGTCTCTAAATTATCAACCAAGTTCACACACTAAAACAAAAACTCTAAATATAATGATGTAGCACAAAGACTATCAAGATCAAATTTAAACTCCCTTTCAACTATGAGATGTAATGCCACTTAACCAATCAATTGCAAGAAAATGTAGTAACAAGGACGTAAGAACAACCCTATGCATAACGAATAAGATCCAAAACCAAGGTTGGATGCAAAATTTTCCTCTTTTATTGATTAAAATTTTATATGCACATTAAATAAAAAGTCTCGATATGTTTTTCAAATGGGCAGTGCTTTGCTTCAAAAAGATAAAAGGTCCATTTACAAAGACATTCCCTCATAAACATAGAGAAGAGTTGAGAGAAAAAATAGGAAAGGCAAAATTGATTTGATTTATTCAACAACACAACCCAATTTGATTTAGGATTTGTGTTGTTTTTACATGTAATTACATATGGATAAAAGACATGTAAAAATTTAACTAATTACATAAAGAAAAATGCTTGAAAATAAACTAAGTGTTGTTATATGAAGCCTAATCAGACTTAGAGGTTAAATTTTCCCCACTTTTATTAGCGCGGTCTCCCCCCAAATTATTTAAATGGGGGTTTGGGGGTAGCACCCCCAAGATGGGTTCAAGGGGTAGAGCCCCTTGCAAGGTCCAGGGGCAACGCCCCTAGCATGCTCCCTATTGCGATACAGGGTAGCAGGGTCGAGGGGTAGTGCCTGCGAAACCTCTCACGATTTTTTATTATTTTATAAAGGCGTCAGGAGTTATATTTCTATTGGCTGACATAAAAAAACCCTATTTTGTAACCATCATAGGTCTTGATAAAAGGCTATTAAGGGTTAGGGTTTCCATTTATATTTTTATTTTAGCATTTATAGTGGTATTGAGTTGCAAGGATTTTGGGTTGTAATTGGTTCAGTTTGTTGGATAATAATATTGGACTCTTTGTTTGTGGATGTAGGCCAAGTTTGGGTGAACCACATTAAAATATTATCTCTCGCTATTATTATTTCCATATTTTTTCATTCCTCTACTTAATCTTTATTTGCATTTAATTGATATTTTCTACATGTAATTCCTAACACTAAGTGTGACAAAGGAATGTCCATCATTCTTCACCATCTTTCCCTAAAAATTCTTCATATTCTTCATGGCTGCTTGGAGTTCTTCATCATCCGGTCCTAAGGTATGTTTGAAGATGGCAAGAACTTGTGTGACTGAGTCCTTGATGGTGATACAAGCTTTCCAATGCCTTTCTAAAACTACTTGTTGTCAATTAGATTTGCACCCTGCTAAATGCAATATTCAACAATCTACTGAAACATGGAAACCTTCTTCAAATGTGGGTGATATGAATGAAGAAGGAATCTCCAGAGTGAGCTGGTTCTCCGAATGGTTAATTTTACTCTAAGACTTCAGAGGAAAGGGATAGAAAGATGGACTGAAATCAAAACTTAAAACTACTAATCGTTAACTGTTATTTCTAAAAGAAATCAGATTTTTCCACTCACAACAATTTTTTTATTACAATAGTTCTCACAATCTCATCGATACATGATTTCATCAATAATTCATATGAAGATTCACGGACATCAAATACATCATACAACCTGAAAACATGAAAGCCTGTGCAGAAAACTCATAAAAGTAGGACATTAAGGCTTCAAATTTGAAAACAAAAAGGCATCAAACTGTTGTTACTAGTCTTGAGACAAGAAAATGGAAAGAACTCTGGTGTATTACTAAAACTAAAAGAGTGTCTATCTAAAAATTGAGTACAAAAGGTTCACAAGCTCAAAAATGTGTATGAGCAGGAACTAAAATTTGAACTGAGAAGGAGCCTGAAAAGACTAAGTCTTTTCAAAGATATACCCCTCAAGAAACCCTAATCCGAGCTCACAAAGAAGCTCAAGGAAAAAAGCTTCAAACTATCTCAAAAACTACATAAAAGTAGAAAAAAGCATACTGCTTTTACGATCAAACTGTCAAGCCTCTAAAAATAGGCTGAATTTGCTTTAAAAGCCAGAAAAACACCTTATCTATCCAAGATAAGACTCAAATCTGACCAAGAGGAAAAGTCAACAATAATCCACTAAAAATAGCAAGAAATCATAAAACAATTTATAAAAGATTGCTTTACGATTCTGCTTTACAGGATTGCAGATTTTGTAATTTATCTATTTTTGCAATTAAAAGATTATAAAATCTTTTGCAAAAAGAAATACGTCTTATTTCTCCATTACAATGCTTTGATTTTTCTTAAAAAATCATAAAAATATCACTACATCTCACTTCCTCTTAATTGATTTCTCCAAAATCAATTAAAACATAAACCCTAAGGAGATAATGATCAAAATCACCCCTAGGTCATAACATATTCAACATTTATATTCTCATTGTTTTTCTAAGGAACAAGATACAAGCCCTAAAGACTTAAAGTATCGACCAACCTAGGCATTTGAGTTCAAATATTAAACCTCTGACTTTAATAAATCACAATGCAAAGTAACCCTAATTCAAATTAACACACATGCTATTGACAAACATGAATATTCTAGATGATTATGATGTTGGCTGGAACTAGGGAATGAACAAAAGAAGTCAAACCCTAAATCATTTCATTTTGCACTCATCACTTGGAAAAAAAATTGAGTTCTGCCTGAGAGAGCACGCCACCAAGTATGGCTAGGGTTTCAGCTGGAAACCTCTATTCGGGCCTTCAATCGAGCTTTCTTTCTCTGATTTTGATCACACTCAGCTTGCACAACTCATAGTAAGTGTAATTGATTGTTTTCTCTTCATTCCTTGAGCTATTGATGAAAATGAAGGCCTCACAGGCCGCGGCCATGCCAGGATGACTATCTAATTTTTTTTTCTTTATATTATGTGCTTTGCTTTTGATATTTTGTGGCTCCTTCTACTCACTGGCTGAATACATGAGCTTGGGTTTGAGCTTTGACTGGAAGCTCCATGAGAGAGCTTGCTCACGGATTTCGTCTTCCTCTCTCTACACAAGGTGAGCCTCTTGGTCTGTAGCTTTTGTGGCTTCACTTCCTCATTTGCTTGGTCTATATCCATGACAAAGATAATTTCTAAGGTCCCTGTTCATACTTTCTATGCTTATATTTTCTATTTTTGTGTTCCTTATTTTCACTGGCTGCCATGAGATATCACCCTAAAACTAAAGTTGAGAGCTCCAATGGCTGACCGCGCCATACTCATAGATAAAATGAATTTCTTTACAAGTTTCAAGGCTTGACCCAAGGTCAAAAGTGTACACTCAACATTCTGAAATAAAACACCATATGGGTGTTCATTAATTTGAATAAAACACTGTATCTTTTCTTTCCTGTAGCAGCACGATATGGGTATCATTGGAAATTACAATTTCTCTATGTCTTGACATTTTGAAGCTCAATTCAAGAAAAGAACCTTTTCGCCTCCAAATTTGAACAAGACCCTTCATGGTTTTTAGAAACAAGACCCCATATGGGCGTATGGAAAACAAAAATTGTCTATTATTTTGTACTCAATGTATGGCTCGACCCATCATGGCGCCTTTCTTGATGTTTTTGTGACTTCCTTGTTAGACCCAATCACGGGTATCACTGCAAGCTGTGCTTTTCTATATTTTAAAAGAAAGCCCCAAACATGGGTCTTCGGAAAACAAAATATATTCATTGTAAATTCAAATTATAAGCTCGACCCATGATGGCTTATGCTCTACTTTGACATTCCTATAGCTGCTCATTGAATTTTTCAAGGGTAAACTGGGAATTGTATTAAATCTGGACTGTGTTTCAAAACCCCAAATGTGGGTATATTACAGAAAAAATAAACAGAACTGCACATTTTCTTTGGTATCTGTATAAAATTTGAGCTCGATTCATGATTTGTTTTTTTGTTTTTTCTTACACATTCTAAAATTTTGAATCTCCTGTATTTGGCATTTTCAAAAATTGAAAAAATATACAACTAAATACATTCTCTGTTGTAGCTCAGCTTGACCATGAGAACACTATGTAGATCTCACATTCTGACAAAAATCACCTAATTGTATGATATTCTGAAGAATACATATTCCTTACTTTACTGTTGAAAACCCTCATGAGATTCTAGAAATGTGTCTTTTATTTGTATTACTTTACTATCCTCCATACTGTTTCCTTCTCGCACACAAAACCTTCTTGATTAAAATTTGTAGATCACATATTCAATGCATACACTGTCTTAATCTATACAAAGATTTAGTTAAAAAATTGCACCTAAATGGACTGCATTTCCTTGATTTTTCAGTGCATGATCAACCCTTCAGAAACACATTCTGGAATGATCATTTCTCATCCTACAATTCTTAAAGCTATATTTACTCATCAGCCAACCTGGAACTAACTGTTTGTTATCATTTAAATGCAATATTTGTTCCCTCATGCTCTTGGGCTTCGACTTGGCACTCTGCATGCATTTTTTATTTGTAAAACCCTTGTAGCTGTAGACACGTAAAATATACTGATTGACATCGTGCATTCAATCCTGACTTACTAACATCATTTCTTCCTAAATCATCCCTCGGTCTAACCGTTTAATCAAATTATCCTATTTTGATTAAATTCATCAATATTCCTCTCTTAATTAAATAAATAATTTTATCTAATCAAGTCATCTCTTTCTTGTTAATTAAATCAATCTATATGATCTAATTATCCCTATTTAATTAAATAATCAATTTTATTTGATTAAATCTCTAAAGTCTATCCATTTAATTAAATAAATTAAAACCTTATTTGATTTAACCTAACACCATCCCTTTTAATTAAATAAATCAAAATATTTATTTAATTAGCCTCTTATCATATTCCTCTCTTATTTGATTTAAATAAACCCATAAATCTAAGTCAAATAAGTCACATCATCTAATCTCCTTTTAAATTAATTAACCTTTGATTAATTTAACCTCATCTCATGTCACATCCTCTAGATAATGCAAGTTGCACATGAAAATAGATTTAACCCATTTATTAAATCCCTATTTTCCCTCACAAGGCATCTTTTGGAATATTCTCTCAATTTGATTTCAAAAATTCCAAGTCAACATGTACATCCAACAAGGCAATAACTTCTTCTTACATGTCCTTTACTTTGAGCCAAGTGGCATTTATTGCATTTTCCCTTCCCTCTTACATGTCATTTCAACAAATTTGAATTTCAAATATTGGCATTTATTGGCACAAACCCCAAATTTTGCACATTCATCATCCATTCATAGCTTGACAAGTGGCACCATATCATTGGATGAATGTTAGTCCCACATTGCTCAAATTTGGACATTCATCCATCTTGAAATCCTATAAATAAACTACCCATATCCTCATTTCATCATCCACGATCCAAGCAAAGTTACCATGCTCAAATATCTCTTGAATTTCATCCATCATAGCTAGGCTTTTTTGCAGATTTGGCTTAGAGTTCTCATCTTTCACCAAAGTGGATCAACATCTCTTCATCAAGTCAACATATCAAAGCTTGCAATCATAGGAGTTGGGAAAGGGCCAATTTTCACATCAAATTGGCACCAATTCCCCCATGGGATCAAGAGTTTGCTTATCTAATTAGGATTTTATCTTGTTTTTGTCATTTGCATTGTGTTCTTCAATATTTTCTTCCTAATTTGAGTTTGTAAATGGATTTCATGGGGAATTCTTATTTTAGCTTACAAATCCTTGTTTAATTTGTTTACTCATGTTGTTTCGCAAGTACTAGGAGAAGGGTTCACACAATAGCTGCATGATTATTGCATCTCTGGAACTTGGTCCACTTCTCGTTGTTTGTTCAATATGCTACAGAATGCTTTAGGAGAGCTGTATGTATTATGCTGCAGGAAGTTAAAGAGTTTGTTGTTCCTAATAATATTTTGTTGATGAAGCATATGTATGCATGTTTACTATCACGTTATGAGCATGAAAACTGATGAACAGTATGAATAAAAGTGACCAAACTCTATATGGCAACAAAGATGCAATTGATTTGACAGTATTTAAACTTGCATTTCAGTTTAATTGAATCTATCAAGTTCATTGTTCACCTGTAGTTTTCATTTCACTGCTCAAATTCATAAGTTACAAATGAAAAATAATTTTAATTGCTTTGATGACTATAACCTTGTTTTACTCCTTTAGTTGGATAGTTTAGATGAGCATGATAATCATACTTCTTTCTCAGCCCACTTGTAAACTTAAGGGCAGCATGTCGAGCTCTACCCTAATGGGAGCTCATTTTTCTCCACATGCTTGGTCTTCGAATAATGATCAACTTCATGACTTTACCTATACCTTAAGATAAAACAATGTTCTTTTAGCTCCACCAATCGAGCTGTGGCAAAAAATTGGTAACATTTTGGCGATTTCTGCTAAATGCTTACCTACTAAGCATAGATCAGTGGCCTTAAAACAATCCATTGGGTGCGGAGTCGAATCTGCCCACTCTTGAAACTTAGGAACCTTGAACAGCAACACTCCAAATAGCAGCAAAATAAAACAAAAATAGAACTGTAAGTAACTAATAGGCCCTGATGGCCAACGAAACATGCGTAGCAGTGCTTAGGGAAAGAAAAACTACTGAAACTAAATGTGAAAAACGCACTTATTTGCAAACTACTCTACTCTACATTCACTAGTGGAAAAGGTACTCAAACAAAACCATTTACAGGTTTTGAAAAATAACTAACTCTCCTAATCAACCAAGGATACTTTGTATATTCACAAATTTGCACTAAAGATGAAAAATGAGATACTTTTCACCCGTTGGTGCACTGCAACTTGTAAATAACAATCAAAGGCACAGATCATGTGAATCTGAGCTAGCATACCTCTAGTTTGGTCAGAATGAATGAGTTAATTTTCTGCTCCTCGACTGCCACCTCATCCTTACGTGTGCTAGAAGTTCTTTGGCTCCTACCAACATTCCTCGCTAGATCTCTGATGGGGCAGCCTCTCGAAAGGACAAAGCTTGAACTTGTACCACTGGTTCTTTGCTGGCTACCCACTACTTCAATCACATCTCTCTGATGACGATCATTTGAAAACATATCATCCAACTTTGCACAAAACTCATCCATTATATTAGTGTACAAGTCCTCGTGAGGCCCATCATTATGTTCTTGGATGACAGTGTCAGGCCTTTGCTTAGCTTGACTTTGTTCTATTTGATCTATTGCACTAGGTTCATCGAGGTTCTGGAATTTGATAACCATGTTATCTTTACTTCTCTGTGAATAGATCGACACCTTATCATTGACATCATCATGGCTTTGCTAATCAAAACTCGATGGCCTTGTTATCTCACATGCATTATCTTCATCATTACTAAAAAATAGAGGAAGTTCTTCAAATAAATTGGTCAAACCTTGAGTTTGGACACTCCCTTTTGTCTCCTCAAGTTGTTGCTCCAAAATTTCTCCCTCAAAAGGTGATTGTTTGGCATCTAAGTTTGAAACGAAAGCTTTGAGGCCGTCCTAGAACATGTCTTCTTCCCTCTTTTCTCTTACAGTTTTTTGTGGAAGAGGGTTATTTGCTTCCTTGTTACAGCTCCTCTAAGGTATCAAAAAATTAGAGCTTTGAACCTCTTCTTGTTATATTGGGGTTGGTATGGATGTAATCCCTTGATCTAGAATCTGTTGCTCTTTGAACACGGCCTCCTTTATCTCTTGCAGCAATTGCTCCTAATGTTTTGTATCTTCTTCTTCATTGTACCAACTAGATATCTCGAAATAGTCAGCTATACTCTGCTACTCCAATGAACTGATCTTCTCCACACTTGCCACATTTTCAGATTTAGTTGAGAAAATGGCACAATTAGCAGCAACTTCCTGCTTGGTATGTTGCAACAATTGTTCTTTTGAACAGTTTTCATCATCTTCCATAAAACAAGGCAGCTCATTAGTGAAAACATGAAAGGACTCAAAAAGAGAAGACTCTTCTCGTTCAATCTTCTTTTGTCACAAACGATATTCCTCCATAGCTATATGTAATAAATTCACTCTTCCAGCTTCTTCCATGGTGAATGATGAGTCATTTCCCAAGACAATAAATCTATTTTCATAAGGGCAAGTAGTGGCAAGGAAATTAGATTTATCTGGTTGGGAAACTTGGGAAATATCTGGAGTTTCCTAGATGGAAAGAGGTTGCTCTCTAGTGGACTGGTCTCGAATGCTCATAGGCTTATTATAATTATTTCCCTTGACTTGCAAGGGATGATGGTTTTGGAAAGTCGGGATTTCAAGATTAAGAGGTTGATTTGGGGAGTTAAAAGCACTATCTTGCCTAAAACTTGGAATTTTGACTTAGTTATGATAGGAGGCTCATTTTTCATGAAACTTGGAATTTTGAACTTACGAACCTCTTCTTGAATAGGATGTTCAGAAATGACATGAGTTGTTTGGGCTTCATGCCTTTGAAACTGAGCAAGCAGAATATTTGTTTGTGCGGTTGCCTCTCTCTCTAAATCCTCCTCAAACTATGTTCTTTGGGTCTCCAGCTCTTGATCATGAAGATATGATTGATAATCCAACTCCTCTTGGTGTTGGTTACACTCATACTACCTCTTAATCTCCGCTAGTTGACTCACGTAACCAAGTAGCGTGCTCTTTATAATCGCCATCTCCCCTTGCTGATTTGACTGATTCCTTTCTTCTTCTATTCCCTGCATTTTCCTCTCGTGGTTCAGATTTATATCTCTGAACCTCCAGTCTTGAGTATCTTGGGGCTGATTTGAAAAATGGGTAGGGGTGGGTGGATGGCAATTATATTGGGCATGTTGGTTTTGAAAGGCTAAGGAATCAAAACCAGAAACATGATTACACTGATATGGTTGATATGAAGATGGATAGGTAGAATTTTCATGATATGGCGGATGATATGATACATGGCCATGAAATATATACATATTGAATCATTCATAAGCTGGATCTTAAAACAAACTAGCACCTAATCTAGATGTGAAATCAGAAACAGAGTCACCAGGTATATTGAAACAAGCCTCCAGAAGGCTAAATAACCTGATGCATACACCAAACAATAGATTGAAAACACTAAAACTTCTCTGAAATTGATCTTCAGAGTCCCACCAAGCATGCCAAAAACTGTTGTCAATTAGATTTGCACCCTGTTGAATGCAATATTCAGCAATCTACTGAAACATGGAAACCTTCTTCAAATGTGGGTGATCTTAACGAAGAAGGAATATCCAGAGTGAGCTAGTTCTCCGAATGATTAATTTTACTCTAAGACTTTAGAGGAAAGGGATAGAAAGATGGACTGAAATCAAAACATAAAATTACTAATAATTAACTGTTATTTCTGAAAGAAATCAGATTTTTCCACTCACAACAATTTCTCTATTACAATAGTTCTCACAATCTCATCGATACATGATTTCATCAATAATTCATATGAAGATTCACGGACATCGAATATATCATACAACTTGAAAACATGAAATCTTGTTCAAAAAACTCATAAAAGTAGGACATTAAGGCTTCAAATTTGAAGACACAAAGGCATCAAACTGTTGTTACCAGTCTTGAGACAAGAAAATGGAAAGAAGAACTCTGGTGTATTACTGAAACTGAAAGAGTGTCTATCTAAAAACTGAGTACAAAAGGTTCACAAGCTCAAAAATGTGTATGAGCACGAACTAAAATTTGAATTGAGAAGGAGCCCAAAAAGACTAAGTCTTTTCAAAGATATACCCCTCAAGAAACCCTAATCCGAGCTCACAAAGAAGCTCAAGGAAAAAAGCTTCAAACTGTCTCAAAAACTGCATAAAAGCAGAAAAAAGCATACTGCTTTTATGATCAAACTGTTAAGCCTCTAAAAATAGGCTAAATCTGCTTTAAAAGCTAGAAAAACACCTTATCTCTCCAAGATAAGACTCAAATCCGACCAAGAGGAAAAGTCAACAATAATCCACTAAAAATAGTAAGAAATCATAAAACAATTTATAAAAGATTGTAGATTTTGTAATTTATCTATTTTTGCAATTAAAAGATTATAAAATCTTTTGCAAAAAGAAATACGTCTTATTTCTCCATTACAATGCTTTGATTTTTCTTAAAAAATCATAAAAATATCACTACATCTCACTTCCTCTTAATTGATTTCTCCAAAATCAATTAAAACATAAACCCTAAGGAGATAATGATCAAAATCACCCCTAGGTCATAACATATTCAACATTTATATTCTCATTGTTTTTCTAAGGCACCCCTAAAGACTTAAAGTATCGACCAACCTAGGCATTTGAGTTTGGCCCCCTTCAAATATTAAACCTCAGACTTTAATAAATCACAATGCAGAGTAACCCTAATTCGAATTAACACACATGCTATTGACAAACATGAATATTCCAGATGATTATGATGTTGGCTCGAACTAGGGAATGAACAAAATAATTCAAACCCTAAATCATTTCATTTTGCACTCATCACTTGGAAAAAAAATTGAGTTATGCCTGAGAGAGCATGCCACCAAGTATGGCTAGGGTTTTAGCTGGAAACCTCTATTTGGGCCTTCAATCGAGCTTTCTTTCTCTAATTTTGATCACATTCAGCTTGCACAACTCATAGTAAGTGTTATTGATTGTTTTCTCTTCATTCCTTGAGCTTTTGATGAAAATGAAGGCCTCACAGGCCGCAGCCATGGGATGTCTATTTGATTTTTTTTCTTTATATTTTGAGCTTTGCTTCTAATATTTTGTGGCTCCTTCTACTCATTGGCCAAATACATGAGCTTGGGTTTGAGCTTCGACTGGAAGCTCCATGAGAGAGCTTGCTCGCAGATTTTGTCTTCCTCTCTCTACACAAGGTGAGCCTCTTGGTCTATAGCTTTTGTGGCTTCACTTCCTCATTTGCTTGGTCTATAGCCGCGACAAAGACAATTTCTAAGGTCCTTGTTCATACTTTCTATGCTTATATTTTCTATTTTTGTCTTCCTTATTTTCACTGGCCGCAATGAGATATCACTCTGAAACTAAAGTTGAGAGCTCCAATGGCTGACCGCGCCATACTCATAGATAAAATGAATTTCTTTACAAGTTTCAAGGCTCGACCCAAGGGAAAAACTGTACACTCAACATTCTGAAATAAAACACCATATGGGTGTTCATTAATTTGAAGAAAACACTATATCTTGTCTTTCCTGTAGCAGCATGATATGGGTATCGTTGGAAATTAGAATTTCTCTGTGTCTTGACATTCTGAAGCTCGATTCAAGAAAAGAACCTTTTTGCCTCCAAATTTGAACAGGCCCTTCATGGTTTTTAGAAACAAGACCCCATATGGGCATATGGAAAATAAAAATTGTCTATTATTTTGTACTCAATGTATGGCTCGACCCATCATGGCGCCTTTCTTGATGTTTTTGTGACTTCCTTGTTAGACCCAATCATGGGTATCACTGCAAGCTATGCTTTTCTATATTTTAAAAGAAAACCCCAAACGTGGGTCTTTGGAAAGCAAAATATATTCATTGTACATTCAAATTATAAGCTCGACCCATGATGGCTTGTGCTCTACTTTGACATTCTTGTAGCTGCTCATTGAACTTGTCAAGGGTAAACTGAGAATTGTATTAAATTTGGACTGTGTTCCAAAACCCCAAATGTGGGTATATTACAGAAAAAATAAACAGAACTGCACATTTTCTTTGGTATCTATATAAAATTTGAGCTCGATTCATGATTTGTTTTTTTCTTTTCCTTACACATTCTGAAATTTTGAATCTCTTGTATTTGGAATTTTCAAAAATTGAAAAACATATATAGCTAAATACATTCTCTGTTGTAGCTCAGCTTGACCATGAGAACACTGTGTAGATCTCACTTTCTGACAAAAATTACCTAATTGTGTGACATTTTGAAGAATACATATTCCTTACTTTACTATTGAAAACCCTCATGAGATTCTAGAAATGTGTCTTTTATTTGTATTACTTTACTATCCTCCATACTATTTGCTTCTCGCACACAGAACCTTCTTGATTAAAATTTGTAGATCACATATTCAATGCATACACTGTCTTAATCTATACAAAGATTTAGTTAAAAAATTGCACCTAAATGGACTGCATTTCCTTGATTTTTCAGTGCATGATCAACCCTTCAGAAACACATTCTGGAATGATCATTTCTCATCGTGCAATTCTTAATGTTGTATTTACTCATCAGCCAACTTGGAACTGACTGTTCGTTATAGTTTAAATGCAATATCTATTCCCTCACGCTCTTGGGCTTCGACCTGGAATTCTTCATGCATTTTTTATTTGTAAAACCCCTGTAACTGCATGATTATTGCATCTCTGGAACTTGGTCCACTTCTCGTTGTTTGTTCAATATGCTACAGGATGCTTTAGCAGAGCTATATGTATTATGCTACAGGAAGTTAAAGAGTTTGTTGTTCCTGATAATATTTTGTTGATGAAGCATATGTATGCATGTTTACTATCACGTTATGAGCATGAAAACTGATGAATAGTATGAATAAAACTGACAAAACTCTATATGGCAGCAAAGATGCAATTTATTTGACAGTATTTAAACTTGCATTATAGTTTAACTGAATCTATCAAGTTCATTGTTCACCTGTAGCTTTCATTTCACTACTCTGATTCGTAAGTTACGAACAAACAATAATTTTAATGTCTTTGATGAATGCAACCCTGTTTTACTCCTTCAGATGGATAGTTCAGATGAGCATGATAATCATACTTCTTTCTCAGCCCACTTGTAAACTTAAGTGGCAGCTTGTCGATCTCTACCCTTGTGGGAGCCTGTTTTTCTCCACATGCTTGGTCTTCGAATAATGATCAGCTTCGTGACTTTACCTATACCTTAAGATAAAGCAATGTTCTGCCAGCTCCACCAATTGAGTTGTGGCAAAAAATTGGTAACACTACTTTCATATTATCCAATGTGAGTTGAATATCCATCAATTTGTCAATTGAAGCTATAAAGAAAGCTTCATCTTTGAATTCTTTCTACATCATTGATGTATATACTTGGATAACTAAGTTAGAGGGAAGTATTTTCTATTTGTCATCAAAAAATTGGCACGATAACTCCTTGATTCTAGTGACAAGGTGTGAACCATTATCTTCATTGACCTCTCAAGCTTCCTATAAATCCTTAATCAAGTCCTTGATGACACTTATCTTATGTTTCATTATTGACTTAACCTCAATGAACATTTCTCTATTGGAAATTATCCCAATCTCCACTAGCACATTGAGCTTGATTTCTTTCATTTTCTTCCAAGCCTCTAGACTATTTTCTATTCCTTGCAAATATTGAGAAAGTGTGTCACTATTTTTACCTTGTTTCGCCTTAGCACTTTCCATATTGTTGATTCTTTCCACAAAGGATCTCAAGAGTTGTGTTCCCTGTGCTAACATTTTGTCATTAAATTCCCCAACTACTCTACCTCATGAATGAGTCTTCTCAGCCTTTTGAATCATAGGATCTTCAATTCTTGTAGCCATAGGTTCAACAAATTCTAAATATTAGGTAATCTTCTAGAGTGTTAAAGTCAATTTTTCAACTCTAGCTTTATATTGCTCATTGACCTTCTTTTCTTGGTCATACTTCTTAATGAGACAATCCAATACCAACTATGGATCCTATTTCACAAATTCATGATTTTTCTTTCCTAGCTCAACCATTGTAGTTGAATATTCAAATATGTCAATATATTTAGCAACTTTACCTGGAGGAGGTTGTGCCACTTCTGCATATTTCTACCTAGCTTTTTCTACTAACACCCATGAAAGAGTTTTTGGTTTCTTAGTAGATTTTGTCTTCACTAGAACCAACTGACTAAAGTCAAAGTCATATGGAGAGATGGTTTGCTTCTTTCTTTTGGGTTTCTGAAATGCTATCCAAGGGGGGAGAGGAGAAGAACTTCCTAAATTGGTCCTATATTCATGGCCTAAGAAGATATAGCTACACTCACAAATGTAGTTGTCACAAGTGGTGGGGTGTTAGTCAAAACTGCTTCAGGAGTTTCCACACTTGTCACATTTTGCACAATCTCAGTTATAAACTTATCCAACTCTAAATGTGAAGTTACATCAAATGGAGAAGATAAACTAGGAAAACTAGAAGTAGAGCCAAAAACATTCTCAAAATCATTCCTAGGACTATAAAAAATAGACCTTGAGGTTGGGTATGAATGAATGGAAACAAAGTAGGTAACAACAATAGTGGTAGCAGGAGTAACAATGATAGAAGGAAAAGGTTAGTCAACTAAAATAATGGGAGGAATAGGAGTATACACGGTAGAAAAAATAGGGGAAGAAGCAATAGGGGCATCTTTTGGAATATTCTCATGTGGAGACACACTTCTTCATTTGGATCTTCCCCTCCTTGTTCCTCCTCTTAAACTAATACTTCATCAATGATGGTGGACAACCCTTCAATAGTATGACCTTTACCCCCTTTCACTATGAATTGTATCTTTGGTTTAAAGGTTTTGCTTGGGCTAGGCACATCTCCCTTATTCTTTGTTCTTAGTTCTTCTTTCTTACTTGCATGATCTTCAGGCTCTTCCTCTTTAGATTCAATGTTGAAAATTTTCAACCTTATCCCCTTCTCCTATAGCCAAACAATAGTATTAGTGAGGATAGGTTGAAATCTCTCCCTGATTAAAGTAACCTCCTTTTTAGAGCATTGAATTGGAGGGAGAGGAGTCTCTACAACATTGTTTCTCTCATATGTAGGGTCCAATATATCTTCATCATCCTCCATATCATATGGGATATCTATTATTTCAAGATTCACAATCTACTCCAAATTCAAATGGAAATAATCCAACTTCCTCACTTCCTCTTTATTTTTGAAATCAACCCAAATATCTTCCACTCTATGTACATGAGTGTAGGCCTTCTTGATTCTATCCTTCATCCCTTGATAGAAAAGTTCAAGCCTCCTTGTATAGGTCTTCATTTTGACCCATTTCATTTTTTATTCCATGGCTTTGGCTTTAGGAGATGTGAGGATTGAATACCTACCTATGGTGAGAGGAAATTTTAAAATTTTCCTATGTGATTCTATTTGTTTGCTATAAACAACCATGATCTATATATAGAGCTCCATGAGAATAATTTTATCACTCAGATACCTCAGGAGCATATAGGGTATCCTACAAAGCAACCAACTTTGAGGTACGTGAAAGTAGGAAACTATAAGTACATGTAACCAAACCTATTAACCACTATCCATGCCTCATCTGGGACTCTCTTCTTCTCCAGTTCCTTGTCAAACATGCATAGATATGTGGCAAAGAAAGCATCATTGACCCTTCTGAAATGATGAATACTTTTATCCAAGGTCAATTGTGAGTAGTATTGATACACTGGGACATGCCTCCTATCACCCTCTAATGTAAGTACTGCAAAGTTCCTCATTGATGCAATGACATAAAACAAATATGAGGTCATATAAAATCTCAATGAAGTAGGCACCTTTACAATTTGATCATGAATTGCATCGCTAATCTGTTTTCCCTAGAAAATATGTTGTTTCCTCTTCTTTATAACATGAATGTATAAATACATCCACTCATGGAAGGTAGAAGAGGTAGGCAATCCCTTAACTCTGTTGAGAAGGGTAATCAGGACATTCACTTCCTCGACGAAATTAGTTCAAGCAAAACTCTCTGTCCATCTTGAGATGTTGGGCCTTGGGTTCTTCAACCATCTTGTGTTAATTTCCACTTTAAAACTATCTAAATCCTTATCATATTGAGACTGTGCCTTTTCAATTGTAAGATCTAGAAATGCATCAATGTTGGGACACTAAGAAATTAGGTCAAAAAATTCAACATCTAGTCAAATGACCACATTCTCATTAGAATCCATAACACTTCTATCATCCTTGTTATAATGTGATGCCACTACAAGAACAAATTCGAGATTGTGTGTAGCTACTGGAAATGAAGACACCAACTAAATGTTTCTTTCTACAATGTATCTCATCCAATGGATACTTTTTAGTATGCTCCATAAATTTGAACATGTCAATATGTCATATCTCCATATCTTTAATTTCATCAATATTTGAAGAAATTGAGGTGGTCGAGAAAACCCCTTGATACTTGTACTTCATGGTTTTTTTGCTCAAATATGGGTTAGACATTTGGGAAGTAGCTATAGGGAGAGTAAAATGCATATACCCTTTCAAGAACTCGAGTTTGAATGCCTCAAACAACATACAAGAGAAATTGTAGCAAGAAGTTCAAATTTTCCAGTGTTGGAGAAAAATCATGGTTTCATGCACTAGTGGGGAAGAATTGAGCTTTTGTATGTGCTTTGGAGGCTCAGATGCAATGGTGTTGAAAAACTAAGCATTTGTAGGTGGATTGATAGCTTGGATGCAGAGGTGGAAAAATTCTAAGCGTCTACATGGGATAAAACATTGTAAATGCAAAGGCGGGAAAAATTTGCACTCTAGCATGAAGTTTTCAATTTGAGTATAGAGGCGTTGAAAAATTGAGCATTTGCATATTCTTTGCTTGTTTTGATTTTGGATGTAAGAGCGGAAAAAAAATTCACTCTTACATAAGGGTAGAACTAATGATGTAAGGGTAGTAAATTTCCTAGGCACTCCTACATATATGCTATGTATTTTTCAAGTGCATAAGTGGGAAAATTTTGTGCTCCAACACTTGATAAATTGTGTTTGATGTAAGGGCAGTAAATTTTTCCACCCCTACATTTAAGTGAAGTGGTTAAGTGCATTGATAGGGAAAAACTTTGCCTCTACACTTGGCAATAATGGGTAGTACAAAATGTCAATCAAGGTTTAAACCTCAACCAACTTGGAAGGCTATTTTTACATGTATCAGCGAAAAAATTTCTTGCCATTACGTGTAAATTGTATTTGGTTGTTGGTTTGGTGTGTTGGTTGAGTTTTAAAGCCCGACCAACATGTGGGTGCATGTTACATATGCATTTTAAGTAACAGTGGGAAAAAAATCTTGCTATTGCATATTGTGATGGCATTGAGGGTTTAACATAGGCTTGTTTTTGTCTAACACAGGTTTAATACCCGCGATGCACAAATACAATGTGTAGCAATGAAACAAAAAACAAAAACTCAACTCAAATTTTGTGGTAATGTGTGTTTAAATAATGAAACATTGAGATTTAAAACCTCTAGAACAACACCAAATCTAAATGAGAAAAACTTGTAGTCTTCTATGATCAAAAAGGGTTTTCATAGGTAGGTTTTGGCACAAAATAAGGTTTAACACCCATGCCATATGATGCACAGAGCACAAAGAGGTCGAGTTAAAACTTGGTTACAAACTATTTAAAAACTAAAGAAAACTAGAAAATATAAAAACTGACCCCTAACTATAGCCAAAAAAAAAAAAATGAAAACAATACAAACCACAACATGGTAACAAGTATATTCATACAAGGAAATGAAAAAAAGATTACATACCCCAAAACAAGAGAAGTCGGTGAAAACCCTAAGCAACAATGATTAAAGAATCCACTCAGATCCACAAGAAAACCAAGGAGGAATTCACAAAGAGAGTGAACAAGCATGCAGGAGATTAGGGAATGAGAGTTGAACTAAAATGAAAAAAAAAACAAAAGGAAAAATCGATTAAAAATCCCCTTAAGACACATGAAAACCTGCAATTAATGCAATACATGTGAAACTCCAGATGCAGCAGCGCAAAATTTCAGCGCTTTAACACATATTTTAACACTCTACAAAAGACATGCAGGGGTGCTAAAATTTAGCACTCCTACATGCTTTATTTTTTCCAAAGGTATATAAGGACGTTGAATTTCAGCACTCGTGCATGTGCAGGAAAAAGACTATCTATAAAAACCAAACTTTAGCAAATTTTGAAAGGGAAAAAGAGGTAATTTTTGAGGACTTGGACCGTGCACGAGGGAAAGTAATATTTTCCTCTTTTTATGTGCTTAGACAAGTTTCATAGGGGATATCCCATAAATTGAGAATAGCTAAACTTGAGGATAACAAATCTTTTATCATTTTCATCCTTTATCACAATCTTATTTGGTTATTCATGGAGGTAGAAATACCAAAATGGGTGCTTGACTAAGGTAAGCCCCTTAACATAGCCACCCCAAAAATTTAGTCTCTCCTTTTTGTGCAAGCTGTCAGAATCTATATGACCTTGGAATTTGTGCAAAGAAGATATTTACGTTTCTCATTCATATGCCCAATGAAAGTGCATCACATTTTCATCCATTTGCGGCATTGGTGTTCTTGGTAGAGAGCTCATTCAAGTAATAGTAGCATCTTGAAAGTATACACTTCTCTTTTTTTTACTGTTAAATTGTAGTTCTTTATACAAAGGTAGATATTTATACAAGTGTATTAAAATTGTTTAAGTTAATATCATTTCCATATTATAATAGTTTATATAAAAAATAAATAATATTGTTAAGTAATACGTAATTCATTCAAATGTAATAGAAAGTTGAGTTCTTAAAGAAACCACTTTCTTTTGTAGAGCTCAATTTTTTATCTTACATCAAATACTATTTTATCTAATGAAACACATTTCATAGACATCAATATGTAGGTAATGAAATTAATACAACATTGCGAGATCCTGAAGTAAACAAACAAATACAATTGATGCACCACAATCAAACATCTCACAACATATGTACATAATCATTGCAACCAAACTAACGTATATGAGTGTGTGTGTGTTCTCAAAATAATGGTATCCCTAATTTTTCCTTCTAAATAATCTACTCTCTTTGGTGATGCTCTCTCTCCTTATCTAAGAGGGGAAATACAACCTCCTAGATCCACCTCATCAAACCATCAAGGTAGTTAGTCTAACAACATACATATTAGAATAAATCACTATAACATAATTTATGGCATTCCTTTTCATCTCAATGAAATTTAATTTTATTATGAACAACTAAAACAATATCAAATTGATAATAGACCAATTCATCATATTATTCTAACTATTCATAATTTGAGTTTTTAGCATCATAATCAAAATATAAAATAGAATATGACATAGTCAAAAGGGCCAAAAAATAGGATGTGACACACCATTTCTCTATCCTAGCTCTATTTTTCTTCATTCCTCTTTCATTCATCCCCATTTGTTCTCCTTTTCTCGATATTTTTATCATTTTCTTCTTTTGAGAGGCCATACAGGCTCCTCTTCACCCATATTTTTATCATTTTTTCTTCATTCATCCCCATTTTTTCTCCTTTTCTCGATAATTTTTATCCTAATTTTGTTTCCATCCCTTCCACACCACGACATCTATTTCACTCTTCTTCTTTTTTCCCATAACCTATATTTTATTTTTATTTGAAATAATGTTATTTCAATGCCATTTCAAAGAGGGGAAAAATGTAGACGCCTAAAATTTATCATTTGCATTTGATCATTTTATCTCAAATTTTGACTTATATATTAATTAAATAATGTTCATGTTATTTAATTAATATTCCCTTAGCAATTCTACTATCCTATTCTTCATCAAAATATTATTTCTCCATTTCCCCTAAGCCTAAGTCTTAGTAAATGATTATTCTATAATCATTTTCCTATTCTAATGTTCCCCTTTCTCCAAATATTCATATTTATTTAATTCATTTTTTTAGGAATTTTCTATAGTCCTCCTCTAATCTATCATTATTCCCTAACTTTTAGCTAATAAAATGCACATGGGAAAATCAATGATTAAGGATTTGACCAATCCTAAATCCCCATAAAATACACATGTCTTCTAAAGTACCCTCAAGTGGTACCCCAAGGCATGGGTCAACCTTAAATGCTCCAATTTTAAATTCACCCATGTACCTTTGGAAGCATGGGGAAATCCTCCTTGTTTTCATAAAAGGTAATTTTAAATTACCTTTTATACCCCAAGTCATGGGTGGTGATAAAATCCACTTTTATGGGGATACTTAAAAAAGACTTGGAGGTACCTCCAAGTACCCTATCAAATTCCAACCATCCACTAATTCCCATGCACAATCCCATAAATTGATCCTCCACCAATCTTAGAGCCTCCACCCCCATCCAATCTCTTCTTTCCACTTGTCATCTCATCCTTGATTGAGATGTATCAATAATTCTAGACCATTTATCTTCCAAATATATCCTAGCCCTCCATCCATCAAGCCAAAAATATATAAATCCAACCTCATCCAAGTCATTTTCAATCAACAATCTTGAATGCAATGTTATGCTACTAAAATTGTGAGCATGTATCAAAATATCATTAGGAAAAACCATTTGTATGCAACTAGGAAATCTTAGAATGATTTAATTTATGTTATTCAATGCTTTGTTTGGATTTTTTAACACCCAATCTAAATGTTTTCTTGCAATTGTGTTGATCAATTTAGTTATTTTAGGTTTTTCATTGAGGCACAATTTTACAACATGATATCTATATTAAAACTATGAAGTCTCATTAAACAATCAATGATTCTTGCCTTATCAGGAAGATGAAGAGCCAATCTCATAAATGATATCTCTCCTTTATCGATCAAACCTCATAGGCTCAATATTATTTTGTAGCTCCACATATTAATACAATTATTTATAATATAGGAATTAGTGTACAAAAAATGACATAAAAAATGAAATAAATAAATAATCACTTATTGTAAGTTGATGATCCTTTGTAATCATCCTCTACTTCTCTTCATCCATTTAAGGGGAAAGTGCACAAACTACAATTTTCACCTTCTCTTATGGAAGCATGAATAAGTAGATTAGACTATAAATGAGTATCATTTATTTTCCCTAAATGATGTTAGATGAAACAACAAATTTATAATAGCATAAACATTGTTTGGTCATACTTGTGTAAGAGGCATAAAATATAAAATTATTATGGCAATGTCAATCTCTGATAATTTGTGAACATCAAGATAAAACTGCATTGATGTCATCAAATAAAAATAAGAGCAATGTTATCTGACATAAATCTACTTAACTTTGTTTACACACATAATGATTAAAAATATTATAACTTTCCTTAGTGAAAGTTGAGAACTGAATACTACTACCAATGGGTATTGATGTCAAAGCTCCAACATCCACCTATTCACTATTAGTTTTTCATTTTGAGATCATTGTTGATATATAAAAAAAAAAATTATGCATAATATATTTACTATTTATTACAAATATATTTGACTTAAAACACCCACATTATTATGTGATGAAGTGTCAATGGATGTAGGATGTGCCCTAGATTTTATAATACATACATAATTTTAACATTAATTTTTATTCATAATGGATTAATATAGTTAATTGTAAATTTCAATAGAAAATATGCTAAATTGCAAACATTATTAAAAATTACGCATTGATCAACCAAAGGTCATATATATTAACCAGTTAGTTAATACCATATTGTCCAATATAAAAGGACAATGTGGGACATCTTGTGTGCATACTCCTCACCATGTGGTATACTCCTTGACATGTGTAGCAACCTCCTCATCATGTACATCATGTGTTGTATACCTAGTAATAAAGTCCTCTATCCCATAATCACATACAACCCCATAAGCATTAAAAATGTGCGGTGATACCTGATGCCTCAAAGACTTGCCCTTATCACCCTAAGATAGATGTTTACTATGTTGTAGCAAGGTTTGTGTCAATGAACTAACTAATTGTAGGGTCTACAACTCAACGCTCTCCTTCATAGATAAAGATCTTGTGCCATGGTGAATAGATGACCAAGCAAAGGTTCTTTCCAACTAGCCCTATGCAATGTGTGCCCTTATCTATCATATGCAAATCCTTTACATCTTCCCTAAAAACCTTGCATATCAAAATAATTTAGAATTTCATTAAGGATAAACTCACAATAGACTTTCCTAAAAATATACTATGGCATCTCATTATTATTACATGGGGGATCATCAAAATACCATCCATCACCTATCCTAGAAGTTGTTCTTTATTCCCTCATATTGGCACTAGTGAATTGGGAATATTTTGTAGGGTGTATGCATAGGCACACTAGTTCTTAGGTCTATAAATAAGGCACATAAAACATTTTTCATAATTTTTTGTCTTTCACTTGCTTATAAGATAGTTTTGTGGCATAATGTTAATGATAGTTTCTCTATAATATTTCCATGAGTTTATTTTCCCAATGACTAAATATATGTGAGATATTAAAGACTCCAATGATGTTGCAACAAATTATCAACATGTTCTTATCATATTTAGATTTTTTAAGGTTTATATTAATGTTTGAATGCTTTTTCTAGCATATTTTCATCACACATTTAATTGGGTAGAAGAGGGTTTGAAGTGGAAAGATTTGGATTCACTAAAAACAAAAAAATCAACAAATCAACACTAATTCAAACAAAAAATTATTAAAAAATTGAATGAAATTACCTCCTATCCATCATCAAAGCATGATTCATCCAAAGAAATTACTTCAAATGTCTCAAAAATACATGCTCACATAATAGCTCAATCGAGTTCACAGAAAATGTAGAGAAAATAATTATTGTGGCTACCTTGGCTTTTTTCCTTTATGTAGACTATAATGCCTTTATGTTATAATGAAAGTGTGTTTAGTCTTGGTATTAACTGACCTAAGGTTTTTCACTACCAAACCATAACGTACATGCATTATAATGCTAACACATTATGGCTTTATAATGCAAGTGCATCATGTGGTTTTTATAATGCAGTCACATTATTGATTATTTTGACTCCAAAAAAATTTGGCCACTTTTAACCCCCATCTTTCTACACATCATCATGACGTATACATTCTTTATCCTAAAATTATACCTTTCCTTCTGTAGATCCTAGCTTTCTCAAGTGTTACCTTTATTTTAATTGAAAACTTCATTGTCTCCTTAACTCCTATCACCTCAATAGCTAAAGAAAGCTCCATGTCACCAAATTCTATAGGCAAAAAATCTATAATAGCTAGAACCCAATTTCTTCATTTAATAACGTCACTACAAAATTTGAGATGAATTCCTTGTGTATGGTAGCCCTCAACCTCAATGCTTCACTTAGACTCATTCTCGCTTCACCTAAGATAGCCTTTACAAACCCTAGCACCATTTGGTTGGAGCATTAAAAATGAAGTACAAATTTCTATCAAAGACATTCCTCTTGTACTATGGATCTCATCTAGGAAATATTTTGTCATTGTGCCATTCAAAATAAAAAAATAAATATCAACAACTAGAAAGCCCATGATAAAACCAAATGCTAGAGAGCTACAAGTGACCACAAGCACGCCAATAATTGACAAAGACAAGATATCTTAAGTGGGGAGGTTTCCCAAAGCTAAATAAAAATGACATAAATAAAGAAGTAATTTTGTGCACATCATACATGCTTAATATATTTGCATCCTAATAATATCATCAAATACTTTATATAAACATTATCCTCTCCTACATGCAAAAAAAAAAGTGGCCCTTGCAAATTAATTATTACACTTTTCAAACTATAAAAACCTCCAACGAAAAATAATGACTCTAAGGTCATCAACTGGTAGGACTAAATAATTAGAAATAAAGGAGGCTTATATCTTAAATGTTGATATATAGCCTCCCAAGAACTATAATGATGGTTGTATTGAATCATAAGGGATTCTTAATCAACACCAAAATTAACCATAAAACCTCACAACATTTAAATTGTGTCAACAATGTATGATGTTTACAGTGACAAAACTAGAGCCTTACACCAAGGACTCTTCTACATAATTCCTTAGCCTCTAATTAAGACAAGAACCTTTACACAAAACATTAATCAATATTAAGAATTTGTTTCCATAATAAGATTGGCAATCCCTTCAAACATCAGAGTTATCATACCTACCACTAACACTTCACCTCATACCTCATTATTAGTTTTAACCCCTAAAAAGAGAGAGCCATCATAAGTAAATTTTTCCTTTATGTTTCCTAGAGCAGATCCAGCCTTAGCAGCAATTAAATTACAATTTAATGAAATCTACTAAAGAAAATCCCACTAATTCTTTGTCACATTAGTGGCACATTAATGATTATAATTGCTTACAAAATTATTTGCTCCTACCCCATAAGAGAGAGGTTGATTATCTATATTATAACAACTTTTTTTCACTCATTGGTTTATATTATAACAACTTTTAAAACTATTTAGATATTAAAATAAATTGTCGTGAAAAATAATTTCACTTTTATTAATAAATTACAGTCACTGATCTTTTTAAATGAATTGTAATAAGTAAAAAAACATTTAGATAATAAAATAAATAGTCTTGGAAAATAATTTTATTTTTATAAATAAATTACAATCACTGACCTTTTTAAATGAATTGTAATAACTAAAAACAAAATAAAGATGACATTTGTACACATGTCAGATTTAAAAGCAACCTTCTAATTTAAAAACTATTTTTAAAAACAAAATTGTATAGTGAATTGTACTGAAAAATTTATACATAATTTGTAATAGAAACCCAAAGTTAAAGTACAAAAGAAAAACATTTGTATAAGCTTTATTGTAACTTTTTTCCACTTTATCCAAAGATTCTTCACATTGACATGGATTCTAATTCTGCAGCAAGTGTGCCCATTAAAAAATAATATCTACAGTTTTTCATTTCTCAATCCAATTCAATATTAGTCCTTTTTTAATTTCATGAGTTGGGAAACATAGGACCCCTACCCATCAATGGTGCTGACTGTGTTGAGGATCATATAGGAATCGAAACAAATGATTAGTTTCCCAAAGTAGCCTTGGCCAATCTCTGTGAAGTGGATGAAAATTTTAATGATCTGGGATACATAGATCTGATATATTGCCAGCTAGCAAGCAAAATTGTTTACAGCTAAGCTTCCAATGTTGAGATATATCATAAGAATGCAACCCCACCAAAACAACTACTTCTCTAGTCCACATTTTTTTAATACAAAATAGCTGCAGCCTGACTGCGTATATAAATCAAACAGCCCATGTCTATCTAGACCAGACACAATGAAGAAAGCATTTTTTCTACTTTGATGCAATCAGATACAGCCACTATGGGTTTTAGATGCCTTGGGATTCTGCTTTTGTTATTCCTCACACAGGCAACTGCCAGTGTTGGGCATTATGCCAGTGTTGGGCATTATTCCACAAGTCTACAAAATGAATTTTATGTCACATGGGCTGCAGATCATGTGAATTTTCTCAGAGGTGGCCAGGAGCTGCAGCTTAAGCTCGATCAAAACTCTGGTACACTTTGAGCATATCATATCTAAATTCTAACAAGAAATAAATATAGTTTAGTGATGTTTGCCTTCAATTTCAATGTTTGCAGGCTCAGGATTCGCTTCCAAGAAGAAGTACCTGTTTGGGAGCATTTCCATTCAAATCAAGCTGGTTCCAGGAGACTCAGCAGGCACTGTAACTGCTTACTATGTATGTCCTAAATATAACAGAGTCCCATAATGTTTGTCCTCTTAGAAGTAGCATACCTGGTTTCTGCTAACATTTTTAAGTAGGAGGCTAATGTTTTTACCCCTGGTAATCATATTGCAGTTGTCTTCAGAGGGACCTAATCACGATGAATTGGACTTTGAGTTTCTTGGAAACAAACAGGAGAGCCATACATTCTTCAGACAAATGTATATGCAAGTGGAAAAGGTGATCGAGAACAGAGGATATACCTCTGGTTTGATTCCACCAAAGACTTTCACTCCTATGGTGTACTCTGGACTCCTCAACACATCTTGTATGTTTAATTGCTCAAAAATCAATTGTTTATATAGAACTACTTCCAGATAAAATCTCTAAGCCCCTTTTGGTTTTCAAGATTGAGTTTTGACCATGTTAAATACAGGTTCGTGGTGGATGGTGTGCCCATCAGAGTGTTCAAGAATAACAGGGCACTTGGTGTTCCATATCCAGAGAAAGAAGCCATGGGAGTATATTCTTGCTTATGGAATGGGGATAGTTGGGCAACTCAAGGGGGTCTTGTGAAAATAAATTGGCTATATGCTTCTTTGGTGCAGCCTACCGCAATTTCCAAGCATATAATTCATTCAATGGAAGATATCAGACAGATGTGTTGAGTCCTGCTGAGAAGAAGAAATTGTGGTGGGTGAAGAAAAACTACATGATATATGACTACTGCAATGACAAACAAAGATATCAAGTCCCTCCCCCAGAATGCACCATAAACCCATGAACTGTTTGTGGAATAGTTTAGAGTCATGAAACAGCAGTGTATGCATATAGAAATTAATAAACTGTTTTCACTTTTCATGCTCTATTCTGCTCTAGTAATTTGTTTTTTTATGTTACTTCAGTTGATTTGGGGAATGAAGTGATTATAATTCAGAGAGAAAAAGGTGTAATAAATTTGAACAGAATAAAGAGAAAGGAAGAATAATTTTTAGGTGATTGTCCAAACATCAACAATGTCCAGACATCAATGTGGAGTAAAGAAAATATTTGTGTATAGATTATTTGACTTTAGCTGTTAATAGTTACATATGGTGTAGCGGTGTAAACTGCCATAGGTGTTCAGTTCAAATCTTACCAAGCTTCAAGAATATGGACACTGTCCTCTCCAGCAGTTATTTGAGCCCTTCAGTAAGTTCTTATATTTGTTGGTGGTTCCATGCTGAGTAGAATGCGTGGACAAGCGCCCAAAATAGTAAACAAAGAGAGACTATTTTTTACGGTTTTCTAATAGCAATTTTTTTTATTTTTTTTTTTTTTATTGAAAATGTTTTCTAAAAGCAATTAATACCAACAATTATATTTTTTATATTTTTCTTCCATTTTCGTATGTGTTTTGGTTATTTATGTATTCATTCAACTTAAACTTAACTCTCTATTTTGTTATATTGAATTATAGATTATTAGAATATTATTAACTTAATTTTTATAATTTATATTTTTCTTGAACTAGATTATATATCAGATTTTATTTAATAGACAAAGTTATGGCTATGATTTTTCTTAGATTTATTGGTTAAGACTAACAATTATATTCTTTATATTGTTTTATGTATGGTTTATATTATTTTATATAGGTGTCATTAGTTCATGACTTTAGTGTTTGTTATAATTGTTTTGATGTAATTTATTGAACCTAAACCTAAACCCATCACTCTGTTGTGTTGAATTATACATATCAAAACATCACTAGCCAAGTTTTCATGACTTATGTCTTCTTAGACTAGATCACTGTTGTAATTTTCTCTATTACAGAAAGTCGTGTGCATGATCTCTATAGATTTGATAAAGATCATACACTATTAAATCACCATAAGAACAATAACAACAAGATGACACTAATTCAAATGCAAACAAAATAAGAATAATAGTGTTCCAATATTAATACTCAAGGTGTATAAAACAAGGAAATGGACTATAATGTATACAATCTAAGAATCCACAAATTATAATGACAATTGTCTCAAAAGAGAGCAATGAACTAAAGAACTTACTCAACTATAGGAGCAAAGATGTCAAGTGAACTCATCTTGGTGAATGAGATGTAGCATCTTAGTAGCATAAATCAAGGATATGAATGAGGTAGAGGTGAAAAAGTATCACATCCATAAATAGAATTGGCATGTGCTCTTATTTCTTAATTTAGTTAAGTAAATAAATGAAATTATCTAAGAAGACTTAATATAATATTTAATAATATAATTACACCAATACACCACTCAAGTAAAACTTAGGGAATAAGGAAATGGGTCCTAGCAAAATGAGTCATATAATGTACCCATGAACAATATGAAAGGACCCGAGATGCAAAGAGTGTACCAGCCATCTCACTCCCTACACCAAAAAAGGAAGAGAATGAGAAACTCTATAGGCCAAAGCTCCCTCCCAAGGAGAGGAAAGATGGAGGATAGGAAGGGCTCCCAAAAGTGTGTTGCCTCCTACACTATTGAAGACATAATGATATTATAGACTAATAA
Organism: Sequoia sempervirens; assembly: GCA_007258455.2. Classification (NCBI taxonomy): domain Eukaryota; kingdom Viridiplantae; phylum Streptophyta; class Pinopsida; order Cupressales; family Cupressaceae; genus Sequoia; species Sequoia sempervirens. Next base: position 148,271,566 of record VDFB02000013.1, on the reverse strand, counting down.
AGATGCATGCTCATCAAACAACACTCCTTCCCTATGGAAGAAGTAGCCATAAAGGGGCATGTAGAAGACCTTCCCAATCCAAGGAGAATGAGGGAAGAAGACATAGAAATGTATGTCTGTAGAAGTTATTCAACTATCACCATGTCAATGGTGAGTGTTGTCATGATCAAAGAAGAGTCTTAGGAATAATTGAAGAAGATGAAAATTTAAGACCATCTAGCAATTGATGTATAATAGTTGTCAAAGAGGTAGAGTATGGATGTGAAATCCTAATGCTTGTTGTGTGGCTACACTGCTCACCTCATGAGATATTATTACAAGAAATCTTGGGAATCCCTCAGTTAAGCATCTATTACCTATGTAGAAGTAGTTACAAGAGAATGTGAAATCTCAATATATGGCATATGAATACACTATTCATTCCACAATATGTCTTGTTGCAAATAATTACTAGAATCTCTTGATAAAGTGACTCATAACTTTATTGTGTTAGTAGAAGGAGGTGGGGGAATCATATTACTTGTCATGCAACTACAATACTCATTCCACAATATGCCCACATCAGTGTTTGAGTATGAACAATAGTAGAATCTACTAAGTGTGTTGGAATCCCAATACATGTTGAATGACTATGTTACACATATCAACAGTGTGAGTATGAACAAATATAGATGGGGCATTATGAGGATGGTTATTATTTCAATTACAATCACATATGCAATGTTCTCTAAGTGTACATAGTTTTTTGGAGGTCCAAGATCTCCATATAACTACTTGATTATGGTAATGGCGGTGATAGAGTATTAGTAATCAATGTGATTTATATGATTTGGAATATCCTCAAAAACTATGACATTTGTTTTTAGACCATGTTATTGTAGTTTGACCAAACATAATTTTATTCATAATCACTCAACTTAGGAACAAGGCCAAGGAGATAAGGTAGTAGATCCTACTCAAGGCAATGAAATTTTGTCCATTTTTTAAAGATGAATAGTTACTTAAATGTCTATGGTAACAAAATAAAAGTGGAATAAATTTCCTAAAAACATGTTTGTAACCCCCCAAAATATAACTTTGGCTTATTTCATGATTACAAAATACACATATATAAGCCCAAGTGGAATCCTCTATGAAGCAATACTTTATCACATGCATGCACATAATGCGGATTTTTTAAATTTAAACAAAATGTTCGACCCAATATATCACTTCAATATTAAGGGTAAGGGGATATTTTAATTAATATGATCTATAGGTAGCTATTGGGAGTCGGGAAGCATGCACAAAAAGAAGTTAGGGTACATTTCCAAATCTTGTATAGATAACTTTGCTCAAGTCAATCAAAGGAAATGGCATTCACTATGTTGGTTTTATCAAGGTCATGAAGCTATTTTTTACACCACATAGTCTTTATTATGCTAGAACCTCATAATCCTATGGGTTTCCTCTTAATCTCAACTCTATTTTAGTTAATAAAGTAAATATTGGTCACACCAAGGTTGTGTATGTTTCATACAATCCTACACAACTTTTCTAAAATTATCGTTTGACACCTTTTTCAAATATGATGGCCTTACCTAGAAGAAGCATCGGGTACCACTAAAACCCTTCCATTATAATTTAGATTAATATGTATACTATAATTGATATACATGTTATTAGAGGGATTAATTGTTAGATTTGGTGTGGCAAGGGTATGGGGTTAAGACGCATAGGCGATTTTAAATCAAAGCTTCTTGTAGGACCATCAAAATTTTGACATAGTTGATCTAGGTTTTTTGTGTTGATACTATGGGATGTCAATTAAAATGAGTTTTGATTCAAATAGAGGTGAGGTTGATTCCTTTAAATAAAAAGGTAGAAATAATAATGGGATATAAAAATACATGAAAAAGGTACATTGAATACTTCATAAAAATAGGAAGGTACTTTAATTATACTAGTATGTGTAGATCGTGTATGGAAACATAAATTTGAAAGGTACAAATGGAAGTAAGGGTGTTTATTAGTACCTTATGAGGAAATTTACTATTTGTTGGTTTATTAAGTGAATCCCCAAGGGTATAATGCCCCAAGAAAAAGTATATGTGATGGCACTTTATAAGTAAAGTTTGTTTACATTAACACCTCCCAAATAGGCTCAATTATGACACTCTTATTAAGTATAGTTTCTTGCACTTTATAATTGAGTACAGTTACAACAATTGTTATGTTTGTTTAGGTTCTCAAAGCATCCAAGAAAACAAAAAAAATAAAAAATAAATTCTAGAATAGAATAAAATAAACTAAACAACATTGTGAAGTACATCAAAAAGCACACACTTTGAAAAAAAATGATACCCTAAATGAAAGGAAGTTGGGTGAGTGGAAATAGATTCCTACACTAATCTAAGTAGGGGAGGGTTACAAAATTTCATTTACACACCTTTATTAGATACAAAATTATGAAACACATAGAACAAGAAGTACACATAAAAAATAACACTAGATATACGTGGGGAAAACCCTTTCGAGTAGAAAACCCCACCCTCCAAAAGCATAGTACTACCATATTATCTAAAATAAGGATTATAATGCAGCCCCAAGTACAAAGCTTCTTCAACAAGTGTTTCAAAACAAACACTCATTTTGGAGTGAATCTGGCAGCACTTCGTTACCTACAAACAAATTATGCATTCTACAATGCAAGGCATACATTTTATATAGAGATACAAGCTAGAAGAAGCATCTAGAAGAGGTTGGGTGTCCAAGTACACATGGCACAATATCCCATGCCATAAACATGCATTTGGACACTTGTACTGGATTCCCTTACACCTCTTACAATTGTCATAATATGCAATATTATCTCTCCAAGCTTGGGTACCCAAAATGTGCTCATAATAGCTTATGATAGATGCCTTACAACTGTCATAAAATCTGTCATAAATATGCCACAAAATCTATCATAGAATCTTGTAAAAGAATCCATCATAATTGACAAAGATATTTGATTCTCTTACAATCTATCATAACCCAACTTGGGCACCAACTTTCTCCATGTAAGAAGATGCCTTATGACACATCATAGAATATTTCATATGTCATAGATTCCAAAGTGGGATGCCTATGTCAACTTGGGATGATGATGTGTCATCCAGTCACCTCCAACGAGGATGTCACCCAATCGATGGGTTCCAATTTGTGACATGACATCATAGGAAATTAAATAATATAAATAAATACAATAAAATCATTAAATAAAACAATATTAGGACTCTAAGGTTGAGACACCATAATCCCAACACTAAATAGAATCTAGTTGAGCAAGTAATGGACTTGCAAAGGTTTTAAAGTAGGAACTCTATAGCAAAAAATCTTTTAATTTTTTTCTATTATGAAAAAATATGTGTTACGAATAGAAAGCGAAACAAATTGCATCACTATGAAAAACACAAAATTTTATTCCATTTCAAAAAATACCTTTGTATGGCTAAGAAAAAGCCTCTCAAAGTTAGCCTTTTAAATTAAAAATGTACATGAAGAGAGGGAACTAAAATTGTATGGTGGGATGGTGATCCATAGATGGCAAGATGATAGTGGAACAATAGTTCCACTAGTGGTCATTGAACAATAGTAATACCTTGGACACAAAATGGTGATCCTTGGGTTGAATGGAGTAAGGGAGCCTGTCCACAATTTTTTGTTTTGTATTTTTATAACTTTTTTTTTCCCCATATGCTTGCATCAACCCATGTAGGTGGTTTTATAGCCTTGGTTTGCACATATCTCTACCTATATTTATTTAATTTCAATGATTTGATATTCAATCAATGGGTTTTTGGTTTCTTATGACACCATTGTACTATTTATTTTGTTCATCATTGTCTCAAAATATTTGGTATCTAAAAAATCAAAATCAAACCTTATAGACAAAATTAGTTTCTTGACTTCACAAAGTCCATTTTGGATGAAATAAAAGTATAACCTAGTTAATTTGACCATTTTGAATGTAATGGAATATTCTATTTCTTCTATGAATTCCTTTAATAATGATTGATCTAAAAACATATAATTTTTAATAATATAAATCTTAGGTGAAATAAAACTAAGAGAGCAATGAACTAGATCACTAACTCAACTATAGGAGTAGAGATGTTTAGTGAACTTATCTTATTGAAGGAGGTTAGCACCTAACTACCATGAATTAAGGATATGAATGAGATAAAAATAGCAAAGAATCCTATCAATCAAGGGAGTTGACGTGTTCTGTTATTTCCTAACTTGCCTAGCTAAATAAATGAAAATACCTAAGTAAATTTTTAATATAAGATGTAATTATATATTCACATTAGCAATCTCATCCTTTAGATTCAAATTTTGATTATCTTATATTTTCAAGGTAGGTGTAATTTTGAGATGTGGCCATTACCAATTAGTGTACATGCCAAAAAAATTAAATTGAATTCCTAGGATTTTGTATATAATGACTTACTTCGATTATGAATAAAGAGAATTTTATATTCATATATTTTATCATACACAATAAATCACAACACACTCTTCATTTAAATCTATCTTAATTAGAATTAAATACATCATCATGAATTAACATGCATAATTTTAATTTATCTATATTTCATTTTCCCAAATCAAACATGAGGCCTAACTATCCTTAAGGAGTGGATCAAGCTTTGACTGTTTGTCCATCATGATCTAGATCAGTACTAGGTTGTTTGTCTAAAAAATGCACACTCACTCTAGAACTTTAGGTTGTTCGCTAGGTGAGTATCCAAAAGGTGGCTTAGTGAGAAAGTCATGCCTCTGTATCGGCTTCTCACCGTATAATGAGAATTCATGCCCACATTTAGGCTTCTCATCATACCTTAACCATACTAAAGCTATACCTCCTGATAACTTTGACAAGTCGCCACATAATAATGAACTTTGAGCTCCATGAGGCAAGAAAAGCTTCGTATGCTTGCAACTCATAGACATTGTAAATGAAAAATAGTGTAAGGTACGTTCAAAGGGATTTTTCTTAGCTCATGTAAGGTCTCATCTTAGAGAACATTGTGCCTAACGTCTCCAAGAGAGGACAAGTCAAATAAATATCACACTCTTAGAAGATATCAATCCCAATGACACTACCAAGAAAATGATGTATCACAAGAAAAAATAAAATCACACAATGAAACATGAGTGTCGATGTATGACCCCACTTTAAAGCAATTGCTAACACCATTGTTGTGAGAAAATTTTTTAAAGTAGAAGAAGAAATGAGAGCTTATTCAGAAATCCCTATGCCAAGTCATATGTTTATAAATCGAACTACATCATGAATAAGTATGTCACATGCCAACCAACTTAAGGCATGTCATCCACATCCCAAGCTTGCTCTTATATGTACATGAAATGTGGTCAACTAGCCAAAAGAGAAAACGACAAGTGGCATATGAGGACAAGGCTACTTAACCCCTTGCCCCCACTTAGTGTAGGACAAGGATGAGCCAAAATGAAAATAAGTATCAATTAGAGGAACTAGGTGCTTCAACACAAGGAAGAACACCATGATCCTTAAGATGCTGAAATGTATTAATCAAAGCTTTGCATTCATTAGTATAATGACCATGAACTCTATGATATGCACAAAATGAAGTCTTGTAGTAAAATTTATTTCTTGTTCTTGGAGGGAATGATATCAAACGATCTTGGAGGAGTCTCGACAAGATACCTCTTGATCCCCAGTAGAAGATGTTCCTTTATTTTGTGACAAAGAAATCTCTTTCTTAGTACAAAATTTCCTACATGTGCAAGACTCTTTTGATTGTGATATTTTGTACTCTTCTTTAAAGGAAGGTGTAAAATCTAACGAACTCGAATCATTAGTGTTTTGCATGATGACATTGACATTAAGCAAGGATTTCTTTGTTTCTTTCATTTCTTTCATAGGATAATACTCAAGACCACTAGTGTCTATCAATTTAGGATGCACTAATGTTAGATTTGGTTTGAAAGAATCTTTTGTAAGAGTGTTGATATTAAATGAAGGCTTGTTTATTTATTTCGAGGGGAAATAACCAAGACCATTAGTCTTTTCTTGCATGTTAGGCTCTATAGGGACATGGATACCTTGTTCTTTAGAACCACATCATTTTCCACTATATCCTAGTTGTTTCATAAGTTCATAAACTCTTCCATAAATATTTTTCATTTCTTTAGGATTCAGAGGTTGTTGATAGTTAGTTTCACCAAAGTTTGTTGTGTAATTTTCTTCTTTTTCTAAAGTGGTTGAGGTGGATGCTTTCGAAAGGTCTTCTGAATTTTGTGTTGATGTTCCCACTTCTCCTTTTCCCTTTCCAGAGTCTTTGTTTATGATATTGTATTCTCCCATGAATGTTGGTTTGAAATCTAAGGAACCCCAATCATCTTATAATAGCTTCGTGATTTTCTCAATATGCTTTTCTTTGTGTTTCTTTTGCATGGGTTCTACTTGTGTAGTTGGTGTTAATGTTTTCAAAGGATTTTCCTTGCCTTTCTCAATGTTCAAACAACTGTTTGGGTTAGGTTCATCTTCAAGTACATGTAACTTTGTTGTTGTATACATACTTCATTACACAATGAAGAGTAGAAGGCACCCCATTCAATGCATGAATCCACGGTCTTCCTAAAAGGAGATTATATGAAAGATCATGAGGCATAACATGGATTGGTGTTTCTAATGTGGCCTTTCCAGCTATAATAGGCAAAGTGATCACACCAAGTGGTTTTGTTTCCTACATTGTCAAATCCCTCAATAGATAAAGATTCAAGTTGAATTTTTGATTTGTCCACACCAAGCCTATTCAAAAGGGCCACACTACACACATTAAGAGTGGAGCCATTGTCAACAAGGGTTCGCTTTATGCCTCTTCCCTTGTAGTGAACTATTACCATGAAAGCATCATTTTTTTTTGCACTTCCAAAGAAGGGAGTTGACTTTGGTGGAAAACATTGTTAGTGTTTATTCTATGGATCATGGTTGCTATGTCATTCAGTTTTACACTAGAGGGGACCACAACTTGTTGCAAGGAACTTTGAATCATGTTATGATAATGAGGGAATGTTTGAATAAGGTCCCATAATGATATTTAAGCAGGAGTATTCTTTATTTTTTTGACAAGATCATACTCCTTTTCATGAGGAGGACCTAACAAGATAGGGTTAGGCAAGATATGATTAGGCAATGAGAGGGATGTTGAAGGCATTTTTCTTGGTTGCAAATTTTCCCTAGTGTTATATGTATGAGCAACGGTGTCATAACTCAGCTACTACAACACATTATTCTTAGGTGGGTAAAGGATAAGTTTGGGTTTATTTTGAGTTTGTGGTCGTTTTGAGGGTGGGTAAAGAATTAGAGGATTATTAGGATGTCCCATAGGGTATGTAGGAGTTCCATTAATCAAGGGGGATCTAATGGAAAATTGTGCATTCATAACCTCAACGGTCTTGGTTTGATGTATTTGTAACAAAGGGCGGTCTAGTGTCATCTCTTCACCATCATCTAAGGAAGTCACACCACTATTGTTGTCATTTTCTTGCACCATGATATCCTCCCTAGGAGGAGAGTTTTTAGGAGAACTATAAACTAGATGTTCATGACATTCGAAGTTTGGTTCTTGCAAAATGACTTCATTGCAAGTATCAATGGTTGGATTTTGTTGTTTATCAATAATGTTTTTCTTAGGGGAAGCGAGGCAACTAAGATTCTCATTACTCTTATTGCTTTGATCTTCTAACATTACAATATCTTCTTTTTTAGAAGGTCTGATTTGATTGTTATGATGGTCCATAATTTCATCCTTGTTTTCTAAGGGATCATTCTCTTGTGCCATAACTTCTAACCTAGTAGGAAAGCTTTGAGGAGAGGGAAAAACAAAAGTTTCATCACATTCTAGTGTTGGATTTTGTAAAGTAGCTTCATCACGAATAGGGAAGGCATGAAGAGAAGGACTACTGTGATTTTCATGTTTACAAATGTTTGGATGCTTTTGTTTGAATAGGTCTTTCCAAATGTTAGGGATATTAGGAAGGAGAGAGATAATGTTATCACTTTCAATCCACATGTCCTCCTGAAAAATGTTATTTTTATGATTGTTCATGATTGTATCCTCTTTCACTAAAGCATCCTTACAAATAGGGGAGGTGTTGGGAGATGAATGGAGACTAGGGAAAGTAGTGTTAATAATCTCATTTTTTTGTGTCATAATATCTTCCCAAGGGGGAGGAAGAGAGAGACAATCAAGAATTTCATGATTCTCAATGATTATATCTTCTTTCTCCAAGATACCTTCGTCACTAGTAGGAGAGGTATCAGAAGAAGATAAATTATGGTTTTCATTATTGTCTATGCTTGTATCTTCTTCTATCATATCATCCTCACCAATGGGAGAGATAATAGGGTTTGAGATAGGAAATGTAATATTAAGGATTGTGTCAATGGTTTGATCCACTTGCTCTAAGATGTTCTCATGACTATGAAATATAGTAGAAGGATGACTAACATGTATCTTAATGACCTCATTGTTGTACTCTAAATTGAACTCATAAGAGGGGATATTGTACTTATGTAATCCATTTTTAACCATATCAAAATTGCATATCATAAAAGAAAACATGCTATCATGAAAAAATAATCTATCTAAAGTGTACAATGTTTCAAGTAAAGTGCAATGCAATGACCTAAAGTGAAATGTGTAAATGCAATTTTTAGATTCGAAACAAGGTAAATTGTTGATGGCACTATGAAACAATCTAAAAATGAAAGGTTGCAAATGTAAATTTGAAATTAAGCAATGCCATTCTAGAACCAAATTAAGCTAGATCTAGTGAAATGCATGTAACAAAAACTCATCCAACTGAAACAAATAACTAATGACAACAAAAAAAGTGTAGAAACAAGGTTTTTAATGTTGTAAAAGGTAGTTTTAGGGATGATCTGGGACTAATTCACCCAGAGGGTCGTATGAGTCCCAGTTAGGGTGTTTCAGGGGTTCAAATTTTGAAAAATGGACAACATAGAAATCCCAAAAAGTAGGCAAAACAACCTGTACTGGGACTAAATCACCTAGAGGGGTGTATGAGTCCCAGATTAGGGTTTTTGCACCAATTTTAGAAAATTATGAGTGGATTCTAATGTTTCGAACTTGTATGATGTTTGGTTTGTTTTTAATTTCAGAGTTTCGGTGAAATTGAATGATCTAAGATGCAAAAATGCAACCTATATGCACTTTCACTAATGAAATATTTAGAAACCTTAGACGCCAATTAACTAATGCAAAGTCAATGCAAGCTAGATCTAGGATTATGATGCACTCCAAATCAGAAAAGTGGTGTTCTAAATGCAGGTTCACCAAAATGATTTGTTGAAAAATGTCATTCTATGGTTTAGGACATAGATCAATACTTTTCTCCAAATATCATTCAAGGAAACCCTAGAGATCTCAATCCAAGGATGAAATGGGGGAAAGAGGTATTGCAATAGGGTTGTACTAGGGTCTAATTAGAGACTAAAGATGGGTTCACCACCAAGCTAGGGCTTGGAAAGACAAGAGATGAATTAATCATGCAAAATGTTATGCAAAACCTAACTAAATGACCTAGGAAATGAAACTAAAATATAGAATATCAAACTAGAAATGAACAAAGGTGCACCTGGAAGAGTTATGAGGTAAAAAAAATCTCCAAAACCCTAAAAAAAAAAAATTGATGCCCATTGGGACTCATACGCCAATCTGGGTGATTTAGTCCCAAACTAGGGTTTTTGTGCCAAAACTAGAATCTGACAGTGTGTGATCTAAAATAACTAAAATCTGGATAAA
>VDFB02000013.1:148236594-148261624 GCA_007258455.2 Sequoia sempervirens | reverse complement strand
AAATCATGAATCGAGCTCAGATTTTATACAGATACCAAAGAAAATGTGTAGTTCTGTTTATTTTTTCTGTAATATACCCACATTTGGGGTTTTGAAACACAGTCCAGATTTAATACAATTCCCAGTTTACCCTTGAAAAGTTCAATGAGCAGCTACAGGAATGTCAAAGTAGAGCACAAGCCATCATGGGTCGAGCTTATAATTTGAATGTACAATGAATATATTTTGTTTTCTGAAGACCCATGTTTGGGGATTTCTTTTAAAATATAGAAAAGCACAGCTTGCAGTGATACCCGTGATTGGGTCTAACAAGGAAGTCACAAAAACATCAAGAAAGGCGCCATGATGGGTCGAGCCATACATTGAGTACAAAATAATAGACAATTTTTGTTTTCCATACGCCCATATGGGGTCTTGTTTCTAAAAACCATGAAGGGTCTTGTTCAAATTTGGAGGCGGAAAGGTTCTTTTCTTGAATCGAGCTTCAGAATGTCAAGACATAGAGAAATTGTAATTTCCAACGATACCCATATCGTGCTGCTACAGGAAAGAAAAGATACTTTGTTTTATTCAAATTAATGAACACCCATATGGTGTTTTATTTTAGAATGTTGAGTGTACAGTTTTTCCCTTGGGTCGAGCCTTGAAACTTGTAAAGAAATTCATTTTATCTATGAGTATGGCGCGGTCAACCATTGGAGCTCTCAACTTTAGTTTTAGAGTGATATCTCATGGTGGCCAGTAAAAATAAGGAACACAAAAATAGAAAATATAAGCATAGAAAGTATGAACAGGGACCTTAGAAATTATCTTTGTCACGGCTACAGACCAAGCAAATGAGGAAGTGAAGCCACAAAAGCTACAGACCAAGAGGCTCACCTTGTGTAGAGAGAGGAAGACAAAATCCGCGAGCAAGCTCTCTCATGGAGCTTCCAGTCGAAGCTCAAACCCAAGCTCATGTATTCAGCCAGTGAGTAGAAGGAGCCACAAAATATCAAAAGCAAAGCACATAATATAAAGAAAATAAAATCAGATAGTCATCCCATGGCCGCGGCCTGTGAGGCCTTCATTTTCATCAAAAGCTCAAGGAATGAAGAGAAAACAATCAATAACACTTACTATGAGTTGTGCAAGCTGAGTGTGATCAAAATTAGAGAAAGAAAGCTGGATTGAAGGCCCGAATAGAGGTTTCCAGCTGAAACCCTAGCCATACTTGGCGGCATGCTCTCTCAGGCAGAACTCAATTTTTTTTCCAAGTGATGAGTGCAAAATGAAATGATTTAGGGTTTGAATTATTTTGTTCATTCCCTAGTTCGAGCCAACATCATAATCATCTGGAATATTCATGTTTGTCAATAGCATGTGTGTTAATTTGAATTAGGGTTACTCTGCATTGTGATTTATTAAAGTCAAAGGTTTAATATTTGAACTCAAATGCCTAGGTTGGGCAATACTTTAAGTCTTTAGGGCTTGTATCTAGTTCCTTAGAAAAACAATGAGAATATAAATGTTGAATATGTTATGACCTAGGGGTGATTTTGATCATTATCTCCTTAGGGTTTATGTTTTAATTGATTTTGGAGAAATCAATTAAGAGGAAGTGAGATGTAGTGATATTTTTATGATTTTTTAAGAAAAATCAAAGCATTGTAATGGAGAAATAAGAAGTATTTCTTTTTGCAAAAGATTTTATAATCTTTTAATTGCAAAAATAGATAAATTACAAAATCTGCAATCCTGTAAAGCGGAATCGCAAAGCAATCTTTTATAAATTGTTTTATGATTTCTTGCTATTTTTAGCGGATTATTGTTGACTTTTCCTCTTGGTCGGATTTGATTCTTATCTTGGAGAGATAAGGTTTTTTTCTGGCTTTTAAAGCAGATTCAGCCTATTTTTAGAGGCTTGACAGTTTGATCATAAAAGCAGTATGCTTTTTTCTACTTTTATGCAGTTTTTGAGATAGTTTGAAGCTTTTTTCCTTGAGCTTCTTTGTGAGCTCGGATTAGGGTTTCTTGAGGGGTATATCTTTGAAAAGACTTAGTCTTTTCAGGCTCCTTCTCAGTTCAAATTTCAGTTCCTGCTCATACACATTTTTGAGCTTGTGAACCTTCTGTACTCAGTTTTTAGATAGACATTCTTTTAGTTTTAGTAATACACCAGAGTTCTTTCCATTTTCTTGTCTGAAGACTAGTAACAACAGTTTGATGCCTTTGTGTTTTCAAATTTGAAGCCTCAATGTCCTGCTTTTATGAGTTTTCTGCATAGGCTTTCATGTTTTCAAGTTGTATGATGTATTTGATGTCCGTGAATCTTCATATGAATTATTGATGAAATCATGTATCGATGAGATTGTGAGAACTATTGTAATAAAAAAATTGTTGTGAGTGGAAAAATCTGATTTCTTTCAGAAATAACAGTTAACGATTAGTAGTTTTAAGTTTTGATTTCAGTCCATCTTTCTATCCCTTTCCTCTAAAGTCTTAGAGTAAAATTAACGATTCAGAGAACCAGCTCACTCTGAAGATTCCTTCTTCATTCATATCACCCACATCTGAAGAAGGTTTCCATGTTTCAGTAGATTGTTGAATATTGCATTCAGTAGGGTGCAAATCTAATTGACAACAAGTAGTTTTAGAAAGGCATTGGAAAGCTTGTATCACCATCAAGGACTCAATCACACAAGTTTTTGCCATCTCCAAACATACCTTAGGACCGGATGATGAAGAACTCCAAGCAGCCATGAAGAATATGAAGAATTTTTGGAGAAAGATGGTGAAGAATGATGGACATTCCTTTGTCACACTTAGTGTTAGTAATTGCATGTAGAAAATATCAATTAAATGCAAATAAAGATTAAGCAGAGGAATGAAAAAATATGGAAATAATAATAGCAAGATATAATATTTTAACGTGGTTCACCCAAACTTGGCCTACATCCACAAACAAAGAGTCCAATATTATTATCTAGCAAATTGAACCAATTACAACCCAAAATCCTTGCAACTCAATACCATTGTAAATGCTACAATACAAATATCAATGGAAACCCTAACCCTTAATAGCCTTTTATCAAGACCTATGATGGTTACAAAATAGGGTTTTTCTATGTCAGCCAATAGAAATATAACTCCTGACGCCTTTATAAAATAATAAAAATCATGAGAGGTTTCGCAGGCGCTACCCCTCAAACCCTGCTGCCCTGTATCGCAACAGGGAGCGTGCTAGGGGTGTTGCCCCTGGACTTTGCAAGGGGCTCTGCCCCTTGAACCCATCTTGGGGGTGCTGCCCCCAAACCCCCATTTAAATAATTTGGGGGGAGACGCGCTAATAAAAGTGGGGAAAATTTAACCTCTGAGTCTGATTAGGCTTCATATAACAACACTTAGTTTATTTTCAAGCATTTTTCTTTATGTAATTAGTTAAATTTTTACATGTCTTTTATCCATATGTAATTACATGTAAAAACAACACAAATCCTAAATCAAATTGGGTTGTGTTGTTGAATAAATCAAATCAATTTTGCTTTTCCTATTTTTTCTCTCAACTCTTCTCTATGTTTATGAGGGAATGTCTTTGTAAATGGACCTTTTATCTTTTTGAAGCAAAGCACTGCCCATTTGAAAAACATATCGAGACTTTTTATTTAATGTGCATATAAAATTTTAATCAATAAAAGAGGAAAATTTTGCATCCAACCTTGGTTTTGGATCTTATTCGTTATGCATAGGGTTGTTCTTACGTCCTTGTTACTACATTTTCTTGCAATTGATTGGTTAAGTGGCATTACATCTCATAGTTGAAAGGGAGTTTAAATTTGATCTTGATAGTCTTTGTGCTACATCATTATATTTAGAGTTTTTGTTTTAGTGTGTGAACTTGGTTGATAATTTAGAGACTTTGAGTTGTGGTTATTTGCTATGTTTTGTGGATGTATTGGTGGCATATGTTAAATTCTATGAGCTACAACATGCTACACCTTTTATCTTTAAGAATCACCATTGGAAATAACAAAAGTCTTTGAAATTTTATGGGTTTTCAAGCTTTGAAACTTACTAATATCTCTTTGATTACTCTTACGTTTAGTCAAGTTGCTCTTTGATTACTCTTACGTCTAGTCAAGTTGGATATTGGTTATTACTTCTCTAAATAATAATTTGAAGTGAATTATGTATTGTAATAGTATTGTTGTAAGAAGAAAAACATCTTTTATGAAAAAAGAGAAAATAATGACTATAACACCCAATGGATAAATTTAGTGTACATAATCTAGGTTAGTTATTAGTTGGTTTATTAGTTGGTTTATAGAGCAGTAAGAAGGGATCCTCCCATTTCTGAGAGGAGAGATTTAAATCTCATCATAGTTGTGGTTGAAATCACCATTTTGTAATTAATTAATTGATTAAAAAATATTCACCTAACAAGATCAAAAATAATATATGAAATGCTAGATAAAATAAATAAATTAATAGTAAGATAATGAAATCAATAATATTTAAAAATGATAGCTCTAATAAACTACCCACAATAAGAGAAGCAAGCAATTTGAGAGAAATCCACCTAGAAGTTGCCACATACCTCTAGAATAATTCTAAAGCTGCAAAAATATTGCTCCCTATAGTCTCACCATGAGAAAAATGACATGCAAGAGCCAAAAGAACATTGTGTTGAGATGAAAGCTTTAAAACTTCAATATTTTCAGAGATTGCAGCAAAAAATTGTGTGTACCCATCATAATATCTAAAAATTTAGTCTTTTTCCTCCTTATACCAAGGAAAGACTTTCCTTTTTTTCAAAATAGCATGTCTTAGGTGTGTTTGCAAGTCACAATTCGAAACAAGAGCATTACACTTCCAAATTCTTGGGAAGATAGTGTTCTAATGATCATTTGAATCATTGATTTTTGTGGGACACTAGCTTGTCACATAGATGTCTGTATTTAGTGTTGTCGTCTGAGGAAAATCAAACTAAAAAAGTCATAGATGAAGTAGTATTGCTAGTATGATCACATTTTGATGTCATCATATTAGAATTAGGATATTTAATTTATCAAGATAAAGGGGCGTTTCCATGTAATGTGAAATTTCAAAGGGTTATATGCAATTTTTGACACTATATTTCCCCCCACTTTAGTAGGAATATGCACCATGTTGAATATGTGTGCTAAATATAACTTTGAAAATTACTCTAGGATATTGTAGAGGATGCAAATTCTTCATTCCATGTGGATAATGCCCCTAGGGATAATATATGCAAAAAAAATAGACATATTGCATAGAAAAACTATCATGTTGAATTTTTTTTACCACAAACATGTTACTTATAGATAAACATGTTAGACATAAATGTAAAACAAATACGATATTGAATATTAAAGAGTTATTTTTGATAAAATATTTTAACAACTATCGATAGCAAACTATGTTATGCTAGATACCATACAATTATTTTTTTCAGATCATGATTGTTGCAAGCTGCATTATAGGACAACCATGCAAAAAGATAAAACATATGAGAACCATCATTATAACAAGCCACCCACACTAGGTGGTTCATATGTTATCAGATTGCTACAATGATTAAAAATTTTTTTTATCTTCAATGTGAGTGTGATTGTGCATTGTGATAGACCCCCTTTAAATAATTTGAATGACTTGAGTGCAAGTTATTTTATGGAGAAGATGAAATAAAAGAAATATAAATAAAAAAATTGTATCATGAAACCCATAACATGTGCTCATGAAATGGCATCACACATTGCAATTGATGCCATATTGAATCTACAACATTGATTGAATATAAATCATCAATGGATTCAAGTGCCTAGGATATATATATATATATATATATATATATATATATATATATATATTGGTATCATTCTCCAAATATAGTGGAAAAACAAGTACAAAGGAAGAAGATTCACAAGAACACAAATAATTTTTTTGGGTCAACATGTAAGGGACCTAAATGTCTCAGCACTTTATATTGTCCTTTAAAGAAAATGAAAACCTTCGTACATCATATAGAAAAATAATGACACATATAGAATAATTTATGACAAATTATCTTCCTTGTATCCATGTACATGTACAAGGGTATCATGGGCCTCTAGGTAAGAATAAGAAACATATACATGCAAGCATGAGGGAATAAAAAAATTGCTATTTTTTAAAATAAAGAAGGTAATATTGTAAGATATTTCCTCTAACATATAATCGACTTCCCATTTTTATTATGTTAAGGTGGAAAATAGGGTAGACCCAAATGCATGAAGAAGAGGATCTACCACTGATTTTTCTAAGACCTTAAACACCTAAAATTATGCAAAATGAGATGCCAATAACAATAAAAAATGCAACCTAATTGTTATAGCAACTATGGGGGGAGTTTTTAGAGCATAAAAAGTTGTGTACTTGGCCAAAATTTTGCTATTTTTGAGCTATGGAGGACTCATTCGCCTTTAGTGGTGAATGGGTCCTTTTAGGGTTTCAAAAAATTGATTTTGGGATCTTGTTCCTTGATGTTTGCACTCTTGAATTCCCTATTATCAAGTTTTGAAATTCTGTATATAATTTTGTAGAGCTCTTTTTATGATCTTGCACTTTTAATGACAACTTTAGCAACTTTGCAAATTTGACAATCTTGCTCAACTTGATCTTCAACCTATAAATATGCAATCACACACTCAAGGGTAGGAAAACTTGTTGATTTTTTAGTGAATGGTGGTTCGCCTCAGTCAAACCCCTTGTAGGTAATAAAACCAAATGATGAAATGAAGGAAATGAAGCATGAACATGAAAGAACACGATTGATATCACCTTGGATGATGTCTTGTAAAGAAAATCTGTAAAGTATCGTGTAGTGGCCATGAAGAATGTAGATGTTGGATCCTTGAATATGATTTGAACAATAGTTGCAAGTAGATCTTCAATGCTACACTCACAATCTTAGCTCAACAACATGAATGCATGCATCAAACCCTTGAAATGATGATATGATCTTGAATTGCTGCAATAAGCACTTTAAATCTACCTTGAAATTCCTTATGAATGCCTTTGAAATGCTCTATAATGCTCTTTTTAAGTATTAGGATGCTCTATTGAAAATATTAGATGAAACTATGTGAATTAACCCCTTATTTATACTAAATTGGGAGATTAACCCTGAAATTCAAAGAACTAAGGTCGACACCAAATCTGGGAAGAAAGATAATTAAATTCCCACTATAATGAAATTCAAAAAGGGGGTATCATTAAGGGAGGACCCATTCACCACCTTGGGAAAATGGGTCTTGGCTAAGTTTCCAAGACCAAGCTTTAGGGAACTGAAAGAAGGCTAAAAACCCATTCCAAATCAACTGAGAAAAGGGGGGTCCTATTAAGGGAGGACCCATTCGCCATCAAGGGAAAATGGTTCTTGGCTTTACTTACTAGGACCAAATTTTCCCATTGAAATAATTTTTTATTTAAATTATGATTTTTGATCTTTGGGAGGTGTCAAAATTAAGGCCTAAATTTGAATCAAAAGGGGGTTAATAACTCCAATTAACCAAAATTAATTAAGACCACCTAGATAAGTGTGAAATTTCCTCAAAAAACTTTAAAACACTTAAATAAGGTACACATTATGCACATTTTTATTGAAAAGGGTCCCATTAGGCTTAATCAAACAGATATATCCTAGAAAAGTGTGAAAGTGTGTTACACCACTTTACAAAACCCTTACAAAGGATCAATTAAGGAATGTTTTAGTTGAATAAAGGTACTAGAATAGTGTGAATGTGTATAACACATTACAACACTATTCCAAGACACCACTACTTCAACTTTAATGTCAATTATCAAACCAAGCAAGGAAAATGCTACTTTTTTCGTTACTACATATTATATGGAGAGGGGAGTCGATAGACATATCACCTACAACAAGAGACAATGATGTAGTAGTGAGAACATCATCATCTTGAACATATTCTAAAGTGATTGTCAATGATCTTGTAAAGATCATGGACAACATTGGAATATCCTCCAATGATTCTAACATACATCCTTCAAGAGGAGAGTGTGTTGAATGTGTTGCAAAATCAAATGAAATATGAATTTTACTACTAATCTTTCAAGGAGGAGTAGTGAAAAGAATAGAGGAATTTATAACTTCTTTAATGAGAATAATTGATGGAGAAAAGTCTTGGTGAGATACAGAAGGTAGATTAGGCTTCTTACAAAATTATTGGATGGAACCTTTCTCAAACTTGCAATTAGGTGATTGATGATGAATTTTCACATCAACTATGGTAGGTTTGAGGATGTCAAGAAAACTTTGATGTTGAGTGCATTGTGAGGCATGATGCAAAACAATATCAACAATAGATTATTGTTAGGTATATCTAGAGGATTAATGAAAGGTGAAATTCTAGGAAGTGTTGGAATTAGAGGTAGGTCCATCAAAGGAGTGATGAATACCTGCACCCATTTAGGATGAGTTTCATCAAGGTAACTAAGAGGGACTAAAGGTGGAGTGGAAGATACTTTAGTTGATGGTTGAGATATTGGAGATGAATACTTGGGTGTAACCAAGTTAGGAGGTGGTCACATGGGAGGAGGAAATTCGTATTCAACCATCTACAAAACATCCTATTCACAAGCTAATGCATGCCTACTATGCTTATGCTCATGTGAAATCTTGTTTTGGTGATTATGTGGACACAAAAAAGTACTTGAGATGAGTCAAAAGCACCTTATTCCACAAGTGGAGCCATATTTATCTTTGAAACTAGTGGAAGAAAACACTTTATAGATGGATTAAGAGATGTCGAGGGTGTTCATGGTCTAGCCTACATCACAATGCCTTTCCTCAATTTGATTTTGGAGTGGGATAAGGAATAAGAGGTAACCTTGAGGGACAAGAAATATATGAAACACAAGAGGATTCAACCACAATAGTCTACTTCTCATTCTCTAATGAAACAAATTGAGATACTGCAAGAGCTATAGGTCGACAAAATACTTGAGGAGAATATTTTGACAACATGGGTGCATTTCCTCTTTCTATTAATTGAAAATTTTAAGGAACTAAAGACACCACTAAAGGATATGAAGTCTTTGAGGGTATGGGAGGTTTACCCAATGGATCACACTTATCTCTAGCTCCCAAAGAGGAAGGCATAGTGGATGAAGCATGCTTCTATGATGGAGTAGATGTAATGGGAGTGACCATAGGAATATAAGAAGATGGAGCTAGGAATGAGGAAACCAAGCAACCAGCTTTGATATTTTAATAGGGTTAAAAAAAAATTCCTTTTAAAGATAAATTTCCACAAGGTTGTAAGTGTCCAAGTGGAGTAGACTAGAAGTGGTCTAGAGAGTTTAGCTCCCACAACTTACTAGTGGATTGTATCCAACATCTTGGATAGTTTGACAACATTATTATGAGGTGATTTAAAGTATTTATGGACTATTGTTCAGAAACCACATTCATTGAAAATAGACATGGAATTCCTAGTTTCACTTTGAATAGATTGGATTTAGGAATCACAAAAAATGTGGTGTTTATTGAATTGGGCCCAACTTGGACTGATAAAGTAATACAACCAATAAGAGATTAAGAAAGACCACCACAAGTATGCATGGCCACAAGTGATATAATATATGTGTCCTTGTGAAATTCATTGATAAATAATATTTCTTCCATGATAAGATTTACCTTGCAAGAAGGATCAATAAGAACATCGTTGATGGTCTTCTGGTTGAAATGAGTAGGGATATAAAGAGGAGTGTATTATCCATTATATGGAAGATTTTTTGAAGTAAATGATATGAATTTTAAGATCAAAATCTTTCAAATAAACATGCAAAACATCCACCATGTGTATGTATTAAAAATATATAGAAGGAGTTGAATTTGTGCTTCTTACAAAATTCATTAAATGAGAAGGGAAAGGATCAATGTAAGTCTGTAATTGTTCATTAGGAATGGAAAAAAAAATATTTGCATTATGTTTTTTGTCACCAATCTAGATGGTACCATTATCAATGTGGTCTAGGACAACGTGTCAAAGACACACACATCTCTTAGTATCATACCAAGAAACATGGTGATATTAACATAATATTTTTTTATCATACCAAACTAGGGATGAATTATTTGAAGGAAGTGGTGTTATTTCTAGAAGATATTAATTTATCCCTCAAGATCTTTTGCATAATACTATAATAGCTATCAGACAATTGAGAAAA
Source organism: Sequoia sempervirens (assembly GCA_007258455.2). Classification (NCBI taxonomy): domain Eukaryota; kingdom Viridiplantae; phylum Streptophyta; class Pinopsida; order Cupressales; family Cupressaceae; genus Sequoia; species Sequoia sempervirens. The sequence goes on along the minus strand of VDFB02000013.1, from coordinate 148,251,391 downwards.
CCACCTTTGTCTCTAAGGTGCTACTACTGAGATCTTAGGAGCTGTAAGAAATGTGATTAAACTAGCCTGATTACTATTGAAAAATGAGGTGTTTTCTTAGCTTAATACTCTGTAAAACTTTAATATTGCTGATCTCAATAAGCTTTTCCTTTTGTTACTTATTCTTTGTGGGAGATTATCTCGATTAATCTATTTTACTATTGTAGAATGTAGAGAGAAGTTGATAGAAGAACTAGACATGCTATCAAAAAGATTACACAATATGTACCATGGAGAAAAACTTTTGGGAAAAAAATCCACCAAGAATTATTCTATTATTCAATCTTTGAAATACAATAGCTCCAATTATTGCTTGAGAATGCTTCTTCTTGCCTTCACCAATCTTCTTCACAACCTGCAATAAAACTAATAATAACTCTTTTCAACTTGCTTGAGATAAATAGGCTTTAATCAACTTTATAAACTCAACACGAGTTACAATTACAATGCTCAAGACCTATCCCTAAAAGGTACACCTATCTCATGAAAATAGGGTTATCCCATGAAGAACAATGTCAAATGGTCATCTTCATGCATTTGGGCATCCCAAACTGAAGTGGCAACTGAACCTCTATTGTGTAAATATATTTTTGTTGTATTCCTCAAAGTAGACACCCATAAGAGGTCCCACTTAACTGAGCCTTTAGAAATATCTCAACATGCAAAAGAGGTAATTCCAAGAAAGCAAATTGGGCACCCAAGTTGGCTCCAAGTTATTTCTCATTAACTAAAACATTACTCAACACCATTCATGCAAGAATGGCCTTCTCTTGTTAATTGGAGGTAGTCCCTGTTATCTGTCATGCAACTCAAGTTATTATCCATGCATTCCAAGTTAACTAAAGTCAACTAGCATTCAACTAAAACTAACCGAAGACAAATGAACCATAAAGGCTGAACTAGGCCCACCATGAATTGAAATGAACTATGAACTAATCTGGTGAAGTGAAGTAAACTTCATGCATGCAAACATCAAATCCTAACTCCTAGGATCTTTACATTATAGGCACGGAATTTGATGGTCTATTTGACATTTTTGCATTTTGGACTATATATTACAACCTAAAAATTTATTAGACCGTATTATTTGACTTGCTATATTTTTATATAAGCGTAAATATGACACTTAAAATTATTATTAAACCGTAAAAATTTATGGTAGCATATATATATATAATGTTTATGATAAAAATATAAATTATTTTAGAATTGGAATAATTATTTCTATTTTCACTTTATATCAATATATATGATTTATAATATTTATTATAAATATATTTATTAATTCAAAATCTGTTCAAAATAGAATTTTTTCAAGATTAAATATAGTTCTTTCTAATTTTTAAATATTTTTAACAATAAATTTAAGATTTTAACATTTTTACTAATAGTTATCATTGTTTTATATTAATATATATGATTTATAATATTTATTATAGAAATATATATTAATACAAAATCTTTTCAAAAATAGAATATAATTGTTTTTTAACTTTTTGAATATTTTAACAAGATTTATTTTCTATATGAATTTAGAAACTTCTTGTTAATTGTAACAGTAAATTTAAGATTTTTACATTTATTTCTAATTATCAATATTTTCTAATTTTACATTTTTTAATACATATAAGATATCCATACGAATAACATAACACAATATTTGTGTTTTATTGGTGAGCATGTTGAAATTTTATTTGGTTTTTACAAATAATTTATGTTTTTAGATAGATGAATTTAAGGATTAAACTATAAAAAAATTTCAATATTTTATAGTATTTTTTTTCTAGGTGATTCACGAGCTTTGATGAGCATGTTGAAATTTTAGATAATGAGTTGAATAAGGATTAAACTATTTTTAATTTTATATAATTATTTTGAATAGGTTTGAAACGATATTTAAAAAATTTGACAGTTAAATTTTTTCATAAAGCAATAAATGTGAGACATCTAAATGAACAAGCCGTAAAAATTTTTCATATGATAGAAGTGGGGTATTTGTCAAATTCTAGGCCTATTTACATACATTGAAGTGTTATCTCTTACTCCAAACAGTTAACTGAACTCAAGGTGAGTGTCACCTTACCATGTGGGCGCCCCATGTGCCCCTACTATTTAGGAACTCACAATGGACGCCCTCACATGCTCCTAACATTTAGAATTAATCATGAATGTCAATAATCATGATTATTTCATCAAATATTAATCTCATCATAATCTTAGTGTTGTTGAACATATTCCAAGAACTTGGGAGATACATGAAATAATTAATGTTTAGGATTTTCAATTAAATGGCATCCTATTTCCAACATTCTCCCACTTGACATTATACATTGAAATTATTCTAAACAAGGAATAATAATTTAAATCAAGTATAGGACTCAAGGAAAATGGCCTTCCTACACCATGAGAACTTATTTGTAGGATCTGGCTTTGTAAGATAATTTGCAACGTTAATCAAAGTGTCAACTTTTTCAATTAATACTTTCCCACTTTCAACCATTTCTCGTACAAAGTAATACTGAACATCTACATGTTTAGTACAAGCATGATACATAGGATTTTTGGCTAAACAAATAGCACTCTAACTATCACATTCAAGCCTAACTTGCTTGCAATTAAAACCAATACCTTTCCCAAGTCTCTGTAACCAAATTGCCTCTTTAGAGGCATGTGTGGCAGCCATGTGCTCTACTTCTATGGTGGAAAAAGAAACCGTGGGCTGGCTCTTACTCATCCAACTAACCACAACTCCAAACAAAGTGTACACATAACCACTTGTCGACCTCTGATTGTCTAGATCTCCTACCTAATCTGAATCAACAAACCCCTGCATTTCCAATGATCTATTCATAATATCAATATTATTAGAACCATGATAAACTAAACAGTAATATGAAGTCGCTTGTAAATATCTAAACACCTTCTTAACATATGTCGAATGTTCTTTACCAGGGTTAGACATGAACCTACTAAGAACTCCCACTGCTTGTGCTATATTTAGTCTCGTACAGAACATTGCATACATTAAACTACCAATTGCACTAGAATATGAAATTTCAGACATTTCCTCATAATCTAAATCAGATTTAGGACTCATATCTATGTTGGTACATGTGGCAGTGATCATGCTATCTTGTATAGCCCATTGTATATTGTACCTGCGTGTTAAACCTTTTCAAAATAGTATCAACATAATTACTCTGACTTAAGAAAAGCTTTATGTTACCTCTATCTCTACTAATCTCCATACCGAGGATATATTTTGTAGCCCCTAGATCTTTCATCTGAAAAGTGCTCGAGAGTTGTGCTTTCAATTCTTTGATCATTACCTTGTTGTTACCAATAAATATGTCATCAACATACAAGATAATAATTAAAAATTGATCATTAATAACTTCTATGTAAACACAATGATCTTCCTCACTCCTAACATAACCAATTTTTAATGTGAAAGCATCAAAATTTTGGTACCACATTCTAGGTGACTGTTTCAATCCATATAAAGATCTCTTTAACCTACAAACCAATTCTTCTTTTCCTTTTACAACAAAACCATCAGGCTGCTTCATATAAATCTCCTCATCTAGATTCCCATGCAAAAATGCAGTTCTCACATCCATTTTCTCAATTTCAAAATCATAAGCAGCAACAATTGACAAAAAAAATAATAGAAGTAAGTTTAGCAACATGAGAAAAGATTTCATTAAAGTCAACTCCCTCTCTCTGGGAGTAGCCCTTGGCTACTAATCTAGCCTTTTACCTTCAAGATTACCATTTGTACCAATCTTCTTTTTAAAGATCCATTTACAACCAATGGCCTTTCTATCTTTGGGAAAACTCTCAAGATCCCAAGTGTCACAAGTATCCAATGATTCCATTTCCTCATGCATAGCTTGTGACCAAAGCTTGATCTCTAACTGAGGACAAAGTTTCCCTTTGTAAGAACTACGCTCATCATTAGTACTCATTAAAGCAAAAAATACAACAGAAATTAGGTGGATATACCTTATCAACATGGATTTTGTTGTCTCTGTGGATCTCCCTCAAAGGGTTTCCATCTTGTTCCCTCAATATGCCTATCTTGAGTCTCTATTTTAGAAGAACTCTCTCAACTCTCCTCTTCCAATCCATCCACTTGTTCTTCAACATGTGCATCTTGTTGCTTCTCAATATTTGTCTCAAAATGCACTATTCGAGAAGTATCCTTTTCCTTTGGTTCTTCTCCTAAATAAGCTCTAAATTCCCTGAAAATAACATCTCTAGATAAAGAAACTTTTCTAGTTAGTGGATTCCAAAGCTTGCATCCTTTTACATTTTCAACATAACCTATGAATATGCATTTTTGTATGAGATTGGCCGGGATCTTGAGGCACTGGAAAAAGCCCCCACAAACTAAAGATCCTTAAATGTGCAACACTAGGTTTCCTACCTAACCACATTTCATAAGGAGTTTTATCTTCAATAGATGAACTAGGGAATCTATTGATTAAATAACAAGTACTTATAGCCTTGACCCAAAGGCACCGATCTAGCTTAGCACTACTTAACATACTCCTAGCTCTTTCCATTAAGGTTTGGTTCATCCTTTTGCTACCCATTTTGTTGAGGTGTTTATGGAGTAGTTCTTTATGTCTCACTATTCCTGCATGCTTACAATAATCATCAAATTCCCTAGAACAATAATCACCACCATTATTTGATCTCAACACTTTTATCTTATGATCTGATTGTTTCTCAACCAAAGCCTTAAATTCCTTAAACTTATTAAACACATTAGATTTGTTATGCATAAAATATATCCAATTGTATCTTGAGACATCATCAATAAATTTGACATAGTATCTAGATTTTCCAATAGAGTTAATATCCATAGGGCCCATTACATCTGAATGAATAGTCTCCAATAAGCCTTTAGCTTTATTTGTACCCTACAAAATTTAGAGCTAGATTGCTTTCCAAACACAAAGTGCTCACAAAAGTCATTTTTTTCAATATTATAATTAGGAATACCGTCAACCAAATTTTTATTTAGAATGGTCCTAAGACCTTTTTCACCTATATGGCCTAATCTATGGTGCCATAGCATACATGTATTTTTAGCTTCAATTACATTGGATAAAATATTTACATTGGAGGTATTCAACTTTAAAAAGTCCCAATCTAAGATCCTTTAGCAACCACCTTTGTCAAATGTCACATGCATTCCAAAATCATTGAAATTAGAGACAGAAAGTAGATTTATAGCAAGTCCTGGAATATGTAAAACATCATTAAGGGTCTTAACCCTACCATCACTGAAACACAATTTTACCTCTCCTTTTCCAACAACCTTTGTTGTGTTGTTGTCTCCAAAGAAGACATCTCCTCCATCATATGCAGTATACTTAGAGAACCACTCCTTGTTAGGAGTCATATGATAAGAGCAACCTAAATCAATAAGCCAAGAGTTATCAACAACCGTATTGGAAGAAATGACTAATGCATCATTACTATCATCAGTGGATTTGTTTGTAGAAGCATCAACACTCTTTTTCTTGCTCTTACAACTCTTTTAATATGTCTAGGTTTTCCACAATTCCAAGACTTTACCTTACTCTTACCAGGGGTTTTTGATCATCCTTTAGACTTACCCTTTCCTTTCTTGTCTGCTTTAGATTCCTTCTCTTTAGGCCTACCTCTTACAAACAAGGCATCTTGGGAGCTAGTTTTAGATTTCCTCCTCATATCCTCTGATAGGAGAGTAGGAATGATGTTGTCCATCTTTGGATCTGCACCATTACCACTAATTGCACAATTATATTTTCCTACACTCAAAGAGCACAAATAATAAAATGCATTTATCCTCACCTTTTAGCTTTTATACTCATTAGATGCTTAACTGGACACAATTAAATCTTGCCACTTGAAAACGCTGCGCCACCAAACTCACCATCTCTTCATTTCCTTTACCAATACAAACCTTCGTGATACATCTTTATTTTGTTGTGACTCCTTTGTTTTATTAAATATCCCCTATTCTCTTCCACAATTTATATGTAGTATTTTTATTTGAAATATTCAAGAGAACAACATCAACAAGACATAATCTAATTGTTCCTCTTGCCTTCTTATCTAACTCAACCCAATCCTCATCTGAAATATTTGTAGGTGTCTTTGTCTCATTATTAATCGCTAACCACTGATCTCTTTCTTCTAGCAAAGACTCATTTTTACCTACTACTCATAAAGCCAGAACCCTTGAACCCTCTTTCAACATTCAACCTTGAATTCACATTGTAACAAAAATTAATTCCAAAATCAGCAAATAACAAAAATAATAAGAGCTCCCACTAAGCTAAAAAACCTCAAATCTTTTAAGAGAAAGGCGTCCCAATACTCTACCCAACCTCAGCTCTGATACCAAATGTTGAAAAAATGAGGTGTTTTCTTAGCTTAATACTGCGAAACTTTAATATTGCTGATATAAATAAGGTTTTCCTTTTGTTACTTATTCTTTGTGGGTGATTATCTTGATTAATCCATTTTATTGTTGTAGAATGTAGACATAAGTTGATAGAAGAACTAGACAGAATATCAGAAAGATTACACAAGATGTATCGTGGAGAAACCATTTTAGGAAAAAACTCCACCAAGAATTGTTTTATTATTCAATATTTGAAATACAATAGCTCCAATTCTTGCTTGAGAATGCTTCTTCTTGCCTTCACTAATCTTCTTCACAACCTTCAATAAAACTAATAATAACTCTATTCAACTTGCTTGAGATAAATAGGATTTAATCAAATTTATAAACTCAACATGAGTTACAATTAAAATGCTCAAGCCCTATCCCTAAAAGGTATGCCTATCTCATGCAAATAGGGTTATCCTGTGAAAAACAATGTCAAATGGCCATCTTCATGCATTTGGGCGTCCCAAACTGAAGTGGCAACTGAACCTCTGTTGTGTAAATATCTTTTTGTTGTATTCCTCAAAGTAGACGCCCATAAGAGGTCCCACTTAACTGAGCCTTTAGAAATATCTCAACATGCAAAAGAGGTAATTCCAAGAAAGCAACTTGGGTGCCCAAGTTGGCTCCAAGTCATTTCTTGTTAACTAAAACATTACTCAACACCATTCGTGCAAGAATGGCCTTCTCTTGTTAATTGGAGGTAGTCCCTATTATCTGTCATGCAACTCAAGTTATTATCCATGCATTCCAAGTTAACTGAAGTCAACTAGCATTCAACTAAAACTAACTGAAGACAACTGAACCATAATTGAACTGAACTGAATTGAACTAAAATGAACAGAACTAAACTGAACTGAACTGAACTGATCTGAGCTGAATTAAACTGAACTTCATGCATGCAAACATCAAACCCTAACTCCTAGGATTTTACATACATTCAGAAGTGTTATCTCTTACTCCGAATAGTTAACTGAACTCAAGGTGAGTGTTACCTTACCATGTGGGCACCCCATGTGCCCCTATTATTTAGGAACTCACAATGGACACCCTCACATGATCCTAATATTTAGAATTAATTACAAATGTCAATAATCATGATTATTTCATCAAATATTAATCTCATCCTAATCTTAGTGTTGGCGTTGAACACATTCCACGAAATTAGGGGATACATGAAATAATTAATGTTTAGGATTTGTAATTAAATGGCATCCTATGTCCAACAATTACAAGATTGATTTCTTTTGTAAATTATAGAGGAAGATGCACCACCCTAATTATCATAGTGAAAAAATGAGAATTAACCCCCATTCTAAGTTATTTTTTTATAATAATCACATAGTGCAATACATAGATGCATAAATAATAATATTTCATTAGCAATATTTTGTCCCTAAGTATTATCTACAAGTTTATGATGAATACTTATTATACATTGGAATCAAGGAATGCATAGGGAATTTGCAAAAAGAGTGATTGATATTGGAAGATGAAATTAGTTACTTTTTAGCAGGTCCATGCTTGGAATGGACAAGGTCAATGAAGGTGACATGCAAACTAATGTTCACTTGGAAGTGTTGTAAGAATTGATTTATGAGTTGATCAATGAAAAAATATAATAATTTGGGAGATAGAAAAACTAGTCCAATGTGGTTTCTTCTAGTGACTGTGGGAATAAATTCAATAGTGATGCATCCTAGAAGGTAAAATCAAACCACAATACTATGAAAGTGAAAACATGAGATTGTGGGTCCTCTTTTCCACTATACTTTTCAAACCTTGGTTCTTCAAACCCTTGTGATGGAGGTGTATTTAGAATATGAAGAGATACAAGACTACAAAGGTAATATTGTTGTACTAATGGTTGCAAAGAGCTACTAGTTAAGTTGGAAAGATGATTTTGCATTTATTCTGTGTTTTGCAAAAGTGTGTTAAGCACAAGATTGATTGGAGAAGTTGATTTAGATTAAAGAATGTGAAGCACTAGAGATGAGCTAATTCTTACAAATTAATGAGTATACATATTAAAATATAGATTGAAAATATTGAGGAAGGTGATAATTAATGAATGACAGTTGGAGTTAATGAGGAAGCTTTTGAATTTCTCACACCACATGGTGGATAGTCTAGTGGTAGTGTTAAACTCTAACTTCATAATAAGTGAAGTAAATAAGGTCTTCATGACTTATGTGAGAAGAGAATTATGGAAAATGTTGGGATTAAGGTGTCTTAACCTTAGAGTCCTAACATTGATTTATTTAATATATTATTGTATTTATTTATTTTATTTAATTTCCTACTTTGTCATGTCATCAAATGGGACTCACTGGGTGAGTGACATCCCTGTTGAAGGTGATTGGATGACACATCATCATCCCAAGTGGAGGTAGGTATGCCACTTTGGAATCTATGACAATGAAAAATTATATGACGTGTCATAAGGAATCTTTGTGCATGGAGAAAGTTGGTGCCCAAGTTGGGTTATGACAATTGTAAGAGAATTAGATGTTTTGGTTAGTTTATGACATATTCTTTTACAATATCTTATGACATATTTTGTGGCATATTTTATGGAAGATTTATGATGAATTTTATGATAATTGTGAGGCATCTGTCATAAGCTATTTTTAGCATATTTTGGGTGCCCAAGCTTGAGGAAGGAATATTTGCGTGTTATGACAACTGTAAGGGGTGCAAGGGAATATGTTACATGTGTCCAAATGCATGTTATGTCATGGAAGATTGTGCCATGTGGATTTAGATGCCCATCCTCTTCTAGATGCTTCTTCTAGCTTGTATCTCTCTATAAAATGTATGCCTTGCATTGTAGAATGCATAGTTTGTTTGCAGGTAACAAAGTGTTGTCAGATTCACTCCAAAAAGGTGTTTGTTTTGAAACACTTGTTGAAGAAGCTTTGTACTTGGGGATGCATTGTAATCTCTATTTCAGTTAATATATTAGTACTATGCTTTTAGAGGGTGGGGTTTTTTACCCAAAAGGGTTTTCCCCTTGTATATATGGTGTTATTATTTGTGTTCTTGTTGTTCTATCTTTGTATTCTCTGTATGTTTTTACATTTTTGTAACTGAATAAGGTGTTAAAAGTAAATTTTGTAACTCTCCCCTACTTAGATTAGTGTAGAAAGTTGTTTTTTTCTCATCCAACTTCCTTTTAGTTGGTATCATAACCTAGCCATCCTTGATTCCTTTGTTGGGTTAGAAGGGTTTTTTGAGCCAATCTTTGTTTTAGTGGGAGTTTTTTAGAAGTGTTTTCATGACCTTGTTGTAGGAAAATGATGGAAAGCACATCCACAAGGATTCAGATGGAGGAATTTAACGATGGTAATTTTGAGCTTTGGAAGCTCAAGATGGAAGATATACTTGTAGATTGTGAGCTATGGGTTGCTATTTTTGGAACCAAACCATCAGGCATGAAATAAGAAGATTGGGATCTCATGGATTAGAAAGCCAAGGGTTTGATTAGACTTTGTTTGGCTGATTTAGTTCTCCTAAATGTTCATGAAGAGAAGACTACCGCTTCTTTGTGGAAGAAACTTGGAGATGTTTATCAGGTTGAATCCTTGGTAAACAAACTATTCCACAGAAAGAAGATATATTCTCTAAAGATGGAAGATGGAGGATCCATGACAGATCATCTAAATGCCTTTAACATGTTGGTTTCTCAACTGGGTTTTGTTGGAGATAAGATTGATGAACAATACCGTTACATGATCTTGTTGTGTTCATTTCTAGACTCATGTGATCACCTAGTGATGTCTATTGGAAGCACACCGACCACTTTCAAGATAGATGAGGTGATTGCTTCATTTTTATCTAAAGAGATGTAGAGAAAGTCTTCCAAGAGTCCAAGGAGGCCCTTGCTATTTGTGGAATACCAAAGGAGAAAGACAAAAAAGAAGGACAAGAAATCAAATTCAAAGTCTCCTTGGAGAGCTAAGTCTCCTAGAAAGAAGTCCAAGGAAAAATGTTGGAATTATGGAAAAACTGGCCACTTTCGAAAAGATTGCAAGGAGGAGGAGAAGAAAAATAAGTCTTTCTTTGATTCTAAATTCAAGAAGTCATCCCAAGATGAAGGAGAAGCATTTTTTTCCGCATTGGAAACCCATGCATTAGAAGGTATGTGGTTGATAGATTCAGGTGCATCCTTTCACATGACCTCTCATAGAGATTGTTTCTCTAAGTATGAGTACAATGGTGGGAAGGTGTACCTAGGTGATGATTCTTACTTTGAGGTTGTTGGGCATGGAAGAGTCAAAAGTGGATTTCTTGATGGAAGAGTGAAGTGGATTGATGGTGTCTTGCATACCTCGGGTTTGGCATGAAACCTTCTTTCTGTAAGTAAATTGAATGATGTGAGAGTGCAAGTTTTTTTGTTTGGTGGAGGATGCAAGATGAAAAGAGAAGCTATGGTGTTGGCTTTAAGGGTGTTTGTGTTGGCACTCTATACCAGTTGGATGCATGCACAATACAATGTAATAGTTCTTCTGATGCATTGAAGAGGATACCTTTGGATTCTTCATTCTCACCATCAGATCACATAGAGAAGAAGTGTGTTGCAACTACATCTGACGGTCGTACATTTTGGGTACCTAAGGGTGCTCATTCCATGGAAATGAAGCTTCCTATAGAGAAGACAATGTTATGGCACCAACACTAACAAATTGGTCACATTGGCGAGAAGGATCTTAGAACCCTAAAAAATAAGAGCCTTGTTGAAGGCCTTGATGATTGTAATCTCAAGTTCGAATTTTGTGAATATTGTATTTATGGAAAACAACACTGTGTTTCTTTTTACTCTAGTTCTTACAAGTCTTTTGGGGTTTTTGACTATGTTCATTCATATTTTTTTGGTCATGTGAATGTTCTTTTGTTATTAAAATTTGTATATTTTGTTTCTTTCATAGATGATTACAATAGGACATTCACTTATTTTCTTAGAAGTAAAGTTGATTTCTTTAGTTGGTTTAAGGAGTTTAAGGCCCTTGTAGAAAATTAGACTGGTAGAAAGATTAAGAGTTTGAGGATTGACAATGGTGGTGAGTTTTGTTTTGTAGAGTTTGACAAGTTTTGTAAAGAGAATGAGATTCAGAGACATAAGACCACTCCCTACACTCCACAAAAAATTGGAGTTGCATAGAGGATCAATAAAATGTTGATAGAGAGGGATATGAATATGTTGAGTGGTGCTAGCCTTGAGCACAAGTTCTAGGCTGAAGTGGTAGCCACTGCATGCTATTTGATCAATATATCCCCTACATTAGTGCTTGTTGGAAAGACACCCATGGAGGCGTGGTTCAGTAAAAATCCTTCATTGAGACATCTTAGAGTATTTGGTTGTGAAGCTTATGATTGTGTTCCGATTGAGAAGAGGTAAAAGTTGGAGAACAAGGCTATTAATTGTATCTTTATCGACTTTGGTGTTGGTGTGAAAGGGTACAAGCTTTTGGATCTAGAAGATTAGAAGGTTCTCTACAACAAAAGTGTGATTTTTAGAGAGATGAAACCTTCCACTATTGAGTTGCAACTAGAGAAAGAGGAGAAAAAAAAGAAAGAGGTGGTCCAGATTCCACCTACTCCAAAGAAAGATGAAATGCACACTCCTATTGGACCTAATGATGAGGATATCTCAAACAAATCTGAAATTTCCAAAGAAGAAGAAGAACCTCAACCTCAACAATTGAGGAGGTCTACACAAGTTAGGTGGCAACTAGAAAGGTTTGGTTATTCATTATTGGATTCTAGTTGTATTCTCCCTTTGATTGCTAACACTGATTGGCCTAGGACCATTAGTGAGGCTATGGGTATGAATGCTACAAATTCTTGGATAAAATCCATGGATGAGGAGATGGTCGCTTTAAAGAAAAACAAGACATGGGATCTAGTACCTTTTCTTGCTAAGTGTAAGCCTATTGGTTGTAAATGAGTTTTTAAGAGAAATTGTGGTCTTGATGGAAGTGTTGAGAAGTAGAAATAACAGTTGGTCACTAAGGGGTTTTCACAGGTGGAGGGAATTTATTATGGGGAGATATTCTCTCCTATTGCGAAGCTGACATCTATACGGTTCCTGTTATCACTTGCAACAACGTATGATTTAGAAGTGGAATAGATGGATGTGAAGAAAATGTTCCTTCATAGTGACTTGGAGGAAGAGATTTACATGTTATAGACAAATCATTTCATTGAAAATGGTAAAGAAATTTTGGTTAGCAAACTAACGAAGTCTCTTTATGGTTTGAAATAGTCTCCTAGAATGTGGTACCAGAAGTTTGATTTCTATGTGTTGTCATTGGGATTTCAAAGATCTAAATTTGACCATTGTGTATATTTTAAATATGATGATGGTTGCATTCTCATTATTGTCTTATACATAGATGCTATGTTGTTTATTGGGAATCGTAAAAGTATGATTTCATATTTGAAGTTTAAATTGTCAGCACAGTTTGAGATGAAAGACCTAGGTGCAACAAGGTACAATATGAGAATGGAGATCATGAGAGACATAGCTAAAAAAATATTTGGTTAATCTAGAGAAAGTATGTAAACTTAGTGTTGGAGAGATTCAACATGGTAGATTGCAGACATTTAGTTGTTCCTATGATGCGGGGGATGATTTTTGTGAATGATTTTCCAAAATCTCCTACTAAGATGGAGGAAATGACTAGAGTACCATATGTAAATGTACTTGTTAGTATAATGTATGTGATGGTGTGTATGAGACTAGACATTTCCCAAGTAGTGGGACTCCTTATCCATTTCATGGCTAATCCTGGACAAGTGCATTAGGATGTTGTTAAGAGAGTGTTTAGATATTTACGGGGTACTTTCAAGTATTCCTTGTGTTTTCATGGTTATCCTACTAGAACTTAGCATTCTGTGAGTATTTGTGGATATGTGGATTCAGATTGGGCAGGTGACATTGACAACAGAAGATCCACCAGTGGTTATGTGTTTATGATATTTGGTGATGCTATCGGCTGGATGAGTAAGTGACAGGCTATAGTCACGTTGTCCACAACAGAGGCAGAGTACATGGAATCCACTCATGCCTATAAGGAAGCTATTTGAATTAAGAGATTGTGTTCTGATATTGGTTTAGATGCAAGAAAAAATACTATTTGTTTTGACAGTCAAAGTGTGATTTTTCTAGCAAAGAATCCTTCCTTCTATGCTAGAACAAAGCACATTGATGTTTAGTATCATTTTTTTCATGATGTGGTAGATGATGGATAGGTGAATTTGGAGAAGGTTGACACTTTGATGAATGTTGCAGATGCACTAACAAAACCAGTGAGCATGGAGAAGTTCAAATGGTTTTTTGATTCCATGGGACTTGGGGCCTTGAACAAATGATTTTGTATGACTCTTGGCATGTCTTTGACAAGCAGGAGAATGTTGGGATTAAGGTGTCTCAACCTTAGAGTCCTAACATTGATTTATTTAATATATTATTGTATTTATTTATTTTATTTAATTGCCTACTTTTTCATGTCATCAAATGTGACCCACTAGTTGGGTGGTATCCTCGTAGGAGGTGACTAGATGACACATCATCATCCCAAGTGGAGGTAGGCATCCCACTTTGGAATCTATGACATATGACATATTTTATGATGCGTCATAAGGCATCTTTGTGCATGGAGAAAATTGGTGCCCAAGTTTGGTTATGATAGTTGTAAGAGAATTGAATATTTTGGCCAGTTATGATGGATTCTCTTACAAAATTCTATGATATATTTTGTGGAAGATTTATGATGGATTTTATGACGATTGTAAGGCATCTATCATAAGCTATTTTTAGCATATTTTGGGCACCCAAGCTTGAGGAAGGAATATTTACATGTTATGACAATTGTAAGGGGTATAAGGGAATATGTTACATGTGTCCAAATGAATGTTATGGCATAGAATATTTTTCCATGTGGATTTGGATTTCCATCCTCTTCTAGATGCTTCTTCTAGCTTGTATCTCTCTATAAAATGCATGCCTTTCATTGTAGAATGCATAGGTTTTTTGCAGGTAATGAAGTGCTATCAGATTCACTCTAGAATAGGTATTTGTTTTGAAACACTTGTTGAAGAAGCTTTGTACTTGGGGCTGCATTGTAATCTCTATTTCAAATAATACAATAGTAGTGTGCTTTTAGAGGGTGGGGTTTTTTACCCAAAAGGGTTTTCCCCACGTATAATTGTTGTTATTGTTTATGTGTTCTTGTTGTTCTATCTTTGTATTCTCTGTATGTTTTTACATTTCTGCAACTGAATAAGGTGTTAAAATAACATTTTGTA
>VDFB02000013.1:148166149-148236494 GCA_007258455.2 Sequoia sempervirens | reverse complement strand
TTCTAAATTTAAGTAATACTGCATTGAAATTTCAAATTTTCACCAAATAGATTTTGTTTTAAAAAAAATAAACCTAGTAGTTTAGAAACTACATTCAATTTCCCACATAATCTATTCTTACATGTTTTTAAAATAATATAGATAGCTTTTTCAAATTTTTACGTCAAGTTGCCTAACTCTAATTTTTCTGAATTTTCATTGCCACTTAAGGGCCTGTTTGGCCCATCATGATCCTGCACATACCCATTAATCAAAAACTTTTGCTTATTATGCAAAATTTTAGGTGGTGTTCGCATAGGTACATTCATCTCAACATTAGGAATTTCATCAATATTTAAATGAGATGGGTTAGATGGTGTACCTTTGATCGAGGATGGAATAGATGACATACCTTGAGGTTGAGATGGGAATGATGGTGTACCTCCTTCTTCAAATGCGAGTGATGATGTACTCTCAACTTGAGATGTAGTAGATGGTGTCCCTCCATATTCACTTTCGGTAGATGGTGTCCCTCCATATTCACTTATGGTAGATGGTGTCCATCCATATTCACTTTCAGTAGATGGTGTCCCTCCATATTAACTTGTGATAGAGGGTGTGTCTCCATCTACAATATTCAAATCTCTCTTAGCACAATGATTTTGCATTCATTCCCTTTGTGCCACCAATTCCAATTCTCTTCCTGATGGTTGAGGTTCCTCTTCAATTGGCATGTCTTCATCAATCATTTATAATTTCTTCTTCTCACCATGTTCCCTCATCCATCCCGCTTTCTTTGCATTCTTAGCTTCAAGGGTCTCTTCTTGTGTTGGTTTAATCCTTGATCGTTTCCTCAGCATGATGAATAATTTTATTTGTAGCTTGATAAAGAGACAAATATTAGTTCCTAAAAAATGAATCCATACAAATAAAAGAATATATTTCATTCAACCCTTCATACAAAATAATTACAAATAGCTACATCTCAACTTCTTCAAAATGTGCTCGCATTATAAAAATGTTGATTTTCTATAGGTTTCCTCTCTCTCTCTCTCTCTCTCTCTCTCTCTCTCTCTCTCTCTCTCCTTATCCATCCACCCCCCTTCGCGATGTAGGTTTCTCACTTAACCCTAAACCCTAAATATTATGCCTTTAACCCTAATCCCTCAACCCTATACTACAAAAATCCTTGATACGTTTACCCTTAAACCCTAAACCCTAATATTTCTCTCTCTCTCTCTCAAGTCTCTCCCTCTCACCCCCTCTCAATCTCTTAGGTCTCTCTCTCTCTCATTCCCTATATCTCTCTCTCATCCCTGTATCTCCTACTCCCTCTCTCTCCCACTCCTCTCTCCCTTTGTCTCAACTATCCCTCCCACCTTACCTAGATAAGTCCCTCTCACTCCAATCCTCTCTCTCTCTCTCTCTCACACAGTCCCTCTCTCCCACTCTCTATCTCTCTTCTCCACCCATCTCTCCCTCCCTCCATCCCTCCCTCTCTACCATAATCCCTCAACCCTATACCCTCAACCCTTAAACCGTTAAACCCTAAACCCTTAAACCCTCAACCATCAAACCCTAAACGCTAATCCCTTAATCCTCTAACCTCTTGACCCTCAACCCTAAACCCTCAACCCTATAGGTCTTGAACCATATACCCTCAATTCTCAACCCTCTACCCTATACATTAGATCCTCAACCCTCATCTCTCTACCCTTTTCTCTATCTCACTTCTCCCTTCATCTCTCTCCCATACCTCTATCTCCCACTCCATCTCTCCCCTCTCAAATATCTCCCTCCCACCACCTCTCTCTCTATCAAGTCTCACCCTCAAGTACCCTACCTACATAACTAGATAACTCTCTCTGCCTCCCTCCCTCCCACTCCCTCTCTCTCCCTCTTTGTCCTTCCCTCATCTTCTCTCCTCTCTATCTCACCTCTCCCTCCATCCCTCTACCCCTCCCTCTCTACCCTAATCCCTCAACCCTTAAATCATTGAACCCTCAACCCTCAACCCTTAAACCCCAAACCCTAATCCCTCAACCATCTACCCTCTTGACCCAATACCCTAAACCCTTAATTCTCAATCCTCTACCCTATACATTGGATCTTCAACCCTCATCTCTCTTTGTCCTTCCCTCCTCTTCTCTCCTCTCTATCTCACTTCTCCCTCCATCTCTCCCTCCCTCTCTACCCTAATGCCTCAACCCCTATACCCTCAACCCTAATCCATCAACCCTATACCCTCAACCTTAAACTCTCGACCCTAATCCCTCAACCCTCAACCCTCAACCCTTAAACCCTCAACCATCTACCATCTACCCTCTACCCTCTACCCTATACAGTAAACCCTCAACCATCAATTCTCAACCCTCAACCCTCTACCCTCTACCCTAAACCCTAAACCCTCAACCCTTAAACCCTCTACCCTCTACCCAATACGCTCTACCCTCAAACTCTAAACCCTAAACCCTATACCCTCAACTCGATACCCTAAACCCTCAACCCTATAGGTCCTCAACCCTATACCCTCAATTCTCAACCCTCTACTCTATAAATTGAATCCTCAACCCTCATCTCTCTATGTCCTTCCTTCCTCTTCTCTCCTTCTCTCTATCTCACTTCTCCCTCCATCTATCCCTCCCTACATCCCTCCCTCTCTACCATAAACCATCAACCCTTAATTCCTCAACCCTTAATCCCTCAACCCTATGTAAAGTCCTGAAATCTACTTACTAATTATATTCCTTAATTTCCAAAATAGAATAAAATAATTATAAAAAGGCACAGAAAAGAGGAATAATCAAATTACTTTATTATTATTTCAAAAGGAAATTCATACATTAATGAGTTAATATGTATATCCACACAAGGTCGAGCCTTTACATAATTTAGCCATGAAGGCTTACACAAAGATTATCATCTCAATAATACACATAAATTCAAATACTGTAATGCAAGTTAAGGAAACAACAAGATAATCAATGCATACACAAAAGAACCATAATAAAAAGAATTTCATAAGTGGAAAACCCTCGTAGGGATGAAAAACCACTTGAAAAAATGCCTCACTGGCTTATAAAATTCCTTACTAGTGGAGCCTTACTGGCTACAAAATCTCACTTGTTACAAGATTCCTTACTAGCAATGATCATATTGTCTCCTTGAAACGACCATTTACAACTTCAATACACATTTTTGAATAATAAAGCAAACAATTACAAAGGATCACATGGTTCATCAACATAACAGTATCTTCTAAATACTTCCACATTTCATATCCTAATATTCATAAGAACTAGAATCTTAACATATAAATGGCCCACTGTCCTGCATGTAGTTACAAGATACTTTTCCAAGTTTCACCAATGCATCATCCTTGCATATGAAATTATGATAATGTCAACACTATCATGAATCACTCCCAAGTATCTGCAAATAAGACAATTCTACCTCCAACAACCTCTCAAATATCACACAAATACATTGAAAATCATAAGCCAAACACATAAAGCTTTATGAAAGTAATCCTAGTACTGCTAGAATGCATGCATGCCTATGCAATTATAACAAGAATGCTTACTTCATTGATTCATAGAGATTTCATCAATAAGAGAATAATACTTTAAAAGAGTTAAGAAGGTATAGCTCGTGTATGTATGAGAATGCATATATAAGCTAGTAAATATATATGAGTATACATTCTTATGCAAATAAATCTCAAGATCAACTAAGTGAGAGAATTCTTGATTTCTCCATACGTGCATGATAAACCATGATGCATAAGAAGAATGTCATCATTAAACTTAAATTTTAATAAGGTAAGGTATGATTTAACATTTATTTACCTTTTTATAAAATCCCAAATTGATTCACATTACATAATATGCGCAGATTAATTGCAATCTACATCTATATATATATATTGATCAAGTATTATAAAATAACTCAAATTTTATATTCAAATCTTTAGTTTTGTCCTCATATATGAATCTCATACTTAGTATATTTTTCTTCAATGAAATATATTAAATATTATTTTTAAATTAAATATAATAATAGTTTCAATAGTTTCAGCTGAAGTAACTAACATTCTGTCATACTTTAAATGGAATGATATATATATTAAGTTAAATATGAGTATATATATATATACACACACTTTCAGGAATTTACATTTACAATAAAATAGCTACAACCATGCAAATTTGTTCTATTAAATACTACAGTCAACTAGTTCATAGTTGGTTTCTTTTAATGTTCCAATGTTTATACGCAAACATATATACGTATATTTATTTAAATTTATATACACATATATATACGCTTTTCAGAAAATTACTTTTGCAACGAAATTAAGTAAACATCTACAACCATGTATTTCCAACATGCTTTATTTTACAATCCAAATAAAATATACAGGCCTTTTTGCGGGTAAATATTTTAATGTTCCTCCTTTTTCCTTATTAAAATACTGTATAGTCCATTCACATAGGATTATGATACTGGCATTGTATGCATCCATGAAAAACATCATGAACAATCTTTGGAATTTGTCATATGTAGTTTTTCAATTTTGTTGTAAGCAACCCAAGATCTAAATCTTGCGCAGTTTGAGTTTGGCTTTACTGGTGTGAACCTACAAATATATCATGTTTGATTTGTAATCATTTTGATAAAATATGTTTACAGTTACACTCTCATTTTGAACTTTTTGTATCAAAAAGCTGAAAGTTCTGGGGTTTGAAATATCATTAAATTCAATCTAATGTAAGTCAATTGCAATCAGTAGATAACATACTAGTAAAATGGGAAAATTGCATGTACCAGAAAAATCTATTCTAATATAATTTTTAAGCTAAATAGCTGGCCTCTAGAACTGTAAAAAAATTGATTACGCCATAAAATTAGGATCACATATGTGTATTAATAGAGTAGAGGACAAAAGCATTTCACAAATTTGACGACATGCTCAGACTAAAAAGAGCACAAACAAAATTCTAGTCATGTACCAACAAGAACCACCTGCAAAATAATATGAAAATACTTATTTTTGCTCCATTTTCAATGAGAGATTTTGTATGCTGCAATAAAATTACAAGCAACAAGTACCTTCATGATTAAGAGCAAGCGTAAGTAAATTATAGAAAGAGAACCACTTCAGCAAATCTTTATGATAAGCTCTAGAAACTTTTGATCATATCTCCAATAAGAAGATAATAACATAGATATTATGCATCCCCCAAAAGACTGAATTTTAACTCTGAATTGGAATCAATTCCCTATTTATCCATTCAGGGGAATATATAAATCCAGTAGTATTAAATATAATATAATTATATAGGAATAGATATTTACGCATGATATTATTGTTTGCACTGCTGGAAAGTAAACAACATTTCATTAATTTCTTGAGAATAAGTTTGTATTCAGAAAGGGGATTTTAGTTGCAACAAAATGGCAATAAACAATGCACTTACATGTATATATATACAGATGTATATGATGCAAAATTTCATGCAAAAACTTACACATTTGAAGAGCAAATTGAATTCAACAGATGTGGGCAATTGGGGGTTTCAGGAGAAGTTCAATCTTTCCACAAACAATCATTTATATACACATTTTGAAATTGAAAGCATTGGGGAAGAATTTGGAAACCTGGAATTTGCTTTCAGTTGATTTCCCTCTTCTTTTTGCTTTTCCTCTTTTCTCCCACTATTCTTGTTTTGTTGTGCTTCCAAAATAAAACTACTTCCTGGTGCCCATTTTCAGTTATATTTTTGCAGAGAAAACAAGAAAGATTATGAAAACAATTGTGTGTTTCCATTATAGTTTTCCCCCTTTTTAAAGATTTCTCCCTCAAATTTTCCAATAACTGAATGTTAAATAAAATCAAGATTTATTTTCACGTATCATATTTATCCTCAATAATAATAATGAAATACCATTTAATTTCAATTAAAACTAATATTAAACAACAAATATGATTTATTAACTTTACATCTTTAAAACAATACATAGTAATTCTAACTTTCAAATAAAATCATTAAATGATTTAAAACTATTTTTTATTTCTTCTAAGAGAAATTGACATTAACTAACATTTAATTAAATAAGCAACTATAACAATAATCTTGTTTATTAAATAAAGTGAGATGTAATTAACTAAATTATGCAAATGCAACTATATGATTTCCTAAGTTTGTGCAGTTGCACATGAATCAAAGTTTGGTCAACAATCATTAAAATAGTATTATTGAATTATAGATTACTTATTGAAAATAGGGGTCATGACACCCTAATCCCTCAACCCTCAACCCTTAAATCCTAATCCCTCAACCCTCAACCCTAATCCCTCAACCCTCAACCCTTAAATCCTAATCCCTCAACCCTTAAACCCTCTACCCTCTACCCTCTACACTATACATTAAACCCTAAACCTTCAATTCTCAACCATCAACCCTATACATTGGATCAACCATAATCCCTCAACCATATACCCTAAAACATATATACTCAACCCTATACCCTCAACCCTCAACCCTAATCCATCAACCCTAAACCCTTAAACCCTAAACCTCATCCCTCAACTCTTAAACCCTCAACCCTTAACTCCTCAACCCTTAAATGCTTAGACCCTCAACCCTCTACCTTATACATTGGAACCTCAACCCTAATCCTCAAACCTATACCATCAACCCCTATCCCTCTCTCTCTCCTCTCTGCCATCTATTTCACCTCTCTCCCTCCCTAAACCTTTAAAATCTCTACCCTATACCCCCAACTCTTAAACCCTTATATTCTCAACCCTCAACCTTCAACCCTCTACCCAATACCCTAAACCCTCAACCCTAATCCCTCAAACCTAAGCCCTCAACCCTTAAACCCTTAAACCCTCAACCCTCAACCCTAATCCTCAGAGCCTAGGCCCTCAACCCGCCAAACCCTCTGCACTAAACTCTCAGCCCATAAACCCTCCACCTCCACCTAAACCAAATGCCTGAATCCCTCAGCCCTATGCACCCTCCCAGCCCTTAAAACTCTCTACCTAAACCTAAACCATCAACCCTTAATCCCTCAACCCTTGAAGCCCTTAATCCACTCAGCCCTCCAGTCCTAAAACCCTCAGCTGTCAGCCCTTAGTCCTACGACCCTCTACCCTCACATAATGCAATAAACCCGGAACCTCCAATTCTCCAGCCATCTACCTATACATTTGGATCCTCAGCCATAATCCTAAAGCTATATACACAGCCTATACCTTTGCCCTCGATCCCTAAGCCCTTAAACCTAAACCTCATCCCTCAGCTCTTAAGCCCATGAAACCCTCAACCCTTAACCCTCTGACCCTTAAATGCTTAAAACCCTCAGCCCTCTACCCTATACATTTATACCCTCTACCCTGCATTTGGAACCTCAACCCCTAATCCCTCCAGCCCCTGCCACCCTCCAGCACCTCCCTCTCTGTTTTACATCCATCTCACCTCTCTGCTACCCTCTCTGATTGTCTCTATCTACCTCTCCCTCTTTCATACCTCTCTCTCTCTCTCTCCCTCTCTCTCTCTCTCTCTCTCTCTCTCTCTCTCTCTCTCTCTCTCTCCATCACTCCCTCGCTCCTACCCCCTCTCTCTCCCACTCCCTCTCTCTCCCTATCTCTCAGGTCTCTCAGTCCCACCCCCCTCTCTTTCTCAAGTCTCTCCCTCTGACACCCTACCTAGGTAACTCTCTCCCCCCCTATATCTCTATCGCTCCCACCCTATCTAGATAAGTCCCTCTCACTCCAACCCCCTCTCTCACACTCCCTCTCTCTCTCTCTCTCTCCCTCTCTCTCAGGTCACTCCCTACCACACCCTCTCACTCTCTCAGGTCTCTCTCTCACACCCTCTCTCTCTCACTCCCTCTCTCTCACACTCCCGTTCTCTTCCTATCTCTCAAGTCTCTCTCTCTAGCACCCTACCTACATAACTCTCTCTTTCTCTCCCTCTCTCTCCACCCTCTCTCTCTCCCTCTCTCTCAGGTCTCTCTCTCCCATCCTCCCTCTCTCTCTATCTCTCTCTCCCTTTATCCCTCCCACCCTACATAGCTAAGTACCTCTCACTCCAACCCCTTCTCTCTCACTCCCTCTCTCTTAGGTCTCTCCCTTCCACCCACTCTCCCTCTCTCTCTATCTCTCTCAGGGCTCTGCCTCCCTCTCTCCCTCCCACCCTACCTAGACAAATCTCTTTCTTTCTTCAAATTCTCTCTCCCTCTAAAGATTTACATACATATAAGCAAACATACATACATACATATGTACATACAGGCTTACATACATACAAGTATACATACATGTGTACATACAATCTTACATACATACATACACACATACATATACATACACTGATACATACATACATACACACATACAAGTGTACATACATACATACAAGCATGCATGCATGCATACATACATACATACATACATGTCATACAAGCATACATACACAAAAAAATAAAAATATATATACATACATTTAATATACTATCATTTAACAAAAAGTAAGACATATTGTGAGTGTGTTATAACGCACTTACGTTATGTCTTGCTAGGAAAGTCTTGGGAACAAATGCAAAAAACATGTCAAAAATATGAAATAACGCGAGCATGTTATAACACACTGGTGTTATTTCTTTCTTTAGGAATCCCCAAGCCTTAGGTTTGGTATTTTCTTTGGAATACCAACCCAAAGGCTTGGAGTGCCTTCCCAACATCCAAAGAGGAGTTTTTGCAAATTCTACAATATTTCTCATAATCGTGTTCGTACTAAGCATCAAGTTTGTATGTGTTCTAAAGTCAAACAAATTGATGACCTTGGTAATGTTAGGCTCTCTCTTAGCTATCTAACGATGTAATTTTTTTCACATTTTGACAATGTTAAGCCTTTAATCTATAATTTATTTTGCTTGTGTGTCTATTTTTTGGCAAAAACAAGTGTTTGGTGTTTTTTTCATTATAAATTACCATTCATTGAAATTTCAAATAAATTACATTTTTAGAAACTAGACTCCATTATACACATTAAAAAAAATGATTTTCAATTAGTTTTCAAAAATTATAGAGGTAGCATGGCCAAAATTTTGTTTTTTAGGAAGTGTCCACTTTGAAAATTAGTAAAAAAACAAATATTCATTAAAAAATTACCAAAAAAATGGGGCATAAACTACATACTGTTAGCTAATTTCTCACTGAAGTTATTTTAAAAATACTAAAAAAAGGTTAACCTTTTGAGGGAGCCACAAAAGTTGCTATGTTATATTTTTTTGACAAAAACAACATTGATTTTTGTGGCCCCCTCTTTTGAACCCCTTAATATCTACCATTTTTTTTAAAAAATAGTAGTTTAGAAAGTAGACTCAGAGCACTACAATCCTTGTTTTTGTTGCATCTCAAAATTTTGAGTGTAACTATCCTCAATTTCATGTCCAAGGTCAGTATTTCCTGATTTAAAAAAAAAAAGTGGCCACATAAGACCCCTTTTTGGCCCCCCATCTTTTTGCACTTACCCCAATATCATCTTTGATTCCTTTAACAAAGGTATTAGCCAAATTAGTAAATTTTAGATTATATTTTATGTTTTAGATGTCTATTAGTGAAAATTTGAATGATATTAATTTGCAGTTTAATTTGTATCTTTATGCTTGCCACAAGGCTTCACAATTCTAGCTCGTGAACATGCCCCTTTTATGGATGAAGAGAGGAAAAAAAGGGTTGAGTGATTATGAGTATGCAGTAAGTCATTATTCAGTTATATGTCATTTTATAATTTGATTTTTATATATTAAGATGTATACTTTTTATTCTATCAAGTTCAAGTCCAGAATAGTTTAGAGAGGAGGTCGAGTCATCAGTTTAAAAGCAACCATCATCATATGCCTCTCCATCTAATCAATAGTGTAGCATGCCCATTTTTCTACCCAATAATATTACTATGTATTTAACTCAAGTAAATAAATTCGATGCCAACACTTAGTAATAAAATTTTTCTTTTCATAGATAAGAATAATATGCACATTTGAAATAAACATCATTCCAAACTTTCCCATTGCATTACAATAATGTATTTCAACTTTCCAAAGTATTGATTTCATATTACATAATTTCATGATTACATTTCCTATTTTATAATTTTTCATAGAAATGGATACATAAATACTTACATAGCTTCCATTAGCTCACTGGAAATAGATGTACAAATGATCCAGGTGCCCTCCATCAAATATTGGCCACCTATTGATGAGGAGAATCATCACTCAAGCACTTAAATCTACCAACCTTGGACTAAATGCTTTCCCTCACACATCTACCAAACTAATAGATGACTCTACCCTTCGACAAAGAGATTGGTTTGGTAGCCTCGTAATAAAAATTGATCTTTCTCGAGCTTGGTGTTGTGTCCTACATATCTAGGTCTATCACACAGTGGCTACAATATACACATGCAACATTCACTGACTAGTATGTAAACCTAGATCACAATGAATTGACAGTGCAAAAAGTGACAACTTACACTACTTTTTCCAAAGTATTCATCACCCAAGATTTAGTGTACATCATAAAATTCACCCACCTTCCCAACTAGATTTGTATTGACCATTCATAACCTATGCATAGGTTATCCCCTTACGCCATGGAGTAACCTTAACCCCAGGAATAACCTATTTCCCTCTTATGTTTACTATGACACTTCTACTTAATTAACTCAAGTAATTCTAACATACCAACTAACCATACAGATAAATATAGCATCACTTTGTTAAGGGACTTTATTTCAAAAGCACATTCACATCAATAAAAGTTCCTGTACAAGAGTGTAAACTCAACAATAAATGACTCTGATCAAAAGGTATAATCTCATAAATAAATGACCTCAAAAATAATAATCATATCAATAAAGGACTCACTCAAAAGTATGGTCTCAACAATAAATCGAATCGAATTGAAAGTATACTCAACAATCAAATGATCAATTAGATCATATAGGTTAATCCCGACTTATTTGTTATCGACAATAATCAAATAGACAATCCTACAAAATAGGTTATTCCTAACCTAGGGTTTCCAACAAAAGTAGTGTAACAATCAAGTGACCATCATAAAAACCTCTCTTTCAATATATCACAAATATTCTCATGTTTATTACATTTATATAAAATATGGAGGACCATAGCCTAAGAAGGGTTTGTACTTTCACACCTAAAAGTTCTCTACTCATCATGGATTTGGGTTTCCGGTAGATTCCCCTTCTGGAATTTCGTGATCAGACTCTAATTCAAAATAAGATAATAACATAACCATAAAATACTACTCTCATTCCTATCGTTGAATATTGATATAGCCTCTCAGTTTATACCCTAACACAGGTTTAAGACTCTCTTCCTATTTCAAGGAGAAATTAATATTTAATCAAGTAATGAAATTATCATTCAAGGTTTGTATAACATCGCAATGATGACATTCTCACTAAGTAGTTTGAAGTAACTCTATAACCCAACTTCACGAATTAATCCTCTACCATATAAGCTTATCTTTAATATAGTATATAATAATAATTGCAAACATCCATTCCTTAATATGAAGTATAACCAAATTCCCTAGACTAAAT
The DNA here is from genome assembly GCA_007258455.2 of Sequoia sempervirens. NCBI lineage: Eukaryota > Viridiplantae > Streptophyta > Pinopsida > Cupressales > Cupressaceae > Sequoia > Sequoia sempervirens. Next base: position 148,224,870 of record VDFB02000013.1, on the reverse strand, counting down.
TCATCAAGAACCTTTCACACTTAACCAAAGAAGATAATGACTTATTCATAATAAACATCTAAACATAATTTATAAACAAGGAAAACAAAGAACATATTATCTTTTCTAAAACAGAAATAGCATTTAAAAGATTAGGATTATGTATGCTTGTTTATGCAAAGCTCCAATTGATTGAATTGGATTCCTAACTCAACTTTCCCCAATTTAGTAAGAAATTCCCTAAATATATCTTCTCCCTCTTCACCAAATCTCTCAAGTTACTCATAATTCTAGAAAACACACTCAACTCAAAAAATAAAATGATAACAACTTAGAAAAATCATAGCAAGAATGTAGATATGCATCCCTATTGAGGTAGATAGATACTCTATTTATACACAAAGGTAAACAACTAAAGCATAGAAACGGGGTATCAAGAATGAAACTTCTCATCTCAAAAGGTTCGACCCAACAATATTAAGAAAAGGTGGCAGCTATAATCATTGTACAGTAAACACAAACGCAACCATAATGGTAATTGTCTTCTACAGGTCGACTTACTTAGCCAACTGCACACTTGACCATTTCTCATATTCCATAATGCTTCATAATCTAGAATTCACATTGCAAAATAGACTCCTAATCAATTCATACTTCTCACAAGTTGGCACCACATTGTTTCCTATGCGCTCTATTCCTTTGGCTACTATTTACAATGACCAAGTCAAAGTTCCATATACTGTCCATTATTTGTTTTCCTATGTATTTTTTACTTAGTCTTTGCAAATTGTATCACATGTTGGTTTAGCATTTAGACACTATGTGCTTCACCCAACATTGCCCATATTTCCTAATATTCATCATTTCAAATGCTTTAATCATAACTTATGTTTATGTGCTGCCTAGGTTTCATATTTCGTAGAATTTAATTACTTTAGACTTTTTTTATAACTTATGTGTTGCCTTTTATCTTGAGCGCTATTCCATTTAAATCTATGCCTTATATGTATATGTTGCATAATTCCTTTATTCTTGCATTTATACATTATATGTATAAGCTAATTTATTTGTATTATGCACTTTCATTACAAGGCTATATATATTGTGTTGTGCATACAGTATTTAATGATATAAGCTAGGTTGAAAACTATGCACTTGAGAAAGTATATCATACACTATCCAAACATAGTCATTATATATAATATATATATGTATATATATAATATATATACATATATATATTAATATATGTATATATATAATATATATACATATATATATTAATATATTCATTTTCATAAGATTATCAAATACACCAATTTGTCAATATATATATATATATATTATTATCTTGACATAAAAACACATATATGTATTTACACACATTTCGATAATAATAATATATATTTATATGCTTATATACATATATTAATATATATGTATGTACATTTCTATCACGTACTATATACACATATATTAGTATGTATATATACATTTATCACAAATATTTATATCATTACTTCGATATTTACATTTAAACACATTTATTCATATATTCACAATCCCATCGATTGACATATATACACGAAGTGTATATTTCTCATCGATCAAATATAAACATATAAGGAAGAACTCATATATGACAAGAGACTTAATCACATAACCCATTCAAAATATTCATAGACAATATCATAACTGTTGAAAAATGAGGTGTTTTCTTAGCTTAATACTTTGTAAAACTTTAATATTGCTGATCTAAATAAGATTTTCCCTTTGTTACATATTCTTTGTGGGTGATTATCTTGATTAATCCATTTTATTGTTGTAGAATGTAGAGAAAAGTTGATAGAAGAAGTAGATAGGATATTAGAAAGATTACACAAGATGTACCATAGAGAAACCCTTTTGGGAAAAAACTTCACCAAGAATTATTCTATTATTCAATCTTCTGAAGTAGATTACAATAGCTTCAATTCTTGCTTGAGAATGCTTCTTCTTCCTTCAACATAACTTCTTCACAACCTGCAATAAAACTGATAATAACTCTCTTCAACTTGCTTGACATAAATATGCTTTAATCATCTTTGTAAACTCAACATGAGTTACAATTATAATGCTCAAGCCCTATCCCTAAAAGGTATGTCTATCTCATGCAAATAGGGTTATTCTATGAAGAACAATGTCAAATGGTCATCTTCATGAATTTGGGAATCCCAAACTGAAGTGGCAACTGAACCTTCATTCTGTAAATATCTTCAAGGCATCATCCTCAAAGTAGGAACCCAAAAGTAATCCTACTTAACCGAGCCTTCAAAAATGTCTCAACATGCAAAGGAGGTAATTCCAAGAAGACAACTTGGGCGCGCAAGTTGGCTCCAAGTCATTTCTTGTTAACTGAAACATTTACTCAACACCATTCATGCAAGAATAGTCATCCCCTGTTAACTAGAGGTAGTCCCTGTTATCTGTCATACAACTCAAGTCATTAGCCATGCATTCCAAGTTAACTGAAATCAACTAGCATTCAACTAAAACTAACTGAGGATAACTGAACCATAACTAAACTGAACTGAACTAAACTAGATTGAACTAAACTGAACTAAACTAAACTAAACTATACTAAAATAATTTTGAATTGAACTAAACTAAAATAAACTGAACTGAACTGATCTAAACTTAATTGAACTGAACTTCATGCATGCAAACATCAAACCCTAACTCCTAGGATCTTTACATGCATTCAGAAGTGCTATCTCTTACTTCGAATAGGTAACTGAACTCAAGGTGAGTATCACCTTACCATGTGGTCAACCTCTGACTATCCAGATCTCCTGCCCAATCTAAATCAACAAACCCTTGTATGTCCAATGATCTATTCATAATATCAATATTATTAGAACCATGATAAACTAAACAGTAATCTAAAGTCCCTCATAAATATCTAAACACCCTCTTTACATAAGTCCAATGTTCTTTACCAAGGTTAGACATAAACCTACTAAGAACTCCCATTGCTTGTGTTATATATGGTCTCGTATAGACCATTGCATACATTAAAATACCAATTACACTAGCATACAAAATTTTAGACATTTCCTCAGAATCTAAATCAGATTTAGGACTCATATCTAAACTTAACTTTGTGCCAACTGGTAAAGGAATATTAACTGGTTTACTTTCCTGCATGTTAAACCGTTTCAAAATAGTATCAACATAATTGCTCTGACTTAATCAAAGCTTTTTGTAACCTCTATCTCTACTGATCTCCATACCAAGGATATATTTGTAGCCCCTAGATCTTTCATCTCAAATGTGCTCGAGAGTTGTGCTTTCAATTCTTTGATCATTACCTTGCTATTACCAATAAACAACATGTCATCAACATACAAGATAATAATTAAAAGCGGATCATCAGTAACTTTTATGTAAACAAAATGATCTTCCTCACTCCTAACATAACCAATTTTTAATGCGAAAGCATCAAACTTCAGGTACCACATTTTAGGTGACTGTTTCAATCCATATAAAGATCTCTTTAACTTGCAAACCAATTCTTCTTTTCCTTTTACAACAAAACCTTTAGGTTGCTTAATATAAATCTCCTCATCAAGATTCCCATGCAAAAAAGAAGTTTTCATATCCATTTTCTCAATTTCAAAATCATAGGCAACAACAATTGACAAAAAGAATCTAATAGAAGTAAGTTTAGCAACATGAGAGAATATTTCATTAAAGTCAACTCCCTCTCTCTAGGAGTAGCCCTTCGCTACTGATCTAGCCTTGTACCTTTCGATATTACCATCTGCACCAATCTTCTTTTTAAAGATCCATTTACAACCGATGACATTTCTATCTTTGGGAAAAATCTCAAGATCCCATGTGTCACAAGTATCCAAGAATTCCATTTCCTCATGCATAGCTTGTGACCAAAGCTTGTTCTCGTCTAAGGACAAAGCTTCCATGTAAGAACTGGGTTCATCATTAGTACTCATTAAATCAAAAATACAATGGAAATTAGGTGGGCTATACCTATCAATAGGATTATGTTGTCTTGTGGATCTCCTCAAAGGGGTTTCTACTTGTTCCTCAATATGCTCATCTTGAGCATCTATTTCAAAAGAACTCTATGAACTCTCCTCTTCCAATCCATCCAATTGTTCTTCAACATGTGCATCTTGTTGCTTCTCAGTATTTGTCTCAAAATGCACTGTTTGAGAAGTATCCTTCTCCTTTGGTTGCTCTCCTGAATAAGCTCTAAATTACCTAAAAATAACATCTCTAGATAAAGAAAATTTTCTTGTTAGTGGATTCCAAAGCTTGTATCCTTTTACATTTTCACCATAACCTATGAATATGCATTTCTATGCTTTAGGATCCAATTTAGATCACTTTTCTTGAGGCATGTGAATAAAAGCCTTACAACCAAAGATCATTAAATGTGCAACACTAGGTTTCTTACCTAACCACATCTCATAAGGAGTTTTATCTTCAATAGATGAACTAGGGGATCTATTGATTAAATAACAAGTACATACCGCTTCAGCCCATAGGGACCATTCAAGCTTAGCACTACTTAACATACTCCTAGCTCTTTCCATTAAGGTTCGGTTCATCCTTTTTGCTACTCCATTTTGTTGAGTTGTATATGGAGTAGTTTTTTGTCTCACTATTCCTGCATGCTTACAATAATCATCAAATTCCCTAGAACAATACTCACCACCATATCTGATCTCAACACTTTTATCTTATGATCTAATTGTTTCTCAACCAAAGCCTTCAATTCCTTAAACTTATTAAACACATTAGATTTTCTATGCATAAAATATATCCAAGTTTATTTTGATACATCATCAATAAATGTAACATAGTATCTAGATTTTCCAATAGAGTCAATATCCACAGGGCCCATTACATATGAGTGAATAATCTCTAATAATCTTTTAGCTTTATTTGTACCACTACAAAATTTAGATCTAGATTGCTTTCCAAACACAAAGTGCTCACAAAAGTCATTTTTTTCAATATTATAATTAGGAATACCGTCAACCAAATTTTTATTTAGAATGGTCCTAAGACCTTTTTCACCTATATGGCCTAATCTATGGTGCCATAGCATACATGTATTTTTAGCTTCAATTACATTGGAGGTATTCAACTTTAAAAAGTCCCAATCTAAGATCCTTTAGCAACTACCTTTGTCAAATGTCACATGCATTCCAAAATCATTGAAATTAGAGACAGAAAGTAGATTTATAGCAAGTCCTGGAATATGTAAAACATCATTAAGGGTCTTAACCCTACCATCACTGAAACACAATTTTACCTCTCCTTTTCCAACAACCTTTGTTGTGATGTTGTCTCCAAAGAAGACATCTCCTCCATCATATTTAGTATACTTAGTGAAGCACTCCTTTCTGGGAGTCATATGATAGGAGCAACCTGAATCAATAAGCCAAGAGTTATCAACAACAATATTAGAAGAAATGACTAATGCATCATTACTGTCATTGGTAGATTTTTCTGTAGAAGCATTACAACTCTTTTTCTTGCTCTTACAATATTTTTTAATATGTCCATGTTTTCCACTTCTAGCACTTAACCTTACTCTTACCAGGGGTTTTTGACCATCCTTTGGACTTACCCTTTTCTTTCTTGTCTGCCTTAGATTCCTTCTCTTTAGGCATACCTCTTACAAACAAGGCATCCTGGGAGCCAGTTTCAGACTTCCTCCTCATCTCCTCTGATAAGAGAGTTGGAATGATGTTGTCCATCTTTGGATCTGCACCATTACCACTAATTGCAACAATTAGATTTTCCCAAGAATCTGGTAAAGAGAAAAGCAATAACATGCATTTATCCTCATCTTCTAGCTTTACATCTACAGATGCTAATTGACTGAGAATTAAATTGAAAGCATTTAAATGTTGTGCTACTGAATCACCATATTTCATTTTTAATGAATACAACTTCCTTTTCAAATACAACTTATTTGTTCAACTCTTTGTTTGATAAATATCCCCTATTCTTTTCCACAATTTATATGTAGTGTTTTCCTCTAAAACATTTAAAAGAACAACATCAACAAGACATAATTTAATTGTTCCTCTTGTCTTTTTATCTAACTTAGCCCAATCTTCATCTGAAATAGTTGTAGGTGTCTTTTTCTGATTATTAACCGCTAACCACTGATCTCTTTCTTCAAGAAGATCTTCCATTTTTAATTTCCATATTTCATAGTTAGAACCATTGAACCTTTCAATATCTAACCTTGAATACATTGTAACAAAACTTAATTCCAAAATCAACAAATAAATAAAATAATAAAATCTCCCACTAAGCCAATAAATCCTTCAAACTTTAAGAGAAAGACGTCCCAATACTCTACCCAACCTCAGCTCTGATACCAAATGTTGAAAAATGAGGTGTTTTCTTAGCTTAGTACTCTATAAAACTTTAATATTGCTAATATAAATAAGCTTTTTCCTTTGTTACATATTATTTGTGGGTGATTATCTTTATTAATCCACTTTACTATTGTAGAATGTAGAGAAAAGTTGATAGAAGAAGTAGACAGGATATTAGAAAGATTACATAAGATGTACCATGGAGAAACCCTTTCGGGAAAAAACTCCACCAAGAATTATTCTATTATTCAATCTTCTGAAGTAGATTACAATAGCTTCAATTCTTTCTTGAGAATGCTTCTTCTGCCTTCACCGAAACTTCTTCATAACCTTCAATAAAATTGATAATAACTCTCTTCAACTTGCTTGAGATAAATAGGCTTTAATCAGCTTTGTAAACTCAACATGAGTTACAATTACAATGCTCAAGCTCTATCCCTAAAAGGTACACCTATCTCATGCAAATAGGGTTATTCTATGAAGAATAATGTCAAATGGTCATCTTCATGCATTTGAGCGTCCCAAACTGAAGTGGCAACTGAACCTTCATTCTATAAATATCTTCAAGGCTTCATCCTCAAAGTAGGCACCCAAAAGTAATCCTACTTAAACGAGCCTTCAGGAATATCTCAACATGCAAAGGAGGTAATTCCAAGAAGACAACTTGGGCACCCAAGTTGGCTCCTAGTCATTTCTTGTTAACTGAAACATTTACTCAACACCATTCATGCAAGAATGGTCATCCCCTGTTAATTGGAGGTAGTCCCTATTATATGTCATACAACTCAAGTCATTAGCCATGCATTCCAAGTTAATTGAAGTTAACTAGCATTCAACTAAAACTAACTGAGGATAATTGAACTGAACTGAAGTAAACTATACTAAATTGATTTTTAACTGAACTAAACTAAACTAATTTGAACTTAATTGAACTAAAATTCATGCATGCAAACATCAAAACCTAACTCCTAGGATCTTTACATGCATTCAGAAGTGTTATCTCTTACTTTGAATAGTTAACTGAACTCAAGGTGAGTTTCACCTTACCATGTGGGTGCCCCATGTGCCCCTATTATTTAGGAACTCACAATGGATGCCCTCACATGCTCCTAACATTTAGAATTAATTACAAATGTCAATAATCATAATTATTTCATCAAATATTAATCCCATCCTAATCTTAGCGTTGTTGAACATATTCCAAGAACTTAGGAGATACATGAAATAATTAATGTTTAGGATTTACAATTAAATGGCATCCTATTTCCAACAATAACATCTTCTAAATCTTACTCAAACAAGGCTACATATAACTTAACCTTTCCCAAACTATTGACTCGATTTCACTAAGCTAGAGGTGAGTGTGTGAAAGCTCACTTTAGGTCTTATTAAGGGTTACCAGACCAAGCCCCTCTCCTGAGTGGTACTTCCCCTCTCTTATGAAGGATTGACCTATTCTTGTGTTCATATTAGTACAACAACAAGGTAGTTATATGTTGACATTAAGTCCATTTGCATCATAAAATAGTTGTATCGACAAAGCATTAGAATGTTCACATTACAATACATATTATTTCATTGCATTTCTTCAATACAAAACATATTCATTCCTTTGAAATTAATAACATCTTATTGTATAATTCAGTATTTTTTCACCTGGTAAACATATTAAAGTAATAATTTGTATTTATCAACATTTTTACTCATAGTTAAAATAATGGGGAGCTCTTTGGGTGGTGGCAATGGTTGTGGATAATTTTCAAATTTCGAAAAGGCGAGATTTCCTGATGTTGTTGCAGGTGTTAATGGTGGATAGTTCGTTGATGGGAAGGTGATTTTAGGTGGGTCCTTTGTGGAAGGTATGTGTTGTGGGTCCCCTTTAGGTATTAATTTTTGTTTTGATGGGAAAGGGGCTTCGCTGGTTGTGTGTCCTACACACTCCCCAGTGTCCTCTGAAAAAGAGAACCTTGGGACAGAAAATTTGGGGCTAGGTCTATCTTCTGGTGGTGTTGATGAGACTCCTGATGTTGCAGGTCCTGGGGTTGAAAGACCAATTTTAACCTCCTATCAAGATTTTCTATTAAGTGGAGTAAATTTTTTGGAGCAAAACCCAAAGGTAAGAGTACCTCCCCTCCGGTGTCGTTTATTACAAATGCAAAAAATGGAGAGTACTCTATTTCTGTTCTGAACTATATTGTTGATAAGGGTATGTAAAATATGGATATGGCTCTATTGGGTAAATTTTTTGGTCCCTGACCTCATATTGAGTTGGTGCACAAGTTTGCTTTATATCGGTGGAAACCTTAGGGAAAGATCAATGTTGTGGCTATGGATAAAGTTTTCTTCTCTTTCACATTTAACTATGAAGATGATTTAGTTTCGGTGCTGACAAGAGGCTCGTGGTTTATTGGAAATTCACCTTTGATGCTTAAAAAGTGGGAACCAGGCTTCAATCCAAGCTTGTGCTCCTTTCCGGCTGCTCCAGTTTGGGTTTGTCTTCCTGGCCTCCTAATGGAATTCAGTTGATGTGGAGAAATCAGTTGATCTGCTGACTATGATAAAAATTAACTCCAAATTTGGGGTGTGGGAGCAAGTGGGTGAATTTGAATCAAATCCTTTTGCTTTCTTCCATTGTAAAAAATTTGGCCATTGGGCCAAAAAATTTCCTCTCAAGGTGTTGAAACAGTTTGCCAAGCAATGGAGAGAAAATGAGAAAGCTTTGAAACAGGATGTGGAGACGGTGAAGAATGGGGTTTTGGCCATGTCTGAGAATGTTGAGGTTGTTGTAGAGGACCTAGCTTTGGAGGATAAGGCTGATATCCCTAAAGGCTAGGTGTTTCTGGAAGAAATAATCAAGGCAGTTGGGTAGGGTGAAGAGGATAAGTCTTCACCTCTTAGTGATTTGGTGGAGTCTTTGGAAGTAGTTCAGTTGGAGGCTGTTAAGGATGATAAGGTCTCTAGGTGTGTTGAGGCTAGATATTCGCCCTCAGGGTTAACTCAAGTGCATGGGGATGTGTCGAGGGCTGATGGTTTGGAATTGATGCCTGAATCTAAAGATTTTGGAGATCAAGACCCAAATAATCCTCCTTACATTCAGGTTCATGGGCACAACAAGAAAAAACACTCTCCCTCTCTAGGAGTAGTGACTAGGAATCGTCAAAGGTCAGACTGTGGGTTTAAACTATGGGGAAGAGGAAGGCCTCCTACTAATGTTGCCAGGGATGAGGAGAGATGAATGGACATTGTTGATGGGATGTAGAGAACCCTATTGGATATGTGCTCCAAGAGCATGTCCAACAAGTTCCTATGAAGATCATCTCCTAGAATATGAGGGGATTAAATCACCCTCACAAGCATGATCTTCTGGCTAATCTATTAAGAGATCATTGCACTAATATTTTGTTAATCCAAGAAACTAAAATGGGTGTGGATAAATTGTCTAGGTTGAAGAATAAGCTCTTTAAGGACGTTGGCATGCATTGTTTTGATGTGGTTGGGGCATTGAGAGGGATTGTTAGTTTTTGGAATATTAGAGTGATCTAGGGAGCTGAAATTTTCAAAGATTGTAATCATGTGGCTACTTCCTTTACTCATTTGTATGATATATTCTCTAGGACACTTTCAAATATTTACACTCTGAATTGTAAGAGTGCTAGGAAAAGATTATGGGAGAAGTTGTCCTCCTTTAAAGTTTTGAACAATATTGAGAATTGGTTGGTTATGGGAGATTTCAATACTCCTTTGCATGATGCTGACAAGATGGGTGGTTAGCAGTTGGTGGATGATAGTAGATTTGATTTGATGAATTTTATTAATGACTATTCTCTTCTTGATTTGGACTTGAAAGGGGCTTCTTTTACTTGGTCAAATAAGAGAGTAGGGAATGCCCTGATCCAGGTTAAGCTTGATCATGCTCTTATTTCCCCTGAGTGGCTGGTTCGTTTTTCCTGCTCACTTTCTGATCTTTCTAGATTGGGCTCGGATCATTTCCCTTTGGCTCTATTAGTGGATTTTTTGGGGGGTAAGAAAAAAAATTTGTTTAGATTTGAAAAAATGTGGACTTGTCATCCTGACCTAGGGAATTTGATTAAAGATTGGTGGAACATTCAGGTGGATGGTTCGGCTATGTTTAGAGTTGTTAAAAAGCTTTCCAATGTTAAGGAAAAGGTTAGAAAGTGGAATCACACTTCCTTTGGTCATATCTTTATGGAAAAAGATGGGTTGTCTAAGGAGCTTCGAGATGTACAACATGTGATCCAATTGCCTGGGTATGATCAGGCTTTGATGCAGAAGGAAAATATCTTACTTTCCAGGATGCACAACATTATGGCTAAGGAGGAGGAATTCTAGAAACAACATTTGAGGATTATGTGGCTTAAAATTGGGGACATGAATACCAAGTTTTTCCACCTCTCTACTCTTAAACACAGGGCTAATATATCGCATTAATCAGATAAATTTCAATAATGAAGTGTTGGAAAAGGATGTTGATTTGTTGCTTGCTGCTTCCTCTTACTTCTCTTAGCTGCTTTCAGTGGAGGGGGAGCTTGATTTGACTTGTCAAGAGGATCTTTTAAGGTACATTCCTTAGATCTTGGATGAATAAATGAATAGGCATTTGGTTTTCATTCCCTCGGCTGATGAAATTCAATCCGTTATTTTTTCTTTGAAGGTAATAAGGCGCCGAGTCTAGATGGTTTCCTGATGTTCTTTTTCAAGCATTTTGGGAAATTAATGCTAGAGATGTTATTGTGGCGACTAAGGAGTTTTTTAGGTTTAGATCCCTTCTCAAGGAATTGAACTCTACTTTTATTGTTTTGGTCCCTAAGAAGCCTGGTGCCACTTCTTTTCATGAGTTTTGTCCTATCAACTTATGTAATTCGGTGTATAAGATTTTTTCCAAGGTTCTGGTGGTTCGTTTACAAAGAATTTCGCCTCTTATCATCTCACCTCAGCAAAATGGGTTTGTGGCTGGAAGGAAAATCTTGGATTCTATTCTTTTTGTTCACGAGAATATCCACTCTCTATCTGTTAATAAGAAAGTTGGTTTTATCCTCAAACTTGCTTTACTTAAAGCCTATGATAGAGTTGACTGGGGGTTTCTGGCTAAGATTTTAACTACTTTTGGTGTGGGGGAGAAAGGGGTGGCCCTTGTGCTTCAACTTTTTGCTACTATGAGATTCTCTATTCTAATTAATGGATCCCCTTCTCCTCTTTTTGATTGTTCGAGAGGTTTAAGGCAAGGGGATCCTATCTCTCCATTTATGTTCATTATAATGGTGGAATCCTTGGGACGTCTCATTAAGAGATCTATCAATTTTGGGGTTATGTCTGGACTTGCCCGTTCTTCTAGTAACCTTATTTGCTCTCATCAAAAGTTTGTGGATGATTCTCTTATGCTTGGGCAGTCATCGATTAAGGAGGCTAAGGTTGTCAAGTCAATATTACAGAGGTATGGAGTTGCTTCAGGGTAGAAGGTTAGCTTGCCCAAGAGTGTTCTTTTCTTTTTTAACATGTTGATCCATAGATAGACAAAAATTGCTAGAATTATGTTGTGTCAGATTGGGGAACTTCCTGCTTCTTACTTAGGCCTACCCATGTGCTCTAAAGTTCCTGATTCTTTTTGGAGGGGTATGATTGATAAATTCAACTATAAATTGGCTGGCTAGAAGGGTGCTCTATTGAGCCAGGTTGGGAAAGTTCAGCTAATTAAATCTACTTTTCAGAATCTTCCAGTTTATGCTCTTAGCCTTTTTTATATGCCTAGGAAGTTTGTGGACACTTTGGAAAATATGCAGAAAAAATTTCTTTGGTCTGGGGTTGAGGACAAGAGAAGAATTCACTTGGTTGTCTGGGATGATGTTTGCAAACCTAAGAAGGTTGGTGGGTTGGGGATTTATAAAATCATAACTTTTAATCTTGCCCTCCTTGGTAAGAAAATGTGGAACCTTTTGTTGGCCAAGAGTGAATGGGTGAAAATTGCTTGGAGAAAATACTTACATGAGGTTGACGGTATAACAGGGTTCTTTTCTCAAGAGTTTAATCCTCCATCTAGTTCTGCTCTTTGGAACTGCATTGTTAAGGCTTGTAGGCTTGTGGCCAAGGGTCTCTTTTGGCAGCTGGGGGATGGTAGAGATATCTTTTTTTGGGATGATAATTGGTTTGGAATAGGCCCCTCAAAGATGAGCCATGGGCTCAACCTTTCATTCTAATGACTCCTTTGCTGGCCTAGCTCCATTTCGGGCTTCGGTGTGGTCCTCTAAATTGATTCCTAAGGTCAATATTTTCTTTTTGGCTCTTTTTCCAGAACAAAATATTAGCTACTGACAATTTGGTCAAAAGAGGTTTTGCGATGCCTTACAAGTGTTTTCTTTGTGAAGAGGAGGTTGAAAATGCTTGTCATTTGTTGATTGGTTGTAGTTTTGTTAGATTGGTTTGGGCCCATGTGCTATCTCTTTGGAACTTAAGTTGGGTATTCCCTGGGTCTATTAAGGAGTTGTGGTCCCAATGGATTGGCCCTTCATCCAATCCTACTCTTTAGTTTTTATGGTCTCTCTCTCTCTTCCTCATATTGTTTGGGGAGTTTGGCTTCAGGGAAATAACAAAATCTTCAAGAATTCATCCCTCCTTGCTAACTCTATGGCTTACAAAATTTGTGCTACCATTAAAGAAATTTTTTTGGCTAGGATAACTTTTCACAATGGTCTAAAATAAAATCTTAGCCCCTATGATATTTTTATTTCTCATAAGTGGAAGTTGTCTTGTGATATTTCCCTCCTGGTTACTAAAGGAAAAACTTCTAGAGAAGATGTTGTTTGTAAAGCTCCTCTGGATGGTTGGGTGAAGATTACCTTTGATGGGGCTGCTAAAGGAAATCCAGGACCTTCTAGTTGTGGGGGAGTGATTAGAAACTCTAATGGTAGGCTCGTTTCTATTGTGGCACTCCCTTTGGAAACCCAGAAAAACCATTATTCGGAAGCGGTTGTAGCCTATCATGGTCTCAAATTGGCTCAAACCAATGGTTATAGAAAAGTTTGGTTGGAGGGGGATTCTTTGAATATTATAAATAATTTGAAAAATTGCTTTCCTCCCTCTTGGACTATTGAGTCCTTGATTAGGGAATTGATAGATATTTTGAAGTCTTTTGATGGGTTTTATATTTCACACATCTTAAGAGAAGGTAATGGGTTGGTAGATATTTTCACTAACATTTGTGTTAAATATTTTAGGGAGTGGGGTATAAATGACCCTCTTCCTATAGAGGCTATTGCTATTATGAATCATGAGTGCTGATTTCAATTGGATTAACATCTCATTATGGTTGGTGGTGTGCATGCCCTTCATCATGTGGCAGATTGTTATGAGAAAGTATGGTGTGCAAGATTTGAATCAAGTGATTCATAGGGGAGTAGGGTGCCATAGGATATGGAGAACTTTGGTCTTTATTATTACTTGTCCCTTCTCTGGCCTCACACAGATTCTGGGTAGTTTTGGCATTGTTTTCCAGAGCCTTCTCAGTTTTGTGCTTGGTGTCTGTAAGCTGGTTTCTATTGCTAGCAGTGAGATGGCTGGTGATAGAAATCATGCTGAACCTAAATCTTGTGAGGATATAAGGCAAAGGAAGGAGGTCTAGAAGGTTCTGGAGAAGGGAGGCTTAACTCCCTATTTGGAGAAACTTCATGGAAATGATCGTCGGGTGATGAACCTTTTTGTTAAAGGTTGGAATGATAGAGTGCTTAAGCTTTATGGGACTGAGTTTGAGGCTAATGAAGAATTCATTGCTAGTATTACTGGCTTGTCCATGGACGATATGAAAGTGTTTAGGGACAAAAAGGAGGTGTAGACTACAATGAATTTTTTTTTCAAAGATGATGAGGACAAAGATTTAAAGACTGCTAAGTGTAGTGGTTCAACGAAGTTTCCTTAAGGCTTTATGGGGGGATGTAGTGGAGGAATTAAAGCGCTAAATCACCACGGAAGGTCATTTTTTGACGATGAATACTTATCATTTCATTCTACTTAACCACTTTCAACATAAGAAGAGGGTTTCTTTTCCTTTTTATCTTCTTATGTCTCTTGACTCGGGTATCAAGGATCACAAGAAGAACTCAAAAAAATTTGTATTGCATGTTGGGTTAATTCTCCTTATCTTTGATTATATGAAGAATGTTGAGGTTCCCAAACCCTTGGTTACCCCGAAAGGTAAACAACCTAAACTTGATGTTGGGTATGAAACGGTATTTGAAGATGAACATATCATCAAAAAGGTCAAGAAAAGGAAGTTTATTTTGGAAAAAGAGGATGAGTTAGAGGAGGATGTGGAATTCGTTCCTGATTCTCTCACTTCTCTGGAAGGGGGTGCACTTTTCCCTCCCATGGAAAAGAAGAAAAAAGGGAAAGATTGTGCTAGTGGAGGGTATTTTACTTGTAGTGATGAAGTTGTTGCAGTTGTGTCGTGTAGGGGTCTGAAGGTGAAGAATGAACTATATGGGTAGGCGTCCTCACCACCCTCGGCTTCCAAGAAGAATAATTTGGGGGAAGTGAGTGGGAAGAAAAGGGTCTTGTGGTCTGCGAGCCAAATTCTGGAGCAGGGTCATCCTCTCATAATTGTAGGTGGCCTCTTTGTTGATGATTCCTCGAGTGTCAAGCTGATTTTGCAGGTGAAAGATAAGCATGGGGATGTTGTTGTTGCTTTGGAAACCCAGGGTGTTGACTTGGAGAGGATTATGAAGAGAAAGGTGATGGATGAAGGAATTGTGGGCTCCATCCACAAGCTTAAGTCTCATGTTGTTGTGAAAAGAGGTAAGGACTCCCCTAATGATAAGGATAGGATTAGCTCATCTGGGGAGGAGGGTGCCCTAGGTAAAGGAGTTTTTAATATTGATAGAGATGATTTTTTTGATGTGCTTGGGACCGCACGTGAGGGGTCCATTGTTCTGTTTAAGCTTTTTAAATGGTTTTTCCATGAGATCAATAAAATGAATGTCATAGTCATGGGTATGGTTAATAAGGATGAGGGGTCATCTATTTAGAATCAGATAGATGATTTGTTTGACTCCTTAAATACTGTGGTGGATACTATTGCGAAGGAAACCCTCAAAATGAAGTAGAATATGGAAGGAAGAATCCTCATTCTTGAGGATCAAATGGGGAAAATTTGGGATTCTGTGATGAGAGAAGGAGAGGCTCATAAAATTGTTGGAAATTATGACTCTACTATTGTTACTTCCCTTGTGGTAAGTGATAAGAAGTGCAAAGATATTTCCCATGATGTTGAGGTTGTTGTTGCTGGTAAGTAGATGGGGGAGGATGTTGTTGTTGGGAAGGATGTTGAGAAAGGTTTGGTTTTGATTTCAAAGGTAAAGACAGATGGTCCTGGAGATAGGACTAGAAAAAAAATTAAAGCTCAGAGTGGGGCTTCTAGGAACGATAGTTTTGATGTTTTTGATGATGCACAGAAAGCTATAGACTACGATGTGGAGGCAGAATATATTCAGAAAAGCATGTAGTGGTGTTGGTTGGTCCTCCTTTTTGGCTATTTTTTTGCTGATGGGTTGTTGTTGTTGGGTTGTTTTTTGGCTTAATGTTCTTATCTTTTATTTCAACTGCTTTCTAATGTAAAGGGTTTCGGCCCCTTCAAAACCCGTTCTTTACCTCTAATCAAAAACATTTTTACTCATGGAGGTAAAAGTAACTCAGTAACTATGAAACAGGGTGTAACATATAGTCAAAGGTGGCTTTTGATCTCTTCTCTTCTCGTAGAGGGAAGTGATTACATTAGGGTCATTTTTTGTATTCCTATATGGAAGTTTTATAGATATATTTTGTATTACTGATATATGATGTATTATATTCCTATGGATTTCTTGCACATATATTTTACTTTTAGAGACATGCAACATTATATGCCTATATGGATTTTTGGACAACACAAATCTATTTTACCATTGTTGTCCATATTTGGTTAATATAAATCTATTTTGAAATCATATGCTATTGATTTTTTGCATGAGCTTAATAAGATAATTATTTTATATTTTCTTTTATTTGGTATCAAAACATGACCAACTTGTTTGATCTATGAGAAGAGAAATTCCTTTATTAATATGAATCCTTTTTTTGATAGGATTTTGTTGTAGTTAATCTTATTTTAGGATATAGTTATGGCATGCATTTCTAGCATGGAGGTGGAGATATTCAATGAAACAAAATTTAAGCTTTGGAAGCTCAAGATGGGGGATTTTCTTGATTGTAATGAGTGGATTGTAAATCATGTTGAAAGTTTCCTTGGATTCCATCCTCATTATTGGACGGGAATATAGTGACTTGGAGTTCCTATTTAGTGATATATGATAAGTCATTAGTTATTAAGATGTTGTGGAGTTAGTCATGTGATATTTGGAGCTCCTATTTATCCCCTTAGATACATGTTCATCTAAAGGTTGTCGAGGTGATCATATGGTGACCTAGAGCTCCTACGTGTCCTCTAGATAAATTGTCACATAAAGGCTATAGAGTTTGTCATATAGTGGCTTAAAGCTTCTAATAACCCCTTTTTCATTTTGGCTACATGTACTTGTTAGATTTGGTTGTATGGTGACCTAGAGCTCTTGGATGCATGCCGATGCATTTTATAAATTCATGGTGTGTCAAATCTATATATTGCATATTTGTGATAATCCACCATTTAAAATGAAAATTTCATCTTTATAGATTTGTGGTCATTTTAGATGTGTGAATGAATTCATATTTGCATTGTAGTTGTATGTGTGGCTAATATTGCATGCAAGGTTTTTTATAGGCTTTTTTTGTTTAAAATATGTGGTTTTTTTACAAATTTGTGGAATTTTTTTTTTCAAATTGTAACTATCAAGGGTTTTCCAAATGATACATTTTTTTTATTTTCTTGCATGCTTTTAATCATGGTTAGCGACTTGTTCATTAGTGTCTAGTTTTTGACTTGTGGTTATTTTATGGTTATAGATTTATGGAATTTTGGACCTAAGGATGTTTTTGTTCTAATGTTTATTCCATGAAAATAATATTTATTCAATGTCTTAGTTTTTTTTTAAGAAATAGAGTTTTGTACCTGCCTTAATTTTAGGTCGATATGTTTTAATGGTTCCAAGTTGTACTAATTAAGATCTACAAGGTTTGTTCTAAAATCTACTTTGGTTTTAGTTTTTGACCTATTGGAATGTTTCAATCACCTTTGTTGCAAGTCACGTGTGTGTAATATGAGTTTGTGGGTGTCATATTTATGTACCTTTATGTTGCATGAAGAACTCAAGAGTAGATCCACAAGGTATTATTGGTGTTGTGTGTGTGTAGCAAAGATACCCAGCATGAAAATAGAGGTAGTAAGTTCTTAGTCATTTTGAATATCTTTGTTATTTATTGTAGAGTATTTGATGATAGGGATATACATGATCTGTGTGTTAATATTTTGGTTTGTTGACCTATGGTCATCATTGAGAATTGGCATGTTAAGTATTAGAGAGGCAATGAGATAGACTGTTGACAAAAAGGCCTTTTGAAGGTCACACATGAAGAAACAATTATCTTTAATGATTTCAGAACATCACTTATGCTTATTGGCATATTGTTGTCATTGATGTCAAAAAGGGAAATCATGCAAGGGAGATTGTTGGCATGATCACAAGGGATGGTTGTGAGAGCAGTGAACCTAGTTCTAGAAGAGTTGGTGAAGAGTGATGAAGAAATAAGCATGTTCTATAAATGTTGCAATGTTGCAAAAATTCCATGAAATGGTGACATGTTATTGCAGAAGGTGTTTCCAAATGTCTGAAGACAAATTAGAGTGTAGTTTCGATGTGGGTTTTTTGAGAGCTTCACAAAGATGTAATTTACAGGTCTTGATGTCAAGTGGTGCACTGAAAAATGAATTACATGTGCTCTCAAGTAGGTTTTAGGATTTATTGGTTAAACCCTAGGTTTATAGTCTTAGCGCTCAAGCAAAATTTCTATTTTTTTGTTGACTTTGTTTCGATGATTGTAGGTTGCTTAATTTTTCACTTAAGCCATTATGCTCATTGGGGAACCAACCCCTTCACCTAGATATTACCAGCCTAATAAATATTCAACTACTGTAATATTTCCTAAGTCACAAATGAAATATTTTTTGTGTGTTTGTATCGAAGAGATGTCAACATGTTGAGAGGAGTCACTTTAGAGTCCCTTCGATGAAGTGATAAAGAGAGAGAGACAATGATACATCACAGTGATAATGGGTTGTCAAAGAGACGGTGTGTTAAGTCCCTTTGACATGGCGATGATAGCTTGATGAATGGTGGAGATCAAGCCTTGAAGATTGAACGGTGTTCACAGTGAGTCTGGTGAGACTAGATTAAGTGGAAGGCATATGAGGAAGGTGATGTCACATTGACAGGTGGCAACATTTGCTTGCATCAGCCGAAGGTTTTTCATCGGGTTGAGAGATGAATATCGGTAGTACTTAGTGGCTATTCCCCTCGACATCTTGATAAGAACTTCATCAATGAGACTTTTGGGTATCAAAGTGAGTGACTTTAGAGTCCCTTCAATACTTTGATGGTGGGTCTAGTAGACATGTGGCAGCATATCACTTGGTCACTTCACATCACTATTGTGAAGTGAAGTGTGTTAGCTCTCAAAAACACAGGTTGAATGCCTCAAGAGGTTGCCAATCTCTTGATACATTTTAGGGTAACAGACAAGGTCAAAAGAATTCAACCTTCTAGTCTTCAGGTGCTGCAAACCTGGGCGGGTGTACCTTTCTAAATGGTGCAAACTTAACTTGTGATTATCTTCTTAAAACAATTTGTTCATAATGGCAATGGGGGGTGAACAAATGAAATCCAACTTGAAAATAGTAACAATATTCCAATCTGAATCCTAAAATGAATGCTTGATTAACAGATGTAAAGAAAATTGAATAAGTTCAAATGGTGAAGTGTAGAGACTAGTGCCTTGTTGGGTATGCAGAGTCAAATGAGATCAAGATGAGCAACACTTCTCTGAGAAAATTCAAGTTATCTGGCATAGATCATGCTTACAACTGGTATAAACATGCAAAAATATGATTACTAAGCTCTACTTGAATAATCCAATTGAATCTCTCTGATTATTGTGATTAACTAAAAGAATTTAGTCTTTACTTGAAGAACCAATCAATTGATCACACAAGTACAGCAAATGTGCACTGATAAATTGAATACAAACTTGTCATATCAATTTAAATAATCAGAAAGAATCCATCTTGGAGACAACTTAGAAATTCTCTTATTAAAATCAACAGATAACTGATACCAGACATGTGCAACAACATCAATTGACATTCATAAATACCTCCATTTTAGAACATGCATCATAGCCTCTTATTTGATAAATTTATTGTTCTGTATCCATACAATTTTCCTAATGTATCGAATAACTGATAACTGGTCCTTATTACAATTGCCAAAATGCCTATTTATACACAAGCATTTGGAGAAAATATCATATTGAGATCACATGTCAGCCCAGCACAAAATTTGAGCTCCAATCGAGCTGGTAAGCAACAGTCATCCAAGCAGATACATGTCGTCCCTGATGTTTAAAATTATGTTATTCACCAATGTATAGTCGATAAGACAACATAGAAGGTATGCCGAAGGAAAAATAACGTCAATCGTTAATCATCCCGCATGCTCCCTGCTTTATTCGCATTCGTTGTAGCTCATCCGGGTCAGTGAGATGTCACTTAGACCATTTTGTGTCTTACCGAGAACCCCCTTTATTCATCACATGTCGTCGTGACTTATGATTTCTCCTGTCGATGAGCCCACTTGTCTTATGTATGTCGCTGAGACATTTCAACTTTGGGGAGAAGTCCCATAGAATTTATCGGGCTATACTGAAAGCTTTAGGATTACACCATATCGCCAAGAGAGTTCCAATCTCACACCGACATCCTTTTGTTTTCCATCGGCGAGACCGAAGGTCACTCACCGAGACCTTACGGCGATCGCCCCAACCTATACCAATATGCTCATATTCTTCCGCCACCGATCGGCGAGACCAGAGTGAACTTATGCTGAAAGAAAACCATTCGTTAAACACTGTCGGCAAGACCCGACCTTTTCGCTATGACCATACCCCGATAAGTTTATTTCTCACCGAAAGTCATTTGGAAGAAAGCCTTGCATCGTCGGTGAGACAAATGATACTCGCCAAGACCTCCCACTGCAGACCTTAACATATGCCGAAGGGATCACATAGTGCACCTAGCACTGAGACATACTGAACTCGATGAGACACTACCCCGATAGCCACAACAAATGTCGATAGATGTTTCCACTGTCGCCAAAACAATAGAAATGTTATGTCGATAGCCCGCAGGAGAAAACCAGTCATTGTGACAGTACAAAAGTCATGTCGAACGCCACCTGCATACAAACTTCAATCGTTGTGACACTAAATGAGTCTTGCCGATAGGCAGCACAGACTCATGCAAGCGGAAAACGTAGAATTGATCGGGGAGACAAGAATGAACCTACACTAACAAGGACCAAAATGAGGAAAATGCAAACATGGATGAATTCCATGGGGAAAAAAAAGGCAAAATGCAAGTAAAATACCACAAGATGAAGAAAACATGCATAAGGAAGGACCATATGGATGCTCAGGGGGTATGAAAGGTATGCAAAAATCATCATATTTTGATAGTTCCAACAGTGGCTCCGTCTGGGGATGAATGATAGTCAGATCATTGCAAGGATCCAAAATCTTGGGTGAGTAGACCAGACACAAAATGATGAGCCAGTGAGCGGAATGGAAATGGAAATGAAGCATGAAGGAATGGATGCAAAATGAATGCAAGATGGAGGTGAATGGAAAATGAGAGTGAAATGGAGATGGGAAAAATCCTAGACTACTGTGCATGGAAAATAATTTTAAAGAGGATACACAAGAGTTGTCCATGCACTGGCAACCCTTAATCCTCTGTGCTGCTCAAGAGAAGAAAAGCTTCAAGAATTGCCCATGAACAGGAAATTCCTGATCTTCACCAGTCATTTTCTATAGATAATATGAGTCCTCACCCTTCTTTCTAGCAACAATAAAAGGTCCTAGCCAAAGAGCTTCAAATTTACCATGCTTGCCTTTCTTTTGACACCTTGCATTCCACATCAATACCAAGTCATTCTCTTCAAATTTTCTATCCTTTTCCTTCTTGTCAAATAGATACTTCATCTATGTCTGTAACTTCATGTTTTGACTTTGAGCCTCTCTCCTTACCTCATCAAGTTCAGCCAATTGCTCCATTATGTCCTCCATAGGCTTAGGAACTTCTAAATCTTCCTGTAAGACAAACTTGTAGACTGGTAACAAATTCTGCAAAGGCATTATGGCTTGTGATCCATACACCAATTCAAATGGGTATTTTCCAATTGTCTTCTTCACAATGATCCTATCAGCCCACACAACCAGTTTTAACTTTGAATCCCAAGCCTTCTTGTTCTGTCCCAGCATCCTCTTCATAATCTTCAAGAGACTCTTATTGTTGGATTCTACATGACCATTGGCTTTTGGATGATAAGGGGCTGCATAAGAAATAGTAATTCCATACTTATCACAAAATCTTTTGAATTCATCCCATCTAAAGCACATCCCATTGTCTGTGATTATCCTCAATGGTGTACCAAATCTGGTGATAATGTTGTCCATCAGGAAATTAGTCACTACCCTGCTTGTGGCTTGCTTAGTTGGGATTTCCTCTACCCACTTAGTAAAATAATAAGTGGCAACTAATATCCACTTGTGTCCTCCACTTGAATTTTCTTGTATTTCTCCAATGAAATCAATTCCCCTGTTGATGGAAAGGGGCGTCAGCCTACAAGGGTCGAAGTGGAAAAGCACCCTGGTACTTTAATTTTCCAGAAAACTTTTCATAGACCTCACATCTTCTTACATGTGTGAAGGAATCATTAAAGATCTTTGGCCAATAATACCTAGCCCTGATAATTTTGTGTGCAGTTGTCTTTGTTGAATAATGTCCTCCACAAACTCCTTCATGTATTTCACTTAAAACATGCTTGGCCTGCGACTCATCCAGACATAATAACAATATGCCATCTATGTTTTTCCAAAACAGATCTCCATCCATGAAGACATACTTCGATGCTTGCAACTTTAAAGTTCTCTTTTGGCTGTCATTCAATCCATCTGGACACTTCATATATTTAAGATAATGCATAACATCAATATACCAAGGAGTGTGTTCAATGCTTGCAATTGCAGCCCCTTCTTCAACATTGCAGATCTGATTTGCCTCAATATTAGTTTCTTTCATCAGCCTAGCCAAGCCTTGGCCTCTTACCAGCTTAGTAATCTATATTTCCATGTCAAACTCTTGAATCTTGTTGATCCATCTACATCTTTTCCCTGTAACTTCAGATTGTGTTAAAATGTCTTTGACAGCTACATGAGGGACATAAGCAATCACCTTTGCTCCAACAAGATACGGTCTGAATGCTTTTGTGGCCTTTACTAATGAAAATTCTTATTTTTCCATTATGTCATAGTTCAATTCAGACCCTTGTAATGATTTACTAAAGAAAGACACTGGTTGTTCATAACCAACTTCGTTTTTCTGTAACATAACAACAGCAATAGTATGCATTGAGGCAAATGAAAAATCTGAAAAGGCTTTGTAAAATCTGGAGACTTAAGAACAGGAGCCTCTTTGATAGCCCTTTTGATAGACATAAAAGCATCCAAAGCTTCAGTAGTCCAATCCATTTTTTGTCCTTTCTTCAACATTTTAGATATGGGATTGATGATCTCAGCAAAGTTAGAAACGAATCTTCTGACAAAATTAATTTGTCCAAAGAAAGATTGTATTGCCTTGACAGTTTTGGGAATAGGAATTTTATCAATATCTTCCACCCTCTCAGGATCTATTCTAATTCCCTCTTTTGAAACAATATGCCCCAAGAGCTTACCCTATGTGACTACAAAATGACATTTCTTTGGATTTAAACTAATACCATATTCAAGAGCTTTAATAAATACCTTTTCAAGATGTTGCACATGATCTTCAGCCTTCTTCAAATAAGCAGTCAAGTCATCTTGATACACCACCATGATAACATTAATCAAATCAGCAAATGCTACGTCCATGGCTCTTTGGAAAGTTGCTCCAGCATTAGTGAGACCAAATGGCATTCTTATGTATACATATGTTCCCCAAGGGGTTGTAAATGCTATTTTATATTGCTCAAATTCCTTGACTTTAACCTAGTTGTATCCTAAAAACCCATCCATCATAGATAACAGCTCACAACCTGTCACCTTATGCAATATTTCCTCCATGTTGGGTAGAGGATAATTATCTTTGAGAGATGCCACGTTCATATTTCTGAAGTCCACACACAATCTGATATCACCATTCTTCTTTCTTACAGGAACCAAATTAGAAACCCATGTTGACTGCCTGATTGGTTTGATAATTCCTCCATCTCTGAGCTTTGTCAATTCTTCTTGCATTTTAGGCTCCAGTGTTGGATTTATAGGCCTTTGCTTCTGTCTAAAAGGCTTGGCGTCTGGCTTCAATGATATTTTATACTAAAATAAATCTTCCCTATATGCTTTCAGATCCTCATAAGACCAAGCAAAAACATGTTTATATTTTCTTAATAATTCAATCAGCATTCTTCTAATTGTAGGGTTGATCTTCTTTCCAATGTATACCTTTCTTGGTGCTATTTCAGTCCCTAAGTTAATCTCTTCAACATCTTCCTTTTTGACTGGTGTTTGCTTCATAAGGGACTGATCACTTCCGTCATACACCCTTTCTAGTGCCACTAATCCTTTAGGAAGCTTGTTTGTTTTGAGCTGTAAGATCTTGCCAAACACAATTTGTTTCCCATCTACTTCCTCAACAAAAGCATTGAAATCAATTTCCTAGGCCTCATATTGATCTATACAATGAAGAAACTTCAAAAGATCAGCATCATCATTAAAGACCTACCAACTATAAATATTATTAGGAACGACAGGCCTTGTTTTGAACTCAATCTGTGATACCCCAGCCAATGTGATATCATCTCTTTTCAGTGCCACATTTTCTAAAAAATCAGCCATTATGTTCTTTGATCTGTCAATCCACTCAATTGAAAATGCATCAAATAATTCAATGGTATCCCATACAGCATTCCTATACTGTTTTAATATTTTATATTTTGCTACATATTTTGATTTGATCTGTGAAACAACCAACTCAAAATCGCCCAAAACAGCCAGCAACTTAATCTTGTGTTTCACAGCTATGTTCTAGCTTGTCAATAAAGATTCATACTCTGTCACATTGTTTGTACATTCAAATGCTAACAGAAAAGAATATTTAAAGTAATACCTCTAGGGGAAACAAATACAATCCCAGCTCCATTACCCTCTTGACTACAGGCTCCATCAAAATACATCTTCCATACGCCATTGCAATTCTGTGTAGCATGTTTCTCAATTGGGTCACTATTAATTAATTTTGGTTGAGCTGGTTCAATCTTAAAACTTCCAAAATCAACATCACAAAAATAATTAATTTGATCTTGAGGCACATAATCAACAAGCTGGTTCATTCTTGGCTCTCTATATAACTTGACTTCCTGACCATTTACTGGGATTGTAGCATAAGACAAATCAAATTGAACGTTTCCACCAACAACTGTTGTCCACTGCCTTAACAAAAGCATCCTGAATTGATGAGTATCAATGACTGTTATGTCTATATTATAAGCCACATATGAATAAGTAGCCAATTTGACTTCAACACCTCTCATAATGCTCACCACAGGTACAGGTCTGTTATCCATTGCATAGCACTTCCCTTCACATGTATCAACCCACATGCCAAGCTATTTCATTACTCATACTGGCATAATGTTTATAGCAGCACCAAAATCTATCATGCAGTTCCTCAGCAGTTTATTATTTATAAGCAATGTGGTGAAGAAAGGATCCACTTATGGGGAAGTTGTTAAAACATCACCCAAGCAGACTTCTGAATTATTTATCTTTTTTTGCCTGTTGACTTCTTCAAAATTCATATGTTTTTCATTCCCATTTGTAATCAATTGAACAACATTATCTCTATACTCCTTAATTTTCATCAATTCAAGTAGTGGAACTAACATCTTTACCTGGGATAACGCCTGTGTGAAGTCAAAAGAGGAGCTCTTCGTCTTAACAATCTTCTTCATTTTGGCGTTTCTCCTTTGCTTTCTTCTTTCTTTCTTTTTACCAGGCTAATCAGACTTTTGCATTTCCTTGTGTAATTCTTCAACTTTCTGCTTTTGGACTGGCTTCTGTTCAATTTTATCATGCTGCTTATTTTCTGGCTTCTTTACAGTTTCCTGTGTTGCCTTTTGATCTTTTATAAAGATTTCCCCAGGAACTCCATCTAGCTCATTTGCTTTTCTGTTTCTCAACCAGTATTGACTTTTGGCTTTCTCAACTGCAGCAATAGTTATTCTTTCTATTTCATCTTCAGTGAGTCTCCATACCTTACACTAAGCAGGCGCCTCAGTAGGATGTGGCTCTGTGTAATCTTCATCAGAATCATAAAAGATCTACTGTTCAACCATATGGACATTATACTTTTGATTGGAAACATCATATTCATAGTCTTCATCCTCTGAAGATGAACTTCTTTCCTCAACATGGTGAAAAACATTTGAAGTCAAATACACCGTGTGATCCTCTCCATCCATCAACATTCCTTCCTTTTGCATCCTTTGAGCTACAACACAATAGTTTGGAGAATGTGGCTGATTACAAACTTCACAAAAGTAATTATTACTCACCATGTAAGTACCTTTCTTGCTCAATGGATTAAGAGTTTCTTTGTTTATGCGCCTAGCTGATATAGGTTTCCCAACTTTCCAGTTTGTATTGTAAGGCATATCATGCAGTCTTAGCCTTTCATTCATGTTCTCATTTCTGTATGTATTTTCTTCTCTGTATTGATAATTATTGTTTTGTTGAGGAGGCCTCGGATTGTCTCTTTTATTAGTTATACCAACAGTCTTCCTGTTGTTTTCAATTGTCAAAGCAATCTTTTGTGCTTCAGCTAGATCTCTTGGGGATCTCCTTCTCAGTTCATACCCTATATTAGGATCAAATGCATTTAAATAAACACTTAAAGCTACAAAATCTGGCAACCTTGATCCAAGAGGTACTTTAGTATGCAACTTGTTGAATTTTTGGTTGAAATCATAAATTGAATCATTCTGATTTTTCTGAATTCTCATTAATTCATGAAGAGTTGCGTCTGGAGCATTTTGATTCCCATATTGCTCTAAGAATTTATCTTGAAATGCTTGGAGAGAATTAACTGAAAATGCTGACAGGCTATTGAACCAATCCTTGGCATCTTCAAGAAGTGACATCATGAACAGCTTCATGTGTAAATCTTCATATGGCACATGTATGTCTTGGATGAAAACTTTAAAACTTCTTAAATGCTCTTCTGCTGTGATTGCATTACTCCCTGTAAATTTGGGCACCATATTCCTCCAACTCCCATCCATAGGGTAAGGATATAACTGAAAACCAGCTAAATCAAACTGTATGATCATGGTTGTATGTTGGGGAGGGGGAGGAATAGGCAGATGCTAATACTGATGCATGTGATTATTGTATTGTGCATTCTACTGTGGGTAATAATGTTGACCAGGAGGTGGATACATACCTATATGTTGTGTGGGAATGTCAGGTGGAAGATTTGGCTACTTGTAGTGATTTCCTGTCTGATGGTGAGGAGATACAGGTGGACCAGAAGGCCCTGCACCATGATTTCCCTGCTTATGAGGTGGCACATACTTTGGGAGGCAACCAGCTGTTTGAGAAGTACTCTGAGCTTTCTACAATTCAAATTTTTTCATTGCTTGTATCATTTGAGCTTTCTCCTGGTCCTCTCTCTCCTTCTTCTGAGATTCAAACCATGCTTTGACTTCCTCATAAGTCAAAGATTCATAATCAGTTTGAGAAATCACATTCTCATTAATCTAGTTTTGATCATTTTGCATCTTCTGATCATATTCATGTTGAATTCTGATTTGTTCAGGCTCAAGTCTAGCTTCAAACTCAGCCTGCTTCCTAGCTTCAAACTCAGCCTGCTTCTGAGGATCGAGAGATGGGAAAGGATTTCTTTGATCTTCTGGGGTACAAGGCTCAGTGCTTGAATCATCTCTCCATGTATCATAGCAATTATACGTTTCACAATGTGTTCTTGGTGCTTTGCCTTTGTTTGTTATGCACATGTCCTCATTGATCCCCTTTCCTTTATCAGCTCTGTCATCCTTGTGTGTCCACTTACAGCTGCCAGCAGGAGCTCCAGTATGACCTCCCCTATATTGAGATCTTCTTCCATTCATGATGAACAACTGCAAAATTTATGTCAAAATTGCCACTCACTTTTATCAAAAATGAGAAAAATGTTTGATAGTTCTTGTTCCCAGCGGAGTCTATGCAAGATTTCTAACTCTATGATTAAGGCTTTGATTCTAATTGTTCCCCAGCAGAGTCGCCAATTTGTTAGCTCTCAAAAATGCAAGTTGAATGCCTCAAGAGGCTGCCAATCTCTTGATACGTTTTAGGGTAATAGACAAGGTCAAAAGAATTCAACCTTCTACTCTTTAGGTGCTGCAAACCTGGGCAGGTGTACCTTTCTAAATGGTGCAGACTTAACTTGTGATTATCTTCTTAAAACAATTTGTTCATAATGGCAATGGGAGGTGAACAAATGAAATCCAACTTGAAAACAGTAACAATATTCCAATCTGAATCCTAAAATGAATGCTTGATTAACAGATGTAAAGAAAACTGAATAAGTTTAAATGGTGAAGTGCAGAGACTAGTGCCTTGTTGGGTATGTAGAGTCAAATGAGATCAAGATGAGCAACACTTCTCTGAGAAAATTCAAGTTATCTGGCATAGATCATGCTTACAACTGGTATAAACATGCAAAAATATGATTACTAAGCTCTACTTGAATAATCCAATTGAATCTCTCTGATTACTGTGATTAACTAAAAGAATTTAGTCTTTACTTGAAAGAACCAATCAATTGATCACACAAGTACAGCAAATGTGCACTGATAAATTGAATACAAACTTGTCATATCAATTTAAATAATTAGAAAGAATCCATCTTGGAGACAACTTAGTAATTCTATTATTAAAATCAACAGATAATTGATACCAGACATGTGCAGCAACATCAATTGACATTCATAAATACCCCCATTTTAGAACATGCATCATAGCCTCTGATTTGATAAATTTACTGTTCTGTATCCATACAATTTTCCTACTGTATCGAATAACTGATAACTAGTCCTTATTACAATTGCCAAAATGCCTATTTATACACAAGCATTTGAAGAAAATATCATATTGAGATCACATGTTGGCCCAGCACAAAATTTGGGCTCCAATCAAGCTGGTAAGCAACGGTCATCCAAGCAGATACATGTTGGCCCTGATGTTTAAAATTCTGTTATTCACCAGTGTATAGTCGGCAAGACAACACAGAAGGTATGCCGAAGGAAAAATAACATCAATCGTTAATCATCGCACGTGCTCCCTACATTATTCACATTCATTGTAGCTCATCCGGGTCGGTGAGATGTCACTTAGACCATTCTGTGTCTTACTGAGAACCCCCTTTATTCATCGCATGTCACCGTGACTTATGATTTCTCCTGCTGATGAGCCCACTTGTCTTATGTATGTCGCTAATACATTTCAACTTTGGGGAGAATTCCCATAGAATTTATTGAGCTATACCAAAAGCGTTAGGATTACACCATATCGCCAAGAGAGTTCCAATCTCACACCGACATCCTTTTGTTTTCCATCGGTGAGACCGAAGGTCACTCATCGAGACCTTACGGCAATCGCCCCAACCTATACCGATATGCTCATATTCTTCCGCCACCGATCTGCGAGACCAGAGTGAACTTACGCCAAAAGAAAACCATTCGTTAAACACTGTCGGCAAGACCCAACCTTTTCGCTATGACCATACTTCGATAAGTTTATTTCTCACCAAAAGTCATTTGGAAGAAAGCCTTGCATCGTCGGTGAGACAAATGATACTCGCCAAGACCTCCCGCCGCAAACCTTAACATACGCCGGAAGGATCACATAGTGCACCTGTCGCTGAGACATACTGAACTCGGTGAGACACTACCCCGATAGCCACAACAAATGCCGATAGATGTCTCCACTATCGCCAAAACAATAGAAACGTTACGCCAATAGCCCGCAGGAGAAAACCAGTCGTTGTGATAGTACAAAAGTCCTACCGAACGCCACCTGCATACAAACTTCAATCGTTGTGACACTAAATGAGTCTTGCTGATAGGCAGCACAGACTCATGCAAGCGAAAAATGCAGAATTGATCGGGGAGACAAGAATGAACCTACACCGACAAGGACCAAAATGAGGAAAATGCAAACATGGATGAATTCCATGGGGAAAAAAAAAGGCAAAATGCAAGTAAAATACCACGAGATGAAGAAAACATGCATAAGGAAGGACCATATGGATGCTCAGGGGGTATGAAGGGTATGCAAAAATCATCAGATTTTATAGTTCCAACAAAGTGATAGGATGATTCTCGCGACGAGTGATGAACAGAAAAAAGTGTGACATGGAATATGGTGAATGATGCAGCATAGATGGACAGATGGCAGCAACCCGCCATCCTGCCAAAAGAAAGTGTTGACTTAGTTTGACCCTATGGGCTAGTGGGATTATGACATGTGGCAAGGAAAAAAAGGTGGATGACTTGTGTCGGTAATGTGGAAGACACATTGTGATAACGGGTTAATGAACAGTACAAATGGGTATGTGCAAGATCATCATGGAAAAATAGGCCCTTAAGTGGCGAAAAAATTAGAAAAATCAGATTTAGGCAACTTGACATAAAAATTTGAATAAGATATCTATATTATTTTAAAAATATGTAATAATAAAATTTGTAGTAAATTGAATGTAGTTTCTAAACTACTAGGTTTATTTTTTATAAAAAAATCTATTTGGTGAAAATTTGAAATTTCAATGCGTAGTACTTAAATTTCAGGGAAAAATAAAAGGGTGTCGTCTAACCACCCTAACCACAATAAAAGATAATATTTTTTATAAGATTTTAGATATAAGTAGCGGACTCATGTCCGGATGTGATGCATATTTTTTGTAATTTTTTTCCAAGTAAATAATTAATTATGATTTTTTTATTACAAATTTTTAAAAATATAAAAATCGTATGTCGACCACCTTAATTTGGTCAAAAATTCATGAAATTTAAATTTTTCTTTTTTAATCCTATAGTATGTGAAGCATAGAATGTGATGCATGTTTCAGATTCAAAAATGTGATACCGTTTGAAAGCTATAGATGTTTTCAATCAGCCTATCAATCAAGACTTTAGTCGTAATTCAAATAGAAAATGAATAATTATTATTTATTAAATTCAAAGTAAAACATAATTTATATTGGTGGAAAGCCGAGAACGTCCGTTAAAAAAAAAAATTCATTTCATCAATTTTGGGTAAAAAAAAGTCATCAGCCGCATACCCTACACATACCCATCATAACGCCACTTTTTGGCCCATCATGATCCGATACATACCCAAATTGAACAAGTTTTTTTGGATGGTGCAGATGTGAAGGAACCTCATCGAGAAGATAGATGCATATTGGTGGGACATAATAATGAGTCCCTTCGATATCTCGATAGCACCTCATCAGAGAGAAGGATGAATATCGATAGGACAAAAATGATTGTCCCTTCGACATTTCAATAGGGAGGTGACGTTGGTGAATGATGATGTGTGTGGACAAGTGGTGACATGAGATTGACCAATGTGTCAAGTGACATTGGTGACTGTTTGCTACATAGTGCTGACAAGGATGACATGTGGCCAGTGGGGACCATCCATTTGAGGCAACAAGATATCTCAAGGAGACATAAATATCGATGAGATAGTTTCATTAGTCCCTTTGACATGCCGATAAAGTGGGACCCAATAGGGAGATGTTAAAGGTGTGTAACGCCCCGCCACACAAACCCCAAAGGACAAATAATTAACTAACAATTATAGCACAATTTTTTTTTAAAAGTAAAACTAATATCAAATGTGCATTAACGTACAACACCTGTAATGCAATTATACATACACATCCTCTGGGGTAAACATAACTTCTTTACTTAACATAATCCCACTCCCATAATGATTATTACACATCACAAGTTTATATTTCAAAACCATCATATAGAATAAGTATAAATTTTTCATACATCCATTACAGTACGTAAATAATAAACATCCATAAGAGAACACATAAAAATTCCAGGAATATATATATACATTACATTAATCATAAGGGTTTACATTGCTTCAATATTATAAATGATACATCAATTAAAAAGGGTAATATAACTGAATTGATCATGATACGTGTCATCAACACTATCTCCAAGATTGGTGAAGCTCTACATTCACTGCACTACGGTACAACTCCATGCCTCACAAACTTTGACTAGGAACCCAATGGGGTGCATAGCATGTTCCACTCGACTGTGCGGACCATAAGGCCCACCCCCCCATGCTAGGAGATGACAGGAAGGACCCACAACATAAAAATAGTCAAGCAGAAAAGGATACAAAACTCCACAAACAATTGCAACATTAAACATAAATAACAACTGCATCAAGAATGACTACTTCTAGAGGCCCACAAAGGCAAAGGGAACAATAAAGATACTTTAGGAAGAGTGTCATCGCATGACCCTAGCATGGGTTACCTTGACTACTTCTCACTAAGCATTGGCCCCATAGGGTAACACATGTGGGACCACTTACCTTTTGTGGGGACAAGGTAGTGATCTTTCCTACCAGGCCTTCTCAGCCCATCCTTAGCCTGCAAAAGCACTATAGGCATGGGTGAGGCGTCGTACTTATCTTTTTAAATGTGAACCTACCCAAACCCACTAGTTAATTTATTAGGTTACCACTTAATAAGAAAACTCTTCCATGAGTTACCCAGGCTGCCCCTTTATGCGTCAGCCCCCATGAAGAGCCACTCTCTCTATTAGCATCAGAACAAACCACATGACTTCAAGGGGTGTACCAAATCGCACAAGGCACCAAAAATCATAAAAAACCAAGTACATTCATGAGGCATGAAGCTTCTCGCATAAAACCACATCAAAGGCAGAACCTTAGTGCAAGGTAACACCCACAAGAGCTCAAAATAAGAAGTAAGATCAAATGATTTACAAAGATCCAACCATCGAAATTCAAGATAAAGCAAGTTTCCCCATTGCCTCTGGAAGCCAATTAAATCAACTACCCACAAACTCCCAACTGAGGGTACTCAAACACTTCGGGTTCCCAACATAATCTCATACAAGACTACAAGAAAGTCTTCACATAAAGTCTCCTCATTCAAAATTAACACAGGAGAAAGACTCACATCATGGAACCACAAAATGACTATATAAAGTCCACAATCACAAAACAACAAGTGTAGAATAAGAGGGGCAACATCATAACGAGATCTTGAAACTCAATCAAAGCTAACATAATCAATTCAATACAAAATCAACCAAAATTACCAACAATAATTCAAACAGTAGGACATCCAAGAGACACCTCAATTTTCTCCCCACACGATACTCTAACAAACTAACAATTTGGCTAATAAACAACTTTTAACAAAATCAACAACCACGACAACAAGAGCGATTGACCGATTCACAACTCAACCCGAAAATCAATCCAATAAATCCATATGAACAAACACTCAAAGTAACCATGATATATTCCATAACACAGTAATTCACAAATTCAATTCAATATTGGCGAAACACAATACTCAATCAACAACAAAGCATCCATGAGATGCATTATTCACCCATTTCCTAAAACTCAATACCTAATCATTGACTTCATTTTATAACCCATTTTCACAATAACTCGTAATTAACTACGAAATCAACTATTCTAATGTTCAAATAAACAACACATTATTTATTATAAGCAACGAATAAACACAACAACATAAAGTCAACACTTACTATCAATCCAAGTGTAGAATAATTAAGAACGAAGTCTCTATTCAAAAGACAATATATTTCATTTATTGAAGTTTATAGAACTACAAAATAAAATCAAATAGAGCTTACTATATCTCACACTTCTTAACCATTGTTTAGGATATTGGTTATTCTAATTTTACAATTCCATTATTATAGAATGCAACGAAATAAATATTTAAATGATTATCCAATGAAATCATTTAACTAAATTCTTCTATTACCAAAATACGATTAACTCCATTTATTTCTTTTCTAATTTAATATCCAATATGTTTACCTATATAACCATATAAGCATAATTTTATTCTATTTCTATCACTATAATTCAAATACATGTATATATATATATATATATATATATAAATAAGCATTTACTATAATTGAAGAGCAACATATTTTAACTTAAACATATTATATATTTATATAAATGTATACACCTATGCACAAATATATATTCACCGATCATCATAGTATAGCTACACATATTATTTAATTAATAATTAAACATCATATTGTCCACGAACCAAAGAAAGGCAGTAGTACAGA
The DNA here is from genome assembly GCA_007258455.2 of Sequoia sempervirens. Lineage (NCBI taxonomy): Eukaryota > Viridiplantae > Streptophyta > Pinopsida > Cupressales > Cupressaceae > Sequoia > Sequoia sempervirens. The sequence goes on along the minus strand of VDFB02000013.1, from coordinate 148,190,792 downwards.
CCAAGTGCATGAATCATTTATTTCCTTAAAGAAAATTTAATTGTCTAGAAGAATAAGAAGATACTATATGCAAATTTGAAGTAATTTATCTCGATTCCTATCAATGATATTCAAACTAAAAGATTAGGAACATACAACTTGATTATTTTACAAGTGTCTCTATATTATAATACTAATTCCTTCATGATAAATACATAAGTTAAGGGCTCTTCCTTACCTATGCTTCTACTAATGTTGAAACCAATACCAAAACCTAAATAAAGATCATGTATAAATAACAAACTTAGATATCCTTTTAGTTATCCTCAATTCAAACATATCATTCCATTCTATAATCTCTTGAAAGAGAGTTATTAAATACAATTAGGAGACAAATTCAAATCCACTAAAAGTCAATAAAATACTTATTGATTTCATACCCAAGGTACGACTTCTAAATTAAACCACTCTCCTATTATATCATGGTTTTAATACTTTAATCAAAATACTCTAAGGGTATATTCAATATGAAATACCACATAATATTAAATTTTACTACAATTTAAGTAAAGACTTGATATTATAAGCAGAGTTTAGTATTGATATCACTATTTTCATCAACAGATTAAATAAATATTTCAAATCTATTCACCATGTATTATATAAAAACCAAAAGACGAAATGCTTAATTCAAAATTAAGAGATTTCACAACATATAAATTCAATATATATATATAAGCATACATACATATATATATACATAGATATTTATATAAATATAAATACTTATGTATATATATCATATGTAACTCTATATATATACATATATATAATTCCCATTTCTTTCTAGTTGCGGTCTTCCAACAGTAAATCAAATTATAGAGAGTAACCGTTTCATAAATACTCCCATACCCAATTATATTTACAGACATATACAAATGGAAAGCTTATGAAGTTGGGCGCCTAAAACAAAATCCAATGGAAGCCTATTCAAATGATATCAGAAGGGTTGATACTTTTAACAAGGGCGCCATACTTCTTCTCATCAAATACTCAAGGCCATTTTATTCCCATCAGATACCAAAGGTAAAGGTTCAAAGGCTAAGCATAACTGAAAAGAATAAATGGAAAAGTTGAACACCTGTGAATTTGAATACTCCACAATACGCTGAGCACCATAATGGTGACTGGATGACTATGGCAGTTTGCACAACTGATTTAATCATCAAACAAAAAGGTTTCTACTATCTACAGAGCCAGTTAGGAAGAAGGAAAAGAGACACACCAGCTTGAACCAAAGAAAATTGTTCCCTACACTTTGCAGATTTAAGATATGTAACCTAAGTTAGGCAAAGCCAACATAATGAGAATGGGGGTAGCACATACATAGCGCATGAGAGAAGACTACAACATATTACATATAAGCCGAACTCTAAACATACCACACTTTTTATCAATTTCCAATTGTAACACGCATTCAACAACTCTAAGCATTCAGCCATCGAAATGTAATCGAAGAATCTATTATCAAATGCATGGAGACAGAGAAGAAATTGCAGCCCATACTATAAGTTTTCCTTAAACCGAATTCAAACCAACTGCAAACCAAGCACTAAACACAGTAGGGGCGATCGGACTGGAAGGAAAGGATACCATAAATGAATTGAATCCCCAGCTTAAATTACATACATCGAAATTCAACTCAATACAAGGCTTCAAAAAGTAATTCATATAACCAACTTTTATCAAAACCCAAGCCCGCAAAGGGCAGCGATAGCTAAAGAGAGGAGGCACACAACAGAGACGTTAGGAAAGAAGTTCGTGTTTTGACAGCTATGAGATAACTAATAGGAAGTTCAACATACCAGATGAAGACATCAAATACCAAGGAACCCAAGCATCGAGTCACTTAGTATAATTGATAAACAACAATTACTATATTCATTGACTGCAATATATTACCACGCACAAGCTTATGTTAATTTGAAATCTTAGCGTGCATGCAATTCGAACCTACAAAACGATTTACAATTGGCAGCACAACATATCAAAGTTATAGAGGAAAAAGAAGATCGTACTCTTGCCCAAAGAGCCTCGACGAGAGATTTCAATAAGAGATTCTCAATGGACGCCTGAAACCAACCCTGACTAACAGGAGAACCCGGTGCCACCCAATCTTCGACAGCCGAAACAATTCTTCGAATCCCCCAATCCCAATTCTTAACTCAATCAAAGAATTATCATTATTCTACAAAAAAATTCATACAGACCCCTTTCTTGTTCCAAAACTAAAAATAAAATAAAAAGATGATAAACTTCTCCAAAATGATCAATATTAAAACAAGAAAAGTGATTCCATTTTTCCAAAGCAAAAATCAAGCAAATCCTCTTAAAAATGACGAGTTTCTTTTTCCGCAATCAGTTCTAAGCTGTGGATGTGTTTGAACTCAACTTTTTCTACTTTAAACTTGCTTTTACCTCTTGTTCGAAGATCTTATCTTCTTTATTTCTTTAAAATCACATTATTTTTCCATATTTAAATAATTATCCTTTCATGATAACAAATTATCAATTATTATTAAATACAATTTAATGCAATAATTTTTACAAAGCAATTTAATTTATTTATTTAATAATAAACCATTTACTTTCCATTTCACAAAAAATGATTTATTGAATTATTTATTTTTAATTCTTAAATTTATTTAAATTACCTTGTAGGCAAGTTTTAATTCAATTAATTGATTAAACAAGGTCATTTAAAATATTAAATTCACCACATAATTCAATAACACGTTAAACAATGAAATCAACATGACATCACAAATAAGCACTTACTCAAATGTCAAGGAAGACCAATACGGAGGGGCACTACAAAGTGGATAGTGATATGTGCAAATAGATGATGAAGGACAATTTATTGACATACCATTTCACATCATTGTTGTGAATTGCATGGCAATGAGGTGGACAACAAGTGGTGACAAATTATTGAGTAGGTGATGTCACGAAGGATCTTCATCGGGGAGACGTATGAAGATCGGTGGAATAGGATAATCGGTCTCTTCGACATTCCGATAGAACTTCATTAAGGAGAAAATGCTATATCGGAGAGAGTTGCATTGGTGTCCCTTTGACACAACAATATAAGATTAATGATGACCTTAGTGGGACCAGATAAGAAGGTGACGATGATTGGAAGGTGACATGTATGGACAGGTGGCAGTTAACGATTGCTCGATATACCAACTCACATCCGTGTTGTGAGTTGCATGGCGATGACATGGATGATAGATGGCATGTGTGGGGGTGATCCCACAATAGTGGTTTACAATTTTTGGCCAAACTAGACATTGGAATAATTTTTTCTAAATAAATCTTCACATTCAGGCACCTATAGCAGCTAAACCATGAGGAATTTGAAGATGATGCAAACTAGAGTTTCGTGACATTTTGTCTGTAGACTCTAAATATATTTTTTTCAAAATTTTTGGAATCAGATTGCACCTCTTTTTCCATCTCCCTCGAAAACTTTTTTTTTTAAAACAACATTTTTAAGGAGTGACGCTCACCGTATAACGCTTAAATTTTTTTCCATGAAGGATAAAATTCTAATTCTTTCAAATTTATATTTTTAACTCCAATATCTAGTGCTTCCATTTGGTTAGATAGTGTTTTATTGAATATTTTTCCTTAATCAAGTTTCAAAGTCAAACTAATTACAATTCGACATAGGCACCGTATAAGGCATAACTTTTTTTGTATGTATCAAAATTCTTTTTCTTTTTTTTTGTTGGATCAAGGACTTCAATATCTGGTGCACTCATATTTTTCAAAAAAAAAAATGGTAATCTTTTTTTCCACATGTAAAGAATATAGAGCTTGATTTTTGATAAAAACCTACATTCACAAGAAATAAAAAATAAATATAATAATAAAATTTAATTTAATTAGAATTATACTTTTTTGGAAGCTTATAATAAGGATTACATAATTACAAAAAATAAATTTTAAATGAATTCATTTGATCCCCCAAAAGGTAAATCAAAAGTGGTTTTTTATCAACATTTTGATAGGTGTAAAAGAGACTCTATTATAGGTATGGTTTAAAACTAGCGGGGTTCTATCCAAGGGGGATTGGTCTAAGGTGGTTTGATCAAACCTTCTTCAATTGGAATCCTTTAAATAGAAATTTTCAAGGCTTAAATCATTATATTTTCTAAAAATATGTGATTTCAGCAAAAATATGGATCTCCTAGAAAGTGTAAACCATTATTGTGGCAACACCCGTGGGTCTGTGTCTTTCATAAGTGATATCAAAGAGAAAGGAAGAAATCAGTTCAAGACCCTAATGTGTCTTAGCCCAACATGACGAAGTGTCCTCGACTGTGTAAAGTGACAGTCGTATGATGGAGATTGATGATGCTAGTTTAAAGAAGGCTCATCTGACAGTGAAAATTTAAAGGTGTGATGATGAACAAGGAATGTTGGATCATGGCATGAAGTGATGAGATTGATGACCTAGATTCAAAGGTGAAGATATCAAATGACTAAGTCTGTGTAAACAGGGTTTTGTCTAGTAACCAACTCAGTGAACGAATTTAATTCGTTCAACTGCTCCAGGGACCATCTGATTGGAGATTTGATCTTCAATGAAGTGGTACGAATTGCTGAGGAAACATAGATTAGAATTAGATAGGCTAAGAAAAATAATATATTAATTGCATATCTGATTCTAGGGTTTGACGAGAGCTAATTTGGGAAAACTCTTTGTATCTAAATTAAATGTTGTGTGGCTTGATGCACTGGCAACTTGCTAGAGATGTTAGCAAGTATGGAAAACCCTAACAAAGGGTTCCAGATAATCTGATCTTGTCTAAGTATCTCAAGGTATTTATTTGTAGATCGGTGGATTCAAGCAAAAAATAAGACAATCAAAAAAATTTCTAAGTGTTGTGTTTACAAGTGTTGAGGGAATGAAGTCTACAATAGGGTGAAGAGAGAATGTAATACAAAAGACATAGTATGCACAAGTGATGAATGAGTAGAACCCAAACAAAAGGCAAAACATAATCAAGGGGTAACATTCAAGGTGCAGAGTGCAATGCAGCAAGGTAGAACATTGAATGTTATAAGTGTAGAGGAGAGAAAGAAGAGAGTGCAGGAAGAGGAGAGTGTAGAGAAGAGAGAATGTGTTTCTAATTTTGCATCAACAACAGAAGAGAGAATGTTTTCATAGTTGTAGAATACAGATTGGGAAATTATAGATCAGACTTGTAACAAAGAACTGGATTCATGTGAATCATTTGTAATATAGTCATTGTAAATCTGACCAATTGGTGCCATCAGATAACTGAGTAGTGCTCAGAGTAGGGGATTGGTGTCTCCTTGGAGTTGGTGCTCCTAAATCAGGGAGTTGGTGCTTCCTTAGGTTGGTGCCCTAAAATATTGTAATAGAAGACTTATTTGTGATGTTGGAATTGAGCAGTTGACTCAAGCAACTTTTGTCACTGTGGTTTTTCCCATCTTTGGTTTTCCATGTACATCATGTGTTATGGGATTTTTATCTAAATGTGTGTCTATCTCTATGCACATGTTTAGTTAATCTTCACATTAAGGGCTTAATGAATTATTTCGCATAAAGTACTCAGAGCTAAAAGAAATAATCTACATAAAGGCTTTAAGAGCTAAGTTTTGATATCTACTGATTCACCCCCCTCTCAGTAGATTGTTGTGTTCCAACAATGCTATCATAAGAGGATTTAGATTACAGTTCAACAAAATATTTGTACAAAACATGATTGTGATAGGTTATTTTTTAGGTTGAAAATAGTAACCATAGTGTCATGGGAAGCCATTGAGTACATAGTTAGAGTTTTGTCATGATATGGTTGTGCTTGGAAACTTGTCACCAAGATGACAATTTTTCCATGGAAAACTTATAGTAAGCATGCAATAGAGTTACTAGGAGTTTTAATTCCCTGGTAGATGTCATTGGACTACTTTTTTCCATCTCCTATATGTCAACCATCCACAAATGAGATGGTACCAAAACAATAAAGTGTACTACTACAATCATAGACATGACAAGTTATACTATTGACATTACACTTTGGGGTTGTCATTGTCATATTGAAGGAAAAAAACTCTTTGATATGTCGCTACAGCCAAAACCTCAGTTCTTTCGATCAAATCTAGACATATAACCTCTTGGAGTGGAAAAAATATTGATACTATTTTCCCAACTACAATTATAATAAATTTGAACTTGTTGGAAGCCTCTAAATTAATGAAATGGTACTCCACCCTATGGATTGTCTAGCCTTTACTTTCCCTATCAAACAATCAGCTTTCCCACTAAAATTTACAAATCCAATAGATATTTTGTCTATCACAATTACAAACTTTCATGAGGAAAATAAAATCTATGTAAATATCTCTAAAATCCACTTGGACAACTTTTATTACCTTTCTTGCCCTCTTTTGGTTGACAATATAAAATGTAAGAAAAAATTTGTATAGAAATCCCCCAATACTTTCGATGCCTAAAGTGTTCTAAAGATCTCACTGGATATGAGTAAATAGCTACATGCTAAAAGTGGACTTGGAAGATGGAACAGGTGAACTTCTTAAAGTTACTGCATTTGAAGGACCATCAAATGCCTTGCTAGGAGGAGTTGTAGAAGATTTCCATCTTCTACTAGTCAAGCCTAATGCTACTCAACACATTTTAGTAAATGTTGTTGCTTGCAAATTTTTGCTTCAGCTCTCCATCAAAGTGAATTTATTTTTTGGGCAAGAAACATAAAGCATTATTATTACTACCATTAATCCTACTTAAAATTTTCCATTAGCTCTCACTATTCTACAATTGTATATATGTTTGTTCATCTCCTAGAATTATTTTGTACTTGTAACGCCCAAATGCATAAACAAGGTTTATACATTTAAAAATATTGTGTTTATTTCCCTGTATTCCAAGGTTGCTTTTCACCCCAAGTTATTTTCTTAAGCTTGTTAAAAAAATTGGTTAGTTTTTTCAAATTATGTTAAATGTTGTGTTATTTTCTAATATGCGAAGGTTGCTTTTTACACCATGTTATTTCTTAATATTGTTAAAAAAAAAATGTCATGTCTTTCAAATTATGTTGCATATTTATGCTTATTACACCCACCAAAAAAATTGCAAAACATATTTTCCTTCATTTCCCATGCTTCAATTTGATATCACATTATATTACATTGATATTTTTAAAGTACTTTTGTTCACACCATGTTTTCACCTATGCTTATGTAAAATATGTGTTCATGTTGTTTCAAATTATGGTGTACATACTCATGTTAATTTAAAAAACTGAATTTGTATTTTTTTTTATTTACCACAAAAACAAATACAAAATACTTGTCCCCCTTCATTTCTCGTGCTTCAATTTGATATCAAATTATTGCTTTGATCATCAATATAGATCATCATGGAAGTACAAAATGAAACGATGCAAAGAAAACATGCACATCGAAATCAAATTCAACAAACACTTCACCATAGAAGGAAACATATTATTAACACAAGAAGATGAGAAAACCATCAAGTCAACCTTGATAGCTTTGCTACTCCTTCCCTCTCTCCTTTTACTAACCCCCCCCCATTTACAAACACCAACACCTCTGTTGTAACCTTCAACTCAACCCAGTTGACTCATTTTCCCAAATCCACACTTCACCTTTTCCTAACAATTTTTTCACTACTAGAAATGCCTTTCATTCAAAGTTGGATAGCCTTTCAAACATGTCAAAATGTCTAGTCTACACGAAAAGATATCCAAAAATTAAAACTAGGCAATCACATCGAATATATACTTATTACAGATGCATATAAAAAACATGGCCATCACTTCTCAAAATGGAACAACATGGACCCTAGTGAGCAAGTGGTATGTTTGAAAAAATAATCCAAGTTGAGGAGATACTAATAGCGAGGGTTAGCCCCATCCTAAAAATTACCTATGCAAGATGGGGCTAGCTAAAATACAGTGGCCACACAATTTCTTTTCCCCAAGATATTTATACTAGAAGATTACTTGCCAAGGCATATTGATGAATTATATATACTAATTGTTAACAAGAAAAATAGTGAACACCAAAAATATAGCTTCTATGTTAGTAGAGAATGTGTCCATGAGGCATTACAATATAAGATTTCATTTGAACCATACTACAAAGATGTATAAGTAGATCAGGTTGCATTAGTGTGATTGCCCCATGCCCCTATTGACATCTCAAATCTTCTATATGCAACAACTTTAACTCCTAATCTTGGAGATGTAAGATACATGTAAACAGATGTTGGAGAGGAATAATTCTTCTAAGGAAACATGCCAACCACAACTCCATTCATCAAAATCTCCCACCTGCATGTAGAGAGGTACAAGATTTACTCTCCTTATTACAATTAGGGGAAGGACACCCAACACATGGCGAAAGGGCAGGACTCGATAGAGAAGAAAGGGAAGAAAACCTTCCAAGGAACGCGCAACGGACACGTGGAGAAAGCAAGTGAAGGCACTTCAAAAGGGGCTCAGAGATATTCAAATACATGAAGCGTGGTCTAGGGCCGATGCAAAATAAACCATGACCATGCGGTGAAAGCTTTAAGGATTTTAATCCACAACTTTTGGCGACTATCAGGGCATTTCGCCTGCGGAATGGGAACCCAAAATTTTTGGTCTTCACAACCAAAGCCTTATCCATTAGGAAACGATCAGAGCTTTGAAAGTGTAGCCTGCAGAGGCAACCGGTCAGCCTCAGATGGCATTGATAAGGTGTGTAAATTCTCTTATGCCTCATGCAAATCAATTATTTCTTTGAAGGGAAGCTCCATGGAGATCCCAGTCCCAAACTCAAGTTGAAAGAGAATTCACGCTATCTGATGGGTGGCACCTTCTATGTCCGCAATAGTGGGAGGTTGACTAAAATCTTGAAAAGCAAATAAATCCTACCACTTTTCCTTGATCTTTGTTGCAATATATTCCATTGTGGCCATCGAATCATCAGAGAGAAAAGGGGAGGGCATGCCCATTTGAGTCAAATGGGAGAATTGCATCCACATATTGTTCATAGTCCAAATCAGTGTTGTCAAGCAATTGCTAGCCTGGAGGATGGCAACATGACAATGGATGAATTCCTTCATCTTCTCGGTAGTTGACCTTTGATCTTCAATCCCTACATTCACCAAGTCTGTGTTCGCCACCATGTACAACCTGTCCAATAACTTCTCTGCCTCGGGCACCTTTTCCGTGATGAACTGTGGAACTTGTTCCATCATTCCACGCACCTCCCTGCTTAAACCTACCGCCTCCACCATGAATTGGAGTGCCGATTGAAGATTCAAATAGAAAGACTTGACTCTCTCCTAGTAGGAGATATATAATTGTTGGGCTACTAAAAGGAGATCCGACTAAGGAGTGGGGCGTTGGGGAGGATTTTTCAAAAGACCAATTTCCATCTCCTTCGACCCGACATCCTGTGTCAGCTCTTCAATTTTCTTGTTTGTCACAGAGAGTTGTTCCTGTAGAGTTTCCAACTCGGCATCCTTTCTTTGCAATAGCTCCTTAATCTAGCTTCAGGTTCTGGATTCCTTTTATAGGGAGAGCTTTACTTCTTGGATCTCCTTTTTCAAATTGGGCCTAACAGTCCTGGAACTCCTTGTCTTTCTACTGCATTTCTTTCTCTAATTGAACTTGTTGATCCCAAATCTCTTCATTCTTCTATTGCATTTTTCCCTTTGCATGAGCCAACTGGTCTCATAACTCTTGGTTTTTCTACTGTAGTCTAGTAACCAGATTGCAATCCTGCGACTGGAACCTTGAGAGTTCCTCCTGAAGTTTGTCATTTTCCTCTTGTGCTTGTTGAGACAAGCGTGCAATTTCAACATCCTTAGCCTTTTCCTTTTTGAATAGGGTCTCCAGCCTTTCCTTAATGTTTTTGTGCTCCTCTCCCTTCTTTTTTAGTTGGCAACTATACTTCAAAAAGTTGGTAGTCACCACTCGTTGGGTTTCCTCCATAGCTCAACTTTGTCTTGCAGTCAGGCTGCATACAGATCGATCCCCACAGCATGGATCATATAATCCTCAGGTAGCATCTCCCCTTGTGGTTTGATGGTGTTAGGAGTCATGGTTGCAAAATATAATGATCCCTAAACTTCATTAAAAAGGGCCTGCACTCATGGCTCGACAGACTTCGTTGCATCCTGGGTGATCCCACAAAGCTGGTTTACAATTTATGGGAGGAACTGATTTTTGTTGAAATCACATATTTTTAGAAAATATAATGATTTAAGCCTTAAAAGTTTCCATTTAAAGAATTCCAATTAAAGAAGGTTTGATCAAACTACCTTAAATCAAACCCCCTTAAATAGAACCCCGCCAGTTTTAAACCATACCTATAACAGAGTCTCCTTTACACCTATCAAAATGCTAATAAAAAACCACTTTTGATTTACCTTTTGGGGGAACAAATAAATTCATTTTTAAAAAAAAAATTCAAGTATGTAGTCCTTATTATAAGCTTCCCAAAAAGTATAATTTTAAATAAATTTAATTTTTTTTTTTTTTTATTTCTCGTGAATGTAGGTTTTTCACTGAAAATCAAGCTCTTCGTTCTACACATGTGGAAAAATAGCAGATTATTAAAAAAAAATATATATATTAGTGCACTAGATATTGAATTCCTTGATCCAACAAAGAAAAAAAAATGAATTTCGATACATACAAAAACAGTTACGTGTTATACAGTCGTGTTATGTCTGAATTATAATTGGTTTGAATTCGAAACTTGATTAAAGAAAAAATATTCAATAAAAAACTATCTAACCAAGTGGAAGCACTAGATATCAGAGTTATGAATCTAAATTCAAAAGAATTAGAATTGTATCCTTGATAGAAAAAAAGTTATGCATTATACGATTAGTGTCACTTTTTAAAAATGTTGTTTTCTAAAAAAAACTAGTTTTCGAGGGAGATGGAAAAAGAAGTGCAATCTGATTCCAAAAATTTTAAAAATATATATTTAGATTCTATAGACAAAATTTCACAAAACTCGAGTTTGCATCATCTTCAAATTCCTCACGGTTTAGCCGCTATAGGTGCCCGAAAGTGAAGATTTAGTTTTAAAAATATATTTCAGTGTCCAATTTGGCCAAAAATTGTAAACCACTATTGTGGGATCACCGTCCTTTTCTTTTCTCTTTTGGGCTCTTATAGCCCACACTACCTTAGTTTTGTTGCTTTGCGCCATAAATTTTGTTGGTGATTTAATTAGTTCACAGGCGAAGGGTGCACCGAGAGGAAGAGAAAAAGGGAACAATATCATTGTGGTCCCAGATGATATCTTCTTTGGCAGAGAAACCATTAATAGGGAGAGCGGGGGAATGTTATGCCAAGGTCTAGTTTGGGAAGTGGCGAAAGGACTCATAGGGAGTGGTTGCGGCAATAGAGATGCAGAGGATACCATCTATTGGGAAAGCTGAGTCAGAGTCGATGTGATGGTAGCATAAGGGTTAGCAATGGTGGATCTAGACTGGGCTCTGACAAAAGGTGGAACATATCACGAGGGAGTAAAAGCCTCATGTACGATTTGGGAGAATTGAGAGAAACCTCCCAAAAATCATGGAAATAAAAAAGGAAAGGTCGGCACTCGAAGTAATGGGAGACACAAGGGTAGTAGGGGGAACCAAAGACTGTGAAGCAAGAAGAGAGGGAGAGAAAGATACATGAGTTGTAGAGGACTTTGATCCTTGGCACATCGCAGGTTTTTGTGAGCTTTCCCCCAGAGTTGCATCAGTGTGTGGCCTCTTCTTGGGTGGAGAATTTTCCACTTCTATGACCTCCTAAGACTGCTAGGCTACCCTAGGCTTCTTCACAACCCATGTACGTGGTAGGGAGGCCTTTGAATGTGATGCAGTCACTTGCACGCTCAGTGGAGCTTTGTTGGGCCATTCTGCCACTTTTCCAGTTCTCTGTGTTTGGGCCTTCTTCGCCTCTTTACTTCTCATTATTGCAGTCACTTCCTTTGGATATACATCCTCATCATCTCTTGCATTAGTATCATCATGCCCTTTGTTCCATAGATCATCAAATCTGATATCCATGTCTGGCTCTTGGAACGGGGAATCAAGGCATCTGGTATCTTGACAATAAATCCATAATTGTGCAATTTTATCGTTACTCCATAGGTATTGCTTGGCCAATTGATTACGAAGGGTGGCCCCAATTTTACACTTGTCACTAGGCTTTTCCAAAGGAAAATAGAAAGATAGCCATGGTGGCCTCTTATCCTCGGTAGGAATATAGGCCAGGTCCACAAATAAATCATCCTGGTCCCCTGACTGCGGATTCCGTTGAGCTTCCCAGTAGGGTCGGGAGCTGTGATTCACCTTAACATTTAGACCCGCTAAGTCATTATCAGGATTATAATCCCATTTGTCACAAATTAATACTAGCCCTAGATGAGCCAACTTTGCCTCTAATAGACCATGTGTCTGCTTCTTTTCCATTATTACCGTACCAAAGCTCAAAGGGCATTTGAAAAAACCTTTCTTATTTTTTCCCCTGCAAAACTTGACGTCAATAATTGCCAATTGCCGAAATACCTTAAGGGCCAACACCCTATTTGTGATGCATACCGAGAGCCAGAATGGTTCCTCGGTAAAACCATGTAGCCTAATGAAAGAAGAATCCTCCCCAAGGAACTAGTTGCAAGGAGGAATAAAATTCTGCATCCACCCTATTTGCTTGGCGGAAAGCCGATAACCCTCACCATCCTTACTAGAATCTCACAAAATCATAGTCAAAAAACATTCAGAAAATGCATAGTAATCATAAGTTACAGAAAGGAGGGGATTCCACACAAAAATCGACCTTCTTACCCCTTTTTCATCAAACATAGCCAAACCCATACAATTTCTAAAGAAGTCAGGATTCTGGTGTAAAAATATGTGAGCAAGGAGAGAAGAAAACCTGAACCTATGTTGTGTGTTGTATTCCTTGAATTGGTTCAGCATCTCCCAGAAAATGACCTCCGCAAAGTCATACCAGAATAAAGAATGTTGTCTTCTCAACTAAAAACCTAGATCCATTTGAAACTCTAGGACATCCCAGTCACTGTCCATGCCACAAAACAAATCCAGCATAGAGAAGGTGTTTTGCAAGTCCGAGTTGAAAGCATTGTGTGCAACCAGAAACTTTGGTGGCTTTGCTACATCTTCCTTGGGCCTTTTTGTTTCTTGATTATAGAAGTTCAGAGCATACTTTTTGGTCCTCTAGAGCTCTTCCAAGTCCGCTATAGTGAATCTCTCCATTATTTATGCTCCCCTACTGGTAGGGATGCATAGCATATTCCTAATAGCTTCCACATTGATCACAACCCTCAGCTTCCAGCCTTTAATGGCACCGATATCCAGGTTGAAATGCTAAGCACACTCATGAACTAGTTCCGGACAGTGGTGCACAAAAGGGACCATATACTATGGGAGACCACAAAACCATAACTTTTACGCCAAAGACTCTTGGTCATCAGTCTTTTTCATTCTCTCACAGGCTACTTCCCTAAGACTCTTAGGGTTAGTTCTAAGGATAGGGTCATGAATATTATCCCATTCTTTCGCTATCAGGGCCTTGTCCCTACGATTAGCCTTCTCTGTGGCTCACGTGTGAGGCCACTTTGGCCTTCCCGACATCCTAGATGAGGCGTAAGAGATGTCATAAAAATATTGGCCATTGGCATTGCTAACATGGCATCAAATAAGCTTTGAACTACCTCTCCTTATGCTTCCATATGAGGATTTTGGGCCATTTCAGGATTTTGTCGACCTTTTGGGGATGCTCAACTTCTCTGCAATTCACTTGGGTTCTTTCATAGTAAACTGTGCACTCAAAGCTCTTCACAATGTTACTTCTTGCATGCAACTTTAGCCTTTCCTTTTTTAGGAGTTGGAAATAATCATTGTTTCAAGCAATAAATTCAACACGTACCACCGACTCTTTCGTGCATACAAAATGAATTACCACTCCTTTCGAAAAGACAATAGTTCATAATGATAATTAGTCATCATGACCTACAGTACCATCCCTTGGGAAATTGAACCGCAAATTGAAGGCTTATGAGACCATTCACATGCTTTTCAATTAATAACTTGAAAAGAATGATTAAGCAAGAGGGTGCAATAATTACACGAAAATATTTGAGTTCATCCTTGGAGACTTAAAAAGCATTCACAACATGACACCTAGCACTTGACCGTGCAAACTATCACTTGCGCCTACCACCAATTCAAGACGATTAATTAATTCTTAACTTGCACGTAGCAATTCATACACAACAAATGCAACTTGGTGGGATTTTTGATTTTTCTCTCAGTGGGACTTTCAAGATTGCTCTTGATCATCATCATGCTTATCGCATGCATTGTACCCTAGATGTGTCTATAAATAGACTTAAGGATATCAACAAAATTTGCATTTGATAATTGGGACGAATTTGCATTTGGTAATTGGGACTATAGAGAGGCGCAATGAATACTCGTATTAGGCTAACCAACAATAGGTCTCAAACAACTTTTCTAGGAGAGGTTTCTAGTAGGTATCTAAAACGCATGACAAAGAACAAGCATTCTCTGGCAATAATTGCAATGAAGTGGATACTGGGGAGGGATTTTATAGAGTAAGAGGAGAAGTATAGAGTAAATACTGACATTTTCTCTCACTTTGTTGCCTCTTTGCTTGACATACAAGTGCCCAAGCAGATGATACTATGACTCACCATGGAAATCTTCCCAAAGCACTACCTCAGTGGCCTTGGTGAAGTTGTGACGAATGTGGTGTATGGCCTTGGTCTTCCCACAACAAGTGATCTCTGCCGACACATTGAAGAGGATGCAGTGGTGCCCTGGGTGCCATTATTGAGCGGATTTCACATTATGACAATTGGAGAACTCCACCAAAGGGTTTCTTATGCTTTCCACTTCTTACTGAGATGTTATAATGTAGTACTTTCCTACAACGTGGAGTGGTATACCGACTTTAGAAACCTATTTTTCCCTCCTCTACTTGCTATTGTTGTCGTTGATGCTCCTCCTATTGTTCTTGATGTTGATGATGTGGTTGTTCCTAATGCTATTGATGTTGATGATGCCCCAGTTTGAAGAATGAACTCTTTTCTCTTGTTTTTTGTATATATGCCCGGAAGGCTTTTAATGCATATACTTAAGAAGTATGGCCTAAGATCCATTTTGCATTGTAATGTTCCAAAGTATATATTACCATGTAATGAATATAAAGCTCCTTTTGTCAAATTTTCTATCTCTTTTACTCTTCTCTGCTTCTTGCATTATGAGTTCCATCTAATAAAAACCAAGCCCAACAAAACACAAAGAAAATATTTACATAATTACATATTTACACTGGTAAAATGATTAATGAAGCTAATTAAACAATTTTAGGTGAATTCCATTAATAGGAATCCACAATGCTTCTTTTTCCATGTTTTCTAATTCAAAGTATTATGTTGCTTGCATTGAATAATTTGAAAAGGGCCTTCCCACATATTATCAAATTTTTCATGTTGGTCAGGCTTCGTAGCTCTTTCATTGAACTTTAGCACTAAGTCGTCGCATTTAAAACCCTGGTCGAAGGTTTTCTTGTCAAACCACCTCTTAACCACTTGTTGACGGTTAGACATGGCTGCCATGGCCTTTTATCTTTTCTCTTGAACCTCCAACAACTCAACCAATTGGACCTCCATGGCTCCATTTTGTTAAACTTCTAGAGACTTGAGCAACTGCAATGCGGGAATTTCCATAGATATAGGTAGTAGTGCTTCCTTCTCGTATACTAGCTCGTATGGAGACTTCTTTAAGACTTTCTTGGGGGTTATCCGGTATGCCCAAAGTGCTGATTTAAGGTTCTGACACCACTCTCTTTGATGCTCTGACCTGATTCTTTTAATGAGTCAAACTAAATTTTTATTAGTTGACTTGGCTAGACCATTTCCTTGCAGGTAATAGTTTGAAGATTTCTTTAGGAATATGCCATGCTTAAGTGTGAATTGACATGCTTCAAACCCAGGAAGGCCTTTGCATTTTCAGACATGATGGTCTTTGGTGGGCTAAACCTTGTTACCAGTTCCTCGAGGAAATTCACAATCTTTGCCTCTGTCGCATTCTTCAGGGGCATGGCCTCAATCCATCTGGTGAATAATATGTGGTCGTGAGGATCCATTTATGTCCAACATTGGAAGTGGGAGTAATCATCAGGATGAAATCCATTCCCCACTACGTGAAGGGATTTTCAACCACTATCAGATTCAGAGGCATTGTTGAGTTTTACCTCTTTCCTATGAAGAATTGGCATTCTTTGCAAGATTTAACCAATGAGTGTGAGTCTTTGAACAATGTAGGCCAAAAGAACCTGACACACATAATTTTGATGGTGGTGATCTTCGCAAAGAAATGTCTGTTCGCAGGACTGTTGTGAAAAATGTCTAGAATTCTTTTCACTTGCTCTGAGGTGATGCATCGCAGAAGAAAACCATTGAAGTTCCTTTTTAAAAGGACTCCTTCAATGAGCGCATACTCACTATTCTACAATCTATAGAATCTTTTCTTCTAAGAAGGGAGGCCCATCGAATATTTCCCAGTCTGCATGAATCTCATTCTATCTGCCAACCAGTAGCCTTTGGACTCATATTTGTTCATCAGAACTAGCTTGGGTTGTTCCTCCTCAACTGCTATTTCTTCATCATGTGCCAGATACTCTCACAATCCTCTTCCCCGTACAGTCTTCATGGGTTTGACCTCAATGTCATATTCTAGGATCTTAGTAATCCAGTTGGCCCTTTTTTCTGTGATTTCTCCTTCCATAATGCATTCGCGCACACTAGAATGTGCAACATATACAACCACCTTGTTGCAAGATATGAGGTGTCAAACTTCTTGAGCCCCTTAACAATGGAGAATGCTTGCCTTTCGAAAAAGTTATAGTTTGTCTCATAATCCTTTAAGGTTCGGGAGTGGAAGGCTATCGGATGTTTTCCCTTTCCTTCATCATCCTTCTGGGTCAAAACAGTAGCGATGCTAGATTTGCTATTGAACACATACATTATGAAGTCCTTCGATAGGTATGGGTTTACCAAAACAGGAGTTGAAGAAATAACGTCTTTAACCTTCTCAAAGGCTTCTCTGGCCTCTTTTTTCCATTTGAACAATTGATCCTTCTTGAGCATCAGGGTAATAGGTCTAATTAATCCTATAAAATAAGAAATGAATTTTCTTACAAAATTTACCTTTTCCAAAAAGGACTGAACTCCATTTTTATTGACTAGTAGGGGGATTTTCCTAATTTCCTTCACCTGCTCCAGATAGTTTTCCTTGCAGAACTCTCAAAACACATTTTTTTGGGTTCAGGGATATCCCGAACTCCTAGCATTTTTTAAAAACCATTTCTAGATGATCAAAATGATCATTTTTAGACTTAGAGAATACCATTAGATCATCCAAGTAGATTAAGATAATCTTATTGATCAATTCTCTAAAGCAATGTCCATTGCCCGTTGGAAGGTAGCTCCCGCATTTGAGAGACCGAAGGGAATTTTTGCATAGGCAAACGTCCCCCATTTGGTAGTGAACGTTGTTATGTGTCGATCTTCCTCCTTTACCGAAATATGGTTGTAACCAAAGAATCCATCTAGTAGAGAATACATTTCCAAACCGACCATCATTTGCAAGATAAACTCCATGGAAGGCAAGGGGTAGTGGTCCTTTGGGGATGCTCTATCTAGATCCCAAAAATCAACACACGGGAAAATGTCTCCATTCTTCTTTCAGATAGGAACTAGGTTGGACACCCATGTGTTGTGCTTGATTGAGAAGATGATCCAGAATTGAATTAGCTTTGTCAACTCTTGCGCCATTAATGCCTCAATCTTTGGATTCACTAGTCTCTGCTTCCAGCAGATGGGTTTTACTCCTTCCATCAATTCTATAGTATGATGGATGATTTTGGGATCATATCCCTTGAGGTCATCATATGAACAGGCTACTACTCCATATTTTTCACAAAAATGGATGAGTCGTTCCTTATCATCTGCGGGACATCCTTCTCAACCTTAAGTTTCCTTCCATCCCCAACCTAAAGCTATGCATAGTCACTTTTTTCTGCTACAAACTTCCTCTTGTCATTCCTTGCATCGTCACTATCAAATAGGTTTTCAAGAGTGATCAGTCCTTTTGGAAGCTTGTTGGACCTCAGCTGAATAATTTTCCCTTCATAGGCCTATACAATTTTCAGTTGGAGTTGATCAACAAACTCTCCGTAGTGTTGAATGAATGAGGCGATGTGTTCATCACTTTCAAACACTTTCCAGCTTTGGTCATTGTTGTGGATGGTAGGTCAGACAATCACTTGCATAGAGTGTATGTTATGAATTAGGTCAGAAGCAAGGTCAAATTGAGATCCTATTGTTGCCATGCAATTCGCAGCTACATTCTGCTCTCTGGGGATTGTTTGGATATTCAAGGCTTCAAAGATTTCAATCAAGTCCCATAATCTATGTCTATAAGATCTCATGTGTACATTCTTTGCTGCGGAGACTCCTTGGACTTGATTGACTATAAGCTTAGAGTGTTCAAACACTATTATTTGTTTAACACCCATCCACTCCGTAAGACTTAGACCTTGCACTAGGCCTTCATATTCATCTTTGTTGTTCGAACAGGACCTAAGTGTCTTTTCATTGGATGGGGATGTCAAACATATCCCGACTCCTGCACCAACTTTACATCTTGCTTTGTCAAAATCCAGTATCCATAGCTCTGAGGTGTGATCATCCTTGGGCTCCTTCATGACCTTTGAAATTACTCAAGATCCTCATCATAGATGATATAGGTTCCTAATCTGGTGGCATGATAATTGTGGAAAGGATCGTTGTCTATGAATTCACTCAAGAGGACCTCTTCTTGATCAGTTCAGTCTCTGGTCACTTTCTCATCCTCTAGTAACTCAATACAATACATTTCATCTTTGGTGATAGAGGTATGAGTAGCCTCAAAATTTATCATGGCTTCATCTGCTACATGTTCTAAATGCAAAGATTTAGATACTATCTTCATCTTTGCTCCATGCTTGGTCCTGAAGATCAAGTGTTACCAATCCAAGGAAAGATATTTGCATATCTTGGAAGTGAACTCCCAGGATAAGCAAAGACTGAACATGGGAGGAACATCTATGATCAGGATATCTTGTGAAATTATGATACTAGGGTAGGAGAATAGAGTCAAGGGGAGGTTCTTAATGACATCTATGGTTTCAACCTTGTTCCCATCAAGCTGCATAACCCCTCTATTTAAAGGTTCATAGCTAAGTCCTAAGGCTTTAGCTATCTACTTGGGCATGACTATGGTGCTAGCACCAGAGTCAAGCATAGAATTGTGCAACTTCTTACCCACAATGAGTTAAGAAGAAGGGTTTCGGTTTAGGCTTACCTTTACTTTTAGTAGAGGCTTCCTCTCCATTGTTTGTGAGAACTTTTGCTTGAGGTGATGGATCAATGGCCTTTCTCGTGGATGGTTTCTCTATTGGCTCCATGCTTACATCTTCTAGTAGGGCCTTTTGTAGCAATTACTTATGCTCCAAAATAGCTAAGATATCCCAAATAGATACATTAGGAGAGGATTTATTCAATTGTTCCACCACATTGAATGGCAGCAGATTCAAGACTTTTGTTCCTTAGACCTTTTTATAACAATCTCCTTGCACGGTTGAGATTGTTGTGTAATTGCGGAGGTACTAGGAGCTTGGTCGGGAACACTTTTTTGTTGTGGAATGATTTGTTCACCTGTGAATCTCCTCTTTGAGTGAGTGTTATAATCTGATTACACTTGCAAGGCCTTTGATGTGGATGCATCATTTGCAAACACCACCTCTTCTTCTTCCATCCATGAGAAGAGCGTGTGGTTGGGAGCTATATCCATTTCTTATTTCAGGGACATCCCTTACATTTGCGCGGTGAGTATCGCATTTTCCATTTGTGGAGAGGCATGAATATACATAACCTCCTAAATCTGACGCCACACCTTCACTGTGTTGTTTCACCACTCTTTGTTGTAGATTGTCACACGAACAATTTCAGGGCATATGTGCTTTGTTGTAGGGGAAGCACCAAGGATTGATATCATCAGCGAGATTATTTTTCCCTACTACCAACTCTTTGTTCGAACTTGGGTAAACATTTTTTAGTGGAGTAGGCACTGACACTATCTAACTATTTGTTTGAGCTTGCGAATTCATGCACGTATAGGTCCTTGGAACTGATTTTGCTAGTAGGAAGATCTTTCGCCTTGATAATTTTGGTAAGTTGGCTTTGGAGGCATGGACTGGTTTCGCTTGATGGTAGTTATTTCATTTGAGATGTTCCACAATAACTCCTTGACATCACTCATCTCATCTTTTGAAGAGTTAGACATAGAAGCAACATTTTGTGGTGCGCTCTGATATGCGTACATAGATTAGGGAGGAGCATACACACTAGTAGAAGCTATCTCTTGGGCGGGAATCAACAACTCTGCAAATATAGGCATAGCAGGTCAAGGCAGTAACTTTTTGGCATTGATCAAATTATTTTTTGCCTTAACAACAATGTTATATGCATCTGGAAAGGTGTTCCCACCAAGGGACTAGATCATCACCAAAATGTCAGTGTTGAGAGACTTTAGATAGAACATGAATGCCAAATCTATAGGCGGATGAATTGCAGGTTGGATCCCTTTCCAAGTCATGTGAAACCAAGCATTAAAGTCGGTCATGGCCTCCTGAGGAGCCCGCTTTATGGTTGTTAGCTGCTGAAATAGCGAAGACTGATCTCCATTGTTTGAAAACTACTCATAGAAAGAATCTTTGAGTTGATCCCAGCTACCGCTAGTATTGGCTCCCAAAGTACCGTACCAATCAGGTGCCTTTCCTTTGAAAGAGGCTGCAAGCAATCTCAATGCTACATTTTGATCGGTTACACCATGCACAAAACACACATCTACCACATCTTGCAAATGATTAGATGGTGTTTTTGAGCCTTCCCCAATGAATTTTGGAAAAGATTTTGAAGCAAAGGTTGGGATAGGATCCCAAATGGTGGGTGCTACTGGTGCTATGAGGGGGCTTCCGGAGTCCCATGCCACATAATTTTTGTTAGCAATTGGCAACATGGCTAGTGGAGGGGTCGAGACGTTTACTAGACGGGTTCTAGTTTGTATTGTTACCAGCGGCAACACTAGCAAGTCAGGGTTGTTTATTGTTTGGATCTAGTAACAGGTCTATGGATCATATACCCATTTTAAATTTAGATACATTCAAGCAAGTCCCACCGAGTGTGCCAGAAAAAGAAATGTTGATGCCTAAAATTGCTAAACAAACAGGCTTATGGGAAACTCAGTTAATTGAGGCACCAATTGCGCTAAACTGAGTAACCTCTAGGTTTTTAAAGAAGTTGAATCCTTCTGTATTTAGGGGGTTTGGAATGGGAAAAGGAAGCATATATATAAAATAAATTTTAATCTAAGGCGATGCGCCAAGATTTAAGTATGGGCACCGTAAATCTTCCTTTCATATGAGATTTAAGGGCCCATTCAACAATTTGCATGTCCAAAAAAAAAAGAAAGCATAGATAAAGAACCTAATAATTCTATCAAATAACATAAGATAACTCCATATACATTCACTGAAAAGAAGAGTTCAAGACATGGTCTGAATCAACAAATTTATATTTGAAATTATAGCAGTCTTACAGATAAACTACTAAGTATAAGAAACAACACAATATAATGTCTTGTTCATTAAATAAGAAATAGAGAGGTCAAAAAATATGGCATAGTATGTGAGTCTTAATACAATAATAAAAAACAATACAAAAAGGCCTATAGTCTTTTCACTTCTTTCTGTGATTTTAAAACCCTTTTTCCAAGAGTTGAAACAGTATATATAGATCACCCACCACCAAAGAGCCAGTAACCGAAAAGATTCCTAGGCACTAGCAATGATGTTTGTCACAATGATTGCCCAAAGCCATTGCAACAGAAAGATTTTTAACATAGTATGCAATCGCCTATGAATAAGATGTGCCCCTTTGCAAATGATGACTATGGTCCCAAAGTGGGAGCAGCGAGATTCACATGAAGACACATGTCACCCACCCAAAAATTTGGTTAGGACACGTGGCAAAAGGGCGGGGCTTCATACTCATTCTTTCCTTCCTTGCGATAAAATTCCCCGCAGAGAAGACACATGGAGAAGTCTTCGTTTCAAGCACTGACTGTGGGGTCTTCCAAAAGGTTGCCTATGGAATGATGCAACATGGAACACAGGTGGAGCTTAGAGGAGGAGCAAAGGAGAGAGGGCTCTCAAAGGCCTACGCTGCTGACACGTAGCGAAAGGACGGGGCTCGTTATAGAAGCAAGGGAAGAAAACCTTCCAAGGAACGCGCAACGAACACGTGGAGCAAGCGAGCGAAGGCACTTCAAAAGGGGCTCAAAGATATTCAAACACATGAGGCGTGGGCTGAGGCTAATGCAAAATAAACCATGACCACCCGGAGGGAGATTTAAGGATTTTAATCCACATTTCCTACAGAGGAACACTATGGAGAAGCTTCACAATAGTTATTACTTTGAAGAAAATATTCTGTCAAAGTAGTGAGGAGCTTGCGTAAATTCTTTTATGCGAAATACTCACAAATTTAGGAAATACATAAAGGTCTACATTGTAGATTGGCAAGCTCTAATATCACATTCAAGCTCCTCACTCAACTCTGCACAACAAGCTACTTTCTTATCCTCCATACATCTATTTGCAACAAATGAAATGGTGTCATTACATAGCAAATACATGTTGTCTCTAGAAATGCTAGTTTCTATGTCCACACTCTAGAGCAACTTAAGGGGTTAGCATGTGCAAATCCAAATGAAGAACAACTTCAATCAAAGATCCTCTTGTGTAATGACCAAAAAGTTATGTTATGTTCAAATTTGTGGGTGGATTCAGGCCTTATCAATGGTGCACTTGGACAGGTCAAAGCAATTATATACAAGGAAATAAAAAATCTGCCTCAACTTCCCTTATTTGTTGTTGTGCAATTCAAAAATTGCATTGGCCCAATCTAGGATACAACAATCTTAAAAAATGTCCTTATAACCTCGATGAATCATGGTGGTTACTGCCAAATCCCACTTAAAATGACATGGGCCTTAACAATTCATAAATCACAAGGACTTACACTACAAAGAGCAACAATTGACATTGACAACATTCACTACTAAATTTGACACCATTTTTCGATGGTCATTCGTCGATCATTCGACAAATCTTTGTCGGAAGAGCGACGCAATGGCAAAAATCTTTATGTCGTTGTTTTTTCGTTGAAAGGTCGACGACGAATTAAACGTCAAAATAACAGTGAAGAATTGTCGGTCGACGGCATCGTGAAATACCCCAGGATTTCATCGGAATATCTACAAAAACTTTGTGTATCCACCGACGAAGTACACCAGAAGTTCGTCGCCAGTTCGACGAAATGGGAAAGCAGTAGCGTCGAAACAACAGTAGACATTCGTCGCCATTTCGATGAAATGGGCAAGGAGTAGTGTCCAAACAACACCAAAAGTTTGTTGAATGTGCGACGAAATAGGCAAGTAGTAGCGTTGAAACAACACCAAGAGTTCCTCAACTTTGTGACGAAATTAGCAAGGAATAGCGTCGAAACAACACCAAAATTTTGTCAAATGTGCGACGAAATAGGCAAGTAGTAGCATCAAAACAACACCAAGAGTTCGTCGACTTTGCGACGAAATTAGCAAGGAGTAGCGTCGAAAGAACACCAAAAGTTCATCGAAAGTGCGATGAAATGGACAAGGAGTAGCATGGTATCAACGCCCAAAGATCATCGCAATTGCGACAAAATGAGCAGGGAGTTACGACAAAATCTTCGTCGCAACTATAGCAACTTCGTCAAGCCTTTCTGTTGATTCATATGTGGTTGTCGTCGAAATTGCGACGAAGAATCAATTTTTTTTTTAAAAAAAATATTCGTGGAAATGTACCATTGCGGAGACTGACGACTGATCATACATACAGACTGCATATTGGTTTGATGTTTGAAACGATGCATTTCTTATATTGAAAAGTGTATTACCTTATTGAGTTTCTCTTTGTTTCGAGAATAGTTTAATATTCTCTACTTAACAAGGCCAACCACGTGACGGTGGAAGCTCATTTGGCCCCTCCCCCCCGCTCACATCACTCTCAATTCCCCAAACCCAATCATATAACATTAATCATTGATTCATCCTTTAATAACATATAACATTCATTCATTCATCCATTAATAACATATAACATTCATTCATCCATTAGTAACATATAACATTCATTCATTAACATATAATATTCATTAATTAACATATTCACATTCATTCATTAACATATAATATTCATTCTTTCAGTTTTTACATATTATCAAAAATATGGTTGTCATGATATGATTACAATCACTTTTTTTTGTTTCTTTGAAAGCTACAGTCGAAGGAGTATCATTTTCAAAATCAATTCCCCACTTTTAGTTGTTCTGCCCC
>VDFB02000013.1:148055690-148161785 GCA_007258455.2 Sequoia sempervirens | reverse complement strand
TTGTTTCACCAAGTCAGTACCGTCTCTTGAATTCTTAGGAAGTAGATTAGAACTTCTGACCCCTTGTCTCCTTTTTTAGTTTGTTTGATCTACAACCCAAATAAAAGAGCTTCATTAATCCAAACCTTCATTGTGAATTGAAAAAATTCCAATGCTTTAGGTGTGATAAGTTTTGGTCACTTCCAAGCATTGTTGAGGATAGACTAAGCATCAAAGCCTCCATTCTTGGTCTTAGATGATATTATAGAACATTTTTATGGGTTGTTCGAAAGTCTTCCCTTGGGCTACTGAGTTTGGTTACAAGTGATTCATCCAAGTTATTAATCTCTATCTTGTTCTTATTAGATATAGTCCTCCTTTAATATATTTTATATTGGACTCCAATTGAAGTAGATTATTATATTGTATGAAGCAGAGTTTCATTTTCATGCCACATTCTACTATACCATATACGCTACATTTTGAATAATGTTTTAGTCAAATTTGAAAGTAGTAACTGGGGTAATGAAATAAATAAAGGAAGGAAAGATTGCAAATTATGTTTGTTTACTTGCTCCTCTTGTTCAACTTGATAGTGACTATAGAATCACAAGCTATGCTAGTAAAAGCAATGGGAAAGAAAGGGGTTAAAAGAGGGAGGCCAACTACATCAAAGAAGGAACCATCACCCTCTTTGGAAAATAATGAAAATACAAGTAATAACATACACAATAAGAACCTAGAAGATCAAAATCAAACGAAAAGGGGTAGAGCAAAGGGGTTGAAAAGAGAACCATATCCTGTTATGGAATATGAAGAAAAGGGGAAGAATGATGGAAACTCTGGTGAATTGGTGGATCGAAAACAACTTTTGGAGTTAAATCACTGTGAAGGTTTTCTTATTACACCTATTTTCTTGAATCTCATAAGCTAGCTTGGTTACAGTTTGTGTGTGAGTGACTAATTTGTGTGCTCTTGAGTTCTTGTGATTTTGTTTTTGCATGGGTTAATTAATTTGTATGCTCTTGAGTTCTTTTGATTTTGTTTTTGCATGGGTTCCTCTTAATTATCAAGGTTTTCCATGTTTATAATCTATCATGTATGTTTGAATATCTTCCCAATTCATCTTTTTGTTATATCGTTTGATTCATTTTTTTTAATCTTTTGTTGATTGGAATAGGAAAATTTTAATTTCATATGATATGATTTGGAATGGTTCAGTTGAACGTTGAATTGTTGCCCTCCAAGCAATTCATGATGCACAAATTGAACATGTGCTTACTCAATTGAGAGTGGCACACTCAATGTTTTTAAAGGAACAACTTAGTATGCCACTTCTATAGTTCCTGAAAGAATACTGCCCAAACACTATTGCTATCAAGAACTTAGAGGGAATTATTGAATTTGAAAGAAAGACTCAAAACTATGATGTTGATGGAAGTCATGTTGGAGAGAAATAATGGTGTATGTCACTTGGGTGTCAAGGATCATTTGAACAACAATCGATTTCTGTTGATGACCAAACTGTAGTGATTTTGACACATGTTGGTTTTCACTTTACCAGATCTACAGGTTGGACATGAGCACTTGTAATATGATTGTCATGTTGAGGTTTTTTTAATATAAAGTCTTTACCATATTTTTCTTTCTTTTTTCATAAGAATTGGATATCACAATCCTTTGGTAATATTGAATTCATGTGTTGTTCATATGAGTCTTTTTCCTTGGCAGTGAAAGAAAAAATTATTTGTAGCATTGGTATTCATGTTTCCAATCTGCTAAAGTATCTTCAAAGATAAAGTTCTACTCTTTGTTAATTTTAATTTTCATACTTGCACATTTCATAGTTTTCTAGTGTCACTTCTATCTGATCTTGTCATATTGACTTATCAATCCGCTAAGAAGCATTCCAGGGTAGATATAGTAGAAATATAGGATTGAACAAAAGATGACAATGAGATAAAGTTACCTAAAAGTCAGTTGGCATTCATTTGTAGTATCAAAGCATACATAAAAGGGTGCCTAGGTCTATGCTTTATCAACGTTAAGTGGCAGAAGGAGAGGTATGTTATAGAGCATCAGCCAAAACATGCACCTAACTGGAAGGCGAGTTAGCGACATGAGGCTTTTGAAAGTGTGCCTAACAGTCATGAAGCAGTGAGCATCAGGAAATTAAGTGGTGAGAGCATGTAAAAATGGTGCCTGGGAGGATCTAAAATGATGTTTTGAGTGGCATGATGGATGAGAATAGGCACCTAGACTGACAAGACTAACTAAAATTGGTGCCTAGCATTTATTTGATTGAGCTAAAAGGCAGGTACATCAAGGATAGGTGCTTGGAGTGGATGTTGATGACTTGTTTCAAATGACTTAGTAAATGAGAAAGGTACCTAAATCAGCCTTGTGAAGACTAGAAGTCTTAAACTGAATGATAAGTGTCAATATTTGTATTGATATTTTTTATTCATTTGGGATGCAACTTTGTTTGGAAACTAGCTATTTAGTTTTTGAAATCATATGTTGTTGATCTAAGTTGTTATTTCTTTTAGAATTGTGTTTGCATCTAATTGTTAGTCTCTGTTTTACCTAGTAGGACGTTGCCTCGTTCATTTTTAGAGCTGTTTACTTTAATTCAGTATCTGAAAATTTATCTTGTGAGACAAGAGTTGTTACTAGTCTTGTGCTCATATCCAATGAAAAAAGATAAGTGGATAGGTAGTTATTTCATTTCATGCAAACCCTCCTAAACAAAATATCATATAGTGTGAATAGCTATATATTTTTTCTATAGCTTAGTGTCAAAGGTAGTTTTACATCTCAGGGAGCTTCCCCACATAATTTTAAGAGAGGTAATAACTCACACACTGTTCTGGTGTGAGTTGTTTTGAAGGAGACAAATTAAAACACTACTATGCAACATTAAGGATTCTTAGTTTTAATCTAGCTAACATTAAGGATTCTTAGTTTTTCTCAGAAAGAGGGAGTTGATTATGAAGAAACATTTTCTCCTGTTGCTCGTTACATTTCTGTCAGAACTATCATTGCCCTTGCTACATCAAGAGGATGGAAGAATCATCAAATGGACGTGAAGACACCTTTTCTCAATGGCGTGATTGAGGAAGAAGTTTACGTCGAGCAATATGGGAAGGAGTCACATGTGTGTAAGCTGAAGAAGGCCTTGTATGGTCTTAAGCAGGCTCCTCGTGCATGGTACGAAAGGATTGATCGGTACCTGTCTAGTTTGGGCTTCTTGAAGAATGATGCTGATTCAAATCTCTACTTCAAGGTAATCAATGGTGATGCATTAATATTGGTACTAATTCATGCTTCTAGGCTGCATATATATATATATTATTTTTACATGTTTTCTCGATTGTTCGGCCCCTACACCACAAGTAAATGGTTGCATAGTGTGTGGAATGAGGGGGCAGCAGGCCTGTAATTGAAATCTTTTCATCACTCGACATCTAGTTGTTACTTATGCAATGTGAAGTAATGGTTTGAGTTTGAAAGATGTGCAATGCAATGTAATCAATAATATGAATAAATTTTTAATTATTAGTTATGTATTGTGAAGTAATTGCATAACTGCTTAGGTTGACTTTGTAAAAACTATATTGTGATTGAAATTTTTCATCTATCAACATCAATGTTACTTATGCAATGTGAAGTAATGCTTTGAGTTTGAAGATGTGCAATGCAATGTAATCAGCAATATGAATAAACCATAATATAACCATTCTTTTTATGCTATTGTACATCAAGATATTTAACCATTGCTCACTTGATTAAAAATTTCCAACTGATTTAACTATGCACATGAGGAGGCAATTAAATTTACGTTGTCAACTTCTATATATCAGGTATCCAATAATCAAGTGTATGTCCATATGCAAAATGGCATCAATGCCAACTCAAATAAAATTTACACACAATATGTGGCTGTACATCTGGTATCTATTTAATATTTACATGCCAAAATTTCTATCTGTTCTAAACTCTTGGTGGATCATCAAAATGGAGCCTCTTTGAAGCACTACAGGTTTACTTTCGAGGTAGGCTGCACAGAAAAAGTCAAACCACAATTGAGATTAGTTATATATAATTTAAAATTGAATAATTAACATCAAAATCAATATACATTAAATTATAATTGAGACTCTAAAGTTGTAATCTTGATTACTTGAAATATCCGAATCTCTTCAAAGGGTTAGGAGTTCTAGAATTATGCCCCTCTCAAGAACGACCAAACCATCTTTTGTAATTTCAATCTATATAGGTGAACAAAAACATAAAAGTGATTCAAGTTAGCATACAATTGTCAGTAATAGGAACATATAAATACCAAACACAAAATAAAATGAACACATACTTCTTTAGGTTGATCTTTTCTTTATCTCCTTTAGGTGTTTCGACACCTCCTCCTTGAGGTACTCCTTCAAGTGTTCCAATACGTATTGCTTTGGGCGTTGTGTCACTTGTCAACAAAGATGTATAGCTCATAATTCCCTGCACATAAAAATGACAAGTACATATGAAACTACCAATCTATGTCGATATATGTATAATCAATATAAGATCTTAAAATTCTTAATTCAATCAAATTTGAGTTCAATTACCTTCCCCTTATCCAACATTGCACTTCCATAATCTAGACAAGGCTGCACCTCGCTCACACAAGGTATTTCCTACAAGAGGAAAATAAGATAAACATATAAGTTATTATATAATTTCATTAATGACAATTCAAATGACAAGAAAGCATATAATAAATAAATGTAAATGAGTTAGTGCAAAAATATATACTATGTGCGTGTGGAGGCCAAATGAAATGGCCCTCAGGGTGCTATCCGTCACTTGTGTCAGCTCCTCCTTGGACATCAACTGCTAAATAGACCATGTAAATAAATATTAGTACATTATACTATCTCTTATTAATATTCATTTAAAAACAAATGCAAGTTATGAATTCACAACTTAAATTTTACCTGTCACTATTCCAATGTCCCCCTCTCTAGCAAGAGAGGACTTTGTACGGTGTGCTCCACTCTCCTACTGCCCCGATCTAGTAATGTCCACATCATGGAAGTTACACTGCAGGCTCATGGATGCTCGATAGGCTGTACAAGAGGACCCCAAGCATATTTGGTGGCACATGGAGCAAGTATGTGGTACACAAATATGTGGACTTGACGGGGATGATGCAGTAGCGCTCGAGCCATCACCAACATCACCAGAATGTGGCTGAGCTACTACAAAAGCATGCGAAACCAAAAGACCACTCAAAGAGTGAATAGTGTGGATAGTCTGTGTGGCCGCATCCTGCATAATATCTGGATGGTATACTGAAGGTGGCGGAGGAAGGCGAGGGAGGGGAACATATGGGCGGGGTATTACTCTAACTCACTGCTCCATCCCGGGCATACCTCCACCAACGCTCGAAGGGTCTAATGTCAAAGCACTGACATGATGTCGAATAACACAAACTCAACATATAATTTTTTTATAAAGTAAAATGGTATATCACAATTGTTGTTCTAAGTGGGTTTCTGGGGTAAAAACTATACACCACCCATCCCAAAAGTTTTCTACAATGTCTCTATGAGTGCACCATTTTATAGAAAGTTTTGTTTTATTAACATTAACTGCAAACCAAAGGTGGGGGCTAACAAATAAAGAGGCTATTTGGCTTTGGTTATTCCAAGATCTTTCACATCATCATAGGACAATCCACATGCATAATATTCTCTCATGTCTTCTCGCCACGAATGAAAGGCATTATGTTGTGAGGAGAGGGTTTCTATATTTTTAATTATTTCTTTCATTGTGTTTGACATCTCAGATAATCGAGGGACTCTCGTATAAACTTCAGAAATGCCCCTTAATTGTTGCAATTTTTCAGAAATTAATTTTAAATTGATGGCTGTGGAGGTGGTGGAGGTGGTGGAGGTGGTGGTAGAATTTGTGCATTTTCATTGTCAGAACCATAATGCCTGAATAAAGTTAAAAACAAATCAATCTAATTAAAATTAGACAATATAAATGAAAATATTATAAAAATACCCTAGTTTTAACAAAAATCTATAAAATTCTCTAATTTTTAATCCAAATACATAAAAAACACTATTTTAAAGTCAAAATCCATTGCAAACATTCAATTTTCATCAAAATCCATACTAAACTCAAATTTTTCATAAAAAATCTATCAAAAAACCCTATTTTGAAAAAAATCAACTAAAATTACACAAATCTAATTGAAAATTTGATTAGAGCAAATAAAAAATCAAGAATCTAACCTTTTGAAGATGGATTTGCACCAAATCGAATATCTGATTTGTGGAATCAACTTTTCACTGTGCGCCCACCGTGGTTAAGCAAATGTCAAATGAGAATGAGTTTTAATCGGGCCAAAATAGAAGTATATATATGTGTCAAAAATCGGATCGGATATCCGATTTTGAAATCTAGGTTTGGGCTTTGCTTCGGTAGTTACCCAAGCCACATAAAGTCAACTCGGCATTTTCGCATTTTTGAGTCGTAGAAACACGTAATTTTTTCTCCATTGCCACTTTTTGGCATACCATGATCCTGCACATGCCCTAATATTGATGAGAATATTTTGCAGCCAATGAAAGGTAAGATTCCATAATGCACTTGTAGAAGATATGCTCATAAGATTTGGAGATTCTTCTTTGAAAAGTTAAATGAGACTGCAAGATGTCAACTATTTGTTGAAATGATGTGAAGTATAAACTACAGGTCCATCATGAAGACTCTTGGGTTGAGAACATCGAATGCTTGAAATGAAAATACTATTGTGAAGAATCTAATGGATGCTTATGAGAGTGTGGGTAAGACCTCACACTCAAAAGATAGTAATGTCACCTGATGTGTCATTACATCGACTTTAGTAAGTAATCAAACAAGAAAATATCATCTCATTAGAAAGACGAGTCAACAATTGAGAATTAATAGAAAAAATTTATTAAGAGCCATTCAAAGGCACCAAAGAATTGAAGACACCAATTCCACTGAACTATGGGCATTCTCGGGGAGCCTCCCATGAAAAGATAAACCATTTTTTGAAGCATTGAGATCACTAATTGAAGAATATTGGAAGAATAACACATGACCATCTATGAATCAAAGGGATGTGGTAAGAAGGAGAATCGGTAGTCGAAACCCTAAACCACATCCAAATAATTTTTT
Organism: Sequoia sempervirens; assembly: GCA_007258455.2. Taxonomy (NCBI): domain Eukaryota; kingdom Viridiplantae; phylum Streptophyta; class Pinopsida; order Cupressales; family Cupressaceae; genus Sequoia; species Sequoia sempervirens. The sequence continues at coordinate 148,154,597 of VDFB02000013.1, read as the reverse complement.
GGATACGACTCAAACACATTTTTTTCATAATTTTCTAGAGGATTATCCTCAAATTAAAAAAATTCAAAGATATTTTGAAATTCTTAAACATTTTTATGTCAAGATAAATCACACATGCACTACTTGTTGTAGATTACATATTGAATTTTCTAAAAAATTTGATGCTTATCGTTCTATATGTTTATATTTGCATACTAACAATGTTTTTCAGGGTTGTGGAATACATGCCCCACTAACATCTTCAAGAGATTTCTTATCAACCATTTTATGTGAAAGAGAGGAAGGCTAAATATTCTACAAGAAACTATGCTTGGATTGCACATGTCAACATTGTGGTGGCTTGCAACATATGCCAATATATGAACATATGGAAAGCACACATACGGTTGGAAAGGAACTAGTAGAGTTTAGCAAGTATAAAATAGTGGAATAAAATACAAAAAGATGGTAATCAAGCAAAAAGGTGTGATTTGGTTCAAAATATTCTAGTGTATCAATTTATGTCTACATTTTGTGATAGTATAGTGTATGAGTATGCAAGGCATACCCATAGAGCTCAATGGTTGGACTTGCAATTCAAGTTATGCAAGGACACCTTTCCAATTGGTAACATAGTTTTATTGGTTGACTTTGCAGAGAACTACACTCTACAGCCACATCGTGAGGTGCAGTCACAATATTACAACTCCACATAGGTTTCTATATTTGTACACATAACATTCATTCATGCAGCTGATAGTATAGAGGATAACATGAAGGTGTTGAGGGAGTACTACTTTTACATTAGTGATGATCGCATGCATTATGCAAAGTTTTTGTAAGGTTTCTTTCAATTGTTCTAAAGTGATTTGGCTAGGAGGGGCATAACATATAGTCAAAAAATAATATGGTTGGATAATTGTGCATCACAGTTCAAGAACTCACAGATGTTCTATTGGTTGAGTAGGATGTATGTTATATAGGTGTTCAACATATACTGAAATTTTGTGAGGCTGGGCATGGAAAGGGGGAGCATGATGGTGCAAGAGCATGTGTCAAAAGACCATTAGCACGAGAAGAGTTAAATTATAAATACAATGCAAAGTTGATAAATGCAAAATCAATCGTTGAGTGGTGTAATGCTTTGATGGGTCCAGGTAATGAAGGTAAGTCTTCAGTTCATATATTTTTTGGTTGATAGATGATACTAACATTGCACCATACGAGGATTGTTGCACATTGAAAAGATCAAGTGAGCTACACTCTTTCCTTAGATCAAATGCAAGTTCATGGAGTATCCATATGTTGAAGATGGCATGCTTTTGTTCTTCATGTATAGTTGAAGTCTGGAATGAGTGCGAGTAAAAGGAGTGGGCTGACGAATGGTGGTTAATTTATCTTAGCCCACTTTACACGTATCAACCTCCAATGGCATTGGAACTAAAATAGATGGAATCATTAGTTGAATTTGACCAAATATTAGATCTAGCTCAACTAGGTAATATATCTACTTGCATAGTTTTTGAAATTCCTATTGTTATCTTACTTTGTAGTGTATTTATAATGTTGACTAATTTCATCTAATTTGCTACACATATCAATGTAGGGCATATTTATGCAGTTATTGTAGATGAAGACAATGAAGAGGGAATGGATTGTTACTTGTTTTGTTGTGTTGAGGCCAAAAATAAATTGGATGGCTCAGTTATAGATGGAGAAAACATTGAATACCCTATAGGTTCAGTGGTTGTTACTGGAATGTGGCTTAGAAGGTACCCACATAAGAGTGTTAATGTTTGGTTGTTTCATAACTTTGACACACATAAAAATATTCTTCATTACTCGAACCTTATCATGGCATCCAATGTTCATTTGATAAAATATGGGGGTAGACCTTTGAACAATACCTTGTGGAATGTGTGTGAGTCTAACCATGAGGCAATACTAGACGCAATAAAGAGTAGAGTAGACCTGAATGGTTCGTTGGATTAATTTGTAAGTATGCACATTGGTTCTTATTAATTTGTATGTGTGCACATCAATTTTTATTAAAATTTAGAGTATGCACATCAAGATTAGTTGATAGTTAGACCTTTCATTTCTATATTTCATGTTTACATATGTTTTGGTTCCAAGTTTGTACATATGTTTTGGTTCAAATTTTACATATGAATATTGGGAAGATTATATTTATTTATTCCAAGTTTGTACATATGTTTTGGTTCAAATTTTATATATGAATATTGGGAAGATTATATGTTTTTCTTTGAAGTTCACTCACTACCTTTCCAATTTCACCCACTAGCTTGCCAATTCGTTGAAATTGGCAAGGTAGTGGGTTGTTTAGAAAATGGGTCCAAGAAATGGGGTCTCACGTGATGTACATATGTTTTGGTTCAAAGTTTGAACATATATTTTGGTTCAAAGTTTACATATGAATATTGGGAAGATTATATGTTTCGGTTTGAAGTTCACCCACTACCTTGCCAATTCGGTGAAATTGGCAAGGTATTTGGCTATTTGGAAAAATGGATCTAAGAAATGGGGTCTCACAGTGAAACAACCATCGTGAGACCCCATTTATTGCACCCATTTTTCCAAACATCCCATTACCTTTCCAATTTCATCAAATTGGAAAGCTAGTAATCACCGTGAGACCCCATTTCTCGGACCCATTTTTTCAAACAACCCACTACCTTTCCAATTTCATTGAATTGGCAAGCTAGTGGGCCCACTAGCTTCCCAATTCAGTGAAATTGGCAAGGTAGTGGGTTGTTTGGAAAAATGGATCCAAGAAATGGGGTCTCATGGTGATGTATGTGATGTACATCACCGTGAGACCCCATTTCTTGGACCCATTTTTCCAAACATCCCACTACATTTCCAATTTCACCCACTAGCTTGCCAATTCGGTGAACTCTTTATTTTGATATTTACTTATTCTTCCATTCAATCATGTTAAAGAAGTGGAGAGTTGCAAACATTATAGATAGGAAGTTTTGTATGAATTTTTGTCATGCTTTGTTAGCTTAACAAATGTGATTTCTTATGTATTCATTCTTATTTGTTTGTACCTAATCATATCATGATCTTGTTGGTGATTCATGCCTCATGTTGTATGATTTCATATTGCTATATCAAATAAAAGGTGCAATAGGTACATTACATTATGTTGATTGAGGTGTAGGGGTTCATATTTCATTGAATCATGATAGTTGAGGTTGTGGTCTGGTAAGTATTTTTTGGGTGTTTTCCTTCATAGTACATCGATAATAATATTAGGCATGTCATTGTATTATGTCATGAGCTTATTAATTTTTCTTGTGGTCATATTGAGCTTAGTTTCAAATCCTTTCAATCCTTGTTAATGAATTTTGTATGTGATTCTTGTTTGAAAACTTCTTTGTTAATGAATTTTGAATGTGATTCTTGTTTGAAAACACCCAATATATAATTTGTGTATGCTTGAGCTTGGGATACAAGATACCCACCCTTGGATTACATGCAAAACTACAAGTATGATAGATTCCTACTTTTATGGTTGCCTATTGATATATCCTATTGAGAGCCAACCTTGGGCATAGTGACATATGGATATGTTCAATTAAGTAGGTATGAGGAAAGCTTGTGAAGCTATGGTGACATGTTCATTGACTAGGAGAAATTCTAATAACCATACATTTCTATGTAAGATTACCTTTGACTTCTCCTTACTAAATGGACCCTTGAGTTTGTATAGTGCTAACCTATATTGTATTGTTCATCCTCATAAGTATTATTAGTACCTTTGACTTCAATTTATTTTTATGAGTTATGCATGATCACAGTCATAAAAGGGGAAGCAATCTCATGACTAACATGAGATTTTAAGAACAAGAGTTATAAGGGCATACTTGAATGTGTTTGAAGAAGGTCATTAATGGAAAATTGCACAAAAGGTTGCGGACCTTAGTTAAAGGGAGGGCAATTACAAGAGGAAAGATAGTGCATAAGGATTCAAGAGGGTAGTCTTTAGCTCTTAAAGACAATGAGTTGCATATAAATAATAAAGGATAGTCATACAAATGATACTCAATAGAAGGAAGCAAGGACACTTCATACTACAATAATATAAGGTATAATATACTCACAAAGGGGTAGTCCTTTATCAAGTGAATAGGGACAATAATTAATTTGAAGACCTCAAGAGTCATGTCTTTGAGGTATTTTGTCAACCATAGAAATGCATGCAAGGAAAAGGTTGTTTATGAGGAGTTGTAAAATATTTACAAATGGTGAACAATAACAAGAAAAGGAAATTTTGTAATGGATAGAAAGTCATTGTGTTGGTTTAGCATTGTTAAGTATTCATTTTAGTTCCTTTTTCATTGTTATGCTTGTGCAAAGTTGTATGTGATATGTAAAGAGAATTTCATTTCCTAAATTGCCAAAACAATGCAAATATTAGTGGTTGTATAAGTCTTACCATTGTACAAATTCAAGAGGTATTATTTTTTATAATTTGTACAATAGATACAATGCTTATATTAGAACTGGAATCCAAGGATATTCAAGTTTAAAGGTATGTCAGTGGTTGTTGCTGACTTCAAAGAAGATGTTGCTCTTTGATATTCAAGTTCAAAGGATTTTTTTCAAGGTTGATGTATGTTGGCATGTGATATCAAGCGTCCTTAGGTACCCTGTAGGTTATGAGTTTGTAGCCCTTCATGCCAAATCACTCTAAGCTATGTTTAGCTGACTCGGTCCCTTAAGAGTCTAAAGTACAAAATGGCTGCAATATTTGACGGATATTACTTGGAAATCATGACTCTTACAAACTCTCTATATAAGGCTATAGGATTGCATTGGGATCTGTTGTACCTTCAACACACATGCCTCGTACATAATGGGGACCCTCTTCCTTTTCACCTCGTTGGGTCGCTTTGTCATCGTCTCAATTTGCGTGCCCCTTGTTTTGGTGTTCTCAATGGTCAGTAAGCCTTAGATAGTTCATCTTGAGTTGACCATGTTTTTCCCCCTCAAATTTTTAAGGCTCTAGGTCTTCGAGAAGTTTCCTTGGTTGTTTTCCTTCTTTTTCAAAACTGGTGTCCGTGGATCTGGTCGGGTCCGCCCTATCTGGTCGGGTCCACCTTATCGGGCTGCTCCTCATAGGTTTCTGTCACCCCATGGCCGCTCCAAATGGTTGTCGCCTAGCATCCTTCTGCCCCTTCGAACCTGAGTTCCCCATTGTCGTTTAACACTCCGAGCGACGAAATGCCAGTTGTCATCTGCCTGCTGAGTTCTGATGCTCCCGCCACCATTTACAAATGACGACTCACCAACTCACAGTCCACCATTCGAGCATTTATGGAGTGAATTTAATGCATCATTTACTATAAATAGGCCATTTCCAGATGTCATTTTCACTTGTTAGTTGATCAGAGAGAAGTTTGAGTGCCTTCTAGTGTCACCCTCGCTCCCGCAACACTTGTTCGCCATTTCAAGATCTTTGCTACTTGCCTCCTCATCAACATTCATCAAATTTGTGAGGTAAGTTTACAGCCTCATGCCTCACTTTGTGTTTTCTTTGATTCCTTGGAAAAATTGATGAATCTAAAAGGGAAAACCCTATAATTAACTAAAGAAGCTTAAGGCACACAAAACCCATGTGTTCAAATCTTGATAAAACCCCAAACCAGATCCATACACCCCCTGCAAAAATAGGATTCTTTGTCACCATTCATCAACAAGAGCATTCATGCTCTACGGGCCCAAACCTTCCCATCATTGACACCTACCTTTGAAAACAAATTAAACTTTGCTACGGTGAACTCCTCTGCCAGTTCCACCCTCACAGGAGGACCTCATTCCTTGGCTGCCTCAAACTTGGTTAAAACTCATGAAGTGAAAACGAGGATCCATCAACCTACCCAGGTCCCCAGGCATGGATCTTCATTTGGAAACTACCCTATGGATTCACCGTTTCAAATAGCTAATCACACACAAATTTCTAGAGCGTGGACCCCACCCTTCTGATTTCCCTACGAGCTCACTCTTACAAAGTCTTTAAGTCATGATCCATTACGAGTCCCACCTCACTGACATTAGCCCAGGGAAGTCTGTCGGTGTTTCGCCGTCCTGAATGGCCTTTGTCTCTCATCCCTCCAACCTTCGGATCCCAGGCCTATCTTTGTTAGCCACCTTCATTTCAATCCTAAAGTGACCAAGTGCTAACATCATTTTGGGCCTCACCTCGTGGACTTCCATCCATGGGCTACAGTGGTGAACCCGCCATCCTAAATTGCTCATGATGCACAGCGCTCCACCCTCCGGGTTCTAACCCCGCCATGGTTGTTTGAATGTGAAATGAAAATTGTTAAGTGCTAAAATCCGAAACAGGTCTCTTCCATTGGGCTACCGCCATCGGAACTCTATTCGAGTTTAGCCCTTCTCAATGGAAAACTGTACTCATACACCCGCTACCCAAAACTTGACCTTCCTTTTTCCACTGGACTATTAAATGATGAATGAATGGAGGCAAAGGCCTTTCGAGTGCCTGATGTCATTGATTTCCCCTATCGAGCTGTCGTGTGACTTTCATTGTTTTAAACGATAATGACCTAGTGGCCTTCCGCCCCTTCCGACCTGCAATGACTTGAATGATAATTGAATTACATTGCCGCCCTCCAAAGCTTCGAGTCCCACTCGACGAAACTCCACTCGTGGGCCACCGTCTTGCAAGTGTCATTTAACCAACAGACCTGAAACAACCATCAACCCAGAGAAGTTTGATCTCCTAGACCCAAATTGCTCAAACTCCTTCGTCCAAAAGGTTAATGTCAATTTGGAAGATATGTTAGGACTCTTAATTGATGAATTATCTAATCTAACGTCATTTTTCAAGATTTTAGCTAACTTTCCCATATTTTTATACTTAAATGTGCTTACCCCCCTCTCACCTACAGGATTTATGGAACCAAGTGCAGGACCCTTGGAGGTGGCTGTGGAGAAGGACAAGGGAAAAATAACAACAAAAGCACCTAGAGGTAAAGAAGACAAGTACTAGATGAAATATAAGTTCCAAGGGGAACCTCTCAACTCCAAGATCACCTATGCCTGGAAGGAGGTCTTAGATACAAACATATGACATGTAGACATTGATGAATTCAAGCAAAGGGTCTGGATCAACCTTACAACAAAGAGTGCAAGAAAGATCAAAAGTAGTGGATTGGAAAAAGTTGCAGCCTTCCCTCCCGCTTTGGTTGCCCTGAACTAGTAATAGCCTACAGGGAGGCCTACCAAGAAGAGACTAGAACCATTATGGATAGAGATGAGAAAATTTGAGCTAACTTGTCTGCCAAGTCAATAGGAAAGACCTTCCATATCCCTACTTTTAGGTAGATGGAGGTAGCAACCAAGGAAGATGACAAGGAAATGTGGGATGAAGACCCCCTCAAATGCAAGAGACTTATAAATCAATACTGGTTGAAAGAGAAGAGGGGCAGTGCTGCAAAGGTTACCCAGGAGCTCTTCTACAACAAATTTTATGAGGATTTCCATGACCTGGTGACTCTATTAAGCAAATTAATGGGCCTTTGACTACTACTTACTTCCCAGAGTGGATGTTGCATTTTGTGGAGGAGATCCTTTGCAGAAAAACCAAGTTCTATTGGGTTGGGATTATCAGCAATTGCTTGTACCAACAATTTATGGCTGTCAAGAAGACCTCCCGCTCCTACATGACCTACTACCTTGTGTAGTTGCTAGCAGACAAGACACAATACATGGGCTTGTTTAGGGCCCCAAATATAGAACTAGGCAAAGAATTGAAGGTTTATGACAGGTAACCTCAATTGCAATTCAAGAATTTCAAGAGGGATTATTGCAGAGTTAGCGACGCCTTCATAGGCCACATCATTAGATTGCTTGGGGGTGACTTCAAGAGAAGAGTCTCCCACAGTGAGAATACCTTCCTTTTCTAGTTTTCCTTCCTATTCATACAGTTTCCAAATTTTACCTACATTCGAGCTGAAGTCTTTTCAGAGAAACCATACAAGCTGCCCCAATACCCAAATGACAGGATAATATTGTTAGAACTCTCCTGACACCTATGACATGCACACGCCCTCTTGTTCAACAAGCATAAGGTGGAGACCTTATCCCCTTTCCTTCATCCAAGGGCTATACAAACTCCACACATTTCAATGTGCTAACAACTCAGATAAAGAGCTCGTGGAGTATAACTTGAGGTTCCACACTGCCCAACCATGAATGGACCTCTATGGTAAACTGAAGAAGATGGTCGCAACTGAATACACCCATTTACATAGTGTTGAAGATTTATGGGCCAACTTCAAGGATGACAATGAAGTGAAAATGAGGCACTACATGCGCATGATTGCGTATTTTGTGAAGAAGGTAAACTTTTTCCCAGTGTCGGACAAGGTGGTAGAAGATGAAAATATAGTGACGGATCCTCGGTACAATGTAGTTACCAAACTATTGCTACCACTAATTGACTGGGATGAGAAAGAGGTTGATGAAATCGATATTCTGACCAAGCCCATCGAGGCTAGAACAAAGGAATGGATTGATGGGAAAATTTCCCAATTGAGGCAGCAAGGGGTCACTTTGACCTATGAGGAGCTTGAGGAAGAGCTTGCAAGTGAAACTGACAGTGGGACAGCTGTTGGAAAGACCTCAAAATCTCCTCCAACCACCAAATCAAGGAAGAGAAAAGAAGTGGCTAAACTTCAGCCCAAGCCTAAAGTATACTCAGGAAAATCTTCGGAGGGTGAATCCTCTAAGAGATCGAAAACATCAAGAGGTATTGATACCATCCAAGAGGACCCACTTCATGAAGGAGAGGAAGTAGAGGCTGAGCAACCAAAGTTCCCACTTGCTACCTCCACTCTTGCAGCCACTACTACCACTAACGTTGCTATTTTTGCTGCCGCCATGCACACCTCTCAAGTGATGGTTGCTACTTCCCCGCCTGCGGTGGACATTTCAGTTCATCTTGCCTCCACTCCGCCCACGACCCAGGTAATGATAATTGACTCTTCTTCCACCACCACCTCTCTGCTCTCCTCCTCCTCCATGTCTTTGAAAGCATCACTTCCCCTGGAAACAACAATAATGCCAATTCCAACTCTCTCACTCCTAGACGCCTTCACCTGTCACATGCAGAATATTCCATCGAAGCTTTCTGTGGTGTTGATGAACCCAACCATACAAGCTACCTTGGCACAAATTGCTAGTAGTCTTCCTATCCATACTCCTCCAGCAGAACCACCAAAGATGAAAGCCAAGATGCAAATATCAAAAGAGTTGGAGAGACAGGAAAGAGAAGCTACGAAAGATATCGAAGAGGAAGAAAATGATTACCATGAGCACCTTGAATACCAGCATCTAACAATTGAAAAAATGGTGCATGAGGGAGAAGAAACACAATCATTAGAGGAAGACATTGAGGAACCGGGTGCTAAGTATATTGTGGACACTTTCGATCTTGACCTCGAGGAGGAGTTGGCTCAACAACTCAAGAATGTTGGAGATGAAGTGGAAAGGCAACCCTTTTATGAAGAAAAGGATGAAGGAGAGGAAATGGAGGAGGGTATTGAACCTTCAATTGGAAAGCACGAAAAAAGCTCAAAGCATGATGAAGAAATTCCTCCTTCAAAAGAGCAAGAAGAGAAAGAAAAAGAGGAGCAAGAAGGTAACCTCAAGCATGATGAAAAGATGTTTCCTCAGCATGAGTAAGAGGAAAAGAAAGAAGAAGATAAATTTGAAGAAGAGTATGATGTTCACAAGAGCTCAAAAACAAAGTAGCCTGAGGAGCATGAACATGATGAAGAAGAAGAAAAGAAAATCGTTGAAGGGGAAGATAGCCCCAAAGAGCACGCTACCTCCAGAACCCCACAGAAGGAGACTGTATTTATTTAGGATTCTGATGAGGAGGAATGAAGGATGGAACAAGAAACTTCAGGTAATAAGGTAATGGAGATTGAACACACCTGTGAATAAGAAGGAGGTCATGAATTACCAAGGGGAGAATCTCAGATGCATGAGTGGCTTGAGAAACAGCTGGAAAAGAAAACCCCAACCTCAAAGGATCCAAGAGAAGGGTTGGAGGCCATCTTGGCCCGAGCCCAGATAAGCACAAAGAAAGAGAAGAAACCTAGGGTCAAAGTTCAGCTGACAATGGATGCATTCAGATTTAGAACTGTGCAAATAGCCACCCTAGTGGTGAATGAAGAAGGGGTAAGCTATAACATCTCCACCCTTGATCTAGGAACCGCCACACGAGAGTAGAAAATTGATCATCTCTAGGGCTTCATTGCCACTATTGTGCATCAGATGCACATGGATAAGATTTCCAAGGAGGAACTAAAAGTGCAAATGGCTGATTTGACAACCTATATTCAACAATGGTCATCGGTAGAACTCCCCACCACATCCTCAGCACCACCAAAATTATTGTCCAAGGATGATATTGATCAACTTGAGAAAAGAAAGAATTGGAGAAAAGCTATAGAGGATTGGTTCAAACAGGTCATCTAGAATGACAATATGGACATCAATCGTGTGGTCAAAACAACTAAAAAATTCCTAGAGTTGCAGAGAGTGCTCGATGGAATAAGAAAGTTCTACACTGATTTCCCCAAATTATAGAAGATCGCATACCCCAAACTTAAGGCTATCCCCAAGGTACCTGATGAATCTTGGGAAAAGGAGTTTTCTTTGGCTAAGGGTGATCATTGGCTCATGGAGACGTGTAAACTAAGCCTTGACCATAAAAAAAGAGGTGTTAGAGCATGTGCTACATGAGGTGGAGCTTGAGATTGATTGGATCAAGAAAGTCTGGGATGTTTGTGAAGAAGACTTAAAGTTGATGATGGACTTTGATGTGCCTATAGTCGAGTTGGATCCTAAAAAGATAAAGCCCTACTTTCATAAGAAAATAGAGAATGGCACTGCGGATGCGCTAATGACGGATTTCATGGGTTTTACTGCTCGAGCCTTCGCTCAATCCGAGCAGGTGATTAAGAATGCGTAGAAATTTGACAAGGACTGGGACACCATCATGAACAAATCAAGGAGATTCAACTTCCAAGTGATCCAATTAGATATATTGGAGTGGGATAAGCTCCATGGACTGATTGGTAAATTTGTGGAGTGCGCCACCTTGAAGAGGAATGAAGGAATTCCTGTGATTGATGATGAATTCCTTACAATGTAGATACAACAAAAGAAATGAGCAAAAGACAAAAGAGCTACAGTGCTGCAACAAGAAGACAAAATAGGGAAAAAAACAAGAGTGTATTTTTAAATTGTAATATATTTGGGAGTAGGTGAAACCCTAGTTTGAGTGAATCTTGGCCAGACAATGTAAATCAATCTTGGCCATTCATTTTTCTTTTTGAACACTATAAATAGGGGGTCTCCTCTCATTTTCAAGAGAGAGTTGAGTTGTTATAAAGGCATGCTACTGAAATTTTAATAGAAGTTCATTGACTTTTGGTGAATTCTTGTGTTTTAGTTGCATGTTACATGGTTCTTCTCCCATAGTTAGTTAATTTGAGTAGATTTACTTTATTTTTTACATGTTTTAGCTTGTTCTAGTAGATTAATTCATGTTGTTCACTGATTTTGAAGAGTTTTGTTGTGTGCTAGCAACTTTCCTTGTCCATATTATTTGTTGTTTATATTGATGATAAATAGCTATGTAAAGTTAGTATGGGCATAATATAAAAGCTACTCTAAACTTCTATCTTTTATTCATGCTTATGGTGAATGAATGGCTGAATATCTGCAGTCCTTAGAAACTTGCACTAATTTCATGATACTATGAGACAATCTGGTTGAGTGAAATTTAGTTTTAGGAAAGCTGTCCACAATAGGGTCCTCCATGATCACTATTCATTGTTGTTTCAGATCCAGGAACCTCTTCTCCCCCTACCCTTTTTCCTTTTTTTTAGTAAATAACCTATGCTAAGGTTCATTGCACATTGTAAATCCAAATCTCAATTTGAAATAGGAGTTTAAGACTGTTGTTTGAACCTACAACAATTGCGCACCAACTTCCCCATCTCAAGAACTCCATTTTAAGATCCAACTTCCCTCCAACTTAGCTTCATAAGACTGCCCTGTGATTACTAGCAAAATCACATTGAACCAACTGAGAAATACCATGCATGTCATGACCTGACACCCGATAGACCTTGGGGTGATTTTCAACAACTTGTTGTTGGAGATTGCCTTTCAAGAGAGGTAGTGCACCTATGCATTACCTATGTTGAGAAAGTGTCAAAACATCCATACCTAGTAGACTTCCTTTGCCTCCATCCCTTCACTTCAATTATACCACATTGTTTTCCCATTGCTTGCTTCCCATAGTTGGAGTATTGCCCCCTTCCCTACCCTCCAAGCCCAAGGCACAGTCCTAACTGTCACTGCCCCTATGTAGCCCCAAGTCATTGTTCAATAGCAAATACCACCCCCAGCTCCCCTCTTGGCTTGGCTAGGGAATAATCCTTCTTCGTTGCACTTCAACACCTATCATGACATTCCTAAGAATCCAGAGAGCTTTAATATGAAATTCAATCCTCAGGATCCGCAGAAGATGGCCGAGGAACACATCAAGATATTCCAAACAATGTTGAAAGGCATGCAGATCAATCATGAAGATGTAGCGTGTAGGATTTTCCCTTATTCATTGGAGGAAGAATCCTTCTATTGGTATATTAACTTGCAAACAAGATTCATTACATCTTGGGATTTGATGATGAATGCCTTCTTGCAGAAGTACAAGATCTCGGTCAACCCTTCAAAGCTATATCAAAAATTCATGTCAGTTTGTAGGGAAGTCAACAATCTGATCGGCTCCTTCAACAATCAATTCCACTGAGCCTACACAAGGTTGGAGGCCCTATATGTGCTCAATGATGTTGCTACCTTGCTAGTTTATTACACAACACTAGACAACCTCATAGCCACATTGGTGAAGAGAATGTGACCAGCTCCAATCCAATTAGTTGATGCTTACACTGAGGCATTTATCGCTAGTACTGACTTGGGTCAAAACATCTCTAGTCCATTGCCCTCCTTGGGGAAAGCTACCCATCCTCTACAAATTCAGGGACTTACTCAAGCATTGCAACATCAGATGCCCCTAATGAATCAAGTACCACAACTACCTATAGTGCCTCATCCTGGGAAACCCATGAACCAGGCACCTCCAGTGCCTCATTACTTGCATCCTCAGAAACCATAGACCTATGCACAGCTACCGCAGGCACCAGCATACTTACAAGGGCCTGAATTTCTGCCTGCTTAGCAAAACCAGCCGGTGGCACACCCTATCTTCCTCCAAAATTAGACGCCACCACCAAGCAATACAGAGAAGGATCAGTTAGATGAGTTGAAAGAGATTATCCGAAAGATGTCCACAAAAATGACACATTTGAGAAATTAGAACAGCCAGCTGCAAGCCTCTCAGTGCAGCATTCAGGCCAACCTTAACCGAGATAGTCGGGATAGTCAGGATAGTCATGAGGCAAGTACCTTCTCCAGACAGAATTATGAATGAGGGTAGAATTCCAATCAGAACTTTGAAAGGAGACCTTCCCAAAGATAGAACAAAACATGGAATACAAGACCCAACAACAGGGGTGTTCACACTCCCCTTGATCAGCCTGCCAACAAGGAAAAGACAACTAGTAGAGTGTACCTCACTGAGGTTGCTTTATCTGGATTGTGTCGGATTTATAAGACAAGCAGTCATTCTGAGTTGGACTACCCTAAATTTGAAACATCCACTGAGATCTTTCAAGTGGAGGTCCAAAACACTGTTGAGAGTGCAAACTACAAAGACATAGTTCTGCCTGACCCATATGATTCCTCCTGTCTCGTGTTCAATCAGGCCCCATTCCCACAGAGCGAGAGCAATGAGCCTGAGGTCGAGATTGCCTCTATCAAGAATGAAGAAGTACAAGAGGTAAGTAACGAAGAAGATTTATCTCAATTCTTTACTTCAGTAGATAATGGTCCCATAGATGAAGAAGATCCCCATGAGGATCAAGTGCAAATATTCCATCAAAGAACCTCTTCATATAATCTGAGGAATAGACAAATAGTGGGACCGTTCACTTCTTCCACTCTGCCTAATAACTTTAGTACCCCACTTGATCCCAATGCAAGTAACAATCTTGGCTACCTTTGTGTGCCCAAACAATATTTGAACAACAACCAATAGCCAAATCAAACACAAGGCTAACACACTAGCTCATCCATAGGAAAATCCTTTGAAGCTGAAATTGAGCAAATGGGTGAATATGTCACTGAAGAATTCAAGAAAGTTAAGATTAGCTTGTCTACCTTTGAATTACTCAAGGTTCCTACAGTCAAGCATGCCTTCTTTAGGGTAATTAATGGAACCCCCTCCTCTAAGATGACACAATAAATACCTACCAAGATAGTCACTTTTGAAGAGCCTTGAAAGGAGCTTGTAATCCAAGAGATCATAGGCAAGAAGAAAGATGCCCCCACCAACCAACAAGTTGGAAAGCAACCTGCCAAAGAGCAAAGCCCAGTGCAAACTAAGGAAAAGTCCAATGAGAAGGATAAGAATCAAGTGGCCCAAGCTAACATGCCTATGGGATTATTCCAAGGAAATTTTGAAATGCCACCCTTCCTCACCATAATTAGAATATTTGGGAAGAATTTGCACAACTGTCTAATTGATTCTGCAACATCAACAAATGTCATGCCTTTGGCAGTGTGCAAAGCTCTTGGGATTACCCCCACACCTTCAAGAAGAAAAGTGAATTAGTTGGACAAGACTGAGGTGAATATTGTTGGAGAGATCAATCGCATTCCAATGCAAATTATTGTAAATCCAAGTGTGCACCAGGTTATCGACATCCAAGTTGTGGAAATTCCTGACACCTACAAAATTATCTTGGGATGGGAATTCACCCGTGCATTGAATGGGTATGCTACAAAAATTTTCTCTCACATGTGGCTACCATGGAAGGGGCTACCAAACCAGATTTGAATAGATCGGGAGCCCCGCATAAAGTTTATGATCACAGAATATAACAACACTAATGAGGTTTTGTTTGTTGAAACAGAGTTGGGAAATTATTGTCCCTTTGCTTATCAAGAAGAAGTGGAGCCTCAAGAAGAAGAACTAGCTATAGAGGTCTTCCTGGTGCAATGCAGTCCTCCGACCAACCTAACCTATGCACCTTAGAGCACAAAAAAGCTAGTGGAATTAGAGGATGATGAGCCTTATGAAGACAGTAACTTAGGACTACTAGATTGATTACAAGAATTCATGGAGAAATACGTACAAGATCAACTCGACCTAGATGAAAATATAGACTTCCAAGACCTCTTGTTTCCAAGCTGGTGCAGGGTTCACAACGCTTCCCATTCAGAGTTCGAGTGTTGCTTGTGCCAAATAGCAGTGGAACATATCAAAGGATTAGTTACTCCTCAGAAGGAGATGCCAATAGGGCAGCCTACCCTCAATAATATTGAACCAATGGCTACTTTGGAGGTTATGGATGCAAGCACGTAGCCAAAAGGGAATGAACACATGGTCAGCCCTGGCATCAAAGAACCTTCCAAGTTTTGGACATTATGCTTCAATGGATCCAAGTCCAAGCAAGGAGCTAGAGTTGGGTTCGAACTCATCAGCCCCACAGGTAAGACCCACTTTTCTGCCCATAGGCTTCAATTGTATTGTACCAACAATGTAGTGGAGTATGAAGCTTTAGTACATGGTCTCTTGATGGCTCTGAGAAAGAATGTCAAGATGCTGCAAGTTTTTGGTGATTCTGAACTGGTAGTGAAACAAGTCAGAAAATTATACTCATGTCATGAAAGAAGGCTTGCAAATTATAGGAATAGAGTTTGGGTTCTTTTAGAAAGTCTAGATGCATTTAATATACAATTGATCCCATGCTCTCAGAATCATACTGCTAATGCTTCAGCTCAAGTGGCCAACACGCTACAACCCTTGTCTTTGTCTAGAATCAAGAGATTCATAGTTGAGTTGACATCCACCCCTTCTATACCATACAATGTCACTCATTTCTGGGTATTCAATGATGATAAGCACATTCTCGATTTTATCACTAGTTCTGATGTATTTGCAACACAGATAATTGATGAAGTTGATCCAGAAGAAACTGAATTATATATAGAAGGGGTCATTAACCTAAAAATGAATATTATCCCCAGAGGTATCGTTCAGATTGAGCACATATTCGACCTAGATCACATTTGAGACCAAGATCAACAAACGAAGAAGGATGCCATAAATAACTAGTGTGATACCCACAACCTCGAAATGGGCAAGGAAGTTAAAGACGTTTTCATTTTAAAGGTGTGCACTACAGAAGAAAAGGAAGGAATTATTGATGCTTTATGGAAGTATCACAATGTGGTAGCATGGAGCTACAAAGATTTGAGGACCTATGATACTTCCATTATCACACATACCATCCCTCTCAAGCCCGATGTACGGTCATTCCGACAAAGATAATGCCCCATCACCACCTTGTTGGAGCTTTATCACTTATAAGGAAGTGTAGAAATTACTTTTAGCCAGAATCATCTTTCCAGTCAGGCACTCCACATGGGTGGCCAATTTGGTCCAGATTAGGAAAAATAACGAAGAAATCAAGTTGTGTGCGGACTTCCGCAATCTGAATAGAGCTTCAGAGAAGGATAACTATACAGTGCCTTCATTGGATCAAGTATTGGAAATTGTCAATGGTTCACAGATGGTGTCCTTCCTTGATGGGTACTCTAGGTACAATCAAGTGATGGCACAGTATGAGAATCGACACAAAACAACATTCACCACGAAGTGGGGTACCTTTGCATATATAAGAATGCTATTTGGGCTCATCAGCGCTGACGCCACTTTTCAACGTGTCATGGACATTTCCTTCAAGGATTTGATTGAAAAGTGCATAATCATCTACATAAATGATTTGAACATGTTTTTGAAGAAGTAGAGTAATTATGTCTCTGATCTATGCAAAGTCTTTTAGAGGTGCAAAGAATTTGTGGTTCCCCTTAATATGAAGAAATGCATCTTTGGAGTCACTGAAGGAAAGTTACTCGGGCATGTTTTTTCAGAATGAGGAATTTCTATAGACCCCAAGTGCATCCAATCCTTGCTAAAGATTTAGCTACCAGGCAATAAGAAAGAGCTCAAATCTTTCTTCAGAAAGATCAATTTCATCAGGAAGTTCATCATAGGCTTTACTGAAATTGTCAAGCCACTCAACGCAATGTTAAAGGAAGATGCTAAGATTGAGTGGACTCCGAAAGCAAAGCAGGCCTTCGAAGAAATTAAAAAGGCTATTACTGAGGCACCAGTGCTAGTCAGCCCAGATTACCTGAAGCCCTTCTACATTTATTCTTTTGCTTCAGACCACTCATGCACTAGCATTTTAACCCAAAAGGATGAAGAAGGAAGTGAGCACCTGATCACCTTTATGAGTGCTCCCTTGAAAGATGTTGAACTAAGATATCATAATGTGGAAAAGAAAGCTTATGCTCTTGTCTGAGGAGTTAATAAGTTTAGACATTACATCTTACACAATAAGGTGTTCGCCATTGTCCCTGACCCAGCAATGAAGATGTTACTCATGCAAAATGAACTGGGAGAGAAAAGAGCCAAGTGGGTTATCTTGCTACAAGAATATGACATGGAAATTCAGCCCATGAAATTAGTGAGAGGGAAAGCCCTCACCTAGATGATAGCTGAGACAATAGTTGAAGTAGGACCTGAACTCACAATTCAGCAGTATCAACTCGAGGACGTTTCCCCTAGGGAATGGTAGGATGGCATCATCTATTATTTGTTGAACAAAAAGTTCCCACCTCACTTGCAAGGAGTTCAGAAATGTGATCTTCATCTAAAAGTCAACAGCTATATGTTGCAAGGATCCATACTATACAAGAGGAATCACAAAGGTGTCTATCTGAGATGCCTTGGCAACGAAGAAGCAGACCGGGCCTTGAAAGAATTTCATGACAAATTTGGCACCAGTCATGGATCTGCCCCCTCAACTACTCATTAGATCTTACGAGTAGGTTACTATTGGCCGAAAACCTCTTCAAAGAGGCTCACAACCATGTTCGAACATGTCATGTCTGCCAAACTATCACACCCAGAGAAAGGAACATTGTTGTCCCGTTGCAACCAGTCTTAGAGGTGAGACCGTTTGTGCAATGGGGTCTTGAATTCATTGGTCTGGTAAGCTCACCATCATATGTAGGACATAGGTACATTCTAACTGCTTCTGATTATTTCACTAGATGGACAGAAGCCATTGCATGTAGGCAATGTACAACAAAGATAGTTATGAATTTTCTTGAAAGCTTCATTTAAAATCGTTTTGGTTGCCCGTATGCATTAGTGTGTGACAATGGCCCAACCTTTTCCTCACTTAGGTTCACTAGTTGGGCCTTTGATTACATAATTTCCCTCAATTTTTCTTCCAACTACTATCCTCAGGGCAATGGCCTTGCAAAATCCACTAATAAAAATATCATCACTGTGATAAAAAAACTACTTGATAGGAATCCCAAGGACTGGCATACCTAGCTCCATTTTTCCCTTTGGGAAGATCGCACACGCCACAAGGCTACCCTTGGTAATTCCCCATTCCACCTCGTTTATGGCCTAGAGCCAGTATTCCCAATTCACCTAAAAATCCCCACCCTCCAATTCATCAATGACTTTTACGAATAAGTGGATTGAAGATAAGCTCATTTGGTTGAGTTGTTGCACCTAGAAGTGTGTGACCATTCCATTAAATTTTTTTCCAAACATCAAGGCGTAGTCAAAAGATGGTTCGACCACCGAGCCAAAATCAAAGCCTTCATAATCACTAATCTAGTCCTATGTTGGGACAAGGCCCATGAGAAGAAAGGGAGGCATGAAAAATTCAACAAGCTCTGGCTTGGCCCCTTTTAGATTATTGAAATCCTTGGAGACAATGCTTTCCACCTAAAGAATTTAACTAGTGAAGATGTCTCATTTCCTGTCAATGGGCAGTACCTAAAGTATTACATTCAGGCTTGAGATATTTTAGAGTTGTTTCTATAAATACTTGTATATAGGTTAGTTTAGGTTGCTTTGGGTTTGCATTGCTTTCTCTTTGCATCACTTTTGTTTTGCTCATTTCCCAACTATTTTGTTTTGGTGAGGGTGTTCTTCATTCTACTATGGTGGTTGTGCTCATTCAATGAATGGTTCACTTTGTTGCCCGCTCTTAGTGTTCTTTGGCTAAATATTCACTCTCAACTATTGGTCTTTGATAGCTACCATGGAATGGCTTCCTCACTTGAACTTTGACTTAGAACCCAACCCTTGGTTGAATCTTCCTTTTACATTCATCTTAGATCTAGCACAAAGCGCATACTATTTTTTTCCAAAGAGTTCTACAATAGTTGTTTATGATGAATTAGTAAGTGAAAAATCTCCAGTCCATTCCATTCACCATTGTGGTTCCCAAACCCATAGTATGCTTCAATGTTTACAGGGTTGAGCAAAAGAAGAAAATATTAAAAGAGGTATTGAAAGAAAGAAAATAAAATGAAAATGTGAAATCAAGCAACTATATGGGTGTGCGGATAACTCTACCGGGGCTATGGATGCCTAAATGGCAGTAGAGCAATGTTCGTGGGGTCATAGCAACAACTCCACCAGGTCTATGGATGCTTGACTGGCAGCGGGGAAATGTCCAAGTTACTTTTGGGGTTGGACGATTCATGTAGCTTGCTTGGTTAGATTAACTTACACTTGCCACAGTCTCTAAGGGAAGGGAATGAATTCACTAAACACACACACTTCTGAGATGTTTCGTGGGTTGACTCAACTAAGGATCTAGCTCTCCTAGTTTAGTTTTGGAAGTCAGACCCTGATTTGAGAAACCAGAGATTTTGGGTTTTGAATGAACATTTACCCTTAGAATTCTCAAGAGCGTTCTTTAGCAGAATCACCATTTGTTGTGCCTTCAAAACACATGCCCCATTCGGAATGGGGACCATCTTCCTTTTCGCCTCGCCAAGTCACTTTGTCATCATCTCAGTTTGTGTACCCCCTTGTTTTGGTGTTCTAAATGGTCAGTGAGCCTTAGATAGTTCACCTTGAGTTGACCATGTTTTTTCCCCCTCAAATTTTCAAGGTTCTAGGCCTTCGAAAAGTTCCCTTGGCTGTTTTCCTTCTTTTTCAAATTGGTGTCCATGGATTTGGTCGGGTCTGCCCTGTCGAGCTACTCCTCGCAGGTTTCCGCCACCCCGCGATTGCTCCAAACATTTGTCACCCGACACCCTTCCGCCCCTCAGAACCCAAGTTCCCCATTGTTGTTTAACACTCTAAGCGACCAAATTCTAGTTGTCGTTCACCCACTGAGTTTTGATGCTCCTGTCACCATTTTCAAATGACAGCTCACCAACTCACAACCTATCGTATGAGAATATAGGGAGTGCATTTAATGCATCATTTTATATAAATAGGCCATTTCCATAAGTCATTTTCACCTGTTAGTCAATCAAAGAGAAGTCAGAGTGCCTTCCAACATCACCCTCACTCTCGTAACTCTTGTTCGTCATTTCAAGATCTTTAGTGCCCACCTCCTCATCAATATTCATCAGATTTTTGAGCTAAGTTTATAGCTCCATGCCTCACTTCATGTTGTCTTCAATTCCTTGCAAAAATTGATGAATCTAAAAGGGAAAACCCAATAATTAACTAAAGAAGATTAAGGCGCACAAAACCCATGTGTTTAAATCTTGATAAAAACTCAAACCAGATCCATACCACCCCCACAGAACTAGGACTCTCTATCACCGTTCATCAGCCAGAGCATTCATGCTCAGTAGGCCCGAACCTTCCTGTCGCCAACACCTACCTTTGAAAATGAATTAAACAATGTGATGGAAAAATCCTTTGCCAGGTCCACCCTCGTAGGAGAGCCTCATTCCTTGGCCACCCCAAACTTGTTTAAAACTCATGAAGTAAAAGCGAGGATCCATCAACCTACCCAGGTCCCCAGGCGTGGATCTCCATCTACAAACCACCCTATGGCTTCATCATTTCAAATGGCTAATCACACATAGCTTTTCAGAGCATGGACCCCGCCCTTCTGATTTCCCTATGAGCTCACTCTTACAAAGTCTTTAAGTCATGATCCACTACGGGTCCCGCCTCACAGACATCAACCCAGGGAATTTTATCAATGTTTCACAGTCTTGAATGGCCTTCATCTCTTGTCCCTCTGACCTTCAGATCCCATGCCTATTTTTATCAGCCACCTTCATTTCAATCCTAAAGTGACCAAGTGCTAACATCTTTTCGAGCCCCGCCTCACGGACTTTCGTTCGCAAGCTATTGTGGTGAACCTGCCATCCTAAATGGCACATGATGCATAGTGCTCCACCCTCTAGGTTTTGACCCCGCCACGACTATTTGAGTGCAAAATGAAAATCATTAAGTGCTAAAATCTGAAGCGGGTCTCTTCCGTCAGGTTGTCATCGTAGGAACTCCGTTCATGTTTTTCCCTTCTCAATGCAAACATGTCCCTATTCGCCCATTGTTTAGAACCTGACCTCCCTTTTTCCACTGGACTTTCAAATGATGAATGAATGGACCCAAAGGCCTTCGAAAATCCTGATGCCACAGTTTTCCCTTGTTGGGCTACTGTGTGACTTTTTTCATTTTAAACGGCAATGACCTAGCGGCCTTCTATCCCTTCCAACCCAAAATGACTTGAATGATAATTGAATTGTGCTGCCAACCTCCAAAGCTTCAGGTCCCGCTCGGTGGAACTCCACCCGTGGCCACCGTCTTCCCAATGTCATTTCAACAGTAGACCTCCAATAGCCATCAACCCAGGGAAGTTTGATCCCCTGGACTCAAATTGCTCAAAATCCTTCCTGCAAAAGTTTAATGTCAAGCTAGAAGATGTGAGGACTCCTAATTGATGAATTCTCTAATTTAACATAGTTTTGCAGGATTTTAGCTAACTTTCCCATATTTTTATACTTAAATGTGCTTGCCTCCCTCTTGCCTACAAGATTTATGGAACCAGGTGTAGGACCCTTGGGGGAAAGAAAAAAACAAAAGCACCTCGAGGTAAAGAAGACAATGACCAGATGAAATATAAGTTCCAAGGGGAACCTCTCAACTCCAAGGTCACCTCGGCCTAGAAGGAGGTCTCAAATACCAACATTAGACATGTAGACATTGATGAATTCAAGCAAAGGGTCTAGATCAACCCTACAACATAGAGTGAAAGAAAGATCAGAAGTAGTGGGTTGGTTAAAGCTGCAGGCTTCCCTCTCACTCTAGTTGCCCCTGAACTAGTAATGGCCTGCAGGGAGGCCTACCAAGAAGAGACTAGAACCATTGTGGACAGAGATGAGAACATTTTGGTTGACTTGTCTGCCAAGTCAATAGTAAAGACTTTCCATATCCCTACTTTTGGGGAGATGGACGAAGCAACCAAAGAGTATGGCAAGGAAATGTGGGATGAAGACCCCCTCAAATGGAAGACTTATAAATCAATACTAGTTGAAAGAGAAGAGCGGTAGTGCTGCAAAGGTTCCCTAGAAGCTCTTCTGCAACAATTTTTATAAGGATTACCATGACCTGGTGACCCTATTAAGCAGATTAATGGACCTTCTGACTACGGTTTACTTCCAAGAGTGGATGTTGTATTTTGTGGACGAGATCCTTCGGGGAAAAACCAAGTTCTATTGGGCTGGAATTATCAGAAATTGCTTGCACAAATAATTTATGGTTTTCAAGAAGACCTCCCACTTCTACATGACCTCCTACCTTGTATATTTGCTAGCTGACAAGACACAATACAGGGGCTTGTTTAGGGCCCTAGATACATACCAGGCAGAGAATTAAAGGTTTATGACAGGTACCCTCAATTGCAATTCAGGAACTTCAAGAGGGATTACTACAGAGTTAACAACACCCTCATAGGCCACATCATTAGATTGCTTGGGGGTGACTTCGAGAGAAGAGTCTACCACAATGTGAATGATTTCCTTTGCCAATTTTCCTTCTTATTCATAAAATTTCCAAATTTTACCTACATTTGAGTTGAAGGTTTTCTAGAGAAACCATACAAGCTGGGATTAAGACTAGAACCATTGTGGATAGAGAAGGGAACATTTTGGCTAACTTGTCTACCAAGTCAATAGGAAAGACTTTCCATATCCCTACTTTTAGGGAGATGGAGGAAGCAACCAAAGAAAATGGCAAGGAAATGTGGGATGAAGACCCCCTCAAATGCAAGAATTATAAATCAATATTGGTTGAAAGAGAAGAGGGGTAGTGCTGGAAAGGTTCCCCAAGAGCTCTTCTACAACAACTTTTATGAGGATTACCATGACCTGGTGACCCAATTAAGTAGAGTAATGGACCTTCCAACTACAACTTACTTCCAAGAGTAGATGTTGTATTTTGTGGAGGAGATCCTTCAGGGAAAAACCAAGTTCTATTGGGCTGGGATTATTAGCAATTGCTTGCACAAATAATTTATGGCTGTCAAGAAGACCTCCCACTTTTACATGACCTTCTACCTTGTATATTTTCTAGCTGACAAGACATAATACAAGGGATTTTTTAGGGCCCCAGATACAGAACCAGGCAGAGAATTGAAGGTTTATGACAGGTACCCTCAATTGCAGTTCAGGAACTTCAAGAGGGATTACTGCAGAGTTAACAACACCTTCATAGGCCACATCATCATATTGCTTGGGGGTGACTTCAAGAGAAGAGTCTCCCACAATGTGAATGATTTCCTTTGCCAATTTTCCCTCTTATTCATAAATTTTCCAAAGTTTACCTACATCCGAGCTGAAGGATTTTCAGAGAAATCATACAAGCTACCTCGATACCTAAATGACCAAATAATATTGTTAGAACTCTCCCAGCAGTTGTGGTATGCACACGCCCTCTTAAGTAGCAAGCATAAGGCAGGGATTCCTTATCCCCTTTCCTTCGGCCAAGGGCTATACGAACTCCACACATCTCAATGTGTTGATAACTCAAATAAAGAGCTCGTTGAGTATAACTTGAGGTTCCACACTGCCTGGCCATGAATGGACCCCTATGGTAAACTAAAGAAGATGGTTGTGGTTGAATACACCCATTTAAATAGTGTTGAATATTTCTAGGCCAATTGCAAGTATGACAATGAAGTGCGAATGAGGCACTACATGCGCATGACTATGTATTTTGTGAAGAAGGTAAACTTGTTCCTAGTTTCAGACCAGGTGGTAGAAGATGAAAATGGAGTGACGGATCCTTTGTACAATGCAGTTACCAACCTACCACTACCGCTAATTGACTAGAATTAGCAAGAGGTTGATGAACTCAATATTCTGACCAAGCCCATTGAGGCTAGAACAAAGGAATGGATTGATGATAAAATTTCCCAATTGAAGTAGCAAGGGATCACTTTGACCTATGAGGAGCTTGAGGAAGAGCCTGCAAGTGAAACTAATAGTGGGACAGTTACTGGAGAGACCTAAAAATCTCCTCCAACCACCAAATCAAGGAAGAGGAAAGAAGTGGCTAAAAGTCAGCCCAAGCCTAAAGTATACTCAAGAAAAGCTTCAAAGGGTGAATCCTCCAAGAGACCAAAAACATTGGGAGATCTTGATACCTTCCAAGAAGACCTGCTTCAGGAAGGAGAGGAAGTAGTGGTTGATCAACCAAAGTCCCCACCCGTTGCCTCCACTCTTACAGCCACTACTACTACTGATGTTGCTATTGTTGCTACCATCATGCCCACCTCTTAGGCGATGGTTGCTACTTCCCTACCTACGGTGGACATTTTAGTTCACCTTGTCTCCACTCCGCCCATGGCCCAAGTAATGATAATTGACTCTTCTTCTGCCACCACCTCTCCACTCTCCTCCTCCTCCATGTCTCTGACAACATCACTTCCCTTGGAAACAACAACAATTCTAATGCCCACTCTATCACTCCTAGAGGCCTTCGCCTGTCACATGCAAAATATTCCATCAGAGCTTTCGGGGGTGTTGATGAACCCAACCATACAAGTTTCCTTGGCACAAATTGGTGCTAGTCTTCCTATCCATACTCCTCCAACAGAACCACTAGAGATGAAAGCCATGATGGAAATATCAGAAGAGTTGGAGAGACAACAAAGAGAAGCTATGAAAGAGATTGAAGAGCAAGGAGATGATTACCATGAGCACCCCAAATACCAGCATCTGATAATTGAAAAAGTGGTGCACGAGGGAGAAGAAACACAATCATCAAAGAAAGACACTGAGTAACCAGGTGCTAAGAATATTGTGGAGACATTCGATCTCGACCTCGAGAAGGAGTGTGCTTGACAACTCAAAGATGTTGGAGAGGACATGGAAAGATAGCCCTTTGATGAAGAAAATGATGAAGGAGAGGAAATGGAGGAGGATATTGAACCTCCAACTGGGGAGCATGAAAAAAGCTCCAAGCATGATGAAGAAATTCCTCCTTCAAAGAGTAAGAAGAGAAATAAAAGAGGAGCAACAAGGTAACCTCAAGCATGATGAAAAGATGTTGCCTTAGCATGAGGATTTGGAAAAGAAAGAAGAAGGTAAATTTGAAGAAGAGTCTGAAGTTCACAAGAGCTCATAAATGAAGTAGCTTGAGGAGCATGAACATGAAGAAGAAGAAGAAAAGAAAATCGTTGAAGGGGAAGACAACCCCAAAGAGCATGCTACCTCCAAATCCCCATAGAAGGAGATCGTATTCATTCAGGATTCTGATGAGAAGGAAAGGATATAACAAGAAAATTTAGGTAATAAGGTAATGGAGATTG
The DNA here is from genome assembly GCA_007258455.2 of Sequoia sempervirens. Lineage (NCBI taxonomy): Eukaryota > Viridiplantae > Streptophyta > Pinopsida > Cupressales > Cupressaceae > Sequoia > Sequoia sempervirens. Next base: position 148,128,753 of record VDFB02000013.1, on the reverse strand, counting down.
AACACACCCGTGAAGAAGGAGGTCATGAATCAGCAAGGGGAGATCTCAAATGCCTGAGTGGCTCAAGAAACAATTGGAAAAGAAAACCCCAACCTCAAAGGATCCAAGAGCAAGGATGGAGGCCATTTGGCCCAAGCCTAGATAAGCACAAAGAAAGAGAAGAAACCTAAGGTCATAGCTTAGCTGATAATGGATGCATCTAGATCTAGAACCATGCAAATATCCACCCCAATGGTGAATGAAGAAATGTTAAGCTATAACATCTCCACTCTTGATCTAGGAACTGCCACATGAGAGCAGAAAATTGACCATCTCCAGGTTTTTGTTGCCACTATTATGCATTAGATGGACAATGATACGATTTCCAAGGAGGACTAAAAGCGCAACTCATTGATTTGACAACCTATATTCAACAATGGTCATCGGTAGAAGAACTCCCCACCACATCCTCAGCACCACCACAATTACTATCCAAGGATCATATTGATCAACTTGAGAAAAGAAAGAATTTGACAAAATCCACAGAGAATTGGTTCAAACAGGTCATCTACAATGGAAATATGGGCATTGGTCGTGCGGTCAGAACAACCAACAAATTCTTGAAATCATAGAGAGTGCTTGAGGGAATAAGAAATTTTTGCACCGATTTCCCTTAATTATACAGGATCATGTACCCAAAACTTGAGGCTATTCTCAAGGTACTTGATGGATCCTAGGAAAAGGACTTTTCTCTGGCTAAGGGTGATCATTGGATCTTCGAGACATGGAAACTAAGCTTTGACCATAGAAAAGAGGTGTTAGAGCATGTTCTCCATGAGGTGGAGCCTGAGATTGATTGGATCAAGGAATTTTGGGCTATTTGTGAAGAATACATAAAGTTGATGACGAACTTTGATGTGCCCGCAGTCGAGTTGGATCCTGAAAAGATAAAAACCTACTTTCATAAGAAAATGGAGAATGGCACCGTAGATGCGCTAATGATGGATTTCATGGGTTTTGTTGCTCGATACTTCACTCAGTTCGAGCAGGTGATTAAGAATGCGTAGAAATTTGACAAGGATTGGGACACCATTACGAACAAATTAAGGAGATTCAACTTCCAAGTGATCCAATCAGATATATTGTGTTGATGGTGTTTTCTGCACAACAACAACTTAGACAAGATACAAGTATCCTTTCTCTCTTGAAAGGTAAATCTCTATTAGTAAGCCTCAAGAGATAACCCCAAGGTCTCTAATGTTAGGTCCTAACAATGCAAAAATAAAATAGTGATAATGTGAAAATGCTGGTAATCACAAAGGGACCTTACTACAAGCAAATATTGAATCTTAAAGCTTATCATATTTTGCAATATGGTGATACTTGAAATCCTAAATCTAACCCAAATGATAAAAGAAATAGCAAAAGATAAGGGTTTAAGAGAGATTTCTAAGATTAAAACTACTCCTAAGATTAACAATGCAAATGATGAAACACTTGAAATGGACCAATCCCTTAGAAACTAATTCCTGCTTGACCCAGATGAATCTGCAATCTTACAGAAATAGTGCAATCTTCGAAGGCATTAAAGATTTTTAGATCATGAACATTCATCCAAAAAAACCCTATTTCAATTGAAATGAATAAACCTTCACAATTGAACTAAGCACAATGAATATTAAAGTCTAGGCTAACTTTGCAAAGCAACCAACAATCAACTAGCAGCAAAAATTATGGACTAGGGATTGCTGCAAACACTTTAAGCATCAAACCATAAACAACATTGAATCATATCTAATTCTAAATCTAACATATATCCAATATTTATCAAGCAATCTCAAAAGGTAGAATCACAGGAACCATGCAAGATAAATCAACACAAGAGAGAGATCACCAGAAAGCATGATGTCTACAATTGTATTGAATCATGCAATGGTAGCGAAAATTCCAATGTTCTGTAATAGTGCTTGCTTCAAAATGAGACTACCTCCTAACTCTAGCCTCTACTTTAATACCTGCCTCAAAGTCTAAATTTTCTATCTCTACTAGCTTCTACTACCTCTTCAAATGAGAAGGCACTGGCCTTTTATAAATTTTACATTTTCGAATCAATGACCATGATCAAATCAAATCAAGGGCACATATGGCACATCTAGAAGCATCATTAGGGTTTGAAAATCCTGGGTACATCATCATCCAATGAGCAAAAGCAATTACAATCTTGATCAATGAGAAAATAATATTCCACTAGCCTGGCATTTGATGAAAATTCTGATTGGAGAGTAGAAACAAAAGCATTTTCCAGAAAACTCCTCCAATTAGCATACAACTAGCGGCAAAAATTCTCATGTAGGCACATATTAAATATTTGAATTGTAATCAAAGCAAAGTTTAAAATTCTCAGGGCACATATCCATAGGTGGGTCATTTGAAAAGCTTGAAAATCTCCCCTCCCAAGCACATTTTCTTATGTCAATGTCCCTACTTTGCTCATGAACTTATAAGCAATAACATCTTCACACATCCTTTATCAACTTTTGGTTTCAAATGATCACAAGATTTATCATCATTTTCAATTCATAAATTTCATTAAGGAGTTATAGAAATATAACAAAGATCTCGATGAAATCACCATAACCCAGTCTTGTACTGGAAATATGTCCTCCCCTTGACTGAATGCTCCTAAACATGATAACTTTCTACACTTTTTCCATGCCACTCGTTCATCCTACTCGCTATCATCTGACTTCATTGATACCATCTTTTTAATACCACTCAAACCCATTTGTGAATAGTAAAAGCGAAGCGATCTACTTCACAAGCCACCAGCGACATGTAATCATGAACATACACACTGTCGCTCTTGTAAGTAAACTTGACCTCCAAAGAGAGTGCAATCCCTTTAAATTTATATCTATAGTTGCCAAGATATCCATTACAGAGACATCCAATCATGAAAATCCTCAACCCTGAGAAGTGGGTAAATCCACAGATCAATCAACTCACTTTTGGATCATCACCTTTTTTCATCATAAGCTTCATATAATGAGAGAGGTTCTCTATAAACATCCACATCGGTTTCCGTCATTCATGGTAAAGCCAATCCTTTGGAATAAATCGTGACTACAAGGATATCCTAATCTCAATCGGTCCTCAGCCTAAAGCATCCTCTATACTGAGTGTCATTCCCACGCATTCTGTCAAATTTTCATCTTTATTGCTGTTATCAAATCCATCCCCATTCATTTACAATGTGCGTAGAAGTTTCCACAAAGACTTTAGACAGCCGATCAAACCCTCTCAAAATGCCATTCCATCAATCGACATGAACTTCACAATAGAAGAATTTATTAATCTAAATATCCGATTTCATCACGATGGAATCCACAAGGAGAAAAAATCTTTGATATTTCATTTCCTCGGGGATCAAACGAGTTCGGGGATTTCACCCTTTTGGGGAATTAGGACCTTCACAGATTCTATATTGTCGAGAAATTCCTACGCGGGTGGATTTTCCCAAACATTGTTTCTTTCGGAAATTCTTCCATATTCAAGATTTCTGAGATCATGCGTTGTGTGATTCCCATTCCAGCCAATGGGAACTGCTTTATATAGTCCCGATCTGCATGGGTTCATAAATCAACTTGTGTGTATAGACAAAAACTCTCATCGTTGTTTGCTACGAACGTTATCATAGATCCCACGAACTCTAACTGAGGAAACATAATCTCTTCAACAATTAATTCAATCATTCATAGATCACATAATATGAAGAGGTCCGCGGGCTCCCTTTAATAATGAATGCACTGTACATGGCAGAAACTCCATATATATTTGTGTTCCTCTGTCTTATATTCCCCATTCATGCACATGATATCCCGATTCGAGCCTTCAATGCTCCATTCTCTACTATACATGGCCTATTTCACTTCTTCAATTCTCAGATCCCCTCTCTCATGACTTCTTTTCTATAAGGCTCATAACTACTCCTATTTGTAAATACCATTTCTCAGGAATTCTAATATTCTGTGGAATTGAAGAGGTGATGAATTCTTTACCAGAGATCCTGAGAGTTCTTTCATGCACTCCATATTCTTCACGCTTCAATCATGATTTAAACAACCACCATTGAGAATCCCTATGAGCGTTACTACGCATACATATGGTTGTGAAATCTTTCATTCTGATCACATGTCATACTCCACGAACCAAACCTAGGGTTGTGGTTTTCCAACTAGTTACGCCAAATAGAATGTTAGTTTCACATCTTGCATCCACACTTTTCTTCATTTCATCAACCTTCAAACCCACTAATTTCACAAATCCTTCCCATCATCAAGTTGTATCCACTAGAGGGAGGAGCCCGAGAATGACCATGATGATGTATTTCACTATCTTCAAATTACCCCACAAATTTAAACTATGAAGTGCCCACTTCACTAAATGCCATGTATTATGTGTCATACCATCGGGGAATTCCTGTGTGGGAGGATTTCTCTAAGATTTGTTCCTCATTGCGAATTTATTTTGTACCGTTTTGGAAACCTCCTCTAATTTCAAACTATCACATTATCAAGGGAGCTCCACATCTACTGCGAGTGTTATGATTCTACATATGTGTCCACTAGTTTATACACCATTCAAATTGAGCCCAGGTGTTTTGATATCTTTATGCATCAATTTGCAAAGTTCTGATCTCGTGATTCTCAACCCTCTACGGCTCCAAAGCCATTTTCACTAGCTCCTTCAATAAATTGTTATTATTTCATATAATCCTAACATGCTATACATAATAGGCCAATGCCACCATCTATAACTCTCTATCGCAGCTGTATGATCTCGCCAACTCAAAATGCCCATTCTTTAATGCAATGAAAGGCAGACTCTTAAATAATAGTGGCAAGCATAATGTAACTTGAAATTTATAATCAAATGCCACCATATTGATTTCATTGAGTTTAGTCTCAATGTATCCGCCCTTGTAAGTAATTACAATATTTCGAAAACTTGCATATCAACATCATGCCTTTGCAATATTGGTATTTGAATCTCCAAGACTTTTTTGCACTCGAAATACACTGAGTTTTAATGCCTGTCACAGTTCTCATGGACTCCTATTCTTCACCATTTTGGGGTTTCGTGGATTTAGGAACCCCGGGGAATTCCTATGTGGAAGGATTTTTCCGGATGTTGCTCACCTTCATCAATTCCTTACATAGTGCAATTAAAATTATGTAATCTTCCCTTCATGACTGCATCTCGTTCAAGGCCCCACTCTTGATAATGCTAAGAACCTGCCAAGTGTGGTTAGCACTGAACACAAATATTCACTTGAACTGATAAACCATAAAAATTCTACCTTCCAAACTCAGATCTTCGACAAATGCCAATCATGCAACTGTTTTTTCGAGTAATATCAATTTATACAAGATTAGCACAACAAGGCATGAGAAGATAAAAGTGGATAATCAATGAACCCATATTGACTTGTCAAGCATAAATTTATAGCAGAATCAAATCCAGTATCAATGTGCAGGGAAGGCCAAACCAGAGATCAAAGAGGTAAAATGCACATGCACATAAACCAACTTTCTCACACAATTGTGCAATAGTGACTGAAAATTCCATTTACCAAGATGGCATCAGTACACATGAGCAATTAAATTAATCTCAAGAACCTTAGTAATAAATGAAACCTGCTCATGAAATTATGCAATTCCAATTCATCCATTTCTACAATTTTCTCATTTTCAAAAAGTTTCGGGGAATCAGGAGGTGAAGGAAACTCGGGGACTTCCGGTGGACACGAAATTCCGTGAAGGGCCAAAATATCTAAAATACAATGCAAAGTGTTCCTCGTCATCAGGTTTTCAAGGGAACCGGGGAATTCTACCGGAGGAGGAAATTCCTAAGAACAGAGCAAAACCCAAAAATGTCCTAAAACTTAAGATTTTCAAAGAATAATGTGAGAGTATCATGTGTGCAAGCAAGATGAACATCCAAGGACACTCAAAAGCGATTTGATTAAATAATCAAAGGACCAGAAGACAGTTAAAACCAGAGAAAAAAGAGGGTCCCTACTTTTAGTGGGGCGTGTATGCAAAAATTGCACAACATACTAGAGTGGGATAAGCTCCATGGATTGATCGGTAAATTTGTGGAGTACACCACCTTAAAAATGAATGAAGGAATTCTTTTGATTGATGATGAATTCCTTATAGTGTAGCTACATCAAAGGAAATCAGAAAAAGATGAAAGAGCTATAGTGCTGCCACAAGAAGACAAAATAGGGAAAAAGACAAGAGTGTATTTTTAAATTGTAATATATTTGGGGGTAGGTGAAACCCTAATTTGTAGTGAATCTTGGCCACACAATGAAAATCAATCTTTTCCATTAATTTTTCTTTTTGAACACTATAAATAGGGGGTCTCTTGTCATTTTCAAGAGAGAGTTGAGTTGTTGTAAAGGCATGTAGCTAAAATTTTAATAGAAGTTCATTGACTTTTGGTGAATTCTTGAGTTTCAGTTGCATGTTACATAGTTCTTCTCCCATAGTTAGTTAATTTGAGTAGATTTAATTTGTTTTTTTACATGTTCTAGCTTGTTCTAGTAGATTAATTGATGTTGTTCACTAATTTTGAAAAGTTTTGTTGTGTACTGGAAACTTTCCTTATCCATACATTTTGTTGTTTAATGATGATAAGTAGTTGTGTAAAGTTAGTCTATGCATAATATAAAAGCTACTCTAAAATTCTATATTTTATTCATGCTTATGGTGAATGAATTGTTGAATATCAATAGCCCTTAGAAGCTTGCACTAATTTCATGATACTGTGAGGCAATCTGGTTGAGTGAAATTCAGTTTTAGGAAAGTTGTTCGTAGCAGGGTCCTCCATGATCACTGTTCATTATTGTTTCAAATCTAGGAATCTCTTCTCCCCCTATCCTTTTTCTTTTTTTTTAGTAAATAACCTATGCTAAATTTCATTGCACATTTTAAAGCCAAATCTCAAGCTGAAATAGGAGTTTAAGACTATTCTTTGAACCTACAACAATTGCACACGAACTTCCCCATCTCAAGAACTCCATTTTAAAATCGAACTTCCCTCCAGCTTAACTCCGTAAGTCTACCCTATAATTTTACACTATGATTACCAACAAAATCACATTGAACCAACTAAGAAATTCCATGCATGTCATGCCTTGACACCCGAGAGACCTTTGGGTGATTTTCAACAACTTTTTGTTGGAGAATGACTTTTAAGAGAGGTAGTACACTTATGCACTGCCTATGTTGAGAAAGTGATAAAACACCCATCAACAAGACCCTCTACAATAACCTCTCTTGGTTTTTTCTATCTTAGAGGTGCTTTCTTGTGGTGATGACTTTTCAGTTGAGGAAAAAGTTGTCAAATGCAAGTAGTGTAAAGTTGCAAAGTGGTGCAAATTTTGTTTTGCAACTTGTGTGACCAAATAGATTGTTCCAATAGGTCCAGATGGGTACATTTACACTAGGAATGGTCCTCTTTCACATCCAAACATGTTGAATCACTCTAATCTATGTTCAACCCACTCGATCCTTTAAGAGTCCAAAGTGCAAAATGGTTGCATTCTTTGATGGGATATTACTTGGAAACTATGACACTTATAAACTCTTTGTTTAAGGCTATGGGATCACATTGGGACCCTCTACAACAAAATCTCTTGGTTTTTTCTATCTCAGAGGTTTTTTCCTGTGGTGATGACTTTTTAGTTAAGGAAAAAGTTGTCAAATACACACAGCGTAAAGTTGCAAAGTGGTGCAACTTTCGTTTTGCAACTCATGTGACCAAATGAACTATTCCAATAGGTCCAGATGGGTACGTTTACACTAGGCATGGTCCTCTTTCACACCAAAACACGTCAAATCACTCCAAGCTAAGTTCAACCAGCTTGATCCCTTAAGTCCAAAGTGCAAAATGGTTGTAATCTTTTACGAGCTATTACTTAGAAACAATGATGCTTACAAACTCTTCATTTGAGGCTATGGGATCACATTGGGACCCTCAATGATAATCTCTCTCAATTTTTTTCTATCTCAAAGGTTTTTTCCCATGGTGACAACTTTTCAGTTGAAGAAAAAGTTGTCAAATGCAAGCAATGTAAAGTTGCAAAGTAGTGCAACTTTCATTCTGCAACTCATGTGACCAAACAAACCATTCCAAAAGTTCCAAATGGGAACGTTTACGCTAGGAATGGTCCTCTTTTGTACCCAAATATGTTGAATCACTCTGAGCTACGTTCAATTGGCTTGATCCCTTAAAAGTCCAAAGTGCAAAATGACTGCAATATTTGGCGAGTTATTACTTAGGAACTGTGACACTTACAAAATCTCCATCCAAGGCTATTAGATTACATTGGTCCCCTCTAAAATAAATTCTCTCTAATTTTTTCTATCTCAGAGGCATTTTCCTGTGGTGACGACTTTTTAGTTGAGGAAAAAGTCGTCAAATGCAAGTTGTGTAAAGTTACAAAGTGGTGCAACTTTCATTTTGCAACTCATGTGACCAAGCAGACTATTCCAACAACTCTAGATGGGTATGTTTACACTAGGAATGGTCCTCTTTTGCACACAAATACGTGGAATAAGTTTGAGCTACGTTCAACCAGCTCGATTCCTTAAGAGTTCAAAGTGAAAAATGACTACAATTTTTGACAGGATATTATTCAGAAACCGTGATGCTTACAAACTCTCTGTATAAAGCCATGTGATTACATTGGGACCCTCTACAATAACCTCTCTCAATTTTTTCTATCTCGAAGGTGTTTTCCTGTGGTGATGACTTTTCAGTTGAGGAAAAAGTTGTCAAATGCAAGCAATGTAAAGTTGCAAAGTTGTTCAAATTTTGTTTTGCAACTTGTGTGACCAAACAGATTGTTCCAACAAGTCTGGATGGGTATTTTTACACTAGGCATGGTCCTCTTTCATACCCAAACATGTCAAATCACTCTAAGCTATGTTCAACCGACTCGATCCCTTAAGAGTCCAAAGTGCAAAATAATTGCAATTTTTGATGAGTTATTAATAAAAAATCATGATACTTACAAACTCTCTGTCTGAAGCTATGGAATTGTATTGGGACCCTATACAATTTTCTCTCTCAATTTTTTCTATCTCAGAGGCATTTTCTCATGGTGACAACTTTTCAGTTGAGGAAAACGTTGTCAAATGCAAGTAGTGTAAAGTTGCAAAGTGATGCAACTTTTGTTTGATAACTTGTGTGACCAAATGGACTGTTCCAATAGATCTGGATGGGTACGTTTACATTAGGAACAGTCCTTTTTCACACCCAAACATGTTGAATCACTCATAGCTACATTCAACCGGCTTGATCCCTTAAGAGTCCAAAGTGCAAAATGGTTGCAATATTTGACGGACTATTACTCGAAAACCATAATGCTTACAAACTCTTCATTTGAGGCTACGAGAACCCATTAGGACTCTCTAAAATAACCTCTCTCATTTTTTTCTATCTCAAAGACATTTTCTTGTGGTGACAATTTTTTAGTTGAGGAAAAAGTTGTCAAATACAAGCAGTGTAAAGTTGCAAAGTGGTGCACTTTTTATTCCACAACTCGTACAACCAAACTAACTATTCCAACATGACCAAATGGGTGTTTTTACGCTAGGCATGGTCCTCTTTCACACCCAAACACGTTGAATCACTCAGAGCTACGTTCAACTAGCTCGATCCCTTATAATGGCATGCAAAACGAGGGAAAAGAGAAAAATTCACTTGACAGTTGACAAGTCTAAGTTTTCCACACCAAAAACAAATGATTGCATGAAAGAGTTAAAACATCTTGGTGTCAAAATAGTTGAGGAAATCCTAAGCATTTTCATTCTTGAAGGGGTTACGATCCAATTACTATGTGGATCTCATACTTACATTGAATTGATTATTATTAACATTAGTATTTAGGTAACTTTCTTATTCTTATTATGGGTCTAATTACAAATGAGAAGGCTACATGACATGAAATTTTGTATGATCATCCTCAAGTCTAGCAAGGGCAATACATTTTTTAATTATCCTCCTTACCCTTACAACAATATGGTTGTAAAGAGGAAATTTTTCAAGATTCTAGAAAAAAAATTAAAAGATTTATAGCTAAACCTAATCATAGGTCAATTGAAATATGATCCCACATGGTGGCTTATGACCTAGCAAGAGAGAATCAAGAACAATGATATTAATAAATTCACACTAGAGCCTTGACCATAAGTAGAAGCTAAAAATAGCCCAAAGAAGAGGTATAAATATATGTTGATACGTGAGATATTACAACCCCTATTCCTACTCCTTCACAATCATATCAAACATTCTAGAATAAATTTGTTGCATATCACCTATAATTAAAAAATGCATTCTTTGAAGAAGCTAGATTGCAGTGAATATAGAGTAAGTAATTGGTGAAAAATGGACAAGAAGTTGGACACATGGTGGAAAAACCAAGTCACTTTTCCTTGGGTAATAAATGGGATGAAATATATGAGAAAGATAATTTCAATCCTACCTCTTCCTTCACTCAAAAAAGCCTCAAATCTAGGGAAAACTTTAAGAAACCCCCCCTCAGTGAAGGTGTAAAATCCTGGCGAATCTTGTATACTTCCCGATAAAAATATTAATTTTAGTGGTGAATTTTTTTGTTTTTCGAGAAAAAAAAATCTCAATTAGCAAATCTTTTCTAATTAGTAGAAGTCTGTGGAAAATCCTAGCGAATTGCAATTTTTTTTAAATTGATAAAATATTTTCATTGGTGATTAAAATCTATTTTCAAACCTAGAAAAAATTTCCATTGGAAAATTAAACCTGTTTTCAAAATAGAAAAAACAATTTTGTTGGCGATTAATTTTTTTTTTCAAACCAAAAAAATATATCCATTGGTGAATTAAACCTATTTTCAAATGCATAAGAAAAAACATTGGCAAATCATTATATCCACGATTGTTTGATGAATTTTTGATGGATGGTTTTAGTTGCATTCTGGAAGTAAATCTCTGAAGCACTAGAGTTTTGAATTGAAACCTATAGAATAACACTAGAACCGTTAGATGTGGACACGTGGTGAGATCAAGGCTCATTGCTCATCGCGGTAATGAACCCAATGGGTTGAAGGATTTTGGAGATGACTCATGAGTGATAGAAGAACTTAAGTGGTAGAATTATGCACATACATAAAGTTTGTTTTAAAAGAGGGACCGTTTGATGAATTTTTGATGGACGACTATAGTTGCATTCCAGAAGAAAATCCTTGAAGCACTACACTTGCTAATTGAAACCTCTAGAATAACACTAGAACCGTTAAATTTTCAGAAATCAATGGTTGAGATTTTATTAATTATTTAGCTATGTCGGTCATCGTCCTCTTGTTTACCGTTTAATATTACCTAAGGCAGACCAAAATATTTTATGACAAAGCCTTAAATCTTAAGTCTTTAATCTTGAGGGTCAAGTCTCATCAACCTAGCGATGTCCCCATTTTAAATTATGCACATGCATAAAGTTTTTTTTAAAAGAGGGACCGTTTGATGAATTTTTTGTGGATGGCTATAGTTTCATTCTAGAAGTAAATCCTTGAAGCACTAGACTTGCAAATTGAAACCTCTAGAATAACACTAGAACCGCTAGATTTTTAGAAATCAATGGTTGAGATTTTATTAATTATTTAGGTCTGTCGGTCATCGTGCTCTTGTTTACCATTTAATATTGCCTAAGTCGAACCAAAATATTTTATGAAAAAGCCCTAAATATTAGGTCTTTAATCCTGAGGATTGAGTCTTGTGAACCTAGCGATGTCCCCATTTTAAAAATAACTTTTGCATGTGCACTATGCATCCATCTTGTCATCTGTCGCGGGCATTCCTTTTAAGCACTTGTTTTTAAGGATTCAAGTGTTGAAATAAATGTTAATTGTCACATCAATGATAGTGGTGAATTTAAAAATGATAAGTGTGATGTCATATTCATTGTGTTCGTGCTAACTTCTATATATACTTCACCAACTTGATGTTCTTCATATCATTTATAATATATTTGGCTTTGATTTATTTCTTCTCCATTCTCAATTTAACTAAAATATTATGGAGTCTTCATGGCGTTCCATGCTACCCAAATTTTTTTGGGAGAAAAGAAGGGACGATGCATATGATAGATGAAAGTTGGGTATGGTTTTTATAATTCCTTGTGTGCAGGTTGAGGATGCTATAAGAATAATTGTGGGTAGGGAATGGCTTTAGAACAACCCTCATGCTCTATATTCTGAGGTAGCTTCAGCTTTCTTGTTGAATCGCATGGACATTTTGCTCGATAAAGATTTTGTGAAGACGTTGTCAATGTGTTATTTGCAGCCTTTCATTTACTCTATTTTTTTGTTCGAGTTGGCACTGGAGCATTACAATTTTAAAACTAGGTTAGCGCATGTTGGTGGAATCTTCAGGAAAGTGGAATTGCATGCTTCTATAGTGTAGGATCTTTCCATAGTTAATATGAGATGGGGTTTGCTATGTGATACAAAAATTGAATCATAAAAGAGTGCATTTTTGGAGGAAGGTTTTGGGTGATTCACTTTTCTTCTCTGTTGTTAGTTTGTTAAATTCGATTCATGTTTTACTCAAACACCCCGTTGATGGCCTCGGCTAATGTTACAAAAAAAATAGTAATGAATTGTGTGGTGTGTCACGTATCTATATTTTATTGTACAACATAACAATTCTTGTAATATGTACTTTGTGACTAGTTTTTTGTCACAGTTAGTGGCTTTTTTCCTTTTTCCCACGCTGCTTATGTACTATGTACTTCAGTCTTTAGCAATAGCTACTTAAATTAAAATACTTTTCGTTGATCCATTCTTGTAAATACTTTTTGCTTTGGTCAATATAAAAATGTGGCTTTTAAAACTAATAGTAATTATCAACATATAGTTCTGATCATAAGTGAGAAAAATTTATTGTGACTTATTAGTGGACATTGATAATGATTAAGGCAAAATGACACATTTAATTCTTTCTTTTTAATGTGTCGAATTACTCTACCTTTCATTTATTCTATTGAATTTTTCAATCTTTTTAAAGAAAGATTGGTTGCGGTACTACAGGCGACGGCACAGATTAATGCCATATAAATAGCCAGAGTGATTGATTGGATAGATTTACATTGAAAACTACATGATGTACTATAGAATCATAGATGATGATGTCAATAATCTAGTGATTTAGTGAAACAAGATTTGTAATGATTTCATATCGTTTGAGTAGCACTGACGATTTTGACAATTAATAGCTTGTCAGCTTGAGGCACAGTTTGCATGTAGCTAGGTTGTCAGAGTCTAGATGTCAATCAAATTAAACATTTAAATTGTAAAGGTTAGGCTTAATTTACATGAACTGATTAAGTTGGATTTGTGGTTTGCACAAATCATAATTATAACTATACCCAACCTCACACATGACACATGTGAGGTGTACACAGGGACCAGACTGGTAGTGGCCGCACTATTGGTGGCACTTTTGTCCCATAAATAAGGATAGTGAGCACAACTGGAATCATTCATTGAATTTTCATAAGGGTTTTCATTTTGTAGGGTTAATAACTTAATAAGGATTCAGGAAGAAGATGATGAGGTATTATTGGGGATACTCTAAATTTTTTTGCCTCTAGTTATGTAGTTATAGAGTAAAAAACCAATTTCCTTCAAGTTTAGAATGGGTGGAATTGGAAAGAAGTTGATTTCATTCACCTAACTTCTCAGACAAGTTTTGAACCAGGATGAGGAGCTCTAATGGAGATAAGTGTTATCCCAGTTCATGGAAGCTACAAGTAGAAGATGGGAGCAATTTACTACCCATCATTATCTGCATGATTCTGATTCTCAAAGGGGATAAGTACATTTTGTATCTTCACAGCTCCTAATTCCCTAGCATGGTTGGCCAGGAAAGTCCCATGCATTTATTTTCAAATACCATGGCCTACCAGGCAAGCCCCATGCATTTATTTTTAGAGCTCATCTTCTGCATGGGAGAAATTTTGCAACCCCTCATCTTCTACATGAGTCTAGTTCTAAAAGGGGCTAAGTACATTTTGTATCTTCATAGCTCCCATTTCCCCAGTCTGATTGGCCCCCCTTTCCCCATGCATTTATTTTCAAAGCCCATGTCTGACCCGACAAGTCCCATGCATTTATTTTCATAGCGGATGGTTGAACCAACAAGTCCCATTTATTTTCAGAGAAACATGTATTACATTTATGTTTTCACCAGCAGTCCAGCAAAAGCTTGGTGCTTGCGCTTACATTTTTTGTTGTACTATGTAATAATGTGACATTGTAATTCAACTATAATAAAATAAATGGTTGTGTTATTAATGTGACATTGTAATTTGTTTTATTAAGTCCTTTGCAAGTTAAGTGTTATTAATGGTTGTGCTATTAATGTGACATTGTAATTCATTTTATTAAGGCCTTTGCAACGTTAAGTTACCGGTCCCTTGGCCTTGATGTCAATCCAAACGCATTAAAGTTTAAAGCAACTTTAAAACACATGATTATTATTTATATCATAAATTACTCAACTGTTTGATGAACATTTGATGTATGGTTGTAGTTGCATTCTGGAATGAAATACACATAGCGCCAGGCTTGTAAACTTAAACCTCTGGAATCACCCTATAACCGTTAGATTAACAAAGATCAATAGTTTAGAATTTGTTGTCAATGCAGGAGTAAATCATAAATGGCTTGTTTTAAATGTTGTCAGCCATGTACTAATTGATGAGTCTAGTTTATGGTTCAATTTTGACATAATTTATTATCCATTTGTTGTAGTTGTCATAGACTTTGATACTTAGATATTGACCCTTTTATAATATTTCCTCAAAACCATAGACATTGGGCATAAGCTTATTTTTGTAACCTTTGAATGATATTGACATGCTATATGAACTATCTATGTTGATTTTACATGTGGATTAATGAATGTCACTTTAAGATAGTTACAAATATGCAATTGTTGTGCGTACTAATATTGTCATGTAGATATAATTAAAGGCCTAGAAAATTGAGGAAGATTCCACTAGCTGGTCATGCGCCATAATGGTCAACAACGTGATCATTCAAAGGCCAATAGAGGGAAGACTCTTGACAACAGGAGATTCCTCATTCAAATCAAAATTGTAACTACCTTGTAAATGGTCATAATTATCTATTGAGTGAATATAGGCATTACTTTTGTGCTAAATCTGCATTATGGAAAACATGCTTGACCAGATTCCACACATGTATAACCGCCTCTCCACTTTTTATGCTTTTCCTAAAGTGGCATCCTGCTAATCTATTGGAGTTGTCTGCCTTGCTAGGTAGTTATTTAGTATCCTTTCTTCGTATAAATAAGACTCAGATGCTCCTTTTCTAAAGGTTGCTTAATTTGATGATTGTATTCGCATTCTTAGTTTCTTAGTAATACAATTATGCTGCTCGATTGTACTCATGTTTTCCAATGAATAAAATGAAGTTATAATTTCGTGCATTTGATTTTACATTTTTTTTAAGGGATACTCATCCAAGGGGGCCCACTTGGTGAGAATTCCATCGTTTAGTTTAGTTAATAGTTTATGTTCAACACTTAGTTAATAATCTGGCACTATCTATTCCTGCAACCACTAGAATTCCATTTTGTGACTGTTCCTGCAGCCAAAGCAAATAGTAGTTTACTGTTTGTTGCTCATATTTTAATTTATGTCATGCATATTAGTTTAGTATAGTTGTTGGTTGATGTTCAACATTTACATTACTTCTTTCCAAGCAATTTACTTTCAACATTATGCCTTTCTTAGCTGTAGGATGAATATGGCTACTACGGATTCCTAGTGCACATACTGTGCAGACCCATTTCAAGTCTATGTCCCTGGGTTGACAAGTTAAATGCACTTTCATGGTGATTAAGATAGTTATTCAGGTTAGATTTCCAATCTCAAAATTGCAACTTTATGGGCTTAGTTGTTAAAACATTGTAGGAGGCCAACATTTTTGGAATAGTTATTGGGGATGGTGTCAAACTAGAGAGTTCTTTGGATTCATTGGTAGTTTCTTTCATGTTAAAGTATTTCTAAAAGTTTTTTCTTAGTATACCCCTCATTTAGGAAGTAATGACCCCCTATTGTTTCACCAATTCTTTGTGTGAGTTGGTTGATGTTGAGTTGATACCGCACGCATAGGGAAGGAGAAGAGATGCTTATGGGAGATTCCTTCCTAATGATCTTGATCCATTCCAGCTAGTTGAGTATCAAAATCTGCCCAAAGAAGAAGAAGAAGAAGAAGAAGAGCCACACCCCTTTTCTAATGCATTTACTGATCTGACCAGTTCTAAAATTTCCTCTGAAGACCAAAATAAAATTGAGAACCCCTTTGCTTTGGAACTCCATTAGGCAGGCATGGGTGATGCAAATAGAAACAGACCTAACCAACCAGCTTTTCCTTTCCCCATTTCTCATTAGAATGAAGTTGACAACCTCAAAAATATCCCTGCTTCAATCCTTCCCAAGTTCTATGGACTTGTCACATAAGATCCTGATACTTTCTTGTTCAAGTTTGATATACTCTGCAGGAGTTATGACTATACCATTGATGCCCATAGACTTAGCTATTCCCTACCACTTTGAAAGAGGCTACATCAAGATGGTTTATGAGCCTAGGAAGAAATATTGTGGAAACATGGGATGACATGAAGACAAATTTCCTTAAGAAGTACAAAAAATACTATAGGGGCAGTGACATGAGAGGAGATGACATTTTTAGGATACAGCAAAAGGAAGATGAGAGCCTGGAGGATTACATTTCAAGGTTTATGTTTTTCCTACAGAAATCTCTACACCATACACTTAATGAAGACTCACAAAATTTTATTTTCCTGAGAGGAATTAATGAGAGCTGGACTGATGCATTCGACTTGATGGCAAGAGGAGATATCACCCAAGTTCCTTGGGAGGATATCAAGAAGATATGTCAGAACTATTCCAATGAAACTTAAAAGAAAGGGAGAGCTTACCAATCCTCTATGGGTAAGTCATCTACTAGTGGAGTCTAAAGGATGGAGATTACTCACTTGTTTTCAGAATTCAAGTAAGGCATCATAAAAAATTTGGAAACTCAACTGGATACATTCCAAGCTAAGAAGAAACAAGAGGAGGCAGAGGCAATGTTGGCAGAATATTCCCCTCATTCTAGACAATAGAAGAAAGACTGCAAATGCAAGATGGTAGCTAATATTGAAAGTAAGCAGATTCCACCTGAGTTCAAACCAATCCAAGTTGAAGAGGATCAAGTCTACTATGTTGTAAAAAGGAGGCCATGGGCTCCAAGATAAAGTAGGCCACCAGATCCACTATCTTTTGTTGGGCCATATTTTAATTTTTATTCATCTAGTAACCAATGAAAACCCTCATATCCATCCAATTATGGAGGATATCTACCACAGCCTTGGAGTAACCCTCCAAATACCTAGCATAACCACCAAAACACTCCACCCCAGTGGCAACAACCTCAGGAGAATTGGCAACAGTTTTAAGGAAATTGGCAGCCACCTCCAGGAAATTGGCAGGAAACATCTCAATGGAGGGGAGGACAACAATGGCCAAACAAAACCACTAATTACATGCAGCCACCTTCTCAACCTCAACAACCTACTATAATACCTCCTCCTACTATTGCAAGTTCAAATACACCTAGACCTAATCAGCTACCAACTCAACCCACACCTAACCCAAATAAAAAACCACAACAACAACAACTAGTATATTATGTTGATCCAAACCAATATGCTGCATATGTTGTTAATGTAAGTGACATCCACTTATGTTCAAGAACTACTTTTCCAGCACCTTCCACACCCATTATTACTGAGCTTCCTCTAGAAGAGGAGGAGGAGCATCTGAATGTCCCCATTCACAAGTGCACCTAAAACCCCTGAACCAATCCCAATCCAATAGATTTAACAAGAACTGCCATTTCCTCATAGATTAGAAGTTGCTAAGCAAAAAGAAGAGGAAGAAACCAACTTTGACATTCTAGATCAGTTAAATCATAAATGTGTCAAGATACCTCTATTTCAGGCCGTAAAAGATGTTCCTATATATGGCAAAGCAATTAAGGAAGCATGCCTCAAGAAGCCAGGTAGGAAAAAGAAATACCCCACTACGGTCCATGTGGTGGGATAGCTGGCTGACATCGTGCTTGGGAAAGTGACTGTCCCCAAGTACAATGACCTAGGAAGTCCTGTAGTGGAAGTTGCTATAAATGAGATCTAAATAAATAATGCTCTGATTGATTTGGGAGCAACAATAAATGTAATGACAAAGGACATCCTACAAAAACTAAACGTTGCAAGCATGAGATCTACTCCTACTGTCCTATAGTTATTTGATAGTTCTATTGTTAAGCCTGATGATATAGTAGAGGATCTTGTGATAACTCTAGACTCTATATTTCATGATTCTTTCTCCCAAAGCTACACTAGGCAGGTATCCCATTATTCTTGGAAGGAAATGGTTAGCAACAATAGATGCCTATATTAGATGTTGATTAGGAGACATGACCATTTCTGATGGAAAGAGCACCAAAAATTTTATCCTTTACCCTCCTGCTCAACCATCCAACGATGTGGATAACCCCATATGGCCACATGTTGGTGAAGAGGTCGAAGAAGTTAATTCTGTGGCACAACTTATGATGTTAGGAAAAAATTCTTTCATGCAACTTCAAGAGGAGGATGAAGTGTTATCTAACATAATCCAAAACCATTGTGAAGTAGAGGAAGCATCATCCTCTCATTCATCTAGTTCTATTGATCCAGTAAAGACACTCCTACCTGCTCTTCCTGTAGCCAAACTTCCTACAACAACAGGTGTGTCTAATGCATTGTTGCCACATGAACTCAAGGTACCAAGTATTAGTGAAACAACTATGATAGAGCTAACCACACAAGTGCAAGTTTCAGAAGGAAAATACCTGAATATTAACAAGAAGTTGAGTGAAGAACAATAGTTGGCTTTGACAAATTTTTTAAGGGCCCACAAACATGCATTTGCATGGGAGTATCATGATATGAAGGGATTGGATCCTAAGCTTTGCACTCATAGGATATACATCAGAGATGATTGTACACCAGTGAGGCAACCACAAATAAGAATTAACCTTGCATTAAGAGAAATTGTAAAAGGGAAACTACAAAAATTGCTAGATGCAGGATTTATCTACCCCATTTCAAATAGCCAGTGGGTGTCTCCATTGGTGATTATGTCCAAAAAGTGAGGTAAGTGGCAAGTTTGTGTTGATTACAGAGAACTAAATGGTGCCACTAAAAAGGACCATTTTCCCTTACCTTTCGTAGATCAAGTTTTGGACTCACTTGCAAGAAAACAATACTTTTCTTTTCTAGATGGATTAAGTGGCTATAACTAGATCCAAATTGCACCAGAAGACCAGGAGAAGACTAACTTTACCTATCCATGGGGGACCTATTCCTACTTAGTACTTCCATTTGGTTTATGTAATGCACCTACAATTTTTCAGAGAGCAATCATTAGCATATTTTCAGATATCTCTCATGATTGCATGGAAATGTATATAGATGATTTTACCACCTATGGTGCTGATTTTAATGAAGCATTGGAAAATCTCAAGAGAGTCTTAAAAAGATGTGAAGAACATAATATTTCTTTAAATAGTGAAAATTGCTTCATGATGATACAGGAAGGTGTAGTCCTTGGCCACTACATCCCTTCCAAAGGAATTCAAGTAGATCCTGCAAAATAGAAAGATGTTAGGAGTTTCTTGGGACATGTAGGTTATTATAGGAGTTTCCTCAAAGACTTCAACAAAATGGAAGCACCATTGTACACTCTCCTAACCAGAGATGTTGAATTCCAATGGAAAAAATACTATGACAAGGCATTCTCTGAGTTGAAAGCAGCTTTAACTTAGGCTCCTACACTCAAAGGTCCTAATTAGGAACTTCCTTTTCATATTCATACAAATGCATCAAACTATGTTATAGGATCAATCTTGTGATAGAAAGAAAGAGCAATTGAAAACTCTATTTATTTTGTGAGCAAAAATTTGTAGGGAGCTAAATTCAATCATATAGTGACAGAAAAAGAAATGTTGGCAGTGATCTATGCCCTAAATAAATTCAAGCACTACATAACCGGCTATCAAATCTTTGTGCACACTGATCATGCAGCCATTAGATACCTTAAGAATAAACCCGCGATCTCAGGTAGGATAGCAGATGGTTATTGTTGATGCAGGAGTTTGACATAACCATTGTGGATAAACCAGGGAAGCTAATGTTGCAGACTTTCTTTCAAGGCTGACTACATCAGAGGACAATCAAGTCATTGATGAATCTTTCCCTGATGAACATCTATTTTCTATTAGTGTGCTTACACCCTCGTATGCTAACATAGCTAATTATTTGGTCACAGGGAGAGTTCCTCCCCACTTCACTCCAAAAGAGAGACTGGTGCTCATTGAGAAAACTTTTCCTTTCTCATGGATTGTTGGATGTATGTTCTACATTGGGCCAGACCATGTCATGAGGATATGTGTGAGGGAAAATGAGACATATGATATATTGCATGCATGTCACAATGAACCCTATTGAAGGCATTTTGTAGCCAAGAGGATAATAATGAAAATTTTGAACACAGGATATTACTGATCCACACTCCACAAGGATGCAAGGAGATATACAAGGAAGTGTGACCGATGCCAGAGGATGGGCTAGCCAACCAAATCTAATGAGATGCCACTTTATCCCTAGGTAGTAATCACTCCATTTGATAAGTGGGGATTAGACTTTGTAGGACCCATTGATCCTCCATCAAATGGTAAGTCTTATATCTTGGTATGAACTAATTATGTAACCAAGTGGGTAGAAGTTAAGGCCATGAAACATGCAAGAGATAATAAGGTTGCAGAATTTCTTTATGAGGAAATTTTTACACAGCATGGGGTACCAAGAGAGATAGTGACTGATCAAGAGGCTCAATTCACTTCAACCCTTATTACAACACTAGTCAATGAGTACAACATAAGGCATAGGAAGTCTACTCCTTATCACCCTCAGGCCAATGGACAAGTTGAGGTGACCAACAGAGAAATTGAAGCCATTCTGACAAAAATAGTGGCTATCCATAAGAAGGATTGGGCAAGCGGGCTACCAGAAGCTATTTGGGACTACAGGACCACTTGGAAAACAACTACAGGATTCACTCCATTTGAGTTATTGTATGGAAAGACAACCATGATGCCCATTGAATTTGAGCATAAGACTCTTAGGATTGCAATAGACTTGGGGATGGACATCTTTGAGGCACAAAGAGATAGGATCATGCAGCTGAATTCTTTGGATGAAATGAGGATGACAGCCTTGCATCACATAGTAGTGCAAAATTAGAGAATAAAGGACAAAAAATTCCAGCCAAGTGACTAGGCACTACTCTACGACTCAAGGTATCAAGATAATGTAGGAAAATTGCAGACAAGGTGGCTAGGACCATATGAGGTTGTTGAAGTTTTCCCCAATGGTGTTGTTCAACTCACCACCATTGACCCTATCATATTTAAGCTACTTGTCAATGGTCATCACCTTAGGTTGTATCACAAGCCAACTTCTAAGGAGGATTTCCTGTAGTATTTCACTCAACATGCAACACCCAAACTTCCTGCAGCCGAAGGAAGTGGACCTAGTGTCCCTCCTTCTAGCTAACTAAGGTACGTAACTTGCCATAATAAATATTTCCACTTATGTGGGGGTCCACTTCTTTATTCATTCACCCATCCACCCATCCATCTCCACCTTTCTCTCTCTTCCATTACACCATCACTTCACTTCATTCCATTCCACTTTCATTAATTGCTCAATTGATTTCTTAAAAGTGACCGGTACTTTCTCCATAATCTTTGAAAAAAATTTCCAAGAATTCAGGTACGTGCGCATCAATTTTTTATCTTAATTGTCTTTTAGTGCATTTAATTAATTACTGTACATTAATGTAGATGTTCTTCATAGCATGTAATTATTCCCCACCTTGTCAAATCACCATTACTCCCTCACATGTGAGGACACATTTTCAATTTTAGGTTGGCGGGGAAATGTGTCACCATGTCCATGTGTCTATCCATATTGGTTCACATTAGCAAAGTTTAAATTGAGCCTATTTGAATTCTAAGTGAGATGATGGCTCACATGTGTGAAAAGACATCAATTTTTGCAATTTTTCTTTGTGTCCTGCATTTATTACCCCTTTACTTCCTTTATTTCTCCTATCATAATCTTAAGCCGCTAAAAATAAAAATTCATATGACATTGGCATTGGGAATTCAACGGTGTTGCAGGAAGGTGAAATTTGAGCTTTCAAGCGAAGATTGCAAGAAAGGAAAACTTTGTAGAGTGTGTGTTTAATTGTAGACAGTTGAACAATGGGAGGTGGGTTAATTCAAAATGAACCCACAGTTCATGATGTATTATTGCAAGATGCACCTTGCAAGGAAGAGTTTAGAAATTGCAGGTTGTTAGATTATTTCCTGAAGCTGAATGGTTACGATGAAGATGTTGTGTTGGAATTTGTGAAAACATTGTCTAAAGGAAAGGCCATTGTAAAAGGGTTGTAGGTAATGGCTACTGAAGAAATAATTGCAAAAGTTATAGGGTTGCCTGTCGACAGTGAGCAATACCCTGCTATTAGAGACACAAGGTCAGCTAAGGCTGAATTTACAAAACCTGGGGACCCTCCATTGAGTGTAGACAAGTAAGATGTGAAGAGAACCTCTTTGTCATAGCCATAGAAGCAAATACTTTTCTACATTATAAGGTACATCACTTGTGAATTCCATCTGTCAAACCTACACTTTGTGCACTTCAAATTCCTAAATCATATGCAGTATGGGAGAAGAATGAACGTGCCAAACATGCTATACCACCTTCTTTCAATCATGGTGGCCAAGACCCAAAAAGTTAGGGATAATTCTGTTTCCCACCATTGTCTAATCAAATTATTAGTTGAGAAGTCTCTGCAGGATGTTTCTGATATGACTTGGGAAGAATTCTTAAATATTGATCAAATTAGACCAGAGCAATTGTGACCTAGGGTTTTTCCTCAACCTCATAGGGTTAGTAGGAGAGTGAGCAATGTTGGAGCCACTCCTCAAATTTTGGTGCAAGCCCTAGTGTAAACCCTCCTGCAACCAAGCAAACTATAGAGATTAGTTCTTCTGATATAGAACAATCAGACAAAGAAAGTTCCTCTTTAGATTCTAATGATAATTTCCCTTTCAAAACCCTAATAAGAACTAGGGCACAAAAGAAAGAGGCAGAAATAAGGAAGGGAAAAGCTAAAAAACAATGAAAGAAAAAGAAGTGTCAAGCTCTAAGAAATGGAAGGCTGACACTATTCTTCCTACAGCCAAAGAGAAACATGAGAGTCCTAGAAAAACAAGACCAGCTAGGCTAGCCTTTGGTGTATCTCACCAAGGAAGCCCTAAGCTTAGAGAAACATCACAGGAGGATATAGAAGCCCCAATTAGGCAGGTGAATGCTAAGGAAAAGGACATATTTGAGGAAGCAACAAAGATAATGTTGGCAGATCTTGTTGACATCGCAGAACAAGTTGGGAGTCAAAGGTATGAGGAAAATTAGGATCTCTTGTAGCAAGATCCATAGCAAGAGTTCCTACAGCAAAAACAAGAGCAAGAGCTCCTACAACAAGAGCATGAACAAGAGGTCCTACAGCCAGAACTGGGAGAACAGTCAGTACCCCTACAGTTGAAATTGGCTAAACAAATAGAATCCATGAAGTTGGAGCCACATGAAGAGCAAGCATTAGTACCAGGAAAAAGATTGGTAGGAATACATAAGCCCTTTGATTTTTCAATGCACATGGTAGCCATGAACTTATGGAAAGAGATGCAAATGAGGGAAGAGGAATGGAAAGAGGAGAAATACAGGTTGAAGAAGGAAATTTAAAAGAGAGATGAAGAGATTGAAGATAAGGATGCATAAATTATTTTTTAAAAGAAGAAGGTGGACGATATGGCATTGTTAGTACCTCAAATATTAGAGTGCAAGACTCCTCCAAGGTTCTATTCTCTATATTTGAAGGAGAATCATCTTTCTTTTAAATTAGCAAGGATTCTTTCAGGTTTGAATCCTTCTATTGAGACTCCTCTTGAATTTTTCAATGCCTATCGGATTTCTCCTCTCGAAATGAAGAATTTGTTGTGTGAATTTTATTTGCATAATTATGTTGTTTCCCAAGACCATGATTGTAATCCCTTGTTTTATGTTGGGGATGTCCATTTAAGGGAATTTATGTCCTGGATACATAATGAGATTAGTTGGGGACAATAGTTCAAGGATTTTTAGCAAATAAAATCCAACATTCCCCTGTCCATCAGGGCTAAATCTAGGAATCCAGGAGACATTTTCAAGGATTGGCATAGAATTCTTTACATACCAAGCTATGTCAATAGGATCCTACCTGAGAAAGAAGTAGTTTACTAAGAATATGAGAAGGTAGCAAAAACCATAGGGGAATCT
This sequence comes from Sequoia sempervirens, assembly GCA_007258455.2. NCBI lineage: Eukaryota > Viridiplantae > Streptophyta > Pinopsida > Cupressales > Cupressaceae > Sequoia > Sequoia sempervirens. The sequence goes on along the minus strand of VDFB02000013.1, from coordinate 148,104,142 downwards.
ATAACAGGATATCTAGCACAAAGGTGGAACATTCTAACTGATGAGCTGAAACAAGTTGAGCCTCACTCCTTGTAGAACTATGTTGCAACACTTAAGAGAATTGATAGATATATTCAGATTGAAAGAGCAAAGGGATAATTTTTTCTTCCATTAACTTTTTAGCCACCCATCCTATTATGGCCTATGCCAAATTTTAGGTATTATCATTATGATATAGATGCAGAGAGGCAAAGATGGAGCATATTGGACAGTCAACAAGGGTTCTATTGGAATCCTAATTTACGCATAGCAAGAACTAATGTAGGACAACTGGTAGTTGCAAATTTCAAGGCATTGACCAAACAAAAGAAAAAATATTCCTCTACTGGAGGACCAACAAATCCTTAGGTTGGGGGGAGTGATGACTCCGGTTTATGGTTCAATTTTGATAAAATTTATTATCCATTTGTTGTAGTTGTCATAGACTTTGATACTTGGATATTGACATTTTTATAATATTTCCTCAAAATCATATACATTGGGCATAAGCTTATTTTTGTAACCTTTGAATGATATTGGCATGCTATATGAACTATCTATGTTGATTTTACATGTGGATTAGTGAATGTCACTTTAAGATATTTATAGATATGCAATTGTTGTGTGTACTAATATTGTCATGCAGATATAATTAGAGGCCTACAAAATTTAGGAAGATTTTTCCAGCTGGTCATCTTCCATAACAGTCAACAAGGTGATCATTCAAAGGTCAATGGAGGGAAGACTCTCGACAGTGGGAGATTCCTCATTCAAATCAAAATTTTAACTACCTTGTAAATGGTCTTAATTATCTGTTGAGTGAATATAGGCGTTACTGTTGTGCTAAATTTGCATTAAGGAAAACATGCTTGACCAGATTTTGTGCATGCATAACCGCCTCTCCACTTTTTATGCTTTCCCTAAAGTGGCGTCTGCCTAATCTGTTGGAGTTGACTGCCTTGCTAGGTAGTTAGTTAGTAGCCTTTCTTCATATAAATAAGACTCAAATGCTTCTTTTCTGAAGGTTTCTTAATCTAATGATTGTATTTGCATTCTTAGTTTCTTAATAATACAGTTATGTTGCTCGATTTTACTAATGTTTTCTAATGAATAAAATCAAGTTATAAGTTTATGCATCTGAGTTTACATTTTTCTTAAGGGATACTCATCCAAGGGGGCCCACTTGGTGAGCATTCTATCCTTTAGTTTAGTTAATAGTTTTTGTTCAGCACTCAGTTAATAATTTGGCACTGTCTGTTCCTACAGCCACTAGAATTCCATTATGTGACTGTTCTTGCAGACAGAGTAGTTTCTTGTTTGTTACTCAGATTTTCATTTATGCCATGCATATCAGCTTAGTATATTTGTTGGTTGATGTTCAACATTTACATTACTTCTTTCCAAGAAATTTACTTTTAACATTATGTCTTTCCTAGCTGTAGGATGAATATGGCTACTACAAATTCTGAGTGCACATATTGTGCAAACCCATTTCAAGTCTATGTCCCTAGGCTGACAAGTTAAATGCACCTTAATGGTGATTAAGATGGCTATTCAGGTTAGATGTCCAATCTCTAAATCATAGCTTTATGGGCTTAGTTGTTAAATCATTTTAGGAGGCCAACACTAATTATGTACTGTGTAGACTATAGTCTGGAAGTAACATGTAGATGTTTCAGTTTCATTCACTTTAATATTAAAAAAAAGAACACTTTCTATTGCTAAGTGATTTTATTTTGAAGTTAGAGGATCAACACACAGGGAGATTTCAATCTTTAGTTTGCTCATTGTAGTGCACCACCCTATTCTGGGTTCCATAATTTCACTTCCAACAAAGCCATTCTAGTAACCCAGTTTCAAGAATCAAAATCTGAGTAAGTTAAAGAATTCCTATGGCTACGTTTCATCGTTTGACATTTCTTAAAATCTCATTTTGTCAAACTTTGAATTTTAGGTTTAGGGTTAAGAGGCTTAAGAATTAAGAAAAATTAAGGAGGACTAATAGGAAATTCACAATCTCACATTGTATCAACATGTCTACCACTAGTACCACTAGACCAATGTCAAATAAAAAAATACATTATACAAAATTGCTTAAAACCCTAGGTTCCACTAATGAATACCAGGATATTTATGATCTTGAAACCTATGGTAGGCGTACCTCAGAACTTATATTTTCATTTTAGAATAAGGTTTCAAAGCAAATGCAAGTTAATAGTATCGATGCACTATGGGTAATTGGATTAGGGTGCATGTTGTTACATAAAACCCTTGCCCAAAATTTATCATGGTATGTGCCCTAAATTATGATGATAACAAAAGAGAAATTGTTAATAAAGATAGCAAAGAAGAATTGTTATCCATTAATGCAGAAGAACTTGGAAAAGTGTTGGGGTTTACAACCGAAGAATTTGGAAATGTCCACATTGACCTAGAAAAGCTTGCTAGTGATTATGAAGCAGTGGATGAAATGGACAAAAATTCTTTCTTAATTAGAATAGTTCAGGACATAAAAAAAATGAAAGGTGATCATAAGCCTCCTTATGCTTTGGATATTTTTAGACCATGGGTTCAGGATACTATTTCCATGCTAGCATTTTTCCTCTGATTGGAAAAGAAAATGGGTCCAATTATGAATGGACCACTGTGATAACGATGCATGATTATCGAAGGAACTACAATCATTTTGTAGACTACTTTTTGGCTCCATTGCATCAAGCAATTTCAAATACTCCAATGCCTAGATTTCCTATGTCGTGTAGAAACTAAATTCAACTAGGAAAAGAAATACAATTGGTTGATTGGTACTTAATGGAAGAATATATTGTGCTAAGATTTTATGGATCGGGAGTACAGCCATACAAACTTCCAATACATGTGGCAGAAAGGGTTTTTGCTTTGGAGTATGTAAGTCAGATGCAGAGTACTGATGAACTACACTTTACTGGTCAACAAAAGAAGATCTTATTTCCTTCTTTACCTTTTTCATGTAGAGGGATCACATTCGAGAGAAAAGAATTTAGTATGGCACATAAGCTTTTAATTTTTTTTTATTTTGATGCTATCTGTCATTGACAGTATGATCTGTGTGACACCATTAAATCAATGATTGTGCTCAATAAGAATGTTGCAAGTAGATTTCAACATCAAAGTAAACCCTTTCTTGAAAAATTGAGAAAAAAGGATTCTTGGGATGAGGTCAAAATAGCAATGGAGAAAAGTGTTGCTGAGAATGGTATTTCTTTTCAAAAATTGTTAGTAGAAATTATGGCATTGCATTGAAAGAAAATTAGGAGGTACAACAATTTTTATGAAAAATGTCATAAACCATCCAGTAGAGTAAAAATGATAGATTCTCTAGAGAAGGAAGTTACAGAAAAAAATTTGGTCATGATAAAAAATTACTGCCTTTTGGTCTATGAAGGAGGTAGGTGATCCAAGAGCTCTTGCACAGTATGGAGATAATGAAGAAGATCGTGAGTTTAGAAAATTATGGAATATAGAGCATTCAGATGAACAAGAAGATAAAGAAAGTGATGATGAATCTAATGATGATAGGGAAGAATAAATCCATGTCAATTTGAAACTTGGTTTAAGTGAGGCCACAAAAGAAGCATATACTACAGGGGTAGCCATAGCTTAAAAAATGGGTTATGAAGGTGGTTATTTGGGGTCCCAAAGACAAGGCCCTTGGAAGCTAATAGATGTAGAGTATAGAAAACTAGTTGATAAATTTGGCCTTGCGGTTGGAGGTGAAAAATTAGACCTAGGGCATACAGGTCAATTTGTTAGAGCTTCAAATCCTCATCCTCATGGTAAGACACAATCACAACTAGGACATGCCCATGGTGGAGAGCTTAGTGCAATTGGAACTACCTTTGGTGGTGATGATATGGGTAGTAGTACTAGTTGTGGTCAACATGTGCTACAACAACAAGTTACACACAAGAGGACAACAACACAATATACCACAGAAACACTAGGTGATCAAGGCATACAAAAGAGGCAAATGATTTTGACAGGTCCAAGTCACACTACCAGTGGATCCACCACAAAGGATTTATTTCCAAGCACTCCCCCACTACTAGTTAGTTTGGTTGTGAGATCATTAGCAATTGCAAGTACTCCTATTCCTTCGCCATTCAAGCATTCCATTGTTCCTGCATCCCTAGGTTTTGATTACATTGAAGAGTTTAAAAAGAAATCAAAATTGAATAAAAAGAAAAGAAGCAACTAATGGAGAGTGTGTTTGTTGTAACTTCAGAGCCTGCAACAACCATGGTATTACCCACATTTGACACAAATAAATAAATCATGAGTACACAAATCTTGTTCTCACAGTTCAAAAGAAACCAACAAATCAGATGGCTCCATCTAAATTCCAGCTGAACAATATTCAATTGGATTTTTCTGGACTCAGAAATATTGACAAAATTAATGTATCAAAGAACAATGAATTGGTGTACACATCATTGCTAAAGCAAGATAGAGAGAAAAAAAGGTTGTAGACTCAAATCGAAAAGTTACAGGAAGACCTAGCAAATGAGAAAGCAAAGAGGAAAGCAACAGATAACAAGAGCAATGAATTAGAAAAAAGAATTAAAAAATCTGCCTCTACATCAACAAGCAAAGAGGATAAGCAAAATGAGACTATAGTGAATGAACTGAAGCAAAGGCTAGATGAGAGCAACAAGAAATATGATGAGGAAAAATCCACTTCAGAAAAATTAAGACTAAGCATTGGGAATGGAAATGCATAGTGGGAACAAAAATTGGAGGAGAGAAAAAGAAATGAAAGATTGGAGGCAGAGCTAATGGAAGCAAAAAATGAAATTAAGTCTTGTCAAAATAAGTTATTTGCATTTTGTAGAGAAACAATGAGGCATATGAAACAGAAGATCTGGGATGAAATAATGCAGAGGATTGATCATTTGTGTGACATGTTTCAATTGATTGATGCTATCAAACAACATCATAAGAAGCTCAACAAATATTTAATGGAAAACAAAAATGTGTTGGCATTAGAGAAATCAGCAAATCAAATTCAATAAACAGTCTACAAAGTCAGTGACAATGTTTTGAAATCAAAAGGGATTACTAATTGGCTTGCTACATCAATAACATTGTCATCTATCATTGAAAAGAGTTTAAGAATCTATGAAACAAAGGAATATTTTCCTTTGGTTGTAGACAAGATGAAGAAGGTGGATGAAAAGGTAAGGAACTTCACAGAGCTTGGTTTGCCAGAGGCTTTTGACACAAATGAGTGATTCGTTTGAAAGAATGATTTTAGAAAGAAGATGGACGATGCAAGGAAGATTGATTTGGACCAGTTTCCTTAGAACTCAAATGTGCTAAACTATTTGGATTCCATCAAACCATTGCTAACCCTAAATGCAAAATTGACTGAAGAATCCAAGATAGATTCCAATTTGAATCATGAATTTTTAACAAATCTTCAAGTCAAACAACATCAATTAGAACAAATGACAATTCCACCACTTGAAGAGTGGAAGTTGCTAGAAAAGGTGATGCAATGATTTCTTTTTTTGATAATATGAGTTTCCAAGTTCCAACTCAACTCTATGCAGAGTTGTCTTTGAGCAAGATTTTGCATTGCCAATGCCTCTAGATGTATTCCTTCATGTGATAATCAATAAAAAGGCTCAAATTCAGACTTCAGTAATGAGTTGATGTTCAATTATTTGTATTATTTATTATATCACTTGAAGAAAAAGTCTGGTAATGGTTTCAACTACTAGATAGACTTTAAATGATTGTTGATGTTCATTGTTGTATATACTACTAATACTATTGTTAATATGTTATTAAGCTAATAAGCATTGATTTGAGTGATGAATCGCTGAGTACATGTTCAATTTTTACTTTTAACACAATTAAAATATGAACTATAAGGTGATTTTAATTCCAGGCATCCATAATCTTAGTGAAATTGCATTACAATTCACACATAAATACTCAATCTCCATGACTACTTAGAAGATCCACTAAACATTTATATGAATTCATGCTTTAATTAAGGTACTTTAACTGGTTCATTAAACCAAAGCCATAATTAAAACATACATCAATGCATGATGACAAAGAAGATTAATGAAAGATCATTGATCAAATTTCATTAATAATTCATGTAAAATGTTACAGCTGGAGAGACAATAGAATCAAAATAAGGGAGAAAAACAAGCTTAGTCACTAGTCCTTTGAGTTTTATAACCTTGTCGTGGAGTTATAATTTTTCATAACTTCCCGATTCCCCAACTTGGTTCACTTTGTTGAGTAACTGAGTTGCAATTCTTTGTTGGTCATCTTTGTAGTCGATGGAGGATGAGAGAGTTATTTCAATATAGAAAGACAATGGTGAAGTTCATGCATATGTAACCTTTGAGTTATGGTGTGCAAATTTATTCTGCTTTTGTTGAGTAGTTTGTCGATGGATTATCTATTATTGGAATTGGAATGATGGATTTTTGCTTAGTTTCATTGCTATGGTTACTATCACTCAAAGTCACAGTTTTGGTGCTTTTCCTAACCTTAGTCGCTAGTCCTCAGGGTTTTATAACCTTGTTGTGGAGTTCTAAATTTTCATAACTTCTCGATTCCCTAACTTGGTTGATGGTTCACTTTGTTGAGTTGCAAGTCTTTCTTGGTCATATTTCTAGTCGGTGGGTCAAAAGGTTTCGAAAACTTTGAAACTTCAGACTTTGGTTCTAAGGTTCTAAGTTTCAGTGACCACATGACATTATGGACTTATCTTTCCTTTCAAAGGCATCATCATCTGACATCTCATTGAATGCTATGTACAGACTAACCTTCAGGAATTTCGAAAAGCATGCAGGTTTAAAGGCTTTCTTTTCTATGAATGAAATTGAATGCTGCATTTAATGCACGTCCTATCAAAAATGACGGCATAAATGGGTGGCAATTTTTTACTTAGACATTTAGCTCGCATTCTTGTTCTTTTCCAAGGCTAGTACTTCTCAAATGCAAACACTCTATCTCCATGAATTTGTGCTCATGCAAAATGGAATTGAAAATGATTGGTTTGGCATTAAACACACATCATTGGCTCAACATAAGGGATACAGAGCTTGGACCTTTTAAGTTAGAAGAGTTTTGGGCGTGCCTAGAGAGTGACGAGAAGTTTGAGATGGATATAAAACTGTTAGAAAGCAGGCTACCTCATGTTGGACGGTCTCTAGAAGCTATGTTGAGTGTGGACCTGATAAATGCATGTGCGAGAAGGTACATTCTGAAGACATAGGAAATTAAAGCCACAGACGGGACTATAATTACATAAATTTCTCCTGAAGTTGTTTCCTGTTTGCTGAGGATTCCAGAAAGGGAACCTATAGAAGACATGTTTGTAAGGAAAGCAGAGGTGCGGAAACAGCTATCCTAACATCAAAACCATAGGGAAGAATGTAGACAATACTTTTAATTTCCAAATTACAATCCAATTAAGACACACATGAAAGATTTACAGAAATAGAAAAATACACAAAAACAAATGAACACTAGATTTACGTGGGAAACCCTTTCAGGAAAAAACCCACCACACTAAGCCGAATCTCTTTGTATTTAAGTAATCAACAAATTACATACAATGTAGAGACACAACTCTTTGTTATTAGTTCTTATAGTTGCTTTATTCACTATTCAATCTGTTACAGAAAAAAAACTCTCACAGATTTGATGACACACTGATTCAGAATGGTCTCTTCAAATCTTACCACCCTCTGATTTTATCCTCTATTTATCCTTATCAACAATTTCCCATCAAAGAAAGTTTCCTTTCCAATGTAGATTTTTCCTTGCATACAGTTTAGCTCCAACATTGCAACTGTTGCAAAAATCCAATTGCCAACCATTTGACTTTCACTTCCTCTGATTGGTCCATGAGACACCACATAGGATAGTCATCAAGTGGTCAAGGGAATTCAACCTATGTTGGCATGTCGGTGAGACACTAACCGTGTCTCCCCGATGCCAACACAGTCAGCATTCGATATTGCCAAGAGTCCTTACTATCGGCAAGAGGTTACACCGAGTCCAGAAAGCTATCGCTAAGACTTCGCCTTGTCACCAAGAGCTCATACCGATGATCATCACTTGTATCGCTATCTCTAGGACTTATTGCTATCGGTGAGACATCATACTGAAGCTCCAAAGTCACATCGAAATGTCCTACTGTCAGCTAGACTACCGTCTTTTGCCAAGACATCACACCAAAGTCACACAGCCATCAGCGAGACCTCACGAGTCGAAGAGATGTCATACTGAGCACCAAACAACAGTCAGCAAGACTTCTCTCTATCGCCAAGAGGTTACACTGAAGTCACACAGCCATCGGCGAGACCTCACGAGTCAGAGAGATGACATACCGAAAGGTAAGGCTTCTACCGAATAGTCTACCGCTTTCGCTGAGAGGTCACAGTGAACACAACATGTCACCCCGAAGACCTCAAATGAAACGCTATCGGTGAGACAATACTTCATCACTGAGATTTCACACCGAGACCTTTGTGTTATATCGAAACTTTGATTGTGTACCGTCGGTGAGACATACCAACTATCACCAGGAGTTCTTATCGATGACTCCAGTCGCTATGAGTCTCCCCGAAATCCACTAGACACCCAATAACAAACACATGTGGCTCTGTCGGCGAGACATTCCATATCGGTAAGACTACATACTGAAACCCTTGTGTTACTCTGATGACTTCAGTCGATAAGACATCAGCAAGGTCTCGGCGACCAAAACTTTTCTCAAGGATTCAGAATAGGTAGTCGGCCAGACATCAATAATGTCACACCGACTTTTCCCTTCAGGAGTTACATGCCAGTAAGAATTGAGGCACATTTTTCCAACAATCTCCCACTTGATGAAGATCTTACTGACACCTCCAGAGCATAATAAAACTACTAAAATTCATGGGCCTTGAGGCCCATCGAATTGGCACACCACCTGTACTTGTCTGTGCTCACAGGCTTCGTCAATGCATTTGCAACATTCTCCAGAGTATCCACTTTCTCCAAAGAGACCTTCCCATCCTCCACCATATCTCGTACAAAGTGATACTGTACATCTATATGTTTCGTCCTGGCATGGAAAGTAGGATTTTTTGCCAAACATATATCACTCTGATTGTCACAGTAAATAGTAATTTTTCTTGCATCAAAACCAATGTTAGAACAGAAATGTTTTAACCAGATTGCTTCTTTATAGGCATGTGTAGCTACCATGTATTCAGCCTCTATAGTGGACAAAGCGACTACAGCCTGCCGCTTGCTCATCCAACTCACTGCACCACCATTCATCATGAAAATATATCCACTGGTGGATCTCCTGCTGTCAATGTCCATTTCCCAATCAGAATCCACATAACCTTGAATGCTAAGAGTCTTTTGTGATTCAACCAAGTTTCCATGGTAACACAAATCATAGTCTGAAATGTCCTTCAGATATCTAAACACTCTCTTCATAGCATCCCAATGTGTCCTTCCAGGATTAGCCATAAAATGACTAAGAAATCCTATTGCTTGGGCAATGTCTGGCCTTGTACAGACCATTGCATACATTAGACTTCCAACCACACTAGCATATGACACACTGGTCATGTCCTCCATCTCAGTAAGAGATTTTGGACAGTCTTCAACAGATAGCTTTGTTTCCTGCAAAACTAGAACAACTAGCTACTTGCAATCAATCATGCAAAATCTCTCTAGAATAGTCTTAACATACTTACTCTGACTGAGCCAAAGTTTTCTATTATTTATGTCCCTGGTTATTTCCATTCCCAGAATATACCTTGCTGCACCAAGATCTTTCATTTCAAACTTTGCAGACAACTGATACTTAATATTAAAAATCATTAGCTTACTATTGCCTATGAACAACATATCATCAACATAGAGAGCAATAATAAGGACTTGATCACTTTCAGCTTTGTAATATACACAATGATGGATTTTGATCTTACAAATCCCAATGACAAAACAAATGTGTCAAACTTTTGGTACCACATTCTAGAGACTGTTTTAACCCATACAAATATTTCTGCAACTTGCAAACCAGTCTTTCTTTACCTTTTTCCACAAAGTGCTCCAGCTGGGACATATAAATTTCTTCTTCAAGATCACCATGAAGAAACGATGTCTTCACATCCATCTGTTCAATCTCTAAGTCATATGCTACTGCAAGTGACAAAAGAAATCTAATGATGCCAGCTTAGCTACAGGAGAAAATATTTCTCCATAATCAATTCCCTCTACCTGGGAATAACCTTTTGCAACTAGCCTCACTTTATATTTTTCTACACTGCCATCCAGACCAATTTTCCTTTTAAATACCCATTTGCAGCCCACAACTTTTCTACCTTTAGGCAATGGCACCAAACTCCAAGTATCATTCTTTTCTAATGATGCCATTTCTTCATTCATGGCTTCCAACCAAGAGTTTGAATCAGACATTTTAAATGCCTCTTTCACAGTCCTAGGTTCATCAGTGCTAGAAATTAAATCATAGGCACAAGTAGACTCTATTAAAGAAAACCCATACCTATTAGGTTGCTTTCTTTCACGAGTTGACCTCCTCATAGGTTGAGGCTGAGGTGGTTCTTCATCTTCTTCAGAACTTTTAGAGCTACTTGAGTTTTCCTCAGTATCAGGTACATTTTGATTTTCTAATTCCTCTTTATCTGGTGTCGGAGGAATTTCTGCTACATCCTTTTTATTTTCTAATTTCTTCTCTTACTATAGATCCAATATAGAAGGCTTCATCTCACGAAAAATAACAATTCTGTTGTACAAAACCTTCTCATTCTTAAGATTCCAAAGCTTGTATCCTTTTATGCCAACACTATAGCCAATAAAAATACACTTTACAACTTTGTTTTCCAACTTAGATCTTTTTTCAAACGACACATATGCATATGCCTCATAGCCAAAGACACAAATATGTCTTAGAGAGGGCTTCTTTCCAGACCATGCTTCCAAAGGCATCTTCTCAACAAGAGCAGAGTTAGGAGAATGATTTACCAAGTAACATGTTGTAGAAACTGCTTCAGCATAGAACTTCTCCTCTAAGCCAGCACTGCTCAGCATACTTCGTGCTCTTTCCATTACTAACCTGTTAAACCTTTCAGCAACTCCATTTTGTTGTGGAGTGTAAGGTGTAGTCTTATGTCTTTTAATCCCATGATCTTTATAGTACCTTTTGAATTCATCTGAACAAAACTCACTGCCATTGTCAGTCCTTAAACATTTTATTTTCGTACTAGTCTGATTTTCAACAAGGTTTTTAAATTCCTTAAACCGACTGAACACTTCTAATTTAGTTTTCAGAAAATATACAAATGCTCTTCTTGAATAATCATCAATAAACGACAAATAGTATCTTGATTTAGATAAAGAAGGAACATTCACTGGACCAAACACATCAGAATGTATATAATCAAGCAAACCAGAAGATTTGTGAGGACTGGAATAAAATGAAACACGGTGTTGTTTACCATATATACAATGTTCACAAAAATTGAATTCGAGGTTACAATCTTCAAGCCCCTCAACCAGGTTTTTATTTTTCAAGGTTTTCAAACCTTTCTCACCAATGTGGCCTAGCCTATGATGCCAGAGAATAGTCTTTTATGCTAGAAGTTTAACCTCCAAGGAGTTTATTCCATCAAGAATGTTTTCCTTCTTATTTCCATGAGTAGCCTTAAGTGACTTTGTAGAGACACTTTTGCATTGGACAGCCAGTGCATCCAGCTTGTACAAGGCACCAATGTGAGCACCCCTTGCTAGCACCATAGAGCCTCTAGTCATCTTGTAGCCATTTCTAGAGAACATGACATGCACTCCAATATCATTCAACTTACTTATAGAAAGTAAATTACGAGCCAGACCTGGTATATGCATCACATCATTGATTCCCTTCACTCTTCCATTAGGGAATTGAATTCTGACTCTTCCACGGCCAACAATTTCCAAAGATGAATCACTTGCCAAATACACCTTTCCACCATTGTAGTTTTCATACTTTGTGAACCAGTCTCTATGAGATGTCATGTGGAAAGATGCTCCAGAATCAATCAGCTAGACATCATCAAATGCCCGTGTAGCCAAGGCTACAATGAAGGCATCTGCATCACTATGAGAAGAATCATTGTCAAAAGAGGTCTTCTTCTTCTTCTTCTTTTTCTCCTCCTTGCAATCCTTTTGTACATGACTAGGTTGCCCACAATTCCAGCACTTCACGTTGGACTTCTTTCTAGGAGACTTTGATCTCCCTTATGATTTCGATCTGGATTTCTTGTCTGTCTTCTTACCTTTCTCCTTCGATCTGCCTCTAATAGCCAGACCCTCCTTTTCCATCTCAGAAGATTTCCTTCTCATCTCTTCTGAAAATAAAGAAGCAACAACATCTTCCATCTTGAATGTGGATGTTGTACTCCCAATTGCCATCACTAGATGATCCCAAGAATCAAGCAAAGAACATAGCATCAGCATACATCGATCTTCATCTTCAATCTTCACACCAACAGATGTTAATTGTGCAATCAGCATGTTGAAAGCATTCAAGTGATCAACAACAGATCCTCCCTCCTGCATTCTCAAAGAGTACAGCTTCTTCCTCAAGAAAAATTTGTTCACCAAGGACTTTCCCTGATAAATAAATGCTAGTCTTTTCCACAAGGAAGATGCAGTCTTTTCTTCATGAACGTTGAGAAGAATAGAGTCTGCTAAACAGAGCCTTATTGGCCCTTTTGATTTTCTATCTACTAGGTCCCAATCCTCTTGCTTCATGTCTTGAGGTTTTTTTCCAGACATAGCATTCCAAAGATCTCGGTCCACTAATAGATCTTCCATTTTGAGTTTCCAAAACTCAAAATTACTACCATTGAATTTATCTATTTCCATCTTTTTGGATGTGCTTGCCATCTTAATCTGTAATTAAATTATTAGACCTCTACCAAAACTCCCATTGAAAAATAATTGACACAAAAAACCCAAGCCACTTACAAGGATAACACAACTGGCCAGGCTCTGATACCACTTGTAAGGAAAGCAGATGTGCGGAAACAACTATCCTAACATCAAAACCATAAGGAAGAATGCAGACAGTACTTTTAATTTCCAAATTACAATCCAATTAAGACACACATGAAAGATTTACAGAAATAGAAAAATACACAAAGACAAATGAACACCAGATTTATGTGGGAAACCCTTTCGGGAAAAAACCCACCACACCAAGCTGAATCTCTTTGTATTTCAGTAATCAACAAATTACATACAATGCAGAGACACAACTCTCTAGTATCAGTTCTTACAGTTGCTTTATTCACTATTCAATCTGTTACAGAAAAAAGAACTCTCACAGATTTGATGACACACCGATTCAAAATGATCTCTTCGAATCTTACCACCCTCTGAGTTTATCCTCTGTTTATCCTTATCTGCAATTTCCCATCAAAGAAATTTTCCTTTCCAACATAGATTTTTCCTTGCATACAGTTCAACTCCAACGTTGCAACTATTGCAAAAATCCAGCCGCCAACCATTTGAATTTCACTTCCTCTGATTGGTCCACGAGACACCACATAGGATAGTCATCAAGCGGTCAAGGGCGTTCAACCTATGTTGGCATGTCGGTGAGACACTAACCATGTCTCCCTGATGCCAACACAGTTAGCATTCGATATTGCCAAGAGTCCTTACTATCAGCAAGAGGTTACACCGAGTCCAGAAAGCTATCGCTAAGACTTCGTCTTGTCGCCAAGACCTCATACCGATGATCATCACTTGTATCACTATCTCCAGGACTTATCGCTATCGGTGAGACATCATACTGAAGCTCCAAAGTCACATCGAAATGTCCTACTATCAGCAAGACTACCATCTTTCACCAAGACATCACACCGAAGTTACATAGCCATCGGCGAGACCTCACGAGTCAGAGAGATGTCATACTAAGCACCAAACAACAGTCAGCAAGACTTCTCTCTATCGCCAAGAGGTTACACCGAAGTCACACAACCATCGGCGAGACCTCACGAGTCGGTGAGATGACATACCGAAAGGTAAGGCTTCTACTGAATAGTCTACCGCTTTCGCCCAGAGGTCATAGCAAAGACAACATGTCACCCTGAATACCTCAAACGAAACGCTATCGGCGAGACAATACTTCATCACTGAGATTTCACACTGAGACCTTTGTGTTATACCAAAAATTTGAGTGTGTACCATCGGTGAGACATACCAACTGTTGCCAGGAGTTCTTATCGAAGTCACATGAGTTACACCAATGACTCCAGTCGCTATGAGTCTCCCCAAAATCCACTAGACACCCGATAACAAACACATGTGGCTCTGTCGGTGAGACATTCCATATCGGTAAGACTACATACTGAAACCCTTGTGTTACTCTGATGACTTCAGTTGGTAAGACATCAGCAAGGTCTCGACGACCAGAACTTTTCTCAAGGATTCAGAATAGGTAGTCAGCCAGACATTAATAATGTCACACCGACTTTTCCCTTCAAGAGTTACATGCCATTAAGAATTGAGGCACATTTTTCCAACAATGTTTGTCGCAGTGGTAGGTGAACTTTTCAAAGAAAATAAAAACTGGTGTAAGAACTCCATGGCCAAAACCTAGTTGAAGTTTGAAAGGAAAGGTAAGTCGCAACTGCTGACTAAACTCAAAAGAGTGCATTTTAAGGAAGAAATTGTAGATGTTATTGCTTTATTGCATCGTGTTGTTGGGAATGCACAAGTTGAGTTATTTGAGGATTGGATGTGTTGGGTTATCTTGATAATCTATGATGAGAATATTTTCATTGACTAAGCTAAAGTTATTTGCTTCCATTTGAATGAGCAATTAATTAATTTCCATAAGACTACTACTTTATGTATGTGTTCTTACCTGACATACATTGTAGCTAGTCAAAGGTCCCTTTGGCCTGGGTTGGAACTGCAAGGAACCCCAACTTCTGATATGACTATGTATAAATGCTTTCCTCAGTTCACTAAACAATTTGGAATGGGTGATTTTAGTTGTGTTAATGATGCATTTTTAATGGAGGTTATGAAGAATCTAGATGGAAATCTAGAAATGCACCTTTCCCCTGAATTGATTTCTCTTGTATCAAATTTTGGGAGTTTTTATATCCAATTTGATAAGTTTTCCTATCTGAGAATAGGGGGTTTTGAGAAAGCCCCATTGAAATTACCTCAGTATCCTGAATATTTACTGATATTTCTAGAAGTTTGTCAACAAATGGCCATGGTTAATATTAAGTATATGAGCATGAGGAAACGAGGGTATGTCTTACCATTGAAGATCCCTTCTTTTACATGCAAAACAAACTAGCTAGCTAGGGGAGTTGAAAGAGTTCTCAAGGAATATAACCTCTAGTATCTGTCTATGAGAGCTAATTTTGATAGTAAGGGTTTTGTGAAGCAGAATCTCTATGGAGGAAGCTTATATCGACATCACCCATCTATCAAAGATTTTTGGGTAGATTGTGCTAATGAGAACGATGTTTTAAGAAGATATTATACTAGGATAATGCTAAAAAAGATATAGGATTTCGGTCTATCATTTCAGATTCCTGGAAATGTAGTTGAGGATTCAACAATCATAGATCCTGGATATGAAAAATTTCCTGATAAATCCCGCCCTAGGGTTGATTGGAGCCAAAGTGAAATTTTAGATATGAGGGTGCATACTGCCCCAATGCTTAAAAGAACCCAAGACTGGTTGGATGGGAAATGGTGACAAGTTGTTCATCTTGTTCAGGAGCCTAATTCATCACAGAGAATGAACAGGGGTCTACGCAAGCATCTGGTGCAAGTGTATCATCAGGGAAACCCTATGTTAGGTCCTCTAGTGCAAATTCTCAGTTAGGAGGTGATATTAGAAGAAACAATCAAGTTGAAGACCATCTGTGAACAAGACAGTGTGCTTCCTCCTACCCCTAAGAAGAAGACCAATCAAGAAAAGCTTGTGCCTGCAAGTTCTGAATCTTCTTTAAATAGATCATTGAAGATAATATATTTCCTCCTTTGTCTAAATTTTTGTCTTCTCCGCCTCTGGTTGATAATCCACCTATCACTCCTAATGCTCCTAAAGAAACTATTAGTGGAAATGAAGATTTTGGTTTGGTAGTAGCCTCCCCAGGATGGCTGAAAAAAGCAGTGGAGAAGAAGAGAAAGCATATTCCTACAATGAAAGTTGGAGTGGATACAATTGCAAAGTTACTTCAAAGCTCTTCAAAACCTAAGAAAGCTAGGAGGATGTCAAGGATGGTGATTGATGCTACTTCTAGAAATCAAATGTTAGAAATTGTTGAGCCTATGAAGGATTTAAATGAAGATGAAATAACAGAGGCAGACTATAAAGTCACACATGTTGATATGGGGCCTCCAACACTGGAAGGTGATGTGCACCATACCAATTATTCAATCAATGTTTTGATTAAAAGAGTGAAAGAATAGGGGAAAGAAAATATAAAACTGCAATCTCATGTCCTCACGTTGGCAACTTTATTTCTTCCATGGCCACTCCTACATTTGATGAAGCCTCAAGTTCTCAAGTAGAGCCAGAGGGCATCGATGTGCTCACCATACAACAAATTAAAAAGAATATGAGCTATTCCAAAGTTGCTTGTGAGGGGATTGATAAAATATCTCAAGAGGTTATCTTCTTTCTGAATAAATCTCTGCTCTTTTACACTTGAGTTATTAACAAGAGGAAGGAGTTAGTAACAAAACTTCAATAGGTCAGAAAAGATCAAAGTAGTCTCTATGTGCTCTCTCAGGAAATGAAAGAATTGATGTCTATGGATCGGAAGATATTAATTGGTGAGCAAATTGTGAATAATCCTAATGATCTAGACCCTTCATGGTCCAATTCATTGTAATGGAAATTGAATATATATGATAATCTGGTGAAGGAAATTAAGAAAACACTTGATCAATATTTTGAAATGTTGGAGGGAAATTAAAGAAGATTGTCGTATTGTGGGAGTGGAAATTACTGATAAGTTTGATGAAAGGATTCTAGATATAAAAGAGATCTCTCTGAAGTTTAGAGAGATATTCAATAAAGAAATAGATAATCCTGCTACAGTGACATGTGAGTCCTCAAAACTCAGTGCAATGCAGATCCACCCGAAGTCTTATAAATCTGGAGAATAGAAAAGATTTGAGATGTTGGTTGAGTTTGAAATTGCTTTGGGAAAATAGAGAACTAGGTTACATATTACTACAACGCTAGGGAGCAAGGACATATTTTCAATTGTCAAATCGGATATTGAGATTACAGGTCCAGGATGAGGGCACAAGAAAAGGTGATGGCACATGAAGAGGTTTAAGTTCTGGAAGATGAATCTGAAGATGAGGTGGAAAAGTGATGCATAGTTATTTTTAGCATTTCATTATACTTTCTTTAATTTTAGTTCTTTTAAGTTGAAGATTATTTTAATTTTTGGGTGTTGTTGTCTTCAAGAAATCATTACCATAGACAATTGGTTTATGCTTTAAATATGGGTTTGGTCGATGCAATTAGGATCTTTTGGGAAAAACTTTGATTTTCCTCATTATAGAAAAAACTCTTTTATGCTTTCAAGTTTGTTTTACAGTTATCTTTCAATATAGAAACTCATATGGTGAAGTTCATCCAGACATAATCTTTGTGTTGTGGTGTATGGGTTTATTTTGTTTATTCTGAATATCTTGCCAATGGTTATCTATATTGGTGTTCTAGATGTTTAATAGATTGCATTGCTATCAGATGTTTATCTTTGAATGAATGCTTATGGCAATGGTTGAGTTCAGTTAAAGAAATTTTTTAGTTCTAAAGTGATTCAAGTCTTTGTGCTTTAGTTTATAGTTTGATATTGGCATGCCTTTCAAAGCTTCCTAGTTAAAAGCTACACCTTTCTTTGCTTTCTAGTTAAAAGTAGCCTGAATTTCTATTCATTGCATATCATAAAAAGGAGCTGCCACCTTGAAAAATAAGTAGAGAATCGGTATGAAATTTAGGTGATTTGGTAGTTTAAGCTTTTATTGTTTAAGTTGTGTGGATGCCTTTATAAGTTATTTATGTTGAACTATTACCTTATGTTAGCTTATAACTTATAAGTTATGAATGTTGAACTATTAGCTTTTGTTCTAAGAATGGATTAATAATATTCCTTTCAGTTATCTATCAAAGATTGTGTGAATGGAAATGCAATAGGAATTTATAAGTAGTGTGATAAGTGTTGTTCTTTAAAAATGATGCAGAGTCACATATCAAATTCAATACCATGGAATACAATATAAAATATAAAATATCACAATTTCATGGAATACAGCATAAAATATCAACTATAGTTTGGAATATGATTCATGAAGTGCAATATAAAATAAAATATCATGAAGTGCAATGATTCACAATTTCATTGAATACAATATAAAATATCATCAACTCTAGTATGGAACAATGGAAACCGATCCATGAAGTGCAATATAAATACCTAAAAGTTGTTAATTCTCTTCCATTTCCCAAACAGAGTCAGGGTCCTCAAACTGACATTCATCTTGAGATAAGGTAAAAGAGTCATCTTGAATTTGATTTTGAGTCTGCTCTTCATTTTCTTCGGCCTGTGTCTCAAATTCAACATTCATTGTGTGATTTGTGTCAATGTCATATGTCCCAATCCCACTGCCATCAGTACCAACATTTGGAATTGGAGTGTTGCACAACTTGGTCCTTCTTCTTTCACATGTGGACCTCTAGATTGCAAGTGCCCTTTCAAAAGGAAAATTAAAGACATTATACTTAGTTCCTTTCAACCTCAAGCAATTTTCCAAATTCTTGTCTAGTTTGTTTCTTAGCTTTGATTTCAAAAACCCTAATGTACTAAAAATCTCTCTCATCCTCCACCGACCCCAATATCATTGTTTGACATAAATCAACAAGTTTGAAATATTCTAATATCGAACCACACAATATTTCACTTTGACCTAAGTTTTTCCAAACCTTTTTTATTGATCTTAGTTCAAAGGCCTTCTCCATTCCCATGGATTAATATTGGTCCCTCATAGTTGTTGCAAAACTCCTAGATTGTTTTCTAAGATTAGCTTCATTTAAAATTCCTTCTATTTTCTGCTCATTGTATGTTTGACTTTTCAAAAATTGTTCAATCAAGATTTTTACTTGATCATGAAAATATTTTGGGTTCTCTTGGTTTGCCCAAAATTGAGGATACACAATACCCATGGCTTCAATTTTTTCATGTTGAGGGAATCTTTCAAAAATCTATGACGAAAGAGATTTTGTAATTTCCTTCAAATTATCACTAACAAATTTAACAATGTCGTTAAAATCTCCCTCCTTAACAACTACTTTTCTGCTAGAGCGCCTGGTTGTCTTAGTACATTGGTATCTTATATCCACATACACAGATAAATAAGTGCTTGCTTGCATTAAACTGTAAATAATTATCAGAATTATTCAAATTAGTAATTTTCTACCACATGAATTAATTTGGGCCATCTTGTGTTAGATCTAGATATAGATGATCGAGGGCCAAGCATGTATGTTTACGTAGATTGTCATAGTCATTAATATACATAGTTTTGTCTTGGGCTTTCTTCACAAGATTGTTCATCACATCCAGCATGGGGAGAAGACTAGCTAAAGTCAAGAGTGTCTCTATATTGCTTAACCTATGTAAGAGGTCAGGAGCTTTGTCTACTATGTTGTGATGCTCGTACATCACTCCAATCAAGGATTGATATTCTGAAAGAACTCATTGCATTGGTCCATGCAGGGAGATCCATTTGGCATCGACATCCTTGAGAAGCTTGTTTCTTGGTGTTATTCCCCCAAGAAAATTTTGAAATTTTGTGAAATGTTTGGGACTTCAACAGAAGTATGCGTGGATATTGCGGACTAGATTTTCAACTTTTGATACTGTAGGAAACTTTCTTACAATTTTGAATGCTAAATTCATTCTATGGGCCATGTAGTGAATGCCAAGCATGTATGGTACACAAGTAGTTTGTAACTTTGTGAAAATTTTGGTCCTTTGACCTTGCATCACTACAAATCCATCAACTCCTACACAAACCAACTGTTTGGAAATTATCAACTCATCCATACCTACAATTTCATTCAAAGATTTCTTGACTAGTTCAAATATATTTTGTGATGTTGAACTATCCTTCATTTTATGAACATAGAGAAGATGAACGTGGCTAACATGTTGTTCTACATTATACAAATGCATACAAACCCAAGAAGTATTGTCTACCACAATAACTTCATCTAAAGATAATGCAATGAAATTTGACTCTTTCACTTTCTCCTTTAAATCTTCCATTTCAACTGCAGTAAGACAGATTGCCCATTCCCATCCAACATTTACTAACCAATATGAGAAGGGATAGTGAGGAACATTCAAAAAAAATAATAAACCAAAATATTCTGAGTAGTTTGTCATAGGATGCCCTCTCGACAAAATATAAAAAAACAACACTCATCTGAACAGTTTTTACATATCTGTTGCTTCCATTGCTTTTCCAAATTGAGCCTCAAGTGTACCTTTACATGCAACAATGTTCAACATTCTTTTTTCGTTCTCTTCATAATCCACGACATACCTAACATGAAGACATTCTTCCTTTGATTTCCATCGTACAATTGATTGTTCCTTTTCATCTATGATTTTTTTTTCATAAACTTTACTGATATGCTTTTCTATAGTTTCAATCTTTAGCTGCAACATCTTGGCTCTTCCACATTTCCAACTACAAATCATACATTTGGCCAATGTTTCCTTTTCAATATTGTTTACATTATCAATCCCCATAGGTACAATGAATGGGTACTTTGACAACCAAGTTGAAAATTTCTTGTCATTTCCCACTCGTGCCCCATTTTTTATTTGCTTCTTCTTTTCTTGCTACCAACATCATCATCCTCGTCCAAGTCAATTATCTCATTTTGGATAACCAGGCCCAGGGTATCCCTTGGGATGTCTTTTGTAATATTTCCATCCTCATTTGATACATTTTGATTTAACTCAATAACAATCTCAACTTGACCTTCCGATGGTGGTGAGGTATTATGAATGCTACCAATATTTGGTGGAAGAGTTGATGATGTAGCTCCATCTTGACCTGATGGATCAGAAGCTTTGGAAATTCTAAAGTAAGACTATATGGTACATCTAAGTTTTGGGTGTTTTGATGGCCTACAGTATCTTCACCACCCTGAGGAGCGGAAGGAGTCTCTTCACCACCCTAAGCAGTGGTGGGAGCCTTACCCTTGTTGCTCGAGTCGCTCAACATATTGATCTCTCACTTCAAATAAAAACTGGAAAAAAATGTCTTCTTGTTTAAGAAGGATAGAGAATATAGATCCCATTCCCTACTCAACATCATCTTTAAGATTGAAGCAAGAATGAAAAAGAGATAAATAAAACTTATTATTATAACTAATAACACTATGAAGAAATGATCACTCACCTTTATGTCTATGTTTTTCGACTTTTGTTGACTTCTGAAACGAGTAGTAGAACCTCAGAACTGAACAAAATGTGTAAGAATAAATGATAGTTTTGATTGTATTTATATCAATCCATATTTGGTGAATTCTGCGAGAAATTTAAATGGTATATTAAAAAATTGGTGAATCATGCGTGCTTATACAACGATACGTTGTAATTTTCAAGGCTAAATATGTCCTCAAATATAATTATTTTTTAATGTTATTGGCGAAATAGGTCCTCATAAGCAACTATTTATAAATTTTAATTGGCGAAATGGGTCTTCACAAGCAACTATTTGTAAATTTTAATTGGTGAAATGGGTCCTTATACAATGTTGTTTTAATAGTATTGGTGAATATGTAGGTGTTTTATTACATGCTTCTAGGATTCCAGGAAAAAATATTAGTTGGTCCATTTGAAACGTGTAGTTTGTTATGGAACATTTGTTCCTTAAATATGTCTCATAAAAAAAATCGTTGGCGAATGGACATGCATTGGACCAATAGTTCGTAAAATCCAGGCAATTTGGACACCCTATTGGGTGCGAATAATTCACCAATTTTGACTTGGACGATTTTTAGAATTTTCCAATTAGCAAAGATTCACCACTAAAGTTTTCCCTACTCAAATCCAAGTAAGTGAAATAACAATAATATCATTTGGTGATGAAAAAGGAGTAAAAATCAAAACCTCCAAGTTTCCAAATCAAGTAGCTAGTTACATAGGTAGATTTGGTGCTAGAAAAATTCACAACCTATGTGTCTATTTAACCATATATTTCATTTTAAAAAGTATCCCGACCCCACTCCAATTCAGTATTTCAAAGAAAACAAAAGAAACAATTAAATCTAGCTCTTATTGAAGAGGAATCTACCTAAAATATCCTACTGCAAAGAATGAGAGGTTCCATCTCCACAATATTAACTATCAAACATATTGTAACCAACCAAGAAATAATAAAATCACCCAAGACAACTAAGGGGAAAACTAATGACTCCTTTGAATCTTAGTAGGTGCCCACCACAAACTAGAGCTTATTTTAGAATACCACAAGTGGAGGTGAGGACCTAGAAGAGAAGGAAAAAAATTGAGAGAAGTGATGATCCACCTATGAAAATGGGATATGAAAAGTAGAAAATGGAATAGGAAAGCATACAAGATCCATTAGAGGTTTGTATAGATAAGGTACAATAGGTTACACTATAAATATTTATCTTCCCTGTCCTCCTAGCTTTATCCCTTTTAAATTCTTCCTTGGATTCCATATTGAATTAGCACATAAGTAAATGATAAATCACTAGTGAATCATTTTTGGAAATATTGAATTTGTTTAGCATCAACTAATAAAGTTGTTTAGCATCAATTAATAAATATTCAAAACAAACCATGAAGGACAACAATGAGAAATGCTAGGGCTAACCGGTTAATAAGTATGCACATGAATAGGTGAAGCATACATGTGAATAAGTGAAGCACAAGTCATCAAATACACGTAAGCCTTGAAGTATAAACATGAATACATAGTATACACATTAATAAAAAGTATATGCATGAATACAAGGTATACGGGTGAAAACACATAAGTTGCAAAGTATACATTGGAATGCATGTAAGTCACAGTATACATGTAAGTTGTAAAGTATACACTTGAATACACATAACTCATATCTATTGAAGCATGGATTTATAATGCAAATATGGACACCATCAATAAAAAATATTTGTATTAACCAAATAGCCATGTAGGCATACACCAATATATGTCGATATAAGTATAAAATATATACAAAATAGTCATATAGGCTTACAAGAATGCCATATAGGCATACAATGTCAAGTATATGCAATACAAAATATGTCCAAAAATTCCATATAGGCATACAACAAAGGACCCTAGAATCAAAAGTCATTGCTCTCCAAGATCTCGAAACAAACTCTTTCCCTTTTCTGCTCAGGTGGATGGCGATGTGTATATCACTCGTTTACTCTGAGGTCGAGGGGTGCTCCTAGTTCTCCTCCTAGGGTTTTGTTCCTCATCAAGCCTTATATGTTACAATAACAAGTAAAGGTCCATTAATATATAGAAATTACATTATAAAAAGTGATATATTTAACAAAATAATCACTTACCGCCACTATATGATCATTGTCCTCAAGGGAAATATTCACATGCCCATGTTGTGGCGTGTTGAAGTCCTATAGAAACCATCCAAAGAGAAATTAAACTATGAATCAATAATCATTTTATTTTTCACTAACAGCTATAACAATGAATGTAATTTGAAATTTAGTAATCTTCCTCATACCCCTGTGAGAGGCATCGAGGATTCTATAGCAGAAGAAACACCAAGTTACATTGCCCTATGAACATCTGGAGGTGTTTCTACTTGTAACATCTGAAAATAAAACAACAAATTATTCAATCACGAAAACTAGAATAGTGATGCAGGTCATGGCTTATAATGTATGAGATAATGAACAAAATTTTGAGTACTTATTGAACTATATATTTCTTACTGTCATACTTACTATTTTCCCTATCCATAGATTGTTCAAAAGCACGTGTTTTAGGCTTTCATCCATAGCATCAAGGTGGTGAACCGTTTGATAAAATGCTTTGGCAGAAATGTACGAAAATTGTGGTAGCATAGAGAAGGTAGTGAACTCTTTGAATAAATGCCTCAAAGAAATGTGGTCTCATGGTGATGGAATTCCATGTCAAACAAATGTGGCATGGCATTCCATCACCATGAAACTGCATTTCTTTGAGGCATTTTTCAAAAAATTCATTTCCTTCTCTATGGTATTATGTTGGGATGGGGTGGATGGTATAGTGTGGTCTTGATTATGAGATGGAGGGGGATCATGACATGAAGAGGGAGGAGTGGGGATATGAACAAGTGGAATAAGTGGTGGAAGATCCCATGGATTGGTAAATTGAGGATGATGATGAGGACTTTGAAAAATATTTGGAGGGGAATTTTGGCTAAAGGCTTGGTTTCTATTCTTAAGACAATGAGTTGTTTGAAAAAATGCCTCAAAGAAATGTGGTTTCATGGTGATGGAATGGAATTCCATCACCATGAGACCACATTTCTTTGAGGTATTTTTTCAAACAACCCATTGCCTTATCTGTGCTATTGCTTACTATTATGCTTTGAAAGATTTTTTCCAAGCATCCATAGTTTGTTGGAAAGCACCTATTTTAGAATTTTAGCCATAGCAGCAAGGAAGTGAATTGTTTGATAAAATGCTTTAGTAGATGTATGGAAAATATGGTAGCATAGAAAAGTGGTGATCTATTTCAAAAAAATCCTCAAAGAAATTGGGTCTCATGGTGATGGACATCACCATGACACCAAATTTCTTTTAGGCATTTTTTCAAACAACTCATTGCCTTGTCTATGCTATTGCTTACTATTATTCTTTCATAGACTTTTTCCAAGCTCCATAGCATAAACAAGACAGTGAACTATTTGAAAAAATGCCTCAATAAAATGTGGTCTCATGGAATGCCATGACAAGAAAATCCAATTGGAAGTTGCTCCTAGTTATTAATTATGCTATGTGAAGTAATTGCATCATTGCTTATGTTTACTTTCTAAAAAACTATATTGTAATTGAAATTTTGTCATCTAACAACATCTAGTTATTAGTTATGCAATGCGAAGTAATGCTTTGAGTTTGAAAGATGTGCAATGCAATGTAATCAATGATATGAATATGAACTACATAAATCTATTAAGTACAATTAATTAGTTAAACTCTTTATTCTATTACCTATGTGAAGGTTTGTACTCCATTGGCACTGGGAGGTGTTCTCGTGAAACTTCCAAGATTAACCTATTCAACATCCAAAATCAGATATTAGAATACCATTCATATAACAATGTTATTCACATGTAATATTTATAATTTTTTACTAGTTACATACCTCAACAATAGACGTAGTGGAGTAAAAAATAGGTGGAGGGATGGTGTATTCAATATCAACACTATGACCCTAAAATTTTATTACAATCATTAAAATAAATTAGTTAATCTTGCATTTCAAAAATGAAATTTAATAAATTTAATTCAATGAACATGCTAACATTTACCTAAGTATTGACGTTGAAAGTCTCATTCAAAATTTTATCCACCATCGCCAACTCCACAACTATAGACATATCTTGCACACCAACCTCCTGACTATCTATGGGGTCATATGTACAAGTCGAATCGCAAACCTAACAAGAATGGGGTGGAAGCCTACCCCCCAAACTCTCCCTTGACTGGCGTTGTATTGTAGGATTGGCACATTGGATGATACTTTGGGTCAGAGAGCTAATAGACTGTAGAGTGTCCACCTCAACACTCTCCTTCACAATAGAAGGGGTAACAATGTGCTCATAATCCAGCCTAGCAAGTGCTCGTCTCCCTTGCCACTGAGGATTGAGATGTGCACTTGGTCTATCTTGTGTCAAACCACCACCTCTCCCCTAAATGTCCTGCATATCAAAATAGTTGGGGATTTTGTTGAGGAAAAACTCACAGTGGAGTTTCCTTAAGAAATATTGGGGGACCTCGTTATCATTGCATGGTGGATGGTAGAAAACCATCCACCACCTACTCCAAAAAAATTTCCTAATCCCTTGGTGGTTGCACCAATGGATAGGAAACCTCTTGCTATTAAGGTCAAGAGTTTGATTTGTGTGTGGGTTAGTGAATAGTAAGCACAAATTATATTTTGTAAGTTTATCTTTTACTTCTTTATATGATAATTTATCTGCATAAAAATTCCTACACTTGTGCCTCTTATCTTCCCAACCACTTAATTCCTTGCTAATTGCATCTACATGTGTTAACATGGCTTGAAGTGAATTTACAAGTGTGATTCTTTCTAAGGTTGAACTTACAGGATCGTTCAACCTCACGATTAACTCCTCAATCTATTTTTTGTTATTTTCAATTTCCCCCATTAAATTTTGTTGAGTACTAGGAGGATGTTGAGGAATTGTTGGAGGAGTTTGTTGTTGTGGTTGTTGAGGATTTTGTTGATGTGCTTGTTCACAAGGAGGAGAAGGATTTTTAGGAGGATTTTTTAGGTTGATTATCAACTCCTATAAATTAAAGAAATGAACATTAAAAAGAATCTAAATTTACCTATTTAACAAAAAATTCAATTTTTTTTTCTTATTTATTCAACCTCCTTATTGACATGGCGACATCCTGGAAAAGAAATTGTAAATATTCGATGAAGAAATTGTAATATTTGATGCTTCCAGAATGCGAGTGTAGAATAACAGGGTTTGTTGGCCACAGGCAAGAAAAAATGACAGTGAAAATGAAATGAATTGCATGTGATTTTTTTGTTATAATAGGCTATAACGCGCTCACGTTATAACATGAGCGATTTATAGGATCGATGTGAATGAGCCTTAGGCTTGGTCACACTAGACCATAGCATTATAGCCTTTCAATTTTTTTAAAAAAATTGGCCACTTTTTGGCCCCCCCCAACTTTTTCCACCGGCCCATTGTTGTTGTGGAAATATTAATGAACCCAAATGAAGTTGTGGTTTTCAATGGATCAACCAAGAAAGATACCATCCATAAGAAAGTGTTGCAACATGAGCTTGCAAGAAGATTGACAATTGATGATTGATCAAATTGATCACGAGAATATGATTGATCTAGAATTCATGAGATGATTTACAATGTACAAGCACCTTGTATATATAGGCAAGGTGTGATGAGATATGATAACTACCCTTGATACAAACATTAAATGCTCAATATGTAAATAATTAAATGTATGAGATAATGCATGAGAAAATTATTAAATGACTAAAAGTAAATATTGAGACATGGCCCCATTATAACTAACTTCTAGAAATGACAACTAGGATAACTTAACTCCTAAGTAAAATTATCATGTGAATAGTTCCTCACTAATGACTATTTAGGAAATAACCCCATTCACACCAATAGCTGCAATAACACCATGCTCTATTGTGGTGTGAATACTAGGAGGATTATCAACTAATTTCAACATCTGAAAAATGAAACAATATTATTCAATTATCAAAATCTACCTAACATTATTTTACAAACCACTAATGATTAAAAATAGGCAAGCCTACCTTAGTGAAAGATTGATGACCACCTTGATTGGCAGGTGTTAATGTCGAAGGCTTGACATTAACTTGTTCAACATCTAATGTGATAAAATTACTATTTATATAAGGTTAAATTGTTCACATGTATTGTATTTATTATTTCTTTACTAGTTACATACATATGGACTCAACAACATGTAATTGAGAGGTGGGGAGGGGGGGGCGCTAAATGAAAGGTGAACACTCTAACCTTGAAATTTTATTATGATCTATCTAATAGTTTAGTTAATATTATATTTCAAAATGAAATTAATAAATGAACTTGTTGAAATTTGTCTAACTATCAATACCATATGTTTCATTCAATAAATCATCTATCATGACCATCTAATCTTGTATAGACACATCCTAGCCATGTGCATCCTAATCATCTTCATACCCATAAACACAAAGAGACCTACAATTTTGACATAAGTGAGGTGGATGTTGACGCCTAGAAGAATCACCCACATCACCCTATGCTAGAGGCCTATTTTTTGTATAAGGATTTGAGTTAGCGAGCTAATAGACTCTAGAGTCTCCACCTCAACACTCTCTTTCACAATGGAATGGATAATGACATGCTCAAACTCAAGTATAGCTAGGGGTCTTAGTTCGTAGTTTTGGGAACATTGTGCCCCCACTCTTTCCTACGTGGAGCCCCTATTTATACCTTGGAACTCCCTCATGTCGAAGTAATAAGGTATCTCATTGAGGAAAAACTAGCAATAGAGTTTCCTCAAAAAGTAATATGGGACCTCATTATTATTGCATGGAGGATGGTCAAAAACCATTCACCACCTATCCCAAAAATCATTTCATATCTCTTGGTAGTGGAACCAATAGATAGGGAACCTCTTGCAAGTGTCATGTATGGTTGATTGCTTTGTAGGTTGGTGAACAATGATCACAAGTCAAATTTTAAAAAGGTATTTAAATTGGTCAATAAGATAATTTGTCTGAATAAAATTTTCTTAGCTCTTCCCTCATGTTTGACCAACTATTGATTTGGCCACTCATGGATACTATATGGGAGACAATGGATTGTAATGAATTGGCGAGGGTGGGCCCATGGGAGTTCATTACAAATCGATCTCTCAACATTCCAATTAATGCCTCAAGTTCTCTCTTATAATTTTCTATTTGACCTAATATATTTTCTTGTGCTCTTGGAGGATTTTGGGGCATTGAAGGAGGGGTTTGTTGTGGTTTTTCTTTGGTTGGGTTTTGATAAGGAGGTGAATCATGATTTTGATCAACTAGTGGTGCATTATCAAATCCTAGAAATTAAACAAAATCCAAATTGAATATTTACACTAGAAAACTTACCTATTCCACCTTAGCGATGTCATGTTGGCATTTTGGAAATGATTTGGTGGATAAATGGTGATGAAAGGCCTATCTCACAACACAAGTGTGCTTGAACACAATTGCATACCATGCACATTTGGCTGAGGGGTAGGGATAAAAATGAAGTTTTGAGGTGAGTTTATTTAAAAGTAAATAGAGCATAACACACTCTCGTTATGCTCTCCACGGGGCCAAAAAGTGGGGTGGTCACTTTTTGGTACCTCATTTTTGTGCATTTACCCTTGTCTTGGATGAAGACATAAATATGTCTCAAGTTGTTGAATTATCTCAAATTTTCCTAATTGGTATTTTCTTTGGGTGAGGATTTTTTGAGAAAAAATCATCTCAATGGAGTGCTTGTTGGAAACCTATCCTTGGATACTCTTTTATTATTGACTTACTAGTAAGGGGGTAGATTACATTTATTTTTAAAAAAATTGAGGATTTTCTATGATTAGGGATATTATATGGTTTTAGGGATCAAATCCTTTAACTTCAAGAATTTGGTCTCCTAGTTTTGATCCATAATCTGAACATCTTAAGACCAAACTAGTGTGGATTAAATTTTCAGCATTACCACTTGAATATTGGACGTATGGGATTCTTCAATCTATTGGTAATAGGTTGGGGACTTTCATGGAAGTAGATGTGAGCTACTTAAAATAGTATTCTAAGATAGTTGCAAAACTTTTGGTGGATCTGGATTTAGAGGATGGGTTAGTGGATTAAATACTTTTGGAATCTAAATGTGGGTGTGCAGACAAACCTTGGACTATATTGGTATACTTTTCCATCATGCTAGATGCCACTATTATGGTCATATAGAAAATGAATGTACATTACCTTTTTCTAATAAATGCCATCACAAAAAATTGGTTAGTGTGGCTAAGTCAAGACAAAAAATTTAAAATAGTTTTCTACCCACCACTTTTCATGACATTCCTAAGATGGAAAAGTTTCTGGATAAATCTATTGTTGAAGAATATGCCTCCTTTTGGCACAAAACTACATATTGATATGGGATTAGAATTTGAATTCTTTTCTTCTTTAAATAAGCCTACTTTACATGCTTGGTTTCATAAATTAGACAATATTGCTAGGATATTATGCACCTAGACCTATCAATACAAGTTATTTCACCTTCTATTCATAATTCCAATTTAAATAACTAGCATGTGGTGCACTCCTTCGTGAATATAAGTGTTGGTCCATGTACCATAATGGAAGGGGTGGTAAGGAAGCTAAGGTATGGGAAGAAAGGACTGAAAGTTCTAGATGGGGAGAATAGGGGTGTACAACTTAATCTTGGTAATAGTTCTCTAGCTAAGGGAAAAAAACACTATGTCATATATGGTGGATACTATGAGGTCACAACAGTACAATGAAAATAAAATATCTGATGTTGATACAAATCCCTTTGTTCTTCCCTCACAACCCAAATATTATTTATGTTTATGAAAAGGATGTCCCCTATCCCTCTACTTTTCTTATTGGTTGTTGAGGGCTTAAGTTGGGATTTGTTGGCAACTAAACAAAATGGTTTGAAAAGAGGTGTTTTGATTGGTAGCTCCACCTCACTAACACATCTCCTCTTTATAGATGATGATTGGTTGGTCAACAATGGATCCAGATTTGAAATGAACAAGTTTAAGGAGATTTTAGACTCAGTTTTTGCTACTACAGGAATGGTGATTAATACATATAAGTCCACTATCTCTCTTAATAGACTATAGGTGGACCAACATAATTGGATACTACATATGTTTCCCTATCTATAATTGGATCTATGTGATGGTTTCAAGTATATGAGATTTTATTTGAAACCAAATGGATATGCTAAAAATAATTGGTTATGGCTAACTAAAAAGGTACATAACTATATCAACTTGTGGTGCAATAGATGGATTTCCATCAAGGGTAGACTTTGATAAAATATATTTTGGAATCTATACCTATTTTTTTGGCTATCATTAACACACATTCCCAAGAGTGTGTTGGAGGTGATAAGAAAAAATGCTTCACTTTTTTGTGGAAAGGGAAAAAGGACAAAAATGGTATTCTCATTACTATTTAGATTTCCATATCTAATCCAAAGGATGAAGGGGATGGGATTAAAACTTATTTATTTATTTAGTGTCATTCTCACTGTCGTGTGTGTTTGGATCTACTTATTTCAACTTGGGGATTGGGGTATAAAATACTTCATAAAAATTATATTTCTCCTAAACCCATTGTGGAATGTATTAGATGTCCAATTAAAAATTCACATAATGCTTCTAATGTTTGAAAGGTTGTGGTTCTTTCTTTCTATATTATTAGACATTGTCTAATTTAAAAGCTAATTTAAAAGGTGGGAAATGGTGAAAATATCAAAGTGGGTGTTGATCCTTGGGATGGTAGTGGAGTTTCTCATCTACTACCTATGATTTTAATCAATCTGTTGAAACAAAAATACATTATTACTCAAGTGCACATGTTGTTGATCATTATACCACAAATATGTAGCAATAAGGGTGGAAATCAACTAAAAGGATTGGTTTGGCTAGTGTGGATTGTGAAAACTAGAGTGAATATGTTATTAGAGCCTAAAATGGAGTCATTTTCAAATAAAAAATAAAGAAGATCTTTTGGTCTAGTCCAAGAATATTTCTGAAGGAGTGTACACTATTAGTCTGGGGTATAAGAATTTGTTTCCACCAAGGGATCATGATGTTGAATTTTGGTGGAGGAAGAGTATTTGGAAGATACATACTCCCCTTAAGAATATTTTTTATGTAGCTTTCACTCCAAAATGAATTTTGACTTGGGATGTGTTACAAAAATGAAGTTGACAAGTATTGAGACATTGTCTACTATGCTTGATTTATTTTGAATATATTGATCGCCTATTAATTTATCATCCTTATATTGTCAAGGTTTGGTCTAAATTAGATGGTTTTATTGGTCAGATGAGTGTTTGGGCTAGAAATATACTCTTGGACTATTTTGAAAATTGGTACCAACAAGGGTCTCTATACAACTATAAGACCATCCCTCTTCTTGTTGCTTAGGGTATTTGGCTATTCAAGAATGCTGATACTTTTCAAAATAAAATGATTGCTTCCTTCCAATGCACGTCTCATATCCAATCATTTTTTTCCACTTTTAGAATACACTAAAGGTTAAAAATATGAGATCCTAATGATTGATAAATCACATCCTTGGGGATTATTTGACTGGGCATACCAAGGTAATCCTACTCTTTGCATAGGGTGGGAGGCATAATTTTTTAATGCAAAACATTATATCACTTTTAGTGCTAGATTGGGCATTGATACAAATAATTTTACAAAGATTATGGTATTAAAAATCTTGTTGAAAATGGAAAAGGACAAAAGAATGGATCAATTTCAAGTTTTTGGTGATTATGAAGTCATCATCAAATGGATTAATGGGATCTACTGAGTTGAAAATTTGATTCTTTACACCTATAAATGAATTGATTAATAGATTGTGACTTACCTTTGTCAATATTTCTTTCACCCATGTTTATAGGAAGTACAATATGGAGGTTGATGCTCTCTCAAAGGAGGTAACACACTAAGCTATGGATAGATGAGAACTTATTGAAAATTTGGGGGATTCTATCTTGCCTGCTATTATCCTCTATGTTATAAATAAAACATGATTCTAACTTTACTCCTTTCTACTTTGGTTTTCATCACTGGATTGGGGGTTTAGTTCCTACGTGATGAGTTTTCATTGAGCCACAGTTTTTCTTGGCCGCATTTCTTTTGTGTGCTCTTGTTTTTTTCATATTGTTAGGTGGATCTCTATTTTAGGGTTGTGCTCTTGTTTCCCATGTTTTTTGTGTTGTTGCAGCTTGTTGTTGGTTGTGCTTTCTCATTGTTCTCGTTATTTTGTTGTTATTTTCTCTCTTAAAAAATCTTATTTTAACTTCTACAATTTCATTTTAATAAAGTTAAAAGATTTTTTTTGAGAAAAAACATTATTCATTTTATTAAATTAAAATAAAGAGGGCTTTCATATGGTTGTCCTTACTCTCCATTCTTGTGTGATTATATTTATTTAATTATTGTGCTAATTAATTAACTTACGTTAGTTTGGGGTTGACCCTAATAAGGTCAACCATATTGATTTTCCAAGTGGGTTTATAACTAAGTAATTATTTTCAAGTCATTTAAGCTTGTGTCTTTTATTTAATTACACATCCTAAGGTTTAATGGGAATTAATGAGATAAGTGAGGGGTATTAATATAAATATAATAGAAAACTAGAACAATTAGCTAAAAAGGATGTTTGTGATAATTAAACTAGTAATATAAATAAATTAACTTGCATAACAAGAGTAATTGATTAATATAATAATTTGAGTCTAAATTATATGTCAAATAAATTTTTTGAAATCCAATAAATTAATAGAAATTTCAATGAGAACCTTATTTTAGACCGTGGTTGTAATCTAAATCATCCAAGTTAATCCCACATTATTATTAACCTTGAGCTAGTGAACCACTTAATGTATACATCATTCTTTATGTCAAGCATGATAAGCGTTAGTCTTTAATGTTTTTGAAAAAAATATTAGTTGTTTCATAACCACATTTAAAATATGGGCATATGACAACTGTGACATATCATATTATAATATTTGAAAAACTAGAAATTAGAAAGAGTGGGAATTTAAGTTTAGTTGATTTTAGAGGATGATAATAACTATTATTTTAGTCATAACTTTGGATCGCTTATTTTTGGATGTGTAAGAAGAGACCAACAAAATATGAACTATTTCATTCTTAAAAAAAAAGGGTTTGAATTCACATGTGTTGAAATGAGCTGGATTGGATTTACAAGTGTGGATCTAAGCATTGCATGTTGAAATGAACCGTGCATGCAAAATTAATATGGCTAGAATTTGTTGCTAAGAACTTGCTTGCTTGATTTTTATAATTTATGTTTGTAAATGAGTGGTGTCCATAAACACCATTTATAATTTTTTTAGCCTAGAATTTTTTTCTTATAGTTAAAGCCCTTCTTATTTAATAGTTTGGTAATAATGATTGAAGATTACAAGCAAACATGAAGCAATGCCTAGGATGTTGGTGCAATACTGAACAACAAATTAGCACACAAGTGAACAACTTTTGCACTTAAATAAATAAGTAATTATTAGTTGGAGGGTATTGACTTGGATCCAAATTTAAATTTGAATTTAATTTTTTTTGGATCATTTTAGGCCTACAAATTTGACCTAGGTTATTATTATGCATATAAATTTGAACCAAAATAAAATGTATATATTAAAGATCAAGAGAGACCATTAAAATGTATGCAAATGAACTTAAGTTTAATTTATTTACAATTGTTTACACTAAAACAAACCACTACACTAGTCATTTTATAAAAGACAATCCAATCAAAAGTGAGTCCAAAATGAAGGGACAAGTGAGAATATGCACTATTCACCACTACACATTTGAATCTTTTCACTTATAAGCCATACACATTATTGGAGCCTTTTTTTTCCTTAAAATACTTATAATGTGAAGTATTAAACAAAAATAGGGAGACAAAGACACATTTAAATGAAGTTGAAGTATAAAACCTATTTTTTTCTCTTCAAAACATTTTACAGTATTACATTAAGTCTCAAAAATTAAATTAACAAAAGGATGGTAGGAACACATCAAAATGGGCAAGGTATGCATGGATAGAGGTCAAGGGTAAAGTTATATGAGAATCGATGTTAAATGATAGATATCAATAATGCTCAAAGTACACAAGAAGGGTAGGGATCAACTATATACCAAGCAATGAAAGCTCAAATCCTAATCAAAATAAAATAAAAAAATACAAAGGAGGGTGGATCCAAACCCTAATCAAATATGAAAGAAAAGGTAAACAACAAGAATTTAAAATTTGGATTTAAAACCCTAATGTAGAAGGATAAACCATAAGGACAAAACTTAAGGGGTTGTAGGAATGTTGGGTTTACCAAAATGTAAAGAAATAAAATAAATTTCTTTACTCAAATTAAGTTTATGAAGATGGAAAGCAAGATAATCCAATTAAATAAATTTAAGCTATGACATATCATATGATAGTGTTTAGAAAACTAGAAATTAAAAGGAGTGAAAGTTCTTGGCTAATTTTAGAGTAAAATAGATAATTATCCACTAACTTGATCACAACTTTTGAAATATAATTTATAATTACTTATTCTTGGATGCATTAGAAGTAGACTAAAAGAAATATAAACTAGGTCATTCTCAAAATTTGTCTAAGTTTGAATTTACATGTCTATAAATGAACTAGATCAAATTTGAATGTGTGGATCTAAATCTTGTATATAGAAGTGAACTATGCATGTAAAATAATTTGGATAGACGTTATTCCCAAAAAACTTGCTTGTCTTGATTTTATAATTTATATTTGAAAAGAGATGATATGAATCGACACTATTTAAAAATTTACTAACCTAATAATCTCCTTTAATTAAATCTCTTTTTTCAAATTTTATTTATCATTTTTTATACTAAAACAAACCATATCCACACACACACACACACACACACACACACATATATATATATATGGCAGACCCCACCGACCAACCCTTCGGGACCGGCCATATATGCCTTAACCACTGACCAAATTAATCAACCAATGGCGCCCCTAACCCATTTGCCTTAGGTGGGGTTGGGACCGACCTAAGGCGGATATGGTCAGTGGGGTCCACCTTGGGTGGGAGGGTTAGAATTATAGGAGTGGGAGGGATGATCCCCCACCCCTACTATTGCCAACGGGTGGGAGGCTATACTTATAGTTATTGCCTGAAATTCCTCCCACCTAGACCAACTATAATTTTACCGGTGGGGAGGAATTATAGCTATAATAATTACTGTGTGGGGGGAATTGTGTAATTATGGTTCTTTCCTCCCACCCTTTCTATTACTTGGTGACCCACCCTATTTCCCAACCACCCTACACTAGTCGTTGCACGGGTGGGACCCCAATATTACGTTATTGACATTCTAATCCTCCACCCCTTTCAATTAGAATCCCCCCACATAAAATTTGCTAATCCCCCACTCCTAATATTTGTTCTGATTTGCCCCCCACCATTTTAGGAAGGGGACCCCCACCTTTTTTCTAATTGAAGGAAGGAAGGAAGGACAACCCTACCTTTTCTTTATGCTGGAAGTCCAGCTTAGGGTGGTGTGGGACGAATTAATTCTGGTTAAATCACTTTCAAGGTGGTCACCCGGTCACAAAGAAAGGAAAAAGAGGAAGAGCGCCCACCCTAAAACAATTCTTTCTATTACTCGCCCACCCTAAAACTCACCCACCCGAACAATTCTTTCTCCTACTTGCCCACCCATCCTCACATAGAAGGTCTCCGGTGCACATGTAAGAAAAACAAAATTAGATGATATGGTGGTTCGAAGTACGTTCTCAATACACAAAGAAGAGTAGTAAGATAATTAATTAACTGATTATATATATATATCCATCCTTTCACTTAAATATCATACATTATATTGGAACCTTTTTAACCTTAGCCTATAACACTTATGATGCAGAGTGTTAAAAAAGAAAGATAAAAAGCAAAAGGTATTCTTATTCAAAATTTTCTACCCATACGTGTTCCCCTGAAGAGTCCGTTGAGCTCTCGTACTGTGTTAGATGGTGACCACACGTCTGAAATGTTTGTCGGGTACAGGGATCACCATCCAAATTATCCTAACCCTTACCATCAAACTCGCCACCGACTAAATTGAAGTCGCCAATAGATCTCCGTTATCTACTTGTTCGAAATAGTGACGGAAAGTCAAGGTCCTGACGTGAGAAAATCTCTTAAGAGACAGATGAAGCAATGTACGTGATCTGTCGGGGAAAAATACCGTCTCCCAGTCATTCCACAGCTTGCAGACAATACTATTCCTAACACCATACTTACAACAATCTAAAAATACAAAACAATAGAAGTTCAAAAGAGGACAGAACAGATAAGTTTTGTCAAAGAAAAACAGCTTCTGGTACGCAGTGGGTGAAGACTTCCAAACCAATGTGAAAAGGAATAAACTCCAGTCAAAGACTGCGAATGCACAAAGAGTGTCCCCACTGCCCAGACTGTGACTTTCTATACACCATTATTAACATAACACATACATCATGTGATAATCTTCGATAAGCGAGCTTGCATGGTGGAGATCCATTTAGGTAAATTACCTAGAGTCCTAAGATATCTTCCTATTGTTACAAAATTCCACATTAAATGCCACATGCCAATTTCTGTCATGATTTTCTAGAAAATCATTATCCGTGCCACCCAAGGCCACAGCTCCTTACACGTGTACAATAAGACCGACTTCTAGTTCGTGGACTATAAAATAATATTATTATTATTATTATTTAGTGTTCGCGTCAAGACGTTTTCCTTCGGGACTTTTCTTTATCATGTGGTAGGTAGTTGAATTGTATATAAAAATCAGTCTCCTTGTTCAAATTTGCGGCAAAAATGGAAGAGTTAAGCAGGCAAGAGTCTCCTAAAGTCTCTTGTTCGCTGTTGTGCTGTTTTTGTCGCCTGCATTGATGGACCCCATAAAGACTACTGTAGTCCTGGACATAGAAAACCGGTCCTTCGACCACATGCTGGGCTGGATGAAAAGGTCGAATTTAGAGATTGATGGAGTGACGGGGCAAGACTCGAACCCGGAATCTACGACAGAGGAAAACTCTCCCAGAGTCGACTTCAAGGACGCTGCAGAGCTCGTCAGTCCTGATCCAGGTCACACCTTCGAAATGATTCACGAGCAGGTCTTAGGGTCGAGTCTCACCACTGCCAATTCTCCGCCTATGAACGCCTTCGTACAGAATGCTCTCAGCATTTTCGAAAACCTCTCAGAAACCATCACGAAGGGCCTCGAGCCCAAACTCAGTCCTCTCTACTCCGAACTTGTAAAAGAATTTGCGCTATTTGATAGATGACGCAGCCGAGCCGGCTATTCTTTAATCGACCACTTCACACGGTGCCACCAGTCACGCTGAATCTCTTGACAAGTCTGGCCTGTTGTTCGGTATCTCTTACCAGAAAAGCTATTCTAGAGAAATCTCAGGAAGCTCGGGTACGTCCCGCAGTTTCATAACTACGGTCTGAAATTCAAGCGGCGTGCCAGAAAGGGTAAACTGCCTAACCTGACGGTGATTGTGCCCCGTTACTTTGATCTCAAACTTTCACCGGCAAACGACGATCATCCTGCTCATGATGTGGCCAACAGGCAGAACTTGTTGGAAGTGTAGGAGACATTGAGACAGAGCCCAAAGTGGAGATGAGTATAGAAGGTTCTATGACCATGTGCCCACCCCCCTCAGGGACTTTCCTAGCCCCGATGGCATTGTTGCCTCATCAAAACCCATTGTTTGCCTATTGAAAACTTTTATAATATTAAATTAAGTACCAAACATTGCAAATTAACAGAGGGTAGAACACGTTAACAGAGGGTAGGAACACGTCAAAATGGGTGAGGTAAAAGGTCTATGAGAATTCATGATAAATGATGGTTATGAAATGATTTGACAATAATCTTGAGTACATTAAAAAGGATATGATCGAAGGATCAAATATGAATCATATAATTAAAGTTAAAAAAAAAATGTGTAATGGGTACGTCAAAGAGGTGCAGAATGTCAATTAGAGAAAATTTAAGCCTATTTTTTGCATAAATTTATGTATTACATGAGTTCAATTGATTGGCCATTCAAAAAATGATATTGTTTGTGTAACAAAGGTCTCTAAAAATGAGTAAAAGAAAACCTCTTAATCAAGAAGGCAATGAAGGTCTATGAAGAGGGAGGGGGGAGAGATAGGGAGAGAGATGGATGGGTAGAGAGAGGGAGACATTTCTAGAGATGGAGGGGGAGAGAGGAATATAGAGGTAGAGATTAATATAGAGTGAGAGAGGAAGAGAGATAAATAGAGAGGTAGAGATGAATATAGAACGAGAGAGGAAGAGGGAGACAAATAGATAGAGATATAGAGAGAGATATAGAGAGAGATATAGAGAGAGATAGAGGGAGAAATAAAGATAGAGAGAGATAGGGAGATAGAGAGGGATATATAGAGAGGAAGAGATAAAGAGATAAATAGGGTGATAAACATATTTTGATTATGTTTTCAAACTAAATGTCTATGTCAAAAACATCATAAATTTCACAAGATCCATTTTGTGAAAAGGGTGAAGTTCAAGCCATAGTTGTCTATGTTGACTTTGGGAAGTATGGATTGAGATATAAGTCAAGATATTTAGAAATCTCTAAGGATAGAAATCCTTAGGACAAACATTAATATCAAGGCTTTTTCAAAGGGTATCCTTACTTAGACCGAAGGGTTTCAAATTTTGAGGAAGATTGTGAATGTTTGTTTGCAACGTTTTGGAACCAAGCAAAGTATTAAACTGACTCAAGAATTTACCATCCTATGTTCAAAAGATACTACTTGTTGAATCCCCACTCAGATTTCTCCAAACACTAGGAGAATGTGAAGAACTAGAGATTTGGCGACATTGGATCCCCTCCATGGCACACACTTCTCAAGACAACCAAATCTCAAATCTTGAAGATCTGAAGATCCTAAGGATTTTTCTGTTTCAACAATGAATAGTACAAATGTGGGGTGGCTTTGGAATGCCTGTTCTTGCACCAAAAAGCATAAAGGTTTTTTGCTTCTAAACAAGTGGTTCATAATAAGGGCTTTCATACAGGGTGGCCATACATGCGGCAAGATTAGCTCAAGATTATGGTCAATTAAGAGGCCTCCCAGTCCCTTCCGAAGAAGAGATTTTGATGTATCACATGGATACTAAGGGTGACACTTGTCGATGTGACACATCTACACTTGTTGTTTATGACTTTCCTCACAAACACATTATTTATTTAGCAGCTTGAAAGAGCTTGGCTTTAGCTTGTTTCTGTTTGGGTTGTTCCCTCCTTTTGAAGCGGGGAGGTAGGTCTTCCAAAGATAAATAAAAGAAAGGAAGTACATTTGTAGTTCGATCTCCCAGTTCACATGAAACAAGGAGAGAACATACACCACGCCTTTTCCCTACACTAGCATGGGGTTCATTTTTAACCCAAATTGAAAGATGCAGATGATTATACAAAGTGTAAGGAATGTTTTTGATTCTCAAGATTGCCAAGTGGCACAAGAGAATTGCATATGCATTCAATAACAAAGATGTAAATCAAAACATAAAAAACACTTGTTAATTTTAACCCCTAAATCTAAGATGAATTCATTTTATACAGCAAATGAAGTGTTAAGTTGTTTTGTCCAATTTTAAACCCAAAGTAAAATGATGAAGTGAGGGTTCAATTTTAGTCCCGTTTGACCATTCTCTTTAAGACCCAATTGAAAATTAGTGTGGTCCTAAAGCATAAAATGAAAAGCATAATAAGTGGGTTATAATTTTCCCAAAAGCATCAAAACACTTGTTACAATTATAAGATGAAAAGATAAGAATGATTCTTCACTTTTCCTTTTATCATCCAACTTGGAAAAGCCAATTAGCCTAAAAACCATAACAACATTAGAAACATGTTAGTAATCTGATGAAGTGAAAAAAATTAAAACACATGATAAAAAATGATCATCATTTCCTTACTAGGGTTGGGCGTCACTATTCATGATAGTGTCGCTCTGGTGAATTTGGGTGTCGTTGTATAGAAGAACCAGTGACAATGATAACATTGCTATTTGGGGAGCATCGCCATTTGCAGAGCATCACCATTTGCGGAGCATCATTGTTTATAAATCTTCAATACCTCTAAAAGTATTCAACATTGCCATTTTTTTCAATCAACATCTTGATATTAAATAGGCGTCATTGTTTCAAACATGACAATAGTGTTGCTATATGGCGACGCCCAGCAAAGGCGTCACTAAAATCCCTTTGAGCATCACTGTATCTTGCAAGAGTTGGAAAAATGGAATTCAAGATAGAAATTGATTAGATTTGATTGGTTTTCCCCTCCCTCTAGCATCAGAATGTGATTAGATGGATTAGTATGGGCCGATTACACTTGATCCATGAAGAATCAAAGCATAACAAAGCCACTAATGTCAAATCTCAACAGGATCATTCAAATGAAAGTTAAACTAAATATTTATCAAAACTAAACATACTAAACTATGAAAGCTTTAAAATATCCACTCTAATCCATCTAAAACTTATCTATTGGGGGAGTAGTGTCGCAATGATGTGGAATAGTGATCCTTTCCCAATCTTGTGGATGAAGGAGTTTGTTCCAATCAGTTTTATTGAAGAAAACTGATGGAATGATTGTGAGATGTGTATAAAAACATGATTTTAATCTAAATGAGTAAGATGCAAACTAATTAAACATGATTCTATGCTAAAAGTGATGAAGATATGCAAATACTAAGTTAATCTAGATGAATTCTAAACTAAAAGATTCAAACCCTAATTCAAAAACAAGCTAAATAGATGCATTATGCGATCATGGAAGCCATTAATGGAAGCTTAAAGCTAATTAATGCAATTAAAATAAACTAAAAGATGTTAAATGTGTGCTAAAGATGAGTGTGAGTGTGAGTGATTTTAATAGCATAACTCTGATGTTAAAAGATGGATCCATTTGTCTCCAAATAGTGACCTATTTATAGGAGAGCAAATGAGAAATGAAGGGTTGAGATCAAAAAGGTCAATCAATGGTCAAGAATGGAAGAAGTTGAAGGCATGGATCATGTATTCTGATAAATGAATGAGAATGAAAGATGAGATTTTAATCAAGGGGTAACATTCCTTCAAACAAACACACTTTTGACCTTATAAGAGGTCACAAGTTAACTTGCACATGAAGCTTTGTAAGAATATTCCCATTTTCAAATGAGTGAGGAGAGAGAATATTCTTTGGAATATTCTCATGGGTGAGGAAAAAGGATAATTTAGTTAATTAAAACCAAATTAAATTGTGCCAAAGGGAAAGGAATATTCCCATGGAATATTCATTTTGGAGGAATGTGCAAAGGATGGATATTTCCTTGTAAGTGGGGTGAATTAGATTTAATTGATAATTAAAAAATATTAATTATGCAATTAGGGGATTTAGAAGAATTAGATGATATTCGTAAAATAAATGATTTAATGAATGGGGTTAATTAACCTGATTAAATGAATTAGGTTAATAGATGCAAATGATGCAACTAATTAAATAGCTAGGCTAATTTAATCAATTAAGCAAAAAGAGGATGGGTTTTAAGACGAAATGATGTTAGTATATACCTGATTTGAGTGTATGACATCATTCAGGAGATTTTTCAGTGTCTACATGACGAATCCCCTACTCTATAGGAGGAAAAGTATTTGGAAGATACATGCTCCCCTTAAGAATATTTTTTATTTAGCTTTCACTCCAAAATAAATTTTGATTTGGGATGTGTTGCAAAATTGAAGTTGGAAAGGATTGAGAGATTATCCACTATGCTTGATTGATT
Source organism: Sequoia sempervirens (assembly GCA_007258455.2). NCBI lineage: Eukaryota > Viridiplantae > Streptophyta > Pinopsida > Cupressales > Cupressaceae > Sequoia > Sequoia sempervirens. Next base: position 148,061,553 of record VDFB02000013.1, on the reverse strand, counting down.
TTGAATACATTGATCACCTATTGATTTATTGTCCTTATACTCCCAAGGTTTGGTCTAAATTGGAGGGTTTTATTGATCAACAAAATTTTTGGGCTAGAAATGTACACTCTTGGATTGTTTTGAAAATTGGAACCAACAAGGGTCTCTATACAGCTATAGGACCATCCCTCTTCTTGTTTCCTAGGGAATTTAGCTATTCGAGAATGCTTCTAATTTTCAAACCAAAATGATTCCTTCCTTCCAATGCACATCTCAAATTCAATCAATTTATGTCCACTTTTAGAATACACTAAAGGTTAAAAATTTGATATCTTGATGATTGATTTAGATCACATCCTTGGGGATTATTTGATTGGGCATGTTAAGGTAATCTTGCTCTTTGTGGGGTGGAAGGTATAATTTTTTTAATTTAAAATATTTTTATCACTTTTAATGTTGGATTGGGCATTGGTACAAATAATTTTGCAAAGATTATTGTATTAAAACTCTTGTTGAAAATGTAAAAGGACAAAAGAATGGATCAATTTCAAGTTTTTGGTGATTATCATGTCATCGTCAAATGGATTAATGGGATCTACTGTGTGGAAAATTTTGTTCTTTACACCTATAAATGAATGAATTAATAGATTGTGGCTTACCTTTGTCAATATATAGTTCACCCATGTTTATAGGGATTACAATATGGAGTTTGATGCTCTCTCAAAGGAGGTAACACACTAATCTATGGATAGATGGGAACTTATTGAAATTTTGGGGGATTTATCTTGACTGTTGTTATCCTCTATGTTATAAATCACACATGATTGATGATTCTAACTTTACTTCTTTTTGCTTTGGTTTTCATCACTAGATTAGGGGTTTAGTTCCGACGCAATGAGTTTTCATCAAGCCATGGTTTTTCTTGGCCACATTTCTTTCGTGTGTTCTAGTTTGTTTTTCCATATTGTTTGGTGGCTCTCTAATTTAGGGTTGTTCTCTTTTTTCTTGTGTTTTTTGTGTTATTGCAACTTATTATTGGATGTACTTTCTTATTGTTCTCTTTGTTCTTGTTGTTATTTTCTCCCCTAACAATCTAATTTTAGCTTCTACAATATGTAATTTCATTTTAAATAATATGAAGTTACAATATTTTTTGGGGAAAAAACATTATTCATTTTATTAAATAAAATAAAGAGGACTTTCATAGGGTTGTTTGTACCCTCCATTCTTGTGTGATTAAGTTTATTTAATTATTGTGCTAATTAATTTACTTATGTTAGTTTGGGGTTAACCCTAATAAGGTCAATCATATGATTTTTCAAGTGGATTTAGTACTAAGTAATTATTTCCAAGTCAATTAAGCTTGTGTCTTTTATTTATTACACATGCTAAGGTTTAATTGGAATTAATGAGATATGTGAATGGTATTAATATAAATATAATAGAAAACTAGAACAATTAGCTAATTAAAAGTCTAAAAAGGTGTTTGTGATAATTAAATAGGTAATACAAATAAATTAATGGTCATAACAAAGGTAATTGATTAAAATAATATTTTGAGTCTAAATTATAAATAAAATGATTTTGAAATCCAATTTTAATAGAAATTTCAATGAGAACTTGATTTTAGACCAAGATTGTAATTTAAATCATCCAAGTTAATGTCACATTATTATTAACCTTGAGCTAGTGAAATATTCAATGTATACATCATTCTTTATGTCAAGCATAATAAGAGTTAGTCTTTAATATTTTTTAAAAAATGTTAACTTTGTGTTTCATAACCACATTTAAAATATGGGCATGACAGTTGTGACATATCATATTATAATATTTGGAAAACTAGAAATTGAAAGGAGTGAGAATAAAATTAGCTGATCTTAGAGGATGATAATAATTGTACATTATTTTGATCATAATTTTGGGTCGCTTATTTTTGGATGTGTGAGAAGAGACCAACAAAATATGAACTAGTTCATTCTAAAAAAAAATTCTAGATTTGAATTCACATGTATTGAAATGAATTGGGTTGGATTTACAAGTGTGGATCTAAACATTGTATGTTGAAATGAACTATGCATGCAAAAATAATATGGCTAGAATTTGTTGCTAAGAACTTGCTTGCTTGGTTTTTATAATTTATGTTTGTAAATGAGTGGTGTCCATAAACACCATTTATAAGTTTGTTATCCTATATTTTTCTATTATAGTTAAACCCATTTCTTATTTAATCATTTGGTAATAATGATTAAAGACTACGAGTAAACATGAAGAAATGCCTAGGATGCTGATGCAATATTGAACAACAAATTAGCACACAAGTGAACAAATTTCACACTTAAATAAACAAGTAATAATTAGTTAGAGGGTGTTGAATTGGATCCAAATTTAAATTTGAATTTAGAAGATTTTAGGGTCATTCATATGCCTAAAAATGGATATATTAAAGATCAAGAGAGTTCACTAAAAATGTATGCAAATGGTCTTAAATAAACCCTAATCAAATATGAAAGAAAAGGTAAACAACAAGAATTAAATAGATTTGAAACCCTAATGTAGAAGGATAAACCATAAGGATAAAACTTAAGGGGTTGTAGGAATGTTCCAGGTTTATCAAAATGTAAAGAAATAAAATAAATTTCTTTACTCAAATTAAATTTATGAAGATGGAAAGCAAGATAATCTGAATAAATTAATTTAAGCTATGACTATCATATGATAGTATTTAGAAAATTAGAAATTAAAAGAAGTGAGTACTTGACTAATTTTAAAAGAAAATAGATAATTGTCCACATATTTAATGACAAATTTTGAAATGTAATTCATAATTACTTCTTCTTGGATGCATTAGAAGTAGACTAAAAATTATGAACTAGGTCATTCTCTGAATTTGTCTAGGTTTGAATTCATGTGTATAAATGAACTAGATCAAATTTGCATGTGTAGACCTAAATCTTGTAGATAGAAATAAACTACACATATAAAATAATTTGGATAGAAATGATTTCAACAACTTTTTTAAAATTTTATACAATAGGGGTGTCTTTGCGACCTAGCCTAGCAGCCCGTATCTTGGGTACTTGGAGTGAGCTAGGGCGAGACTAGTCCCCTACTGCTGAGATCCCCCACCCGCAAGAAGTCCCACCTCTCAAACCCGATTATTTCCAAAAACTTGCTTATCTTGATTTTATAATTTATATTTTAAAAAAGATAATGTTGATAAACACTATTTAAAAACTTGTTAATCTAATAATCTCCTTTAACTAAACCTCTTTTCTCAAATTTTGTTTACCATTTTATACTAAAACAAACCACTTATATACGATGATGAAGCTTTTTTACCTTATAACACTTATGATGCAGTGTTAAACAAAGAAAAAAGATAAAAAGCAAGAGGTTTTCTTATTCAAAATTTTCTACCCATATGTGTTCCCGTGAAGAGTCCGTTGAGCTATCGTACCGTGTTAGATGGTGACCAGATGTCTGAAATTTTCGTCGGGTAGAGGGATCACCATCCAAATTATCCTAACCCTTACCATCAAATTCGCCACCGACTAAATTGAAGTCGCCAATAGATCTCCGTTATCTACTTGATCGAAACAGTGACGGAAAGTCAAGGTCCTGACGTGAGAAAATCTCTTAAGAGACAGATGAAGCAATGTACGTGATCTGTCGGGGAAAAATTCCGTCTCCCAGTCATTCCACAGCTTGCAGACAATACTTACACCAACCTAAAAATATAAAACAAGTTCAAAAGAGGACAGAACAGATAAGTTTTGTCAAAGAAAAACAGCTTCTGGTACGCAGTGGGTGAAGACTTCCAAACCAATGTGAGAAGGAATACATTCCAGTCAAAGACTGCGAATGCAGAAAGAGTGTCCCCACTGCCCAGACTGTGACTTTCTATACCAAAACACATACATCATTTCATATTGTTCGATAAGCGAGCTCGCACAGTGGATCATCATTTAAGTAAATTACCTAGAGTCCTAAGATCTCTTCCTATTGTTAAAAAATTCCACATTAAATGCCACATGCCAAGCAGAGGACGTTTTTTCTGTCACGATTTTCTAAAAAATGATTGTCCGTGCCACCCAAGGCCACAGCTCCTTTACACGTGTACAATAAGACCGACTTCTAGTGTTCGCGTCAAGACGTTTTCCTTCGGGACTTTTCTTTATCATGTGGTAGTTGAATTTGCGCTATTTGATAGATGACGCAGTCGAGTCGGCTATTCGTTTAATCCAGCAGTTCACACGGTGCCAGCAGTCACGCTGAATCTCTTGACAAGTCCGGCCTTTTGTTCGGTATCTCTTACCAGAAAAGCTATTCTAGAGAAATCTCAGGAAGCTCAGGTACGTCCCGCAGTTTCATAACTACGGTCTGAAATTCAAGCGGCGTGCCAGAAAGGGTAAACTGCCTAACCTGACGGTGATTGAGTCCCGTTACTTTGATCTCAAACTTTCACCGGCAAACGACGATCATCCTGCTCATGATCTGGCCAACGGGCAGAACTTGTTGGAAGTGTAGGAGACATTGAGACAGAGCCCAAAGTGGTGATGAGTATAGAAGGTTCTATGACCATGTGCCCCACACCTCTCACGGACGTTCCTAGCCCTGATGGCATTGCTGCCTCATCAAAGCCCATTGTTTGCCTATTGAAAACTTTTATAATATTAAATTAAGTACAAAACATTGCAAATTTAAGAGGGTAGGAACACATCAAAATGGGTGAGGTAAAAGGTCTATGAATCTTAAGTACATTAAGGAGGATATGATTGAGGAATCAAATATGAGTCATATAATTAAAGTTTAAAATAAATAAAATTAGCAATGGCATTTTGGTGTGTAATGGGTATGTTGAAGAGGCGTGAAATGTCAATTAGGAAAAAATAAAGTATTTTTTGCATAAATTTGTGTATTACATGAGTTTAATTGACTGGCCATTCAAAAAATGATATTGTTTATGCAACAAAGGTCTCTAAAAATGAGTAAAAGCAAACCTCTGAATCAAGAAGACAATGAAGGTCTATGAAGAGGGAGGGGGGAAAGATAGGGAGAGAGATGGATGGGTAGAGAGAGGGAGACATTTCTAGAGATGGAGGGCGAGAGAGGAATATAGAGGTAGAGATTAATATAGAGTGCGAGAGGAAAAGTGAGATAAATAGAGAGGTAGAGATGAATATAGAACGAGAGAAGAAGAGGGAGACAAATAGAGAGGTAGAGATGAATATAGAACGAGAGAAGAAGAGGGAGACAAATAGATAGAGATATAGAGAGAGATAGGGAGATAGAGAGGGATAAATAGAGAGGAAGAGATAAATAGGAAGAGGAAGATGGAGAGATAAAGAAATATATGGCAAGATAGAGTGACATAAAGATAGAGATATAAGGAGATATAGAGAGAGGGGGAGAGGGAGAGACAAGTAGAAAAAAGCAAATAGAGAGAGAGAGAGAGAGAGATAGAGAGAGAGAGAGAGGGGGGGTGGGATAGGGATGGAGCAAGAGAGGGAGAGATGGGGAGAGATAGAGGGAGGGAGAGAAAGGAAGAGATTTGTTGAGGGAGAGACAAAGAAGATGGGGAAGAGGGAGATATATGTAGAGAGGGAGAGAGAAGAGGGCGAGAGAGGGAGAGGGAGAGATATAGATAGATGGTGATATAGAGAGATAGAGAGGGATAGGAAAAGAGATTAAGAGATAGGGAGATATATGTAGAGAAGGATATGGATAGAAAGAGATAGAGAGATGAGTGAGAGGGAGATCAAGCGACAAATAAAAATAAAGATATAGAGTAGAAGATATGGAGGGAGAGATGGAGTGAATAAGATAGAGAGAGAAGGGGGAGAGAGGGAAATGCTATAGATATATAGGGAGAGAGAGAGAG
>VDFB02000013.1:148012380-148054216 GCA_007258455.2 Sequoia sempervirens | reverse complement strand
TATTTCCAGTGGGAGCTGTAATTGCAGCAATGTTGTCCAGGATCAGTCTCCAAGTGGGAGGTTGTGATGGTGTGGAGCCTGATCAGTCTCCAAGTGGGAGATTGTTGGTATGTGGCGACTGATCATGCTATACTGTATAGCCCATGGTATACTGCACACCCTAGCCCCCTCGACTCCAGCCGGTCCGGGCGGTGTGCCTTCGAGAAAATTTTTCTTCCTACTTTTTCGCGTGATCACCGAAAAAGGGAAAAATCAATGAAAAAGGAAAGATCCGATTTTGTAGAACTCGAAAATCTGGAAGCTTCTAAGCTTGGTAAAAAGGGGTTCGGATGGGTATTACTGTATGATGAAAAACGCGATTATTCGCAAGATTGTAACAGGTTTTTCACTGGATAATAAAAGTATTAGATGGCTGCGGTTTGGTGGATGTAGCCCATATTGGGTGAACCACGTTAAATTTTGTGTTATGATTTATTCTGTGCATGTTTTAGTTTCTCTATTTTGTTAATTAAAATCTGCATTTAATTGTTAGATCTGCCATCTCTAACCCTAACAATATGGTGGTCAAAGGTTTAAAATGTTTATCACATACAAAGACAACCATTCAAATAATCCTAACAATTAACATCAAAGTGCAACAATAGTGTTGCAATTGTTAAACAAATGGCATTATCAATAAAAGATCTTTGTTATCTACCTAATAAAAAAACGACAAAAAATCAAAGTCTTGACATGAGCAAATGTCTTAAGAAATAGATGAAGCAATGTATGTAATTTGACAGATAAAAGTGTCATCTCCTAAGTGATAGTGTTATGATGATCGAAGGCAAATGTCAAATGATAGACAATTGTGGAAACCAAATAGTTGTCTCTTGCCATCTTCCCCACACCATTCCCCTACTCTATAACCATCACAAGTTAAGAGTACATTCCCATATTGTTGTTGCTTACAAAATTATGAATTTCCTCTATTGTTACTTGTAAAAATAATATTTTGCACAACACAATTTTGAGATGTCCTCCCTATGGATGGGCAAATTGAAATATATAATGTGTGGCTAATATTTTCCTTGCAGCTAAATAAGAACAAGTACTAACTCTTCCTATATAAAGTGGTGCATCTGACACTCTAGATCCATTCCAATATTTATGGAATAACAACACTGTTGGAACATGTTTAGTATTAATTTTGACAAGTTTTTCTAATATTATATAGTGATACAAAATATTATAAATTTATCATTTTTATGCTGATACGACTAGGTATTCCCTTGTTGAGCACATTGACCCCTCATACTATTTTAGATGACAATCAAAGATCTAAAGTATTTGTTAAGTACTAGGATGACCATCCAAACAATGACAACCTTTAACATTAAATCATGGTAATTGTATTGGGAGGTAAACATCAATAGGTAGAATTCATTTTTTGTGGTTGGTGACCATTCAATTGATTTGAATTTTTTCTTGGACTAGCCTCCAACATTAATGGCTTAGCTTGTAATGCAAGCTAGAAATCACTTTGAGCAAAGGGAAGTTTGTAGTGCAAGCTAGATTGTTCTCTCAAAACCCCAGTTCCCATAAAATCATTGCTCATAGTTGAAGCTTGTTGGCAACAAAAGCTCTATTTTTGGGTGGATATAATGGTATTTTTCTATCCTGTTTACATATGCTTGTTGATTCAAGGCTTGCTTAAAAACCCAATCCATTCTAACTTGAAAGAATTTTTGGTGTGAGGCCTTTGTAATTTGATCTCCAGCATAGAAAGTTGGCTTGTTCTCTAAATTTCAAGGTCCTTGTTGGGATATTTTCATAGATAATAGGCAAAAACATAGTTGTTTGTTATGGATAGTGAGGGCATCTCTTTCAAGGGCTTTGTAAGTTGGTTTGGAGTGGTCCCAATTTGTGAGGTTCCATAGCTTCATCATCTAAAGGTGCTATGTAGAGGGAAAAAACCACAAGAGGTCAATTTCTTTTGCAATCATGATTATTAGCATGAAGCAATTGCCATGGAGAATCCTCAAAAAGTTGAACTTGAATGAAATATTTGAGGTAAACTAAGAAACATTTGAAAGGACATTGTGTGTGAGATTATTGTAGGGAAAGGATTTTTTTCTTCACCATGCATTCATATGTTTTTAGTTGAGATGGTGAGGGGAGCGTAGGTTGCACCCATGAGAGGGTTAAAATCTTGTATGATACACAACACCGACAATATTATACCCTTGCAAGGCCATGCCATAGTGTGCATATTTTTTATTATATTAATTTTAACATGATTTAAATTAATTGAGTCATAAAATAGAAGAATTGAAGTAATTCTAACTGACAATCTAATCACAAACTTTGGAGTTGGTTGTTTTGCTTGTCATGCTTGAAGAAAATTTAATTTAGTGGAAATTTTCACTAATTGTCATACATAAAACATGCTTCAAACACTAATGATCCAACAAACAAAATTAATAAAGTTGACCAAAAAACATATCTTCTAATTCCCAAATTAGTCTGTGTACCCAAAACAAAAATATGCTTTTAGAATTGTTTTGGTTGAAATAAAACTAAATTATATGACCTAATTGACATGCCCAATTTATCATAATAAAATAAAAATAAAATTAAAGTTTTACAAGGAGAATATTCATAAATATTATAGTATTTAAAGAATATAGTTAGAGAAAAAATGCAAGTAGAGCTTCTTCTAAAAGAAAGTAGAGGGAAGGTTGAAATGCCAACATTATAATATTTAAAGAATATAGTTAGAGAAAAAAATGCAAGTAGAGCTTCTTCTAAAAGAAAGTAGAGGGAAGGTTGAAATGTCTTTCTCTTGCTTGAATACTAGAGCATATCAATGAATTGTTTTAGTTCTCTCATTTTGCACGATGTTTCAGATATTGGAGATATCCAATCTCATCCAAATTTGTATATGTTTCTAGTATTATTTTTTCTATTAAAATAGTTATTATATTGTATTATGGAACTTTTAATTATCTTTTTTCTCTTGTTATTGTGTGGATTGTTTCCCCCTTTTTATGAAGTGATTTATTGAGAGAATTTAATGGTGACCATATATTTTGTTGTGTTTAGTTTGATTGTTAACAATGACCTGGCTACTTTTTCATGTGTATTTATTTTATACATTATAACAAGATGCCATGTTTTTCACCCCATTTCTTTATACAACCTTTGGAAAATAATTGAAGTAAAAAATTATAAGGTTTTCACAATCCAAATGGTTGTAAAGGAAAATAAACTTAGCTACCAAATTAGATAGAGATGTAATTATATTTTATGTTTTTTTTTGGTTATTTTAACTAAAGTTATCTTTGTTGATTGAAAAACATAAATTTCTACTATTTTACAGGTTGGTTTTTGGAGAATATTATAAGCAAACGTTATTTTTGTTAAATATTGTAATGATTTTTATTTTATTAGAGCTAGAACCACTTGATTAGTAATGAATAGCTACATCTTCTAGGCTATATGAACATTTTCAGTTTAGGTTTTCAACATATTTAACTTAGGTAACTTAATTATTACTAATGTTAGTGAAATTTAAACACTATATTTTATTTTATTTATTTAATTGAATACACTTTAATATTATACTAAATATTATATTATATAAATAAAAATACATTTAATAGAAGTTTTACAATTGTGAAGATGAAAATTACATACCTTAAATTGTTAACTTTGACTTGGTTACTCTTTATATAATTCCAAGTGTGTCCAAGAAAGATGATTTCTATTGAAACATGACACTTAAATCTAGCCTCACCCAATATCACTTACACTCATTGTTAGGGATAGTTATTGATCCTCAACTTATCTATTTCTCATCAAAGGTTAGATCCCAATCTTTTTTTTATTTGCACTTAATTCTAACCTTTCCCAATCTCATTTGCACTCATTTCTAGGGGGCTATTCCTAATCCTCTATTAATTGCCTAGAATTTTATTTTGAAGGAGATTGGTGAGTAGTCTTGTATCTAGTGGGAGGTTTGAGTCTTGAGGTCCAAAGGAGTTAGCATTTAGAAAGTGGTACTTCAGACCAAATTTCATTGGTCCTTTGGAAAAGAATTAGGATTGTAACTCTAATGATACATTCCAACTCCTTGTTCCATGTCTTCCACATAGTGTATAATATTAAATTAAATATTTTACTTTTTACTGCAATCTACCAAATGCACCTCTTGGTGGATATGCACATCTCCTTGGAATTTAGCTACCAATGTTATGCCACAATGTGGGCAAGTTCATATGTCTCACTTAAGATAGGAGAGAAGGCTGGCCTTGTTGCATTGATAGGCTCCAATTGTTGATGGGATGGTTGAAGGTTTTATGTTAAATTTAACTCTTTTTTTTTTCTTACATTTTATACTGCACGTAGAAAAAATAGGTTACATAATTGTAGTCCAAAAATAAGGGGTTGTCATTATACTTGTTTTAATTTTGTTAAATTATGAAGATATTTGGTATTGTCTCTCTAAGCATTGTTACATCTTTACTACAAAATACATGAACGATTTGAAAATATAAAAAATACAATTGAATGTTGAAACACCATACACATGCTTTGTATATATTTGTAAAATAAGTAACCAAAATTACCAATTTCAACAAATTTCTTCAAATCCGCCAATTTTTTTAGTATTTTTTTTATACCATTAAAAAACATGTTTAATTGTTTAAAGTTTTAAGAATATAGAATAGTGGGTATTTTAAATAAATTGAAAAGAATGTATTTAACAATAAAATCTATTTTATTAAATTAATGTAGAAAAATAATTGAAATATTATGACAAATAATTAGATTGTAAATTATCTATATATTTAATTTTAATAATTATAATGTATTAAAATATATAATCAACCATATTTTTCTATATTTGTAGTGCTTTTTAATAACAAAATAAGATTTTTTCTATATTTAAGATCCACTGCTTAAGACACTTGATAACAAATTTAGTAACAAATCAATTTATTGTTATAAAATACATTACTATAAGCGAGAGACCTTAACGACCCTGTGATTCATTATTACTTGAAATAATATTTAACTTTATTTTAAAAAATATCATTCCCTATAACTCCCCACGAAATTTAAGTGTCTATCTATATACCTTATACATACAATGAAATTGCTAATATTAAAATAAATCCCAAACATTATAGATTGATAGACACAACTATTCATAACAACATTCTTACAACAATCCTATAATACAAAATAATAAAAATCCAAAAGAGGATAAGGACAAAAGACTAGCATAATCACACTGTAGAAGATATCACACCCAAACATATTTAGTTGGGTGGGGTCCAATTGTTGGTATAGTACTTGTGGTTATAATATGCACGTCATCCAATATATTTATAGTATATATTGTCAACAATCAGTCCACAAGTAAATATAAAATAACCAAATGTCGGTCAAGATGGACCCGTACTTGAATGCATGAGAACCTATGAATGTTATATAAAAAAATATAAATACATTCATTAACAAATGAAATAAATACTGTTGTTTCAAATAAAATATCATAACTACCCATTATAAGTGTCATTTATAAAATAAGGTGCTCATTCAAACAAATATTGTTGTCATAGTGAAATCTTATGTGTACAACTATTGGGATATCAATGTATATGCATTGAATTATTTCATATTAATAGTTTGTCCTATCACAAATATAAAAGATGAGCATAATAAATACCTTGTACTTTCCCATGAAATATGAAGGATCATAATAAACATTTAGCGTTCAACTATTGATCTAATTGTATTGATATAAGTTGTATTTTAAATAATAACATGTTGTTTATATAACAACAAATAGTTTTTTGTGTTTAATTATTGGTCCATTTGTGTTGGATATTAAAGTTAAAGATAACAAAGGTTTATGGATCCCAATAGACATTTGGTCCATTTAGATTGCATATAAGTTACACTTTAAATAAAAATGTCATATTTATGCGACTCGTGATGTTGACATGACACGCCCTCCGTACCACAAGGATGAGGGGAGACTACACCTCATGACCTCTTTGCTTGCAAGAGGATGCTTTAGCCAATCGAACCAGACCTTCCGACCCAAAAATATCATATTCTACTAAGTAACAACAAATGATTTTTTTTGTTTAAGTACTAAAGATACCTACCATGATTAAATTTTGATCCATCTTTTAAAAAATCATTTTTTGAACAACATACTGATGTGACAAATTGTGTGATGAATCACACATCCAAATTTTAATTATAGATAGATAAAAGATCAATTCACATTAAAAATAAATAAAAAATCCTCTAATATTCCATTTAACAGCTATATACTTCCTAAATTAACCTTCACAATGACTGATCTTTCTCCCCGGGAGCTACAATTCTTTTAACAAGTTTTATCTAAAGAAAATCAGCTTCTCGCACGCAGTGGGTGTGGACTTCCAAACCAATGTGAAAAAGATAAATTCCACTCGAAGACTGCGCATGCAAATGCCTCCAAAGCGGCTTCAGTGCAAAAGAGGCGTCCCCACTGTCTACACTGTGGCTCACTGTACCTCCATTATTATCGGTAGATTTGAAAGACAATAAACACATCATGTGATATTCTTCGATAATCGGGCTTGCACGGCAGACATTAGTAAAGTCTATCACAATCGAAAAGCAACTAGTTGAATTAGAGTAGGATATTTTACTGTGGGTAATATTCCACGTTAAATGCCACCTGCCTGGAAGAAAGGACTTTTCCCTGTCACGATCTTCCAAAACATGCCACCAAAGGCCAGAGTTCCTTTGCACGTGTATAATCAAATCGACTTCTATTCCTCGCCCAAGAACGGTTTTTTCAATCCTAAGGTACTTCAATTGTGTATAAAAAACCAATCTCCTTGGTTAAATTTGCAGCAGATATGGAAGAGTTAAACAGGCAAAAGCGCAAGAGTCTTCCGAGTCTCTTGTTAGTTGTGCTGCTTTTGCTGCCTGCAGCCCGCGGAATAGATGGACCCATTAAGACCATTGTAGTTCTGGTTATGGAAAACCGGTCCTTCGACCACATGCTGGGCTGGATGAAAAGGTTAAATTCAGAAATTGATGGAGTAACGGGGCAGGAGTCGAACCCGGAATCTAGCACAGAGGAGAACTCTCCCAGAGTCTACTTCAAGGACGATGCGGGGTTCGTGGATCCAGATCCAGGCCACATGTTCGAGTCGGTGCGCGAGCAGGTCTTCGGGTCGAATGTTACCACCGCCAATCCTGCGCCCATGAATGGCTTCGTACAGAATGCTCTCAGCATATCCAAAAACCTCTCAGAAACCGTCATGAAGGGCCTCAAGCCCGAACTGATTCCAGTCTACACCGAGCTTGTAAAAGAATTTGCAATTTTTGATAGATGGTTTTCTTCTTTGCCCGGCCCGACGCACCCGAACCGGCTGTTCGTCTACTCGGGTACTTCACACGGCGCAACCAGTCACATTGCCAAGCAGTTGGCCGTCGGGTACCCGCAGAAAACCATATTTGAATCCCTTCACGAGTCGGGCCTTTCATTTGGCATCTATTACCAGAACATCCCCGCCACTCTGTTCTACAGAAATCTCAGGAAGCTCAAGTACGTCCCGAAGTTTCATCACTATGGACTGAAATTCAAACGCCATGCCAGAAAGGGCAAACTGCCTAACCTGACGGTGATTGAGCCCCGTTACTTTGATCTCAAGCTTTTCCCGGCAAATGATGATCATCCTGCTCATGATCTTGCCAATGGACAGAAATTGGTGAAGGAAGTGTACGAGACGCTGAGGCAGAGCCCTCAGTGGAATGAGACTCTGTTTGTGCTTACGTATGATGAGCATGGAGGATTCTATGACCATGTGCCCACCCCTGTCAGTAATGTTCCCAGCCCTGATGGCGTTGTTGGCCCTCATCCCTATTTCTTCAAATTTGATAGATTGGGGGTAAGAGTGCCCACTATAATGGTCTCCCCTTGGATTGCCAAAGGAACAGGTCAGTCCATTCAAAATGCCCTTTTGTGTTCTCGGTGGATTTGGTAGAATGGATATCTCTAAAGAATAGATATCGTCCATTCTTTAGAGTTAATCTACTGGTGAGCTCTTCACAATTACAGTTCTTAATAAATTTGGTATAATAGACACTCTTAAAAATAGATATCTGGACACCCTTAAAGAATAGGTAGCGTCCATTTTCCGACAATTACAAATCTTGATGAATTTGATAGAATGGACAATCTTAAAGAAAAGATATTATCCCTTCTTTAGAGTAAAATATTGGGAAAGAAGTCTCATTCATCCTATACCCATAAACTGCAAAATTATCCATATCATATGATATTTAACTTCTGCAAAATCTATTAGATTTTAATGTTTTTTTAGGGTGTAATTGCTTTCGATTTTTGAGATAACTCATAAAATTTTGTGGGTTTTTGGATTTGATTATATGGTTATTTTGATATATCTCAAAACTTTTTTTGAATTTCTTGAATGAAGTGTTTATTATGTTTGGTTTTATGCAGTGTTCCATCGTCCCAGTGGGCCTACTCCAAGTTCAGAGTTTGAGCATTCGTCAATACCTGCAACTGTGAGGAAATTGTTCAATCTGAGCTCTACTTTCCTTACGTACAGAGATGCCTGGGCTGGGACTTTTGAAAGTGTGATCAATGTCCAGGGGACACCTCGGACCGATTGCCCAGGTATAACATGTTCTTCGTTATTATCAACTTTGGTCCATGGAAATCAAGACATTGGAGTACATTTCCTGGTTTTGTTCACTAAATTTAGTATAGTGACCATTAAACTTTTGTTGTTTTGTTAAATGACAGTGGTGCTGCCAGAGGCGAAGTCTCTGAGGGAGAGCCCTGTGAATGAAACAGGGAAGCTGAGTGAATTCCAGAAGGAAATGGTACAGCTTGCTGCAGTCATTAATGGAGACCACAGTCTCAAGAGTTATCCAGATGAGATTGGAAAACGAATGAATGTGAGAGAGGCCAATGCTTACGTGGAAGATGCCATGTCACGCTTTGTTGAAGCCAGCATGGAGGCCATCAAAATGGGTGCACCTGATTCCACCATTGTAGAAATGAGACCTTCTCTAACCACCAGGAATCCCTGATCATGTAAAGTTGTGAGATTTTGAGATCTGCATAGAATATAGTGAGCCTTCAAATCACAGAAGTGGGGCACGATAAAGTGTGTAGAGAATATAGTTTCTTTTGAATCCTCTCTGCAAAAGGCAAAGTGGGATTCTCTACTTATCAAATCATCTGAAGCAAACTGTGAGTCTTTACTTCACTTCATTGATATTATCTAATGGCTTTCTAATTTTGTATTTTTTAAATATGTTTGGAATGTATTAAATAATACATATTTATTTGTGAAGGGTTAAAGTTTAATTAGTGAAAGCATTGGATTCTCATTGTGAAGACCCATCTAGCGGGGATTTTTTTTTCTTTCTTGATAATTTAATTATGTTCTAATTACCTTATTTATGCATATTGAAGAGCCCTGGAACAAACAAAGTCTTCAAATATTTAGGTTAATTAATTGAATGAAATTAAGATCAAACTTTAAACTATAATTTAATACAATTTTTTTAATGTAAAAGCAAAATTTAATATTCAGTAAATATAAATCAAACTATACACCTAAGACATCCACATAAAATAGTTTAAATAACCATTATTAAAAAGAATTGACAGGATATTAAAGCAGCTTTTGTTGAAAATAATAGATTTGACATTCCTCTCTAGATAATTACACGCACCAACGTTAACTTGGAAAAAGAAGAAACGAGAATTTCGGGATTGATACTCAATATTCCTCTTCTTCCGCTTCTTAATATATTAAGTCATGTGGCGGGTGATTTGCTTAGGGGAAAGTCAAAACTAACATAAAGTATAAATCAAATAAGGATTAGGGTTTTATATTTGAGGGCCATCTCGGGAGAGGATTTCGTGGATGATTAATTGTTTTTGGGATGGGGGAGGATAAGCATTTGAAGCAAAATGGTATTTGGGAGTTTGAATTATAAGTTTATAAATATATATATTTTTAATTAAATATTAAAGATTGAGATATTTATTTTGTTAAAGTTGTTTAGGTGATAATTTTAGTTTTATTTATTTATTTATTTATTTTGGGTATAAGGATGTTTTGTATTTAACAGAAGTTTATTTTTTTGATAGGTTCATTTGGAAAAAAATAATTTTAATAATAGATTAAAGGTTCTATGATGATGAACAATATATAAGCAATTGTGGGTGTGTTTGTATTGTAAAAATACTTCGTTTGTGAATATATTGAGTATTAAGAATAATTAAAAAAAAAAATAGTTATGATTTAAATATTGTTAATGGTGATTTTTATTATTAGTAATTAAATATAATATTATTTAATGTTATATCATAATTTAATTCTATTATTTTTTAACCAATATTATTTACCTATATTTCATGAGTAGTGGTTTACATGAACCCATCTCTCATGAGTATGAATGGTCCATTTAGTTCTCATTGCATCTAGGTGATGCTTGCATCAATGAAACATTGAGGCTTTTTGGGAGGTTACTCATCCCAATACTATTCAAACTTAAGCACATTTAATCATGGAGTTTTTCTCAAAATTAATTCCACATAGTATAGTACCCTATTTGTAAAACCTTAAACAAATTTGCGCTTTATGAATCATTCATTATAGAACTCCTTAACCAATTTACAAAAGTTGTTTTTATTTTAGTTTAATGCTAAATAATGAGGGGTATTTGTTCAACCAAAATTGTTTGGGTCATAATTATAGCCTCATCCTTTTTGGTGTTGGAATGTCTCATACTTATCAAAACTTCATCTTTTTCATCTTTGATAGGTCCATTGAAAAACATTTAACTTTAGCAATAGATTAAGGGTCTTTTGATGTTTGACTTGATTTTAATAGTTGTGAGTGTATTTGTATTATACAATTATATTAGTTGTGAAAGTATTGGTTATTAAGAGTTTTTTTTTTTGAATATTTAGTTATGTATTTTCAAATTTTGAATGATGGTTTCCATTATTTGTAATAAATTAAAATACTATATGATGTTGTATCATTAATCAATTTTATTAACCCATATTTCATAAGTAGCAATTCACAAGAAATCATCTTTTATGAATATGAATGGTTCACTTAGTAATCATTGCATCTAGGTAATGCTTGCATTAGTGAAGCATCATGACTTTTCGAGAGGTTACTCATCCCGATATTCTTCTAACTTAAGTGCATTTAACCATGGAGTTTCTCTCAAAATTAATCTCACTTAGTTATTTGTAAAACCTTCAATAAATGTTGTCCTTTATTAGTTGTTCATTATAGAACATTTTAATAAGTATTGTATTGTATGAATCATTCATTATAATTCTTTATAAATATAATATTTTTTCCAAGAATAATTTATTTTAAAAAAATGACAAATCACATTATATTACATGTGTACTAAAATCCACAAATCTCTCTCTCTCTCTATCTATATATATATATACAATTTTTCTATATTTTATCACACAAAAAAATATATTAATATGATACCATTTTGATGAGATAGATTTCAACCCTTAAAATTTAAAAAGTGAACTTATTGAAAAAACTGATATAAAAATAGAATTATTTGAACTCTTACAAAAATATTTGAGGGGTGTAAAGTTAACCTTAACACTTATTAGATCATTTCTCCTATGTCAATCAAGTAAAACTTTGTAATAATTTTCAAGTAACAATGTTTTTCATATTTTGTACATAATGGTTGTACATCCCTATCACATCTATACAAAGACATCATGGAAGAGAGTAAACATGTAACATACATACTATTAAAATTGTGTCCTTGATTAAATATACTAAATGAAAAATATGTGAGACAATAAGTAATATCAAATAGGAAGCATGCTATAGTTAGCCTTACCAAACTAAAAGAGATAGGATAAAGAGAAACCAACTTAGGGTTAACTTTTAAGCACATCATCTTTCCCTAAACTTGAGTATTTATAGAGAGATAGTTATAAGTGAAGTTAAGATATAATAAAATTTATATTAGATTATAATAAGATATTTATAAAAATTAGTGTATGTTATTGGCATATCTTTTATTGTTGAATCTCTAAGGCATTTCCTTACAATTTGTTATATATATATATACCTCAAAAAATTCACATCTCTAATTGGGGGTTTCTCTATTACAAACATAGAAAACAATATCATGTCTTGTGGTTTTAGAAACAAAATTGAAAAAGCATATGAGTATGATCCCTAAACTATAATTTCCATTGAGGCAATGCCACTAGACATAATTAAACATAATTAATGAAATTGATATAATCTAATTTTAAGCAAAGAAAAAGTAAACATCATCTTGACCATGGATGGTGTTATAAAATTTCATGGACAAACCATACCCCACCACCACTCTAAAAAGAGACTTAGTTAACAAACTAATTTTGAATGCAAACAAGGAAAGAGATGTATAAAGACCAACAAGTGTCATCATTGAGTGTGAGTGACAATTAGTGCTTGTAAAGATGAAGAAGAGTCATTAATGCAAGAGCATCTTAGTCTACAAATGATCCTACATCACCAAAAGATATTTATTTCTAAGTTTTGGTTATAGCTTGTCTAGTAGGTTATTTCATTAAACATGCACACTCAAAACATATTTTTATAGGTTTCCTACAAGGGTTTTGTTGATGCCAAAAATTGGCAAGGTAACAACCCTTTGTAGGAAACTCAGTTTATGGGGGACTTATTGCACTAAATTGAGAGACCTCTGGGTTTTTAGAGAAGCCAAATTCTTTTGTAAATAGGGTTTTGGAATAGGAAACAAAAGTAGACATAAAATAAAAAATCTAACTAAGGCGATACACTTGGATTTAGATGAAAGATACGATAAACCTATCTTTTGGATATGATTTAAGGGCCTGCTTAGCAATTTACCATGTCCTAGAATAACATAAATTAAGAATTGCAGTATGAACAACTTATTTAATGACAAAATAATAATCACGCCCATTTACTGAAAAAAAAAGTCGAAAGACGTGATCTAAACTAGCAAACTTGTATTCAAATTATAGAAGTACGACAAATAAACTGTTCAAACAATAATGACACAACATAAAGTTTATCAATAGCATAAGAAACAAAGAGACCGAATAATGACAGTCTGTGAGTTCTTGCAATAATCTAAATAATACAAAGGCCTGATATCTCTAAAATCCTATGATTCTAAAAATTGGTGAAATAGCATATGATCTCCAAACTTGTAACTTAAAACATTGGAATCTTCAAAATTGTGGAACCCTTCCTCTGAAGCAAAGAGCAATATTTATAGCAAGCCTTCCACTGATTGACAAGCAGTAATTGAAAAGATTCGAAATCTGAGCAATGATGTCAAGACAATGATTTCCCTTGGCCGTTGTAACAGAAAATATTCGAGACACAACATTTGGTCTCCCTCCATTTAGGTGCATCCCCTGCGAGTGATGTCAATGGTCCAACAAAGTTTCGTGTAGACAAGTGTCATCCTTTAGGATAGGCGGTTAGAAAATGTGGTAGCATCCCGTAGCTCATAATTTTCCTCATCCCTTGCGTTGAAGAAGTGTGCATCAAAGAGATGTGTGGCAGCATTTCGCTACTTGTGGTTGATATTTCCTTCCTTCGTTGAAAGCTTGCGTAGAGAGGACACATAGCAAAAATGTTTACTGTAGATGTTGCTTGTGGGGATTGCCAAATCCTTATGCGAATGGGAGTTACATGGCATGCGAGCAGGGGCTGATGAGGAAGCGATCAAAAGAACCCACAGTGACGACAAATGGGAGCATTTCGGGGGCCGATTGAAGAGCAAGGAGAAAATTCCTTCGGAGTATGATGAGCAAACACATGGCCGAAGCCATGGTGACAACCAAAAGGGGGTCGATGAAATTCGTTGAAGGCATGGGCCGACACTTTAGCCAAAAATAAAACCTGAAGGGAGTATGGTGAATTTTGAATTCACAGGTTCTTGTGACTATCAAGGGCGTTTCACTTTGAGGAATATGGAACCCAAATTTTTCTCTAGTTTGCAGATCAGAGCACCATCCATCGGCGACAAAATTAGAGCTAGAAAAGGGCTGCATGTAGAGGCAGCTAGTTGTCTTCGGATGGCCTCGCTATATTGTGCAAATTCTCTTGCGCTCCACCCAGGTCGAGCGTTTCTTTATAAGGTAGTGTCTCAAGTAAGCCGACCCCTGCCTCACAATGAAAAAGTAGCTGCATAAGAGGATGAATGACACCTTTAATGTCTGCTACAATAGGAGGATGGCTGAAACTCTAAAAAGCAGTTGGGTCTCACTCCTTTTCTTCAATTCGTTTTGCGATATGCTCGGTCATGGCAATTGACCCATAAAAAAAATGGAGACAACATACCCATCTCACTCAGCTGGGAGAAATTCTCTTGCATGTCGTCCATTGTCTGGTTCAAAGTAGTTGTGAACGCTTTAGTTCACTGGAAGGTCGAGTGGCAATGGATAAACTTGTTTGTCGTCTGGACAACAATATCTTGATCCTTGATCCCTACCTTGGCCAGGTCTTCATCTGAGACTGAATATAGCTTAGTGAACAAACTCTTTGTTTTCAGAACCTTTTCAAAGATGAATCGTGGGAATTGCTCAATTGTACTGTGAACCTCCTGGCTCAGTTTTGTTTCCTTTGAGATGAACCAAAGTGTTGGTTGCAGTGTCAGACAAAAGGTTTTAACCTTTTCCCAATAAGAAATATATATCTGTCGAGCCAAGGGGATGAGGTTCGGCTGCAGAGGAGGCTTGGAGAGAGCTCTTTAGAGAGGTGATCTCCACATCCTTTGAGTTAATAACCTTTGTTAATTACACATTTCTCTTTTTTGTGGATGCTAGTTGCTCCCCGAAGCTACTTATTTCTTTATACCAGTTCTCTTCGACTCAGGAGTGGTTTGCCAATTTTGTGTTAAGAGAGGACTTTTTCTCTTGAAACTCCTTTTCTAATTGGGTCTTTTGGCTATTAATTTCAGATGATTCTTTTCTAATTCTTGCTCATATAGAGTGCGTTGGGCTACTATCTCTTTATCCTTTTGTTGTAGACTCTACATTGTTGAGGTCAATTGGCTATGATATTTTTGGTTCCTTACCCGTAGCTTAGTTAGCAACGTGGGGTCAATGGATTGAGACTTATTGAGTTTCTCCTAGAGCTTGCTCCACTCTGACTCCTCCGTTCGCACTTTCTTAGACAAGCATGCAACTTCAACTTCTAGTGATTTCTTCTCCGTTTCTAGAAAACTGACTTTTTCCTTCACAAGCTTTAGCTGCTCCTTTTTCTTCAATTGATGGCCGTATTTTAGAAAGTTGTTCGTCACCACCCTTTGCATTTCCTCCATGAGTTCCACCTTATTATGTGGTCGGGTTGTAGTCAAATCAAGCCCCATGGCATACATGTAATCGCTCAGCAGCATCTCACCTTATGGTTTGGTAACATTCAGGTACATGGTGGCGAAGTTCAGCGTTTGTTGTTCTTCATTGTAAATTGTATACACTTTAGGCTCCACATCCTTTTTATCATCCTTTTTTTTTCACTTTTGGATTCTGAGGACTCGCATTTGCTTCCTGGTTTCTCCCTGGGATATGAATTCGGTTGGCGACTAAACCAACCCACCAGTGATAGGTGTACCAGGAGGCAGGGCAAAAGGAAATACCCATATAGTAGGCCCTTGCATTTTATTTGGTGGGAGATTGACGGTTTTTAGGGAGAAAAAAGGAACCTGCCATAGTTTGGTTTGCAAACTGGTGGAAGGGCTCATCAGTTGCGGTGATGGGGTGGTCATAATCGAGTCAGTTTACCGGGCATACTGGGTTGGACTTGAGGTAGTAGAGGCAATAGGGGTGCCAATGGTGGTCAAGGTTTCAGAAAGAGAGGCAAACAGATATTGAGTAGCGACGGTCGGCATTAAGGTTTGTGGAGGCATTAGGATAGATGGCCTAGTCTAGGCGAATTGGGAGAAGCCTCCCGCAAACATTGTGGTAGGGGTAGATAAAGTAGGGCTGACACTTGTAGTAATGGGTGCTATAGGAATGGAAGCAGACACCAAAGATTGAGAAGTAAGAAAAGCGGAAGCCAAAATTACCTGTTGATTGGACGTTGGTGGTGCTTTGCTTGTTGCTAGTTGCTTACTTACTTCGAGCTCCTAGCTTGCTGCAAGCATTTGGCATATGATGGATTTTTATGATCCTTCTTTCGGAATAACTTCAGTGTGTTGCCGCTTAGCTAGCGAGGAGTCCTCAATCTCCATAGTCTCTATAGTTTCTAGTTGTTCTTGCTAGGACATTCTTATTGTTTTTGAGGCCCAGGTGAGTGTTTGTGAGGCTCGTGACATATTCAGTCACACATTTGAAGCAACATAGGGAGATGTCCTTGTAGACTTCCTCTTTTGCTTGGTGGAAGACGCCGATGTCTCTGGGCAAATTGGGAGAAGCCTCCCGCAAAAATTGTGGTAGGGGTAGATAAAGTAGGGCTGACACTTTTAGTAATGGGCACTATAGGAATGGAAGCAGACACCAAAGATTGAGAAGTAAGAAAAGCGGAAGCGAAAATTACCTGTTCACTGGACGTTGGTGGTGCTTCGCTTGTCGCTAGTTGCTTACTTACTTCGAGCTCCTAGCTTGCTGCGAGCATTTGGCTTATGATGGCTCTTTGTGATCCTTCTTCCGGAATAACTTTAGTGTGTTTCCGCTTAGCCAGCGAGGAGTCCTTAATCTCCATAGTCTCTATAGTTTCTAGTTGTTCTCTCTAGGACATTCTTATTTTTTTGAGGCCCAAGTGAGTGTTTGCGAGGCTCGTGACATATTTAGTCACACATTTAAAGCGACATAGGAAAATTTCCTTGTAGACTTCCTCTTTTGCTCGGTGGAAGACGCCGATGTCTCTGGGCGAATTAGGAGAAGCCTCCCGCAAACATTGTGGTAGGGGTAGATAAAGTAGGGCTGACACTTTTAGTAATGGGCACTATTGGAATGGAAGCAGACACCAAAGATTGAGAAGTAAGAAAAGCGGAAGCCAAAATTACCTGTTGACTGGATGTTGGTGGTGCTTCGCTTGTCGCTAGTTGCTTACTTACTTTGAGTTCCTAGCTTGCTGCAAGCATTTGGCTTATGATGGCTCTTTGTGATCCTTCTTCCGGAATAACTTTAGTGTGTTGCCGCTTAGCCAACGGGGAGTCCTCAATCTCCATAGTCTCTATAGTTTCTAGTTGTTCTTGCTAGGACATTCTTATTATTTTTGAGGCCCAAGTGAATGTTTGCGAGGCTCGTGACATATTCAGTCACACATTTGAAGCGACATAGGCAGATTTCCTTGTAGACTTCCTCTTTTTCTTGGTGGAAGACGTCGATGTCTTAGCTTCCTCTTCCACTTCCCTTCTCCATCGGGGTCATTGCCTTCGCTATCACTTGAGTCGGAAGCAGGGTGCTCCTCATCCCAAAGCTTGTCAAACTGCTTATCCTCTTTTATGCTATCATAAGGATTATCAGGCCGTTTCGTTTCCTGGTGATACACCCATAAGGCTTTGATCCTCTCATTGGTCCATTCCTAAACATTTCTCAGCTGATTATATAGAGTTTTTTCCATTTTGCGGTTCTCATCATAATCTGCCACAACGAGATAGAACTTATGCCCTGGTAGCCTGCTATCTTCCGTGGGGATATGAATTAGGTGAACCGACAATCCATCTTCATCTTTTAGCGGTCTACGCCTCCTTTCCCAGTATGGCTGAGGGCTGTGAGTTACCTTGAGGTGATCATAAGGTAAGTCATTGAAAGGGTTGTAATCCCACTTGTCACAGATCATCACCAACCCTAAATGAGCTAGCTTATCCTGCAATAGCGGGTGCGTTTACTTCCTTTTCAAGACCACTATTTTAAAACTTTACAGACAGGTGAAGAATCCCCTTCTCTTGATCTTTTTCCCGCTAAAAAAAGGCAATATCAATAATGTGTGCTTGCCAGAACAATTCAAGGGAAAACACTAGGTTAGTCACACATGTTGGGAGGCAGAAGGGTTCCTCAATGAAGCCTCACATTCAAATGAATGTAAAATCCGCTTTGAAAAACTAGTGAAACTTTGGAGTGAAATTCTGTATAAAATGTCTAAGTCAAAGTGATCCGATTGACACACTCCTCTCCTAGTAAATCTTGCAAAATCGAAGTCAAGAAATAATCCAAAAATGTGTAATAATGAAAAGTAGAAGAGAGGAGAGGGGTCCAAACAGAAACTGGCTTTTTCCTCCACTTTTCATCAAAGATAGACAACTCCATATGCTCAACAAAGAAATCAGGGTTTTGATACAAAAACATATAAGCAAGGTAAGAGACAAATTTGAACTTTCGTTCAACTAGGTATTTGTTAATTTGCTCTAACATTTTCATTACAATGTACTCTACAAAATCATACTAGAAATAAGTTTTTGGTCTACAAAATTGGAAAGCTGGGCCCAATTGAAAAGAATGCACCTCTTAGTTAGTGTCTAGACCGAAAATAAATGTCATCATTGAAAAGACATCTTGTAGGTCTTCCTTGAAGGCGCCATGCGAAGCAAGAATTCTTGGCGGCTTTTTGTGATATGCTTCAATCCTTTCGATTTCTTTGTTGTAAAACTCCAGAGCCTTATACTTGGTGCTCCATATATCATCTCCCTATTTAGGAGTGAATGTCTCCACTTCCATCCCTCTTTGAATAGATTCTGGTGCACATCATATACCAGAAGGCAACCGGGTTGATATTAACAGACAGAGTCTCGCCCTCAATAGTGCTAGTACTTGGAATAAAACACCTAATGGCTGCATCGACCAATTCCGGGTAGTAATGCACGGATGGGACCATATATTGAGGAAGTCCGCTGAACCACACTTTTTCCACAAGTGATATTGCCCTTCTAGACAACTTCATTTTTTCATAGGCCCCCTCTCTCAACCCTTTAGGATTCTTTGCAAGAAAGGGATCATGAACATTATCCCAATCTTCTTGAACTGAGTTATGGTCTCTGTAATTCTTGGGCTTGTCCAGCACACTTGTGTTTTCCAATTTTGGCTTTTTAGGAATACCTGGTGTAGCATAAGAAATACTCTCAAAGACATTAACGACTGATGCAGCTCAGAGAGCTTTAGCTAATTTCTGCATCTCCATTGGCCTAACTCCCTGGCTTGAACCTTTTGCCATTGTTAATTTGCGGGAAGCTTTCACTTTAGCTTGAATTTTCTACAACTTTACTTCGGCTTTGGCTATGCGCTAGGAATTGCTTTTGTTCTAGGCAGTATGCTTGAAAAAACCTTTTGAATGCCTAAAATTTTTGCATGCAATATTTAGTTTTTTTTCTTAAGGTGGTAGACGGGAGTTACCTTTTTTGCATTTAATGCGGCATGTACTGCCAATCCTTAGCTTATGTGAGATGATTTACTTGCCATTTTGATGTGACAAGAATTCATAATTGCAATTAGCAACCGCATTGTATAGCGTGATTTTCTTGGAACTTGAGCCGATGTTTTGCAAGCAACCTAAGCATTCATATGCGTTGGCAATTAATATCCTAAAGGAATAATTAGGCCAAAGATGCATTCATCATTTGAAAAGATATATACTCTACCTTGGAATGAGCAAAACACTTGGAGAACAATACCTCAGTCCTTAGCCATGCATAACACCGCCAATTGCTGCCACTAGCTTAAGCTAATTAATTAGCCTTCATTAGTTTTGCACGCAACGAGCCATACTTAGCAGATGCAATTGGGTGGGAAATTCGAGCAAGCCTAGGGAAAAATTTCAAGTTGGTACTTGATTAATATCATGTTTATGGCAAGCAGATTACCACGACTTTCCTTGCTTTTTCTCTAAATAGGCCTCTACGTAGTAGTGAAATCACACTTAGCGATTTGAGCAGAATTGGTGTTAGTTAATTGGCGTAGCGGTTTAGCATTTGCAGTTGCATAGTGTTCTCATAGGCTAGATTTAGGTGCTTTGTAGGAATAGTTTTAAGGTATTTCTCAAAAAATCTGACAAGATGAACACCCCAATTAGGCTAGTGTCACACAAGTCCCAGACTGCCTTTTTAGGAGAGATTTCTACTAGGCACTTAAAAAGAATGACAAAGAACAAACATTCATTGTCCATCGTAGCCATTAAATGGGTCTTGGGATGGGACCGCCTTAGTGAGGTCATTGCAAATGTTGCATATGGTGGGGGAATTTCAACTGCAAGCGACCTCAGGAGGTTCATAGAGAAGGACGCGGTCGTGCGGTGGCTGCCATTTTTGAGTGGCTTTCACCTCCAGATGTGAGATGAGCACCACCAGAGGGTAACTCGAGCCTGCCACTTCTTGTTCCACATCTACAACGTAGTGCCGTTTTACGACATCGACTAGTATATGGACTTCAGGAACCTGGTGTTCCCTCCACTTGCCTTTGCTTTGTTGGATGATGTTGCTACTATTGATAATTCCCCCAAGGATGAGGATATTGTGGAGGCTACCATTGATACGTCTATTGCTGTTACTCACACTGTGAATTGAAGACCTTTGTTTTTCTTTTTGCTTTCAAAAATCTCATAGTAATTAGTTCCCCTTTTGTAGACATGCCTAAAAAAGGCTTTCGTAAAATATATAAGAAGAAACATAATAGAATATACTTTTGGAAGCATGGCCTATGAGCCATTTTGAAAATGTAAATATTAAAACATATATAATGGAAATATATCCTTATATAACCATTTTGTTGTATTCCTTTGAATTTTGTAACTAGGTTATCTGCTTCTTTTTTCAGCATGTATGTATGAATTTAGTTTTGCATGTGGGTGTTTAAATTTTTGCTTTGTTCAGCTATGAGTTTATTTTTCTTATTCTTAGCAATAATAGGTCACTTGTTCTTTTCCACCTCAGACCATAGAATAAAATGAAAAGACCGACAACCAAAATAAAAAGGAAAGAAGGGAAAAACACGTATAAACATATTTACATGGGTATGCAAAGCAAGCTTAATTGAATATCTTTAGGTGAATTTGGTTGATTGGAATTCCCAACGCTTCTTTTTCCATAGTCTCTAACTCATATGCATTGTGTTCCTTGCATTGAATTATTTTGAATGGGCCTTCCCAAAGGTTGTCAAACTTTTTGTGCTGGCCCGGATTTGCGGCCCTTTTGTTATATTTTCCACACTTTAGGCCTTGGTCAAACATCTTCTTGTCAAACCACCTTTTAACCACTTGCTAGCAGTTAGTCATAGTCGTTAGGGACTTTTCCCTTTTCTCTTATACTTATAGCAACTCGGCTAACCACACCTCCATTGCGCCGTATTGCTCCACCTTTAGAGATTTTAGCAATTGTAGCGCTAAAATCTCCATGGAGATAGGCAATAACGCCTCCATTCCATAAACTAGCTCATATGGTGAAGTCTTCAGGACTTGCTTTGGAGTCATGTGGTCCGTTCAGAGTGTTGTTCAGAGGTTTTTATGCCACTCCCTTTGGTACTTTAACCCAATTCTTTTGATGAGTCAGTTTAGATTCTTGTTTGTTGATTTGGCTAAGTCGTTCCCCAGCGGGTAGTAATTTGACAATGTTTTAAGGAATATGTCGTGTGTAAGTGCGAATTGACTTACCTTGGAGCTTAGGAAAGCTTTAGCATTGTTGGAGATGATAGTTTTGGGCGGGCTAAATCTCATCACCTATTCTTCTATGAAGTCCACTATTTCTACGCGAATTGACTTACCTTGGAGCTTAGGAAAGCTTTAGCATTGTCGGAGATGATAGTTTTGGGTGGGCTAAATCTTGTCACCTATTCCTCTAGGAAGTCCACTATTTCTACTTTTGTCGCATTCTTTAGTGGCACAACTTCGGTCCATCTCGTGAAGTAGTCTATGGCCGTTAAGATCCATTTATGTCATGTGCTAAATGGTGGATTGATCATTCAGACGAAGTCCAAACCCCATTGTGTGAATGACTCATCAACCACTATCGGATTGAGAAGCATTGCATAATTCTTTCTTCTTCCAATGAAGAACTGACATTCTTTGCAAATTTTCACCAAGAAGTAGGGATTATTGAATAGTGTCGGCCAAAAGTACCCCACATGATTTTGATGGCGGTGGTTTTTGCGGAGAAATGCCCGCCTGCAAGACTGCTATGGTAAGTGTCGATGATCCTTCTTGCTTGCTTTGTGGTAACACATCGCAATAGAACGCCTTTTTAAAAATTTCTTTTGAACAGGATCCCTTCGATGAGCATGAATCCACTGTTTTGTAGCTGGTAGAATCTCCTCTTATGAGAAGGAAGGCCCAATGGACACTTTCCTATCTGCATAAACCTTACTCTGTCTTCCAACCAACAACGTTCAAACTCTGACTCATTTGTTAGGACTAGTTCTGGCTGCTCCTCTTCGGGGGCCATTTCTTCCACGTGCGCAAGATACTTGCACAGTCCTCTTCCCTAAACAGTCTTGGTAGGCTTGACCTCAATGTCATACTCGAGGATCTTGGTGATCCAATTGGCTCTTTTCTCGGTGATTTCTCGTTCCATGATGTATTCGCGCACATTAGAATGTGCAACATAGACCATCACCTTATTACAAGAGATTAGGTGTCAGAACTTCTTGAGCCCCTTAACTATGGCAAATGCTTGCCTCTCTACAAAGTTGTAGTTTGTTTTATATTCCTTCAAGGTTCGGGAGTGAAATGTTATCGGATTCTCTCCCTTGCCCTCGTTATCTTTCCGAGTTAAGAAAATAGCAATGCTTGACTTGGTGATCCAATTGGCTCTTTTCTCGGTGATTTCTATATTTTATCACACAAAAAAAAAAATTAATATGATACCATTTTGATGAGATAGATTTCAACCCTTAAAATTTAAAAAGTGAATTTATTGAAAAAACTGATATAAAAATAGAATTATTTGAACTCTTACAAAAATATTTGAGGGGTGTAAAGTTAACCTTAACACTTATTAGATCATTTCTCCTATGTCAATCAAGTAAAACTTTGTAATAATTTTCAAGTAACAATGTTTTTCATATTTTGTACATAATGGTTGCACATCCCTATATCTATACAAAGACATCATGGAAGAGAGTAAACATGTAACATACATACTATTAAAATTGTGTCCTTGATTAAATATACTCTATGAAAAATATGTGAGACAATAAGTAATATAAAATAGGAAGCATGCTATAGTTAGCCTTACCAAACTAAAAGAGATAGGATAAAGAGAAACCAACTTAGGGTTAACTTTTAAGCACATCATATTTCCCTAAACTTGAGTATTTATAGAGAGATAGTTATAAGTGAAGTTAAGATATAATAAAATTTAGTAGATTATAATAATATATTTATAAAAAATTAGTGTATGTTATTGGCATATCTTTTATTCTTGAATCTCTAAGGCATTTCCATGCAATTTGTTATATATATATACCTCAAAAAATTCATCATCTCTTCTTATGGTTTTAGAAACAAAATTGAAAAAGCATACGAGTATGATCCCTAAACTATAATTTCCATTGAGGCAATGCCACTAGACATAATTAAACATAATTAATGAAATTGATATAATCTAATTTTAAGCAAAGAAAAAGTAAACATCATCTTGACCATGGATGGTGTTATAAAATTTCATGGACAAACCATACCCCACCACCACTCTAAAAAGAGACCTAGTTAACAAATTACTTTTGAATGCAAACAAGGAAAGAGATGTATAAAGACCAACAAGTGTCATCATTGAGTGTGAGTGACAATTAGTGCTTGTAAAAATGAAGAAGAGTCATTAATGCAAGAGCATCTTAGTCTACAAATGATCCTACATCACCAAAAGATATTTATTTCTGAGTTTTGGTTATAGCTTGTCTAGTAGGTTATTTCATTAAACATGCACACTCAAAACATATTTTTATAGGTTTCCTACAAGGGTTTTGTTGATGCCAAAAATTGGCAAGGTAACAACCCTTTGTGGGAAACTCAGTTTATGGGGGGCCTATTGCACTAAATTGAGTGACCTCTAGGTTTTTAGAGAAGCCGAATTCTTTTGTAAATGGGGTTTTGGAATAGGAAACAGAAGTAGACATAAAATAAAAAATCTAACTAAGGCGATACGCTAGGATTTAGATGAAAGACACGATAAACCTATCTTTTGGATACGATTTAAGGGCCTGCATAGCAATTTACCATGTCCTAGAATAACATAAATTAAGGATTGTAGTATGAACAACTTATTTAATGACAAAATAATAATTACGCCCATTTACTAAAAAAAAGTCGAAAGACATGATCTAAACTAGCAAACTTGTATTCAAATTATAGAAGTACGACAAATAAACAGTTCAAACAATAATGACACAACATAAAGTTTATCAATAGCATAAGAAATAGAGAGACCGAAGAATGACACAGTTTGTGAGTTCTTGCAATAATCTAAATAATACAAAGGCCTGATATCTCTAAAATCCTATGATTCTAAAAATTGGTGAAATAGCATATGATCTCCAAACTTGTAACCTAAAACATTGGAACCTTCAAAACTGTGGAACCCTTCCTCTGAAGCAAAGAGCAATATTTATAGCAAGCCTTCCACTGATTGACAAGCAGTAACCGAAAAGATTCGAAATCTGAGCAATGATGTCAAGACAATGATTTCCCTTGGCCGTTGTAACAGAAAAGATTCGAGACACAACATTTGGTCTCCCTCCATTCAGGTGCATCCCCTGCGAGTGATGTCAATGGTCCAACAAAGTCTCGTGTAGACAAGTGTCATCCTTTAGGATAGGCGGTTAGAAAATGTGGTAGCATCCCGTAGCTCATAGTTTTCCTCATCCCTTGCATTGAAGAAGTGTGCATTGAAGAGATGTGTGGCAGCATTTCACTGCTTGTGGTTGATATTTCCTTCCTTCGCTGAAAGCTTGCGTATAGAGGACACATAGCAAAAATGTTTACTGTAGATGCTGCTTGTGGGGATTGCCAAATCCTTATGCGAATGGGAGTTATGTGGCACGCGAGTAGGGGTTGATGAGGAAGTGATCAAAAGAACCCACAATGACGACAAATGGGAGCATTTCGGGGGCCGATTAAAGAGCAAGGAGAAAATTCCTTCGGAGTATGATGAGCAAACACATGGCCAAAGCCATGGTGACAACCAAAAGGGGGTCGATGAAATTCATTGAAGGCATGGGCCGACACTTTAGCCAAAAATAAAACTTGAAGGGAGTATGGTGAATTTTGAATTCACAGGTTCTGGTGACTATCAAGGGCGTTTCACTTTGAGGAATATGGAACCCAAATTTTTCTCTAGTTCGCAGATCAGAGTGCCATCCATCAACGACAAAATTAGAGTTTGAAAAGGGCTGCATGTACAAGCAGCCAATTGTCTTCGGATGGCCTCGCTATATTGTGCAAATTCTCTTGCGCTCTACCCAGGTCGAGCGTTTCTTTATAAGGCAGTGTCTCAAGTAAGCCGACCCGTGCCTCGCAATGAAAAAGTAGCTGCACAAGAGGATGAATGACACCTTCAATGTCTGCTACAGTAGGAGGATGGCTGAAACTCTGAAAAGCAGTTGGGTCTCACTCCTTTTTTTCAATTCTTTTTGCGATATGCTCGGTCATGGCAATTGACCCATAAAAAAAATGGAGACGACATACCCATCTCACTCAGCTGGGAGAAATTCTCTTGCATGCCGTCCATTGTCTAGTTCAAAGTAGCTACGACTGCTTTAGTTCGCTGGAAGGTCGAGTGGCAATGGATAAACTTGTTTGTCGTCTGGACAACAATATCTTGATCCTTGATCCCTGCTTTGGCCAAGTCTTCATCTGAGACTGAATATAGCTTAGTGAACAAACTCTTTGTTTTCAGAACCTTTTCAAAGATGAATCATGGGAATTGCTCAATTACCTCCTAGCTCAGTTTTGTTGCCTTTGAGATGAACCAAAGTGTTGGTTGCAGTGTCAAACAAAAGGTTTTAACCTTTTCCCAATAAGAAATATATATCTGTCGAGCCAAGGGGATGAGGTTCGGCTGTAGAGGAGGCTTGGAGAGAGCTCTTTAGAGAGGTGTTCTCCACATCCTTTGAGTTAATAACCTCTGTTAATTCCACATTTCTCTTTTTTGTGGATGCTAGTTGCTCCCCGAAGCTACTTATTTCTTTATACCAGTTCTCTTCAACTCAGGAGTGGTTTGCCAATTTTGTGTTAAGAGAGGACTGTTTCTCCTGAAGCTCCTTTTCTAATTGGGTCTTTTGGCTATTAATTTCAGATGATTCTTTTCTAATTCTTGCTCATATAGAGTGCGTTGGGCTACTATCTCTTTATCCTTTTGTTGTAGACTCTACACCGTTGAGGTCAATTGGCTATGATATTTTTGGTTCCTTACCCGTAGCTTAGTTAGCAACGTGGGGTCAATGGATTGAGACTTATTGAGTTTCTCCTAGAGCTTGCTCCACTCTGACTCCTCCGTTCGCACTTTCTTAGACAAGCATGCAACTTCAACTTCTAGTGATTTCTCCTCTGTTTCTAGAAAACTGACTTTTTCCTTCACAAGCTTTAGCTGCTTCTTTTTCTTCAATTGATGGCTGTATTTTATAAAGTCGTTCGTCACCACCCTTTGCGTTTCCTCCATGAGTTCCACCTTATTATGCGGTTGGGTTGCAGTCAAATCAAGCCCCATGGCATACGTGTTGTAATCACTCAGCAACATCTCACCTTTTGGTTTGGTAACATTCAGGTACATGGTGGCGAAGTTCAGCGTTTGTTGTTCTTCATTGTAAATTGTATACACTTTAGGCTCCACATCCTTTTTATCCCTTTTCTTTTCACTTTTGGATTCTGAGGACTCGCATTTGCTTCCTGGTTTCTCCCTGGGATATGAATTCGGTTGGCGACTAAACCAACCCACCAGTGATAGGTGTACCAGGAGGCAGGGCAAAAGGAAATACCCATATAGTGGGCCCTTGCATTTTATTTGGTGGGAGATTGACAATTTTCATGGAGAAAAAAGGAACCTGCCATAGTTTGGTTTGCAAACTGGTGGAAGGGCTCATCAGTTGCGGCGATGGGGTGGTCATAATCGAGTCTGTTTGTCGGGCATACTGGGTTGGACTTGAGGTAGTAGAGGCAATAGGGGTGCCAATGGTGGTCGAGGTTTCAGAAAGAGAGGCGAGGAGATATTGAGCAGCGACGGTCAGCGTTAAGGTTTGTGGAGGCATTAGGATAGATGGCCTAGTCTGGGCGAATTGGGAGAAGCCTCCCGCAAACATTGTGGTAGGGGTAGATAAAGTAGGGCTGACACTTGTAGTAATGGGCGCTATAGGAATGGAAGCGGACACCAAAGATTGAGAAGTAAGAAAAGCGGAAGCCAAAATTACCTATTGACTGGACGTTGGTGGTGCTTCGCTTGTTGCTAGTTGCTTACTTACTTCGAGCTCCTAGCTTGCTGCAAGCATTTGGCATACGATGGATTTTTGTGATCCTTCTTTCGGAATAACTTCAATGTGTTGCCACTTAGCCAGTGAGGAGTCCTCAATCTCCATAGTCTCTATAGTTTCTAGTTGTTCTTGCTAGGACATTCTTATTGTTTTTGAGGCCCAGGTGAGTGTTTGTGAGGCTCGTGACATATTCAGTCACACATTTGAAGTGACATAGGCAGATTTCCTTGTAGACTTCCTCTTTTTCTTGGTGGAAGACGCCGATGTCTCTAGGCGAATTGGGAGAAGCCTCCCGCAAACATTGTGGTAGGGGTAGATAAAGTAGGGCTGACACTTTTAGTAATGAGCACTATAGGAATGGAAGCAGACACCAAAGATTGAGAAGTAAGAAAAGTGGAAGCCAAAATTACCTGTTGACTGGACGTTGGTGGTGCTTTGCTTGTCGCTAGTTGCTTACTTACTTCGAGCTCCTAGCTTGCTGTGAGCATTTGGCTTATGATGACTCTTTGTGATCCTTCTTCCGGAATAACTTTAGTGTGTTGCCACTTAGCTAGCGAGGAGTCCTCAATCTCCATAGTCTCTATAGTTTCTAGTTGTTCTTGCTAGGACATTCTTATTTTTTTTGAGGCCCAGGTGAGTGTTTGCAAGGCTCGTGACATATTCAATCACACATTTGAAGCAACATAGGTAGATTTCCTTGTAGACTTCCTCTTTTGCTCGGTGGAAGACGCCGATGTCTCTGGACGAATTGGGAGAAGCCTCCCGCAAACATTGTGGTAGGGGTAGATAAAGTAGGGCTGACACTTTTAGTAATGGGCACTATAGGAATGGAAGCAGACACCAAAGATTGAGAAGTAAGAAAAGCGGAAGCCAAGATTACCTGTTGACTGGACGTTGGTGGTGGTTCGCTTGTCACTAGTTTCTTACTTACTTCGAGCTCCTAGCTTGTTGCGAGCATTTGGCTTATGATGGCTCTTTGTGATCCTTCTTCCGGAATAACTTTAGTGTGTTGCCGCTTAGCCAACGGGGAGTCCTCAATCTCCATAGTCTCTATAGTTTCTAGTTGTTCTTGCTAGGAAATTCTTATTTTTTTTGAGGCCCAAGTGAGTGTTTGCGAGGCTCGTGACATATTCAGTCACACATTTGAAGTGACATAGGCATATTTCCTTATAGACTTCCTCTTTTTCTCGATGGAAGACGCCGATGTCTTAGCTTCCTCTTCCACTTCCTCTTCTCCATCGGGGTCATTGCCTTCGCTATCACTTGAGTCGGAAGCAGGGTGCTCCTCATCCCAAAGCTTGTCAAACCACTTATCCTCTTTTATGCTATCATAAGGATTATCAGGCTGTTTTGTTTCCTGGTGATACACCCAGAAGGCTTTGATCCTCTCATTGGTCCATTCCTCAACATTTCTCAACCGATTATATAGAGTTTTTCCCATTTTGCGGTTCTCATCATAATCTACCACGACGAGATAGAACTTATGCCATGGCGGCCTGCTATCTTCCGTGGGGATATGAATTAGGTCAACCAACAATTCATCTTCATCTTTTAGCGGGCTACGCCTCCTTTCCCAGTATGGCTGAGGGCTGTGAGTTACCTTGAGGTGATCATAAGGTAAGTCATTGAAAGGGTTGTAATCCCACTTGTCACAGATCATCACCAACCCCAAATGAGCTAGCTCATCCTGCAATAGCGGGTGCGTTTACTTCCTTTTCAAGACCACTATTTTAAAACTTAACAGACAGGTGAAGAATCCCCTTCTTTTGATCTTTTTCCCGCTATAGAAGGCAATATCAATAATGCACACTTGCCAGAACAATTCAAGGGAAAACACTAGGTTAGTCACACATGTTGGGAGGCAGAAGGGTTCCTCAATGAAGCCTCACATTCAAATGAATGTAAAATCCGCTTTGAAAAACTAGTGAAACTTTGGAGTGAAATTCTGTATAAAATGTCTAAGTCAAAGTGATCCGATTGACACACTCCTCTCCCAGTAAATCTTGCAAAATCGGAGTCAAGAAATAATCCAAAAATGTGTAATAATGAAAAGTAGAAGAGAGGAGAGGGGTCCAAACAAAAACTGGCTTTTTCCTCCACTTTTCATCAAAGATAGACAACTCCATATGCTCAGCAAAGAAATTAGGGTTTTGATACAAAAACATATAAGCAAGGTAAGAGACAAATTTGAACTTTCGTTCAACTAGGTACTTGTTAATTTGCTCTAACATTTTCATTACAATGTACTCTACAAAATCATACTAGAAATAAGTTTTTGGTCTACAAAATTAGAAAGCTGGGCCCAATTGAAAAGAATGCACCTCTTAGTTAGTGTCTAGACCGAAAATAAATGTCATCATTGAAAAGACATCTTGTAGGTCTTCCTTGAAGGCGCCATGCAGAGCAAGAATTCTTGGCGGCATTTTGTGATATGCTTCAATCCTTTCGATTTCTTTGTTGTAAAACTCCAGAGCCTTATACTTGGTGCTCCATATATCATCTCCCTATTTAGAAGTGAATGTCTCCACTTCCATCCCTCTTTGAATAGATTCTGGAATGCACATCATATACCAGAAGGCAACCGAGTTGATATTAACAGACAGAGTCTCGCCCTCTATAGTGCTAGTACTTGGGATAAAACACCTAATGGCTACATCGACCAATTCCGGGTAGTAATGCACAGATGGGACCATATATTGAGGAAGTTCGCTGAACCACACTTTTTCCACAAGTGATATTGCCCTTCTAGACAACTTCATTTTTTCATAGGCCACCTCTCTCAACCCTTTAGGATTCTTTGCAAGAAAGGGATCATGAACATTATCCCAATCTTCTTGAACTGAGTTCTGGTCTCTGTAATTCTTGGGCTTGTCCAACACACTTGTGTTTTCCAATTTTGGCTTTTTAGGAATACCTGGTGTAGCATAAGAAATACTCTCAAAGACATTAACGACTGATGCAACTCACAGAGCTTTAACTAATTTTTGCATCTCCATTGGCCTAACTCCCTGGCTTGAACCTTTTGCCATTGTTAATTTGTGGGAAGCTTTCACTTTAGCTTGAATTTTCTACAACTTTACTTCGGCTTTGGCTGTGCACTAGGAATTGCTTTTGTTCTAGGCAGTATGCTTGAAAAAACCTTTTGAATGCCTAAAATTTTCGCATGCAATATTTAGTTGTTTTTTCTTAAGGTGGTAGATGGGAGTTACCTTTTTTGCATTTAATGCGGCATGTATTGCCAATCCTTAGCTTATGTGAGATGAATTACTTGCCATTTTGATGCGACAAGAATTCATAATTGCAATTAGCAACCACATTGTATAGCGTGATTTTCTTGGAACTTGAGCTGATGTTTTGCAAGCAACCTAAGCATTCATATGCATTGACAATTAATATCCTAAAGGAATAATTAGGCCAAAGATGCATTCATCATTTGAAAAGATACAGACTCTACCTTGGAATGAGTAAAACACCTAGAGAACAACACCTCAGTCCTTAGCCGTGCATAACACCGCCGATCGCTGCCACTAGCTTAAGCTAATTAATTAGCCTTTATTAGTTTTGCACACAACAAGCAATGATGTTGAGTAAATGATTTCCCTTGGCCATTGTAACAAAAAAGATTTGAGACACAACATTTGGTCTCCCTCTATTTAAGTGCATCCCCTGCGAATGATGGCAATGGTCCAACAAAGTCTCATGCAGACAAGCGTCGCCCTTTAGGATAGGCAGTTAGAAAATGTGGCAACATTCAGCAACTCATAGTTTGCCTCATCCCCTACATTGAAGAAGTGTGCACTGAAGAGATGTGGCAACATTTCGCTACCCGCAGTTGATATTTCCTTCCTTCCTTGAAAGCTTGCGCAGAGAGGACATGTAGCAAAAATGTTTATTGTAGATGTGGCTTGAGGGGACCACTAAATCCTTATACGAATGGGAGCTACATGGCATGTGAACGGGGGCCGATGAGGAAGCGATCAAAAGAACCTGCGGTGACGATACGTGGGAGCATTTTGGGGGCTGATAGAAGAGCAAGGAGAAAATTCCTTCGAAGTGCGATGAGCAGACATGTGGCTGAAGCTGTGGTGACAACCAAAAGGGGCCCGATGAAATTCGTTGAAGGCATGGGCCGACACTTTAGCCAAAAATCAAACCCGAAGGGAGTATGGTGAATTTTGAATTCACAGGTTTCTCATAGGCCATAGACCTTCTTATAAGTATGCTATAGGTTGGTTACATATTGTTTATAGGTTGCTACAATATTGGGTTTTGGCACCAAAGGCTTAAAAACCTCTTGAAGGTTAAGTTTTGATTCATTGTAGGTGTTTGGGTTAACATTCTTCATTGAAATTGTTACTAGGAATTTTATTGTTTTAAAAAATTGAAAGTTGTTTGGGGTTGAAGATTGAAAAGTGGCAACCTGGTTTCCATTGGTGGTTGAATATTATTTTTCTCTTTTGTTTTGATGTAACAACCCATCCTAAATTATTACTTAATTAACATTATTGTATTTGGCACATGAATATATTTCAAATTTAAAAAGCCATAACTAGTGGCTAAATTCAATCATAGCTACACGCATCCATTTAAAATGAGTCAATGATTCATATATTCACTTTAAAAGTCAAATTACAATATCAGGTTTGACTTGGCTCCTAAGGCCACAAAGTCATTACATTGTACACTTTACATCAAATACATGAATGTAGTACTTCAAGTTACATCTTAGCCTAAATAGTCTTGTGAACAACTAAGGTTCTTCTTTGACGCTCGCCTCCAATGGTGGACAAGAACATGGTTGAAGCGCTTTATTGCCCAATCACAAAGCTTACACTTCCTCAAAATTCTTCTGACTTGAAGAATGCCCAACCATGCACGAAAAGTTTAGCAAGAGAACAATCTACAAGGTGGACTTTGGTGCATGCCCATACATCAACATGCAATTTCTATCTACAAGTTAGAAGAGAAAATGCAAGATCTATGCTAAGAATGATAAGAGTTCATACATACAAAATGAACTATATTGCTTGGCCAAGCCTAATAAATGTGTTGCAACAACAACAAATAATAGGTTTTGGTAAAGAAAACATATGCTCTTTGAACTCCATTTCGACACCCATACCAGAAGGTAACTTTCTACTATACAACATCTCATAATAGCTATCTACCCTCTAGCAACTTCTACCCTGAGGTGCTCTAGTCAACTAAGGTATCACTGTTCTGTTTAAGCATTAGAATATTCTTTCGCATATGTCTTCAAAAGAAGCATCAAATTACTATTTACTCTCTAAACAAAAATCAGATTTATGATCCAATAGAGTAATTCAACAATTGGTCATATCATTCTTGTGACTATTGTATACTTTTCATCATAAGAATTTTCCATTTAAAAATGAACTAAGAACAAAAGAAGGTATGTCACAAGTATGTGTATGTACATAGATCAAGTCTATGTGCATACACATATATGTGCCTACTTAAGTTTTAGAATTTATGCATACATTATGAAATAATCATTAATTCATATTGCAATTATTAAATAATAATATTCCATTTGATGATTCTTTTGTTACAAATAAAGAATTAGAACAAGTCTATGTTAATAGTTTCACACATATTGTTGTTCCTTTTGCATTCTCACAAACTATGTTACTCTAACATTGTTGTTTACATATGAACATTCATCGTTTAAACAAAACCAACACTGTTTCCTACTAAATAGTTATAAGACAAGTTGTTTCTTAAAGAATGTTCATTGTTTAAAACTATTTAATACTGTTCCAGCTAAACAATTTAATGAGCAAGACTGTTTTTAGCTACAAGAATAACTTAACAACAAAACAGTGTCGTTTGCAATGGATTATTCACTATTTTCATCAATACAATACCGTTTCAAACTAAACAGTTACATTCAATGACAAAAAATATCGTTTTCCAATAGAACATACATTGTTTGTAGCTACTTAGTGTTGTTATCAAGCCGTTTACATGCTACATGATAATCATTACAATTTAAGGTTCACTGTTTTGAATAGAATGGGTTTTTCCATAATGAACATAAAATGAACATTTCTATTTGCTAGTAACAATATTGTCTAGAACTTCTCATTAATCAATTTTCAAGCAATAAAAAAAAAAGATTTATCTAACAAATCAACTAGCCCAGAGTCATACATGGAAGCAAATTGCACAATATTCAGGTCTTTGAACACTTCCATTACAAAAATTCATGGTGCAACTTTTTATAAATAAAATGAATCTAAGATCGACATGATCGTCGAGGTAAAACTTAAACAAGTATTTCAGTCAATAGACAAACATAGAAGTTCCGAGTTCTAAGCAGAACTCATGCCTTCTCAAGTTTCAAACAAACATTCATAGGTCACTTTGAATCAACCATTCATATTATTCTGGTGCATTTCTTTCTTAGCAAAAAAATCATATACATATTTGACCTTAAAGATATGCTGGTTTCACTACTCATAATCAACATGCATGAATCTTAGTTACAAGGGAACAACCCTTCGATCTTATAGATTGAACCCTACTTGGGTTTATTGAATTTAAACAAGGATTTCACCACCTTTCCCACTAGAATATGGTGGCATTATAGTACATAAAATACAATCTTGAGCATTTGTTTTAGCTACTTATTATCGGCCCAACTGATAAAGAGAATATGATATGTATATGAAAACAAGACATACGGTTTGATACCCTTTCCATGGGATCAATAGTTGATCCTCAATAAATTTAACCATCATAAAAATACAGTTGAATCAGAATAGGAATTTTGAATAGCCATTGAATGGATAGCACAAAAGTGTGAAGTTAAGGAACAGTCACATCTTAGTAACTCTAAGCCTCGACCTAGCTATGAGAGCTAGCTGCTAAGGCTTCTAAATGAAACTCATGCAATACTGGCCGCAAGTTGGACGACCCAAAACAATGATCGACACCCACATTACTCGACACAAGTCCATGGTTATTCAACATGAATACACATTTTACAATTTAAATGATGCAATCGACAAAATGGAAGAATACCATTCAAACAACGAGGAAAAATGATAAAAAGAAAATCGAGTTTTCTTTCTAAACTAATCAGTTTACCTAATAAATTGAGCTTTTGTGAGATTGCCTCTAATTTTTCCCTCACCCACAAGCTCTTCTCTGCTTTTTCCTTCGAACCAATAACTTTCTTCGTTGTGCTTTTTCACCACAGTGTTGTGAATTCAAAAATTAAAACAACATTATTATTTTGCATATTACTAGGCAATGGCATAATTTCCTTGCCGTTGACCACTACTTGTTTGAATATTGCCATTAATCTTGTGGCAGACCACGTACTTCGTGGGATTCTTTCATGATGTTATTCGATTTCAATAGTTTGATTTTAGAATATTATCAATTATCGATTTAAATTTCGATGAGAATATATACATATATTCACATTTATTTACATACATGTATATGTATATACATTCATGTGTAAATTGTTTATTTGGGAGAGCTTATAAGTTCCATATGCTATCTTTTAAATTAAGGAACTTTAATTTCATCTCGAGCATCCATATATATAAACTAAAATAATTTCTTTTCACTTAATTTTCACATAATGAAATCTCTTATCCTTTTTTAATCATTCTTTACAATACTTAATTTCGTTTTCTTCAAAACACGGAGTTTGAGTAGACAATTTAATCTACAAGCCATTCATTTTCAATCACTGAAACAATTCAAGTCATGAAATTACGTTCTATATATGCAAAATAGTTCAAGTGCAAGTCATCATGCCATTTGTGGTGTGTGCACCCAAATTCCAACTAGCTTATTGTTCGATCTGGCTAAACTATTCTATTTCATCTGTGTTCCTGTCCTTCAATCCTATGACCCTAGAACTGCACACACTTGCACTTAAAAATTTATCAGTAACGTTCAATTCTTAATAACATATAAGATAATTTCCAAAAATTTGCAAAGTCAATATCAGTCAACTTCTTTCATTCAATTTTTGAAAATCCAAAATTTCCATTTAATATATATTGAATTTACCATATGATAATAAATATGCAATAAATTGGGTTATGACATTTGATGTAGTGGTAGAGATAATTGGAATTCCTTGTCAAGAAACATCATTTCCATTTTGGTAGTTGATTTACTTCTTTAAATGTCAAATTTTAAACTTTTCTTGGTCTAGTGGTTTTTAGGACAATAAAACTATTTTCTTTGGTAGTCATTTATTCTTCCTTGTGATATGTATTTCCCTTCCTTGGAACTTGATGACTAATCAGAATTTATTTGGAATTTATTTTATAATAATTTTTGGTTGACACTAACAAAGATGTAATAGAAGGAACCATTTTAACTTCCCATGTGGGTGTTGGTGATTGTTCATCTTTCTTGAGTGGACTCCATTTCAACTCTTGGCATTGGTGATAATTATTATTAATGATGTGGTGACATGGTTTCATGGTTTAGATTGCTACAACCATCCATCTTCAAGCATGAATGCTTCTTGGGAAAACAAAGTGTTTCTTTTAATTAAAGGTAGAGAGGTTGAGTTAGATCCCCCAAGTTGAGACATAATAGAGGAGATAAATTCTTTGGGAAAAAAGAGGACATATAGAGGATCTGGAAAGAGTTAACCCTACATTGAAAGAGATGAAACATGGGATAGATAGAGCAGATTCGCTAAGTAGAGAGGAGTATAGGAAAGCAATGAATTAGCTTGGTATTGATTC
The DNA here is from genome assembly GCA_007258455.2 of Sequoia sempervirens. Classification (NCBI taxonomy): domain Eukaryota; kingdom Viridiplantae; phylum Streptophyta; class Pinopsida; order Cupressales; family Cupressaceae; genus Sequoia; species Sequoia sempervirens. The sequence goes on along the minus strand of VDFB02000013.1, from coordinate 148,017,997 downwards.
CTCTAGAACATAGAATAGCCCTTTGGTTTTCTTAAGAACTATGTAATTTGAAGGCTGATATGAGCATATTTTTAAGCCTATTACATGTATATTTTGTAATTTAATGAAAGTTATGTTGTTTTTCCTTCTATATGGTGTGCACATTTATTGAAAAAGTGTTAGGATTATAGGCTTAGGTTACCCTTCATTAGCTCTCCTTGCCTATACTACATCAATTTGTTTTAGAGAAAGGCTTTCTTAGTTGTGTGGTGTCTAGTGAGGCTCTAGAAAATTTGTTGCAAGTGTGAAAGGAATCTTGCAATTGGGTGATCCCACAATAGTGTGTCCCACTTTTTGGCCTAAATAGGATGATCAAATTTAATATTTTTCAAGATTTCAATTTGTATCAATAATAGGGAATAAATTATTAAGAATGTAAGGGTAATGCAAATTATCCTACTAAGACATATAAGAAAATATAACAAAGGATTGAGCACCTCTTGATTATTCTAGGGGAGCTCATATTCATGAACTCGACAATATTATAAAAAAAAATCTATTTCTTGATAATCCAAAATCATAGTGTATTCTTGTGATGGTTTTGATAATTTGTAAGGAATAGCAAGGTTGATTGAGATAATTTGTTATATAGTGCACTACCTAGTGACTTGGATAAAATCTTAAAATGTTGTCCTAAGAATAGAGAATAAATGTATACACTTCCAAAGCATCATTGGAAATAATTAATATATCTTATGAGGAATATGTCGTGTCATCATTTCGTTTACAAAATAATATACCAGATTAGAAGGATTGATTTGGCTTACTATTTTCTCACTCCTTGGTAATGGTTGGTGAGTTCTTGAAGATGATGATGATGGAATTTTATGGGTTATTAATTCTTTTATGTACGTAGAATCCTCCTTATTAGATTCATCACTTCCCTATGATACATATTGTGCTAGTGTTATATCTTACTCATCAAGCATCTATCCATAGATATTAACATTTTAAGGAGTTCATTTTTCCTTTCAATTTCATCTTTAATGATGCAGAGAGCTTTAGGTTAGTTTGGATCAATCATTTCTATTTTTCTCTCAACTAGGAAAATATGTAAGCATGCATCCCTCATTATCTTCTTCTATATATCACTTTTATAATTCATAATCAAATATTTTGATTCATCATACTTCTAGTCTATCTATAATTTGTTTTATGCCCTTAATTTATCAATGAATTTCTGAGTGTCATAGGGTCTCCATGTGTTAAAATATACTCCCATATTATCTATGTATGAAATGAATTTAAATGTATCATTTCATAGGAGAAATCTACAAATTCTATGTTGGAAAGAAGAAAGACACACTTTTGAGAATCCTTAAATGAAATTTGTCATCTAAGTGTATTTGTCATCTAATCTTCCTGGTTATGCCTCATTATTCCTTCAAGTTCCATCTCTAATGGTTTAATAAGCACATAACCTCGTTTGCTAACCTAGGTCTACTCTCCCAATTTTTCAATCAAGTACTGAAAAAATAGGTCTCAAAAATATAATATGATGAATATGGATAATGCATATACATATGAATATACCATTAATACATATTGATATAATTTTTCTTCTATAGAGATTTAGAGGTAGATATTTTATATTTCCTTAGCTTGTCATCTCATTCTCCCACTGGGATAGGTAAGAAAATATAACAAATACCTAGTACTTCTTGAATGTTGTAGGGGAACTCATATTCACTTGAAAATATCGTTATAAACTTCTATTTCTAAACAATCTCCAAAATCATAGTGTATTATTGTGAGGGTTTTAATTATCTACACAGAAAACTAAAAGATTGTTTGAGACATATTTTTATTAGTGCATTGCCTATTGACTTGGTTAAAAGATCTTGAAATGTGTCTTGAAAATAGGTATAAACTTATTTGTCTCTAAAGATTCATTAGAATCAACTAGAAGATCCTATGGGAAAACATGATCCTAAATTATTTCAATTACAAAATAATCTACCAAATAAGAATGGTTGACTTTGATTCCTTTTCTTTCTCCTTAGTAGTGGTTGATGAGCTATTACTGATGATGGTGATGACATTCTATGGGTTTCTAATTCTATTAACTAGATAGAATCCTAATTATTAAATTCATTAACTCTCTATGCTAAACCTTGTGATAGTTTTGGATCTTGCTCATCAAGAATCTATCCCTAGATTTCAACATTTTTATTAGTACATTCATGTTTTCAACCTTGTCTTTAATGAAGATGAGATCTTTAGATAGTTTGAATTAATTATTTCTCTTTTCATCTTATCATAGATAATATGCAACCATGTATCCCGCATTTTCTTCTCTATAACACTTTTTCAGCTCTTGATTGAAAATATTTTGACTCACCATACTTGTGGACTATCCTTGATCTAATTTTGTTCTTAATTTATAAATGGATTATTAGAGTCATAGGGTCTTTATGTATTAAAATGCATTCCCATATTATTTGTGTATGAAATCAACTTAATGTATCTTTTTCTAGGAGAAAAATCTCCAACTTCTATGGTGGAAGGAAGGAAGTCATGCTTTTGAGGATCCTTAAAATGAAATTTATCATTTGGGTGCATTTGAAGGAAGTCATGCTTTTGAGGATCCTTAAAATGAAATTTATCATTTGGGTGCATTTGTTTGATTAATTCTAAGACGATAGTCCTAAATAGTACTATTTAAGTCATTTATTTTGGCTATAGCCCAATACATATTAATCAAATTATATATTAAAAAAAAAAATCCTAGTTATGCCTCATTGTTCTTTAGGTATCATCTCTAAAGGTTTAATAAAGTGCATTACCTCTTTTGCTAACCTAGGTCTAGTCTCTCCTAATTTCTTTAGCAAATTATTAACAAAATAGGTAACAAAAATATAAAATGATGATTATGGTTGATGCTTATCCATATGGATAAACCACAACTACATTGGTTCAACTTGTATTCTAGGGAGATTCAAACATATTTATTTAATATTTCCCTAGCTTTTCACCCCATTCTCTCACCAATAAATGCAATAAAATATAATAAAGGATTGAATATGTAGACACCTAAAATATGACCTTACCCAACTACACCTCATTTTAGCCTATCTTAAGCCATTAAACAAATAAATATCTATTGTTTTTTTATGAATAGGTAGCTATCTAAATTATTAATAAAGATAAAGTTACATATTCACAAAAAAAGGGTGGGTGGTAAGAAGGCACACCCTGAGAGTCACTTGGGCAGAGCCCAAAAAACTAAAAAACTAGAATCACTTGGGCCTATCCCATAAATCCATAAACATTACAAATATATAAAATAAAAGGCCATCAAGTGGCCAGAGCAATGCCAACAGAGCTAGGAGGGTCTTAGTCATCCATTATTTTCCCCCATACATCAACGAGGTCTGGAGTGACGTCAGGAGGACCCCAACCATCATCAACTTCTTTTTCCTTCTCTTTATCTTCCTCGTACTGGGGCAAGATTGCAAGCACCAATCGCGGAAAACATTTACTAGAGTCTGGCCAACCAGAAACACTACTAGGAGTAGTATTGGAGGGCCACCCAGAACTGCCACTGCTGCTCCCCGCAAGTCCTCTAGAGGGCCACCCTTGGATAGCCCATAGAGGAGGAGAACAAGACCGCAGAGGAGCATGAGAACCATGCCGAAGAGGAGACTAAGAGCGGGGGTGAGTAAAGCCACTCCGTTGCCGCCTCCAAGAGGGCAATTGACTGTGAGAGGAGGTGGACGAAGCGGGCACCTGAGCCACAATACATGAGGCATTGTCCCAATGATCCAGAAGCACCTGAAGGTGAGCCACCTCCAGTGCAACTTTGTTTCCTTGAAATTGTATCGACAAAAGCACGGTAGAGCAAATAATAGCTTTAGAATACAAAGAAACATTTTTATCCATTTGAGTGTGAGCAAATATGCATAAATTTCTATCTTCCTAGATATTGAAGTGGATTTCCACCCTGAAAGTCTGCCAAAGTTGGGTATACTTAGTAGGAAGTCTGGGCGAATCTCCTAGTAGAACCATATGCCAAGAGAAGGGATCTAGTCTGAAAGGCCAAAGAAGTCATGAATCCAATTCCAATACTGCTAAGCTCTGGTGCAAAACTAGAAGAGATGCTTAAAAGACTCAACTTTCCCACAAAAAGGGCACCGAGGGTCCTGAACCCCCAAGTGAAGAAGCCGAGACCCCATAGGCAAGCCTTGGAAAAGAATACACCAAGCAAAGTGAGAAATTTTCAACTCAACACTTGCAGACCAAGTGGTAGAGAATATTTTTTGGCAAACATGAGCGAAGGATTGCGGAAGCCACCGTTAGTTTAGAGTTTGAATCATAGGAAAATGCAGTGAAAGCCACATATAACCAAGCCTAGGCTTGTAATTCCTGAAAGGGGTGTTTGGGTACCACTTCCAATCCTTCCACCAAGGCTTGGACCCACAAATTCCCACTTTATGAAGCATATTGGTAGGAATATCATTCACTAGACCATCATAAGTATCACAGTCCCAGTTATGGAGACTTTAATACAAAAATCTTCCCATGGCATAATGCGCATTGTGGGTCTGTGGAACACATGCTGCAAAGTTTGAATTCCTTTCTTGTGGAACCTTAACACCTTAAGCCAAGGTGATTTGGCCAACGACTGACCATTACTAGAACAAAGGGATGACCGCCAAATGTTCTGCTGGTTGAATGAAAGCCCATCTCAGAAGCTAGAGCCAGCCCAGTAGAGCCAAGACTTAACCGCTTCTTAGGCTCTCCAAATGCTCTTAGCCACGAAAGTTCCCACAATTTGAACTGGTTCCTTCATAACCGAAAGGGTTTGAAAGCTAATCCCCTTTCAGGCGGATTTATGAATAGGGAATCCAGATTGGATGCAATGTTGGAGGAGAATTTTTCAAGCTTCATCTCCAGTAAGGGCTCTAATAATCTATCTCACACATAAGGAAGTCCCTTGTCTCTGAGTGGAGATCATCTCAAGACCTTTAGAGTCTCTGGGTAAGCAACAAAACTCCCAAATGACGTGACGAAACCCTCTAGAAGTCTTCACAAAGGCCCAAAGAAAGTCTCAAAGAAAGATTTCGAGCTTGGCATAGGCGGCCTTAGAAGGAGCTCAACAAGAGTAATAATCATGCGCAACAACCAAAATATTGGAAGAAACTTGAAATTTCCCTGTTAGAGAAAGAGGCTTGGTAATCCAATAGGCCAACTTTTGCTTAATCTTGGAGAGAAAAACTTGCCACAACTCAGCTGGAGAAACCTACAAGGTGAAGGGAATGCCCAAACACTGAAAGATTTCCCTTGGCCCAATCCATTTCTAACTATACAGTTGAAACCAGTGAGGAGTATGCATAATAGATTCCTTGTAGCAAAGAGTTTTATGTCATTGAATGGTGAAACTAGACACAAGATAAAGAATGTGAAGGCATTCAAGAGCCACCTTAATATTATTCTCTTCCTCCAAAAGGGTGAGGAAAGAGTCATTAGCAAAATGGCCATTAACAAGTTGAGCCTGGGAGTTAGGCAGGGCAATGCCTCTAACATGCTATTGAGAAACCGCATTGGCCAGTAAATAGCCAAATCCTTCGACAACAAG
>VDFB02000013.1:147998444-148012280 GCA_007258455.2 Sequoia sempervirens | reverse complement strand
AATAATAAATATAAATTGAATATATTTTAATAAATATAAATTATATATTTTAAAAAATAAATATAGATAAATATTAAACTTATAATATATATTTCATTTTTAATTAATGATATATGTAAAAGTTATATGATATTTATATTTAATAACTTATAATGTATATAAATGTTAAATATATAATATTTAAATATTATAATAAAAATATTTAAATATATAAAATGTAATTTTATTTCATAATATTAAATTAAGAATATTAAAAAAAAGTTATATTTTATAATTTCATAATCTTCCTAAGGATTTGATTTTACACAATGAAAATAAAAATTTAAATTAAATCTTAAACTATTTGATATTGCCACTTTTTTATTTTCTAAATTTTTTAACTTCAAAACATACATAAATAAAAATAAAAATAAATAAAAATAACTAAAATATTATAATTATAATTATAATCCTAGTATTAATAATTATTATATTCTTAAAAGTATTATAATTAGGATTGTGATTAGAATTAAGAATAAGGTAAAAATTATGATTAGAACTATTCAAAAATTAAAATAAATTAAAAATAAAATATTACTAATAAAAATTACTAAAATATGATTAATAGATATAATTCTCCAAAATTTTATTCATCTAATATCTTTATTTGAAATCTTATTCTCAAAATTAATTCATAGATTTTTTTTGTAATGTCAATACAATTATTTATTGGTAGGACTAGGGTTACGACTATAGTTATGGATAGTGTTATAATCATAGTTAGAGTTAGAGATAGGTCTAGGATTAGGATAATGATTTAGAATTTATTGTTAGGGTTATGATTAAGGTTAGGATTAGGGTGTGAGTTAGGGTTAGGGTTAGGGTTAGGTAATGCAAAGAACTAATTAACAATACTAAAACACTATAATTAACAAAACTTACATTTATTTTTATTCACATTAGTAAAACTTACACTTGATTTTTTCCAAATCTAGAAAACAATAATTACAATATTATAAAGGCAAGTACTACCTACTACGTGGCACTTATTTATTTAATTGAATACACTTCAGTATTATATTATTTTTTTTTAATTTTTTTTTTATGCGGTGGTGGTGTCCCCACGACTCAGCCCAATGGCCCAACAACCCATACCTTGGGTACTTGGGGCGAGCTAGGGCGAGACTAGCCCCTTGCGGGTGGATGCCATAGCCCACATATAGGCCCACCGGTCAACCGCGAGAGTAAGGGGTTGAACCCGAGACCTATGGGGAGCAAACCAGTGACCCAAGCCAACTCCAGTACTTAGATGGGCAATATTTTATTTTATTTACTCAAATTATGTTTATAAAGATGGAAAGCGAGATAATCCAACTAAATTTACAACTATGACATATCATATGATAGTAATTAGAAACCTATAAATTAAAAGGAGTGAAAGTATTTGGCTGATTTTAGACGAAAATACATAATTGTCCATTATTAATTTGATCATAACTTTTGAAATATAATTTACAATTACTTATTCTTGGATGTTGTTAGAAGTAGATTAACAAAAATATGAATCGGGTCATTCTCAAATTTGTTTAGATTTGAATTCACATGTGTATAAATGAACTAAATTAAATTTGCATATATAGATATATAAGTGAACTATGAACTATATATATATATATATATATGAACTATGAATATAAATAATTTGAATAGAATTAAATTAGAGAGATACTACTATTCATGATAGCATACTTACAACAATCTCAAAAGAAAAAATAATAAAAAGTTCAAAAGGAGGACAAAACAGAGATCAGCAAAATGACAATATCTAAAAGGGCCACACCACAACATATTTAGATAGCTACAATTCATTTAACTACTTTACCAAACCAATGTGAAAAGGAACAAATTCCAGTCAAAGACTGCGAACGCAGAAAGAGTGTCCCCACTGCCCAGACCATGACTTTCTATACCAAAACACATACATCATTTCATATTCTTCGATAAGCGGGCTTGCACGGTGATGAGCAACCACGTAAATTACAGTCCTAAGATATCTTCCTATACTAAAAATTCCACTTTAAATTTGCAGATAGAATCAAAGTTTCATCACTACGGCCTTGATATGCAAGCGGCGTGCCAGAAAGGGCAAACTACCACCTGACAATGATAGAGCCCCGTTACCAGCAAACGACGATCATCCTGCTCATGATCTGGCCAATGGGCAGAACTTCTTGGTGGTGTAGTTGACATTAAGATGAAATGAAATATTTTAATAACGTTCATGAGGTCACAGAAGTCTACGAGATTCAGGAACAGCACAAAACCGTTAGAGTCTAAAATGGAAATGAGTATAGAAGTTTCTATGATCATGTGCCCACCCCCCTCAAGGACGTTCTCAGCCCCCACAGCATTGTTGGCCTTCATCAAAACCCAATGTTTGCCTATTCAAAACTTTTATAACATTAATTTAAGTCTCAAACATTGCAAATTAACAAGAGGGTAGGAACACATCAAAATTGGTGAGATATGCATAGATAGAGGCCAAAGTAAAGGTTAATGAGAATCCATAATAAATGGTTTAAAGGACAACTTGTCAAATTTGTTGTTGTTGAATAAAGGATATTTTAATCATAAGTATGTTCAATATAAAAGAAAAAAAGGCAAGAGTCTACATTTTTCACTATAAGACATTTGAATCTTTTTACCTTTATATCATGTCTTGAGATCTTGTATCATGTTATATGGTGGTCAAAGGTTTAAAATGTTTATCACATACAAAGACAACCATTCAAATAATCCTAACAATTAACATCAAAGTGCAACAATAGTGTTGCAATTGTTAAACAAATGGCATTATCAATAAAAGATCTTTGTTATCTACCTAATAAAAAAACGACAAAAAATCAAAGTCTTGACATGAGCAAATGTCTTAAGAAATAGATGAAGCAATGTATGTAATTTGACAGATAAAAGTGTCATCTCCTAAGTGATAGTGTTATGATGATCGAAGGCAAATGTCAAATGATAGACAATTGTGGAAACCAAATAGTTGTCTCTTGCCATCTTCCCCACACCATTCCCCTACTCTATAACCATCACAAGTTAAGAGTACATTCCCATATTGTTGTTGCTTACAAAATTATGAATTTCCTCTATTGTTACTTGTAAAAATAATATTTTGCACAACACAATTTTGAGATGTCCTCCCTATGGATGGGCAAATTGAAATATATAATGTGTGGCTAATATTTTCCTTGCAGCTAAATAAGAACAAGTACTAACTCTTCCTATATAAAGTGGTGCATCTGACACTCTAGATCCATTCCAATATTTATGGAATAACAACACTGTTGGAACATGTTTAGTATTAATTTTGACAAGTTTTTCTAATATTATATAGTGATACAAAATATTATAAATTTATCATTTTTATGCTGATACGACTAGGTATTCCCTTGTTGAGCACATTGACCCCTCATACTATTTTAGATGACAATCAAAGATCTAAAGTATTTGTTAAGTACTAGGATGACCATCCAAACAATGACAACCTTTAACATTAAATCATGGTAATTGTATTGGGAGGTAAACATCAATAGGTAGAATTCATTTTTTGTGGTTGGTGACCATTCAATTGATTTGAATTTTTTCTTGGACTAGCCTCCAACATTAATGGCTTAGCTTGTAATGCAAGCTAGAAATCACTTTGAGCAAAGGGAAGTTTGTAGTGCAAGCTAGATTGTTCTCTCAAAACCCCAGTTCCCATAAAATCATTGCTCATAGTTGAAGCTTGTTGGCAACAAAAGCTCTATTTTTGGGTGGATATAATGGTATTTTTCTATCCTGTTTACATATGCTTGTTGATTCAAGGCTTGCTTAAAAACCCAATCCATTCTAACTTGAAAGAATTTTTGGTGTGAGGCCTTTGTAATTTGATCTCCAGCATAGAAAGTTGGCTTGTTCTCTAAATTTCAAGGTCCTTGTTGGGATATTTTCATAGATAATAGGCAAAAACATAGTTGTTTGTTATGGATAGTGAGGGCATCTCTTTCAAGGGCTTTGTAAGTTGGTTTGGAGTGGTCCCAATTTGTGAGGTTCCATAGCTTCATCATCTAAAGGTGCTATGTAGAGGGAAAAAACCACAAGAGGTCAATTTCTTTTGCAATCATGATTATTAGCATGAAGCAATTGCCATGGAGAATCCTCAAAAAGTTGAACTTGAATGAAATATTTGAGGTAAACTAAGAAACATTTGAAAGGACATTGTGTGTGAGATTATTGTAGGGAAAGGATTTTTTTCTTCACCATGCATTCATATGTTTTTAGTTGAGATGGTGAGGGGAGCGTAGGTTGCACCCATGAGAGGGTTAAAATCTTGTATGATACACAACACCGACAATATTATACCCTTGCAAGGCCATGCCATAGTGTGCATATTTTTTATTATATTAATTTTAACATGATTTAAATTAATTGAGTCATAAAATAGAAGAATTGAAGTAATTCTAACTGACAATCTAATCACAAACTTTGGAGTTGGTTGTTTTGCTTGTCATGCTTGAAGAAAATTTAATTTAGTGGAAATTTTCACTAATTGTCATACATAAAACATGCTTCAAACACTAATGATCCAACAAACAAAATTAATAAAGTTGACCAAAAAACATATCTTCTAATTCCCAAATTAGTCTGTGTACCCAAAACAAAAATATGCTTTTAGAATTGTTTTGGTTGAAATAAAACTAAATTATATGACCTAATTGACATGCCCAATTTATCATAATAAAATAAAAATAAAATTAAAGTTTTACAAGGAGAATATTCATAAATATTATAGTATTTAAAGAATATAGTTAGAGAAAAAATGCAAGTAGAGCTTCTTCTAAAAGAAAGTAGAGGGAAGGTTGAAATGCCAACATTATAATATTTAAAGAATATAGTTAGAGAAAAAAATGCAAGTAGAGCTTCTTCTAAAAGAAAGTAGAGGGAAGGTTGAAATGTCTTTCTCTTGCTTGAATACTAGAGCATATCAATGAATTGTTTTAGTTCTCTCATTTTGCACGATGTTTCAGATATTGGAGATATCCAATCTCATCCAAATTTGTATATGTTTCTAGTATTATTTTTTCTATTAAAATAGTTATTATATTGTATTATGGAACTTTTAATTATCTTTTTTCTCTTGTTATTGTGTGGATTGTTTCCCCCTTTTTATGAAGTGATTTATTGAGAGAATTTAATGGTGACCATATATTTTGTTGTGTTTAGTTTGATTGTTAACAATGACCTGGCTACTTTTTCATGTGTATTTATTTTATACATTATAACAAGATGCCATGTTTTTCACCCCATTTCTTTATACAACCTTTGGAAAATAATTGAAGTAAAAAATTATAAGGTTTTCACAATCCAAATGGTTGTAAAGGAAAATAAACTTAGCTACCAAATTAGATAGAGATGTAATTATATTTTATGTTTTTTTTTGGTTATTTTAACTAAAGTTATCTTTGTTGATTGAAAAACATAAATTTCTACTATTTTACAGGTTGGTTTTTGGAGAATATTATAAGCAAACGTTATTTTTGTTAAATATTGTAATGATTTTTATTTTATTAGAGCTAGAACCACTTGATTAGTAATGAATAGCTACATCTTCTAGGCTATATGAACATTTTCAGTTTAGGTTTTCAACATATTTAACTTAGGTAACTTAATTATTACTAATGTTAGTGAAATTTAAACACTATATTTTATTTTATTTATTTAATTGAATACACTTTAATATTATACTAAATATTATATTATATAAATAAAAATACATTTAATAGAAGTTTTACAATTGTGAAGATGAAAATTACATACCTTAAATTGTTAACTTTGACTTGGTTACTCTTTATATAATTCCAAGTGTGTCCAAGAAAGATGATTTCTATTGAAACATGACACTTAAATCTAGCCTCACCCAATATCACTTACACTCATTGTTAGGGATAGTTATTGATCCTCAACTTATCTATTTCTCATCAAAGGTTAGATCCCAATCTTTTTTTTATTTGCACTTAATTCTAACCTTTCCCAATCTCATTTGCACTCATTTCTAGGGGGCTATTCCTAATCCTCTATTAATTGCCTAGAATTTTATTTTGAAGGAGATTGGTGAGTAGTCTTGTATCTAGTGGGAGGTTTGAGTCTTGAGGTCCAAAGGAGTTAGCATTTAGAAAGTGGTACTTCAGACCAAATTTCATTGGTCCTTTGGAAAAGAATTAGGATTGTAACTCTAATGATACATTCCAACTCCTTGTTCCATGTCTTCCACATAGTGTATAATATTAAATTAAATATTTTACTTTTTACTGCAATCTACCAAATGCACCTCTTGGTGGATATGCACATCTCCTTGGAATTTAGCTACCAATGTTATGCCACAATGTGGGCAAGTTCATATGTCTCACTTAAGATAGGAGAGAAGGCTGGCCTTGTTGCATTGATAGGCTCCAATTGTTGATGGGATGGTTGAAGGTTTTATGTTAAATTTAACTCTTTTTTTTTTCTTACATTTTATACTGCACGTAGAAAAAATAGGTTACATAATTGTAGTCCAAAAATAAGGGGTTGTCATTATACTTGTTTTAATTTTGTTAAATTATGAAGATATTTGGTATTGTCTCTCTAAGCATTGTTACATCTTTACTACAAAATACATGAACGATTTGAAAATATAAAAAATACAATTGAATGTTGAAACACCATACACATGCTTTGTATATATTTGTAAAATAAGTAACCAAAATTACCAATTTCAACAAATTTCTTCAAATCCGCCAATTTTTTTAGTATTTTTTTTATACCATTAAAAAACATGTTTAATTGTTTAAAGTTTTAAGAATATAGAATAGTGGGTATTTTAAATAAATTGAAAAGAATGTATTTAACAATAAAATCTATTTTATTAAATTAATGTAGAAAAATAATTGAAATATTATGACAAATAATTAGATTGTAAATTATCTATATATTTAATTTTAATAATTATAATGTATTAAAATATATAATCAACCATATTTTTCTATATTTGTAGTGCTTTTTAATAACAAAATAAGATTTTTTCTATATTTAAGATCCACTGCTTAAGACACTTGATAACAAATTTAGTAACAAATCAATTTATTGTTATAAAATACATTACTATAAGCGAGAGACCTTAACGACCCTGTGATTCATTATTACTTGAAATAATATTTAACTTTATTTTAAAAAATATCATTCCCTATAACTCCCCACGAAATTTAAGTGTCTATCTATATACCTTATACATACAATGAAATTGCTAATATTAAAATAAATCCCAAACATTATAGATTGATAGACACAACTATTCATAACAACATTCTTACAACAATCCTATAATACAAAATAATAAAAATCCAAAAGAGGATAAGGACAAAAGACTAGCATAATCACACTGTAGAAGATATCACACCCAAACATATTTAGTTGGGTGGGGTCCAATTGTTGGTATAGTACTTGTGGTTATAATATGCACGTCATCCAATATATTTATAGTATATATTGTCAACAATCAGTCCACAAGTAAATATAAAATAACCAAATGTCGGTCAAGATGGACCCGTACTTGAATGCATGAGAACCTATGAATGTTATATAAAAAAATATAAATACATTCATTAACAAATGAAATAAATACTGTTGTTTCAAATAAAATATCATAACTACCCATTATAAGTGTCATTTATAAAATAAGGTGCTCATTCAAACAAATATTGTTGTCATAGTGAAATCTTATGTGTACAACTATTGGGATATCAATGTATATGCATTGAATTATTTCATATTAATAGTTTGTCCTATCACAAATATAAAAGATGAGCATAATAAATACCTTGTACTTTCCCATGAAATATGAAGGATCATAATAAACATTTAGCGTTCAACTATTGATCTAATTGTATTGATATAAGTTGTATTTTAAATAATAACATGTTGTTTATATAACAACAAATAGTTTTTTGTGTTTAATTATTGGTCCATTTGTGTTGGATATTAAAGTTAAAGATAACAAAGGTTTATGGATCCCAATAGACATTTGGTCCATTTAGATTGCATATAAGTTACACTTTAAATAAAAATGTCATATTTATGCGACTCGTGATGTTGACATGACACGCCCTCCGTACCACAAGGATGAGGGGAGACTACACCTCATGACCTCTTTGCTTGCAAGAGGATGCTTTAGCCAATCGAACCAGACCTTCCGACCCAAAAATATCATATTCTACTAAGTAACAACAAATGATTTTTTTTGTTTAAGTACTAAAGATACCTACCATGATTAAATTTTGATCCATCTTTTAAAAAATCATTTTTTGAACAACATACTGATGTGACAAATTGTGTGATGAATCACACATCCAAATTTTAATTATAGATAGATAAAAGATCAATTCACATTAAAAATAAATAAAAAATCCTCTAATATTCCATTTAACAGCTATATACTTCCTAAATTAACCTTCACAATGACTGATCTTTCTCCCCGGGAGCTACAATTCTTTTAACAAGTTTTATCTAAAGAAAATCAGCTTCTCGCACGCAGTGGGTGTGGACTTCCAAACCAATGTGAAAAAGATAAATTCCACTCGAAGACTGCGCATGCAAATGCCTCCAAAGCGGCTTCAGTGCAAAAGAGGCGTCCCCACTGTCTACACTGTGGCTCACTGTACCTCCATTATTATCGGTAGATTTGAAAGACAATAAACACATCATGTGATATTCTTCGATAATCGGGCTTGCACGGCAGACATTAATAAAGTCTATCACAATTGAAAAGCAACTAGGTGAATTAGAGTAGGATATTTTACTGTGGGTAATATTCCACGTTAAATGCCACCTGCCTGGAAGAAAGGACTTTTCCCTGTCACGATCTTCCAAAACATGCCACCAAAGGCCAGAGTTCCTTTGCACGTGTATAATCAAATCGACTTCTATTCCTCGCCCAAGAACGGTTTTTTCAATCCTAAGGTACTTCAATTGTGTATAAAAAACCAATCTCCTTGGTTAAATTTGCAGCAGATATGGAAGAGTTAAACAGGCAAAAGCGCAAGAGTCTTCCGAGTCTCTTGTTAGTTGTGCTGCTTTTGCTGCCTGCAGCCCGCGGAATAGATGGACCCATTAAGACCATTGTAGTTCTGGTTATGGAAAACCGGTCCTTCGACCACATGCTGGGCTGGATGAAAAGGTTGAATTCAGAAATTGATGGAGTAACGGGGCAGGAGTCGAACCCGGAATCTACCACAGAGGAGAACTCTCCCAGAGTCTACTTCAAGGACGATGCGGGGTTCGTGGATCCAGATCCAGGCCACATGTTCGAGTCGGTGCGCGAGCAGGTCTTCGGGTCGAATGTTACCACCGCCAATCCTGCGCCCATGAATGGCTTCGTACAGAATGCTCTCAGCATATCCAAAAGCCTCTCAGAAACCGTCATGAAGGGCCTCAAGCCCGAACTGATTCCAGTCTACACCGAGCTTGTAAAAGAATTTGCAATTTTTGATAGATGGTTTTCTTCTTTGCCCGGCCTGACGCACCCGAACCGGCTGTTCGTCTACTCGGGTACTTCACACGGCGCAACCAGTCACATTGCCAAGCAGTTGGCCGTCGGGTACCCGCAGAAAACCATATTTGAATCCCTTCACGAGTCGGGCCTTTCATTTGGCATCTATTACCAGAACATACCCGCCACTCTGTTCTACAGAAATCTCAGGAAGCTCAAGTACGTCCCGAAGTTTCATCACTATGGACTGAAATTCAAACGCCATGCCAGAAAGGGCAAACTGCCTAACCTGACGGTGATTGAGCCCCGTTACTTTGATCTCAAGCTTTTCCCGGCAAATGATGATCATCCTGCTCATGATCTTGCCAATGGACAGAAATTGGTGAAGGAAGTGTACGAGACGCTGAGGCAGAGCCCTCAGTGGAATGAGACTCTGTTTGTGCTTACGTATGATGAGCATGGAGGATTCTATGACCATGTGCCCACCCCTGTCAGTAATGTTCCCAGCCCTGATGGCGTTGTTGGCCCTCATCCCTATTTCTTCAAATTTGATAGATTGGGGGTAAGAGTGCCCACTATAATGGTCTCCCCTTGGATTGCCAAAGGAACAGGTCAGTCCATTCAAAATGCCCTTTTGTGTTCTCGGTGGATTTGGTAGAAAGGATATCTCTAAAGAATAGATATCGTCCATTCTTTAGAGTTAATCTACTGGTGAGCTCTTCACAATTACAGTTCTTAATAAATTTGGTATAATAGACACTCTTAAAAATAGATATCTGGACACCCTTAAAGAATAGGTAGCGTCCATTTTCCCACAATTACAAATCTTCATGAATTTGATAGAATGGACACTCTTAAAGAATAGATATTATCCCTTCTTTAGAGTAAAATATTGGGAAAGAAGTCTCATTCATCCTATACCCATAAACTGCAAAATTATCCATATCATATGATATTTAACTTCTGCAAAATCTATTAGATTTTAATGTTTTTTTAGGGTGTAATTGCTTTCGATTTTTGAGATAACTCATAAAATTTTGTGGGTTTTTGGATTTGATTATATGGTTATTTTGATATATCTCGAAACTTTGTTTGAATTTCTTGAATGAAGTGTTTATTATGTTTGGTTTTATGCAGTGTTCCACCGTCCCAGTGGGCCTACTCCAAGTTCAGAGTTTGAGCATTCGTCAATACCTGCAACTGTGAGGAAATTGTTCAATCTGAGCTCTACTTTCCTTACGTACAGAGATGCCTGGGCTGGGACTTTTGAAAGTGTGATCAATGTCCAGGGGACACCTCGGACCGATTGCCCAGGTATAACATGTTCTTCGTTATTATCAACTTTGGTCCATGGAAATCAAGACATTGGAGTACATTTCCTGGTTTTGTTCACTAAATTTAGTATAGTGACCATTAAACTTTTGTTGTTTTGTTAAATGACAGTGGTGCTGCCAGAGGCGAAGTCTCTGAGGGAGAGCCCTGTGAATGAAACAGGGAAGCTGAGTGAATTCCAGAAGGAAATGGTACAGCTTGCTGCAGTCATTAATGGAGACCACAGTCTCAAGAGTTATCCAGATGAGATTGGAAAACGAATGAATGTGAGAGAGGCCAATGCTTACGTGGAAGATGCCATGTCACGCTTTGTTGAAGCCAGCATGGAGGCCATCAAAATGGGTGCACCTGATTCCACCATTGTAGAAATGAGACCTTCTCTAACCACCAGGAATCCCTGATCATGTAAAGTTGTGAGATTTTGAGATCTGCATAGAATATAGTGAGCCTTCAAATCACAGAAGTGGGGCACGATAAAGTGTGTAGAGAATATAGTTTCTTTTGAATCCTCTCTGCAAAAGGCAAAGTGGGATTCTCTACTTATCAAATCATCTGAAGCAAACTGTGAGTCTTTACTTCACTTCATTGATATTATCTAATGGCTTTCTAATTTTGTATTTTTTAAATATGTTTGGAATGTATTAAATAATACATATTTATTTGTGAAGGGTTAAAGTTTAATTAGTGAAAGCATTGGATTCTCATTGTGAAGACCCATCTAGCGGGGATTTTTTTTTCTTTCTTGATAATTTAATTATGTTCTAATTACCTTATTTATGCATATTGAAGAGCCCTGGAACAAACAAAGTCTTCAAATATTTAGGTTAATTAATTGAATGAAATTAAGATCAAACTTTAAACTATAATTTAATACAATTTTTTTAATGTAAAAGCAAAATTTAATATTCAGTAAATATAAATCAAACTATACACCTAAGACATCCACATAAAATAGTTTAAATAACCATTATTAAAAAGAATTGACAGGATATTAAAGCAGCTTTTGTTGAAAATAATAGATTTGACATTCCTCTCTAGATAATTACACGCACCAACGTTAACTTGGAAAAAGAAGAAACGAGAATTTCGGGATTGATACTCAATATTCCTCTTCTTCCGCTTCTTAATATATTAAGTCATGTGGCGGGTGATTTGCTTAGGGGAAAGTCAAAACTAACATAAAGTATAAATCAAATAAGGATTAGGGTTTTATATTTGAGGGCCATCTCGGGAGAGGATTTCGTGGATGATTAATTGTTTTTGGGATGGGGGAGGATAAGCATTTGAAGCAAAATGGTATTTGGGAGTTTGAATTATAAGTTTATAAATATATATATTTTTAATTAAATATTAAAGATTGAGATATTTATTTTGTTAAAGTTGTTTAGGTGATAATTTTAGTTTTATTTATTTATTTATTTATTTTGGGTATAAGGATGTTTTGTATTTAACAGAAGTTTATTTTTTTGATAGGTTCATTTGGAAAAAAATAATTTTAATAATAGATTAAAGGTTCTATGATGATGAACAATATATAAGCAATTGTGGGTGTGTTTGTATTGTAAAAATACTTCGTTTGTGAATATATTGAGTATTAAGAATAATTAAAAAAAAAAATAGTTATGATTTAAATATTGTTAATGGTGATTTTTATTATTAGTAATTAAATATAATATTATTTAATGTTATATCATAATTTAATTCTATTATTTTTTAACCAATATTATTTACCTATATTTCATGAGTAGTGGTTTACATGAACCCATCTCTCATGAGTATGAATGGTCCATTTAGTTCTCATTGCATCTAGGTGATGCTTGCATCAATGAAACATTGAGGCTTTTTGGGAGGTTACTCATCCCAATACTATTCAAACTTAAGCACATTTAATCATGGAGTTTTTCTCAAAATTAATTCCACATAGTATAGTACCCTATTTGTAAAACCTTAAACAAATTTGCGCTTTATGAATCATTCATTATAGAACTCCTTAACCAATTTACAAAAGTTGTTTTTATTTTAGTTTAATGCTAAATAATGAGGGGTATTTGTTCAACCAAAATTGTTTGGGTCATAATTATAGCCTCATCCTTTTTGGTGTTGGAATGTCTCATACTTATCAAAACTTCATCTTTTTCATCTTTGATAGGTCCATTGAAAAACATTTAACTTTAGCAATAGATTAAGGGTCTTTTGATGTTTGACTTGATTTTAATAGTTGTGAGTGTATTTGTATTATACAATTATATTAGTTGTGAAAGTATTGGTTATTAAGAGTTTTTTTTTTTGAATATTTAGTTATGTATTTTCAAATTTTGAATGATGGTTTCCATTATTTGTAATAAATTAAAATACTATATGATGTTGTATCATTAATCAATTTTATTAACCCATATTTCATAAGTAGCAATTCACAAGAAATCATCTTTTATGAATATGAATGGTTCACTTAGTAATCATTGCATCTAGGTAATGCTTGCATTAGTGAAGCATCATGACTTTTCGAGAGGTTACTCATCCCGATATTCTTCTAACTTAAGTGCATTTAACCATGGAGTTTCTCTCAAAATTAATCTCACTTAGTTATTTGTAAAACCTTCAATAAATGTTGTCCTTTATTAGTTGTTCATTATAGAACATTTTAATAAGTATTGTATTGTATGAATCATTCATTATAATTCTTTATAAATATAATATTTTTTCCAAGAATAATTTATTTGAAAAAATGACAAATCACATTACATTGTACTAAAATCCACAAATCTCTCTCTCTCTCTCTCTCTCTCTCTATCTATATATATATATACAATTTTTCTATATTTTATCACACAAAAAAATATATTAATATGATACCATTTTGATGAGATAGATTTCAACCCTTAAAATTTAAAAAGTGAACTTATTGAAAAAACTGATATAAAAATAGAATTATTTGAACTCTTACAAAAATATTTGAG